>CAWUFW010007630.1:0-600000 GCA_963921515.1 Calotriton arnoldi
GTCCATGCAGAGGTCCTGGTATGGGATTCCCGGGGCGGGGGTGGGAGGGGTGCAGCACCCACAGACTCCAGGCGACCTATTCATGTCCACTGAGCGGTGTGTGTGTCCATGTGCGCTGGATCCATGTTGTGTCCTGGTTGTTCGTGCAGTTCCGTCCATGTGGGTGCGATGCACAGAGCCCATGCCACTGCCTCCCACGATGCATGCGGTGTTCCTGGATGTGATGGGGAACAGTGTGCATGTCCCGGTCATATCCGATGTCATGGCGATGTCGTTGATGGTGTGGTTACAGTTGCCGGTCGTTTGGTATGGCTGTTGTGGTGGTGACTGGCCAGTCCGTGCGGAAGCTGAGCATGGGTGCGGGGTTGGACTTCATAGGTCACTCGGGGAACCTGCGTTGTGGTCCGACGTATTTACAGGTTGTCAGGTATGCGATGCCGTCCAGCAGGGCTTCCATGTCATTGGTGGTGTACATGTTTGCCAGCCAATGAAGCGGATGGTGGCTGTCAAGGTGTTGTTCGTAGGTTGTCCCTTGGAGGACCATGATGGGGCATGCTGGGTGACATTCGATGTAGCTGTTCTCGATGATCCGTCGTGTGGAGGCACAGTGGTTCCATTTCAGTGCGCGTGCGATGTTGGCCACATACGCCATGCCCCCATAGGCAGAGCAGGCCCTGTCGTGTGCGTCCAGAGGGAGGAGTAGTGGTAGCAGGTCCGCCTTCAGACATGCCGGGTTGGAGAGGCATATCTCGACGGGATGCTGGTAGGGACACCTCCGACAGTAGAAGACGGGCATGACGCAGCTGAACAATGTGATGCGGTAAGTCAGTCGGTAACTTACGTTCAGCAGGGACAGGAGATCGCATCCCAATGTATGTATCGTGCTGGTTTGGTACAGCTTGAGCTCTTCGGCGTAGTTGGGTAGGTGTGTTGCGGTTGCCATTTCGCAGCGGTGCGTTGTGGTGGCGTGCTCCGGCTGTGTGTGCAGTCTGCAATGTGCACACTCCGGGGTTGCTGTGAGCTCTGTGTAGTCGTGGGGAGACAGGACTTGTGTTCTGTTGGCTTGTTTGGAGGACACGGGCCCTCTTCCCACATGCTTCTCAGACAGTTCAAGGTCAGTGCTGTGTGGCTCCTTCCAATCAACTTGCATGTGGCCGACATGGGGAGTGTTTTCTTCTTTCTTCCCCGTCCGTTGTGTGCTTCTGTGATATGCGCTATCTGCCGTGTGGTCGGTCTCCTCGGCATGCCTGTGTTGGTCTATTCTTGGACAATGGCTGTATTCACCGGCTTCTGTCGTAGGGCTGTGGTTTCGGTGTTGGAATGGAAGGTCATTCAGTGCTGTCTGCTCTCCCTTGTGTGGGCGGCAGGCTGCCTTTCCGCTCTGCGTTGGGCCTTGTGTGTGGATGTAATTCTTGGGCCACCTGTTGTCGGTCACCGGGCTCTTTGGTGTTCCGTTTCATGTGTCTTGTTCATATGTGCAGGGTGGTATGGGTTTTTCAGTGTGGTACTGGCGTTCCTCTTCCCGAAGAGGCCCTGCTTCTCCTAGTTGGTGTTGCCGCCGCTGTGTGCTTCGCCATGTTTGTTACACTGGGGTGTGTCCTGCTGTTGCGTGACTTCACTGACATGTGTGCGTCGGTTGTGTGGCGTTGGGTGTTGTCCGTGAATTGGGCGTTGGGGACATGTCTGTGGCAGGCCTGCCACGTGTCATGTGCGTTCGGGTGGGGCTGATGTGTGTGCTGCTTGGTTGTGTCCCTGTGTCTGTGTGCGACGCATGCATGGCGCTGCGGTTGGCCTCTGCGTTGTGCGCATGTGTGGCGGCGTCATCGGCGCTTTGGGGCCGTGACGGGGTGGTTGGTTCCTAGTCCCAGGTGGTGTGTACACATGTGTTCCGCGATGTTAGGATTTGGCCTGTGTGTCATATGTGGATGCAATGGTGGATGTGTAGTGTGCACGCGCTGGTGGGGGTTGTCCGCTTTTCCGCCCTTGCACTGTGTGCGCTGTTTGCGTGCACTTGTTGTGTGTGTGCCTACCTGCGTCTCCGCGGTACGTTGCGTCCTTGGTGGTGCATCAGCAGAAGCATGGGAAGGGCCTGCAGTGCTGGATTCATGCCCGGGTGCCGCTTCTTCGTTGTCCGTGCTCTGCGTCCGTGTTTCCGCCTCTCTTTCACGTGCGGTGTCTCTTTGCCGTGGGAGCCGTTTGTTTGCGGCATCGTAATTTATGCGCCGGGCGGGACGTGTTTCGTCGGACGGTGTGTGTCAGTTGTGCTGCGCCGCTACGTGTGCGGGCGCACTTTGATGGCGGACGGTGTTGCTGGCTTGCCGGCGGTGTTTGGCCTGCTTTTCGCATCGTAATTGGGCGGGCGTGTGGACTGCTGCGTGCCGGCGGTAACTGGTGGTTTTTGCATCCGCCAGCACGGCGGTAGTGCTTCCGCCCGCCATCGTAATGGGCCCCTAGGTGATTAGTCGTCTCGACTATTGTAATTCTTTTCTGGTGGCCACAAATAAATCCGTACTGAATAGGCTGCAGGTGGTTCAGAACACTGCAGCCTGTTTGATTCTTAATATGCCCCCCAGAACAGCCTCTCTTGCTCTGTTGCGATGCCTTCACTTGTTACCTATCCACCAAAGAATTAAGTTAAAAATCTGCTGTCTTGTACATAAAGCACTCAATGGCAGAGGTCCAAGCTACCTTACTGAAAAACGTTTTTGCTATCAGCCGTGCAGACCTTTACGCTCAGGGGAGAAAGCTTTTCTTGTTACTCCCATTGTAGGAAACTCCGCGCGGGGGGCAAAGCTTTTTTTCTACATCGCTCCACGTTACTGGAACCTATTACCTATACACTTACTAAAGTGCTCGGATTTCCTCCTTTTTGGGAAACCCTTGAAAACATGAACTTTTCAGCAACTCATTTTGCTGGTCTGGCATATCTGGGGGTGATTCTGGCGCTTTACAAATTTCTTCATTCATTCATGTATGCTAACGCGAACCCATATTTACTAAAGTCAGTAAACCTGGTTTTACGGCAAAATGGCGCTACCCAAGGCTTGCATACAGTGAATAAATCTCCTTTGTTACTTCAACTTTGCATGTGTGCTGCAAACTTCTCTCACCCTCTGTCCCTCTAACTCTACCCTTTCCTTTCTCTCCTCCCTCCTCCATACAATTCTGTAAAGGATGAGCTCGGCAGAGTACACTCATCTAAGGTACCATATTGACTTGTAACTTTTGGAAGAAAGTCATAGTTATGGCTTGATTCAAAGCAGTGTAGAGTAACCACTTGCACATGAATACGCTTTAGATTGATTTTTAAGATTAACAAATCCATTATATTTCTAATTTATTTTGTGTTGTCGTGATGCTATTTTCATAATTCTTCATAACAACATACTTGTGATTTAAGTAAAATATATCTCAATATTAGCATTTATAAATGCCTCTTATGTCTGAAAACATTAGCATATCTCCTCATCTATATACACTAGTATTGGCTAAAATACAGAAGCAGGACAGATCTACATTAAAACTTTTGTGTGAGGGGTTAAAATAAAAAAACACACTTACCAAGGAGTGAGTCATCTCCATAAATACCACTCTTGTGATTAACTGGAGGAGTGTATGAAGATGTAGGACTTTGTAATTTTGTTACTACACTGGTGAAGCCGTATCCTTTATTGTATATGGCCTGAACATTTATATGGCAGGCAAGTTTGTGAATCCTGTAAAGGTGAGCCAAGTATGCAGTGGAACAAATGTTACATGGGTACAATCATTGCAACTAGTACATGAGGTAATTGGGATGACAGAAACCTTAACCTGTGCCTGTTCATGGCCAGGTTTTGGGAGGTGCAGAGCGAACTTCGTGAGCTGCTTACCACGTTGGTGCATGTTGTCTGAAATGATCCAGCGGCAAGTAGGTGGGTTACTTGGCAATGCATGTGACCTTTCTATTGTGGGGTTCAAAGCTGATCCAATTTTGTCCAACAAATGCTTGATCATGCCTTTATTTAGTCTGTGAAACTTGATAATGTTCTTATCTGTCTGGTCAATGAGTATGCCTCTCTGCCTGCAGATCCTCGCCTTTTTTTGCTGTTTTCTCCTAGTGAGTTGATCTATGCAGTGACTGTGTTAACTTTCTTCATGGTTGCATGTGGGCGTGTGGAGTGTAATATTCTCCACCTCTTTATAGTGCTGGTGATGTCAGTCCATATTTTGCACCTGTTTTGATCATGCATTATTATGTAATGTAAAAAGGCATTTACCCTACATTGTGTGACGTTTCGTCGGTTATACATGGTTTTGTGATCTTTCCACTGTGACACGCCTACCTTGTATATAGTAAAATGTTTTCACGCGGTAGGACACAATTATGTTTTTGTCCTACTCATGTGTCAAAAACACAAATGTGATTTTGCACCACTTACGTAATGCTAAGTTGTCAGCTGTGCTGAATTACTCAACGCAATCAGGACACAACTGAATAGTAAATCTAGGTCGTCTTTTCACCAGTGTGAAACTCACTATGGGCCAGATGTATCAAGCTATTTTGCGTTCGCAAACGTTGCGAATCGCAAAAATAGGACGTTTGCGAACGCAAAATAGCCTGATCCAATGTATGAAAGTTATCACCATCGCAAAAATGGTATTTGCAAAAATGCAAATACAAATTTTGCGAATCAACAATTCTGCGAATACAGAATTGCGAATTCGCTAATTGAGAGTGTCATATTGCAAATTCGCAAAATTTGGAGCTCGCAATTTGCGAATTCTCAAACAAATGTATGAAATAGTCGCAAATTGCGAATGAGCCAAAATTCGCAATTTTGCACTTTCAATTTACCATCAACTCAGGCCAGGTGGTAACCAGGTGCAAACTATTTAAACAGGCCCAGAGTGCCTCAGTTTCTTTCACAATGGCAGCGCTGTATGTCATAGCGAGGAGGATGCGGATTCAAGCAGCAGCACAGAGAAGGAGGAAGAGACAGGAACGCATTTACAGAGTGCACATAACCGGTTTCAGCAGACAGAGGAAGAAATCCATGACAAATAAAGACTAGACTCAGCAACAATACTAGACCTGATAGCTGACCTACAGCCAATACTGGAGCATCAGACCCGCAGGACACAAGCCATACCCACACATGTGCAGGTCCTATGTTCACTGCACCTACTAGCATCAGGGAGCTTCCAGGGGGTGATAGCTGCAGCAGGAGGGGTGTCCCAAAGTTGCGTTTCCCGCTTCTTCAATGCTTTCTTGGATGCAATGGTACAGAGGATACACCATTACATCAGATTCCCCACTACACAACAGGTATTGCAGCAGACAAAATTCGATTTCTAGCAGATAGCACAGTTCCCACATGTAATTGGGTGCATTGATGGGACACATGTAGCCATCTGTCCCCCCTCAGCCAATGAGTATGTGCTTAGGAACAGGAAATCTTTTCATTCGCTCAACATCTAGGTCATATGTAATGCTTCACACATAATAACTGACATAGTGGCCAAATATCCTGGTAGTACGCAAGATTCATTCATATTCAGACACAGTGGAATATACACACGTCTCACTGAGGGTGAATTTGGCGAAGGATACCTGCTAGGTAAATGCATGTAACTCACTCAGAAGGACTCATTAGACCTGTAGAAATAGGACAATGATTAATCATATGCCTTCCATCCTGTAGGTGACAGTGCATATGTTGTGCGCTCCTTCATACTCACACCATACCTCAATCCTGCTACTCAGAGTGAAAGGAAATAGAGTGCTGCACACAAGTCTACGCGCAATGTCATAGATCAGACATTTGGACTACTGAAGAGTAGGTTCCACTGTCTACACAAAAGTGGAGGAGCACTGCAGTATAGGCCAGAGATCTGTTGCAAAATTGTGGCCACTTGTGCCATGCTGCTCAACGTAGCAACAACCAATAGCATACCATTGGACCTCACAGATTCGGAGTCTGATGAAGAGGAGGAACCAGGTCCACGTACAAGAGCAGCAGGTGGTGTAGGTGCAGCAGATGGCAGACAGAGACATGATGAGATCACACGCAATTATTTCTAGGTGAGTAATGATGAGACAAAGCAAGTCATGACTGTTGAACAACTGTTTTTTATTGACCTTAACATCAGGTAAAATGTGTGCACACAGCCTTCAACTCCTTACTTGTGGGTGCCTTGTGTTGCTCAACATGGCATACATACAGTCCATGCACAAATTACAACCCTTTTAGTCGTATGCCTTGGGTTACCTCACCCATTTGCATGCCTCGGCCACAGCACTGACTATTTCTTGCGCCCACGCACAGCACTAGAACGGTCAATGTTCACACTGCCCTCCCTTGATGAGGCTTCGGATGCTGTTCCTTGCCTTACACTCCGGCGTCTGGGCTCAGTCAACGGTGGAGTAATGCTTCTGCGGCTGGAGGCCTCCTCACTATCCCCTGCACTCAGAATACCTGTACCAGCTATGTTGGCTGTCTGTAGCTGCTCAACGGCATTCTCTAATTTTAGACATTGCTTGAGTAACATCTCGGCGTGGATGTCACTGAATACCCTTAAGCTAAACTCGGATAAAACCGAGGTGCTTTTCTTCAACCAAAAAATCCCTCCCGAGATGAACCCCCCCTCCCAAGCCCGTGGACTCGGCCAGGAACCTTGGCTTCTGGTTTGAAAATGATCTGTCTTGCAATACTCAAATTAGACAGGTGTCCTCCTCCTGTTTTGGGAAGCTTCGCATGCTTCACAAATTTCTACATTTCCTCCCCTTGGAGTCCCGCCGGACCATCATCCATGCGTTAATTACCTCCCATCTAGACTATGCCAACAGTCTCTATCTTGGGGCACCAGCCTACCTGATTAGGCGTCTTCAGATTGTTCAAAACGCGGCGGCTAGAATAATCTGTAAAATCCCTTTTCGCCACTCGATCTTCCCCCATCTGAGTAAGCTTCACTGGCTTCCAGTAATTAAACTGATTGAATTCAAAGCTCTCACCTTGGCTTTCAGGGCCTTCCAAGGACACAGCCCTGCTTACTTGAGAGTGCGACTCAAACACTATCAACACAGCTCTAACCATCTCCGTCTCCTTGATACCACCCGCTTTCGCAGGTCTAGAATGGGTGGCAGAGCCTTTGCGGTGATCACCTCCAAAATTTGGAACGCCCTACCACTTTCACTTCGCTCCTCTGAGTCAGAACCCATCTTTCGACGTGCCTTAAAGACCTGGCTGTTCACCTGGCTTTAGTCTCTCACTCTGCAATTTTCATCTGCCGTCTGTTTCAGCGCCGGGACACCCCCGTTGGGGGTAGCTGTGCGCTATATAAAATCCTAAAATAAACAAATAAACAGCACTGGTATCCTGGCCCAATCCCCTGGCAACATCCTGGCTGCAGTGGGCCATTTCCACCTGCATGGACACAGTGCGTCTGGACAGGACAGCTGCGGCATTGCACAGACGGTTGACTACCTTTGTGTACCCATCCAAACGGCTAAATAGGCACTGCTTTTTACGGCGTCTGGAGGCATGGTCCCTCTGCATGGTGGTGCATAGCTCTTTGATCGCTACAGTCATCTCCTTAATACTGTCTGCATTAGCCCTATGACCCGCTGTCACAGTGTTGTTAAGCTCCCTGATGCCGGCCTTGATGTCAGTCATGTTGTGATTTAGGGACACCAGCTGCCTTTGCATTGATCGCATGCTTTTTAATTGCAGCAGCTGCACCTTCACCATAGTGCCCTCCAGCCCAGAAAAGACAGAGGATTCCTCTCCTTCATCAGCGACACGTTGTTCCCTTGCTCTGCATCTGAAGCGATTGCTGTTGCTACGCTGCACAGGAGACTTATCAGTTTGACACTATGCCTGCTCTTCGGGCCTTGACTGTGGCTCATCCTGGATGCCTTCCACTCCTCCCTCCAACTCCTGTAGTGGAGCCACAGTGTATCTGCGTTGTCTTGGTGCAGGTGTTGTTTGTGTTGTGGTGTTCGACTCTTCTTCCCCTGCCTGTTCCTGTAGCTCAGGTGCCTCATCAATTTGTGTGTCTTCACCCTGTGGTGCAGGTTCATCTGTGAATACAAGAGAACTACTTATTGTGTGTCCTGCTTTCTGTTATTTTCAAATTAAATTTACTTGAGTTGGTATACCTAAATGCTGTGCTTAGCTTGGTCATTGACTGGTGTGAGTCAACTGCGGATATGTTTCTCTGTATCACTGCTTTACTATCTTATGTGTGGGACTGCATCTCCCATGATGCATTGCTGGGTGGTAACAAAATTGTGGACCGGAGTGGCAATCTTACCTGATCATTGGGTCATTTCTAAGTGGGGTGTTTAGTGAGTAATGGGTCAGGGGTAATTTAGCAAGCATCTTACCTTGTCTGGTGTTGTTTGTGGCTGAGCTGTCAATGTCTGCTATGCCACTGATGGATTCTGGCTGTAGGGTGAACTCCACCAAGTCCTCAAGGGGTGTGGATGCTGGCTGTGTAGATGGTCCTCCACCAGTTTTCTTTGCGTCCGCAAGCCTGCTTGCCACCTTCTCTTGTGCCCTTAAGCGCAAGTCGTACCAGCGCTTGCGTAGATCTTCTATGGAGTGCTGTGTGACCCCAATGGCATTTACTTTTGCTTGTATTTCCAGCCAGATCTTCCTCTTCTCTGACTCAGCAATGTGCAGGGATTTTTTTACCAAAGAGTTGTTCATGGCTCTTCACCATTTCCTCAATGAGGACCTCCAATTCTTTCTCACTGAAATTTTGTTTTCTTTTGCGTTCTGCAGCCTCCTTAGCCTTCTCCTGTGTAGCCATGATGTATTTTTGTGCCTGTCTTAGCACTCCTGATGGGCTCCTGAGTGGTGTGCTCCTGCTCTCAGCCTCTTACACAGCCTCAGGCACTCAGAAACAGCATGGGCAGTCACACTTCCTGCTTGTGATGTCATCAAACTGCATCCAAATAGCAGATTCGCTAATTTGCGATTTCTTATTTTGCGTAAATCGCAATTACAGAATTGCTATTTGCTAATCAGTAATTGAGATTGCAATTTTTACCGAATCGCAATTTTTTGAGATTTTTTACCTGCGTGTCGTTTCACGATTCTCAAATAGCGATTCAGTAAAAATCGCTATTTGGGAATCGCAAATAGCTTTTTTGATACATCTGGCCCTATAACTGTTTCAGAAGAACAGATTTCTCATAGACCTCAATCACAGAGTCAAATGGCCTTGATGTAATGTATTCTGTTGCTCTTAGAACTTTCTAATAAAACAGCACTGCTCTTAAATTGTGAGGGATGAAGTAACCACCTTTCAAACTGCATTCTTCTGAAAGAAAAGAACATAAGTGTTATACGACTATAGTCAAGCCTCAGACAAAAACTGAAAAATATATCGTATTTGATATGAACTATATGCTAGAATGTGCTCAAGCCCCACATCATCTAGCCCCATCATTTATCTTCTGATGAAAACTGGGAGTTTGCAGGAATTTCCTGCATGAACAAATTCCTTAACACCTCCTTAAAAACAAAATTCAGAGGCCATATACACAATTTTGGCACATTACTTTAAATTTTAGGATTTGTTTTTCATTTGCAAAAGGAAATTATACTTGAAAAGGTACCTGTACAAGTCATCACTCAAGGGTCTAAACCAGGCCCTCCTGAGCTTTACATGCTCCCCCCCACCCCAACCGCGGCAACAGCAAAACAGGGCTGGTTTATTAGACTCAGCACTACCAATAAAAAATGTTAAATAAACAGCAAGCATTTATTTAAAGATTAATTGCAGTTAAAGAAAGGAAGTAACTAGGGTGTACTGCACCCCTTAACTTTCGGAACACCTTTATTTTTGAAGACAGTAAACGTATAACAATATGATAGCCTCAAAATTCAAAAAGTGTATTTCATTAACCTGCAGAACCGTTTCACCTTAGAAAATCAGATTATAGCAGTGTTTCAAAAGTATTTTTGTTTAAATTGATAGGTTTAAAAAATGGATTTTGGAACATTCATGCTTCCTTCCATTGACAACAATGCTAATAGTGATTACATCCAAAACACAGGAAAAGGTTTTGTACAGCACGCATCCTGAAGTCATATATTTCGAGGTCCTCTTACATGTGATAATGAAGAAAAAGGAAGGAAATTAAAATAATGAAATTGACCAGGATCACACAATTTGGTCAAGTGGAGAAGCCAGGATTTACCCCAGGTTTCCTAGTTCTACATTGTGCAATTCAGTTCGGCCACTAGATGCACATGCTTCACTTTCCCTACACCCACTTTACACTACCCCCCCAACCACCACCCTGCTGGCATCAGTGCGGCCCTTGGTCACACCAAAGACCAAACTTTTCGGCTCCCGGGAGAATGTTTGCGAGTACCCATGGTCTAAACTGATGCTGCTCATGGTGGTTCCTTACCATGTAAGATTCTTTGATTATATAAATGTTTTGGCTTCAAATTGAGTGAATTTCTATGGTCAAAAAAGTATATTTTGCACACTTTCTTTTACACCTAAGTGAATCAAAATTAAGTGGGGCCTATTCCTTCTCTTGAATACTACTGTGTTGATTATATCATGCATTGGGAAAAGATGGGTTTTTAAAATGTTACATAGAAAACAATCCCAAGACCTCTGAATTTCATGCTGAGTTGTAAGCACATGTCAAGAATATGTATTTTTCTTAAGGAAAGCCTGTAACTTATTTAGAGATGGAGTCAAAGGACAAAACAAGAAATAGTTCTGCAGTCGAACATCCCGAAATGGTAAAACGCATTAAGTACATTGATTTCTTTCAATATGTGATGGCTTCAATATGTCTGGCTAACTAAAAGCACATATTTTGTAGCCTGAAATCATAACGCTGGTGCCACACAATTTACAAAAGCACTTTTCTACCATCCATTAAATGGCTAATGTACATCTCTGAAAAGAATTTTTTTTTTTCTCAGAACACATTACAAAGTGGTGAATATCAGGTGGATCAGTTACTCATAGATGAATATGCTGTAATTAATGGTGTGACAACCACTTTTGAATATAACAGATGGTTCTAACATAGATGTCCCCAATGCCACAAATCCCACAACTTTAAAAGTCTCTTGGGTGCCAAATATCAGCAGCTGCATCACCGGACACTGTTAACTCCTTGAGGGCTAAAGAAGAGATGGTCTCACCCACAGCTCCTTTGGGGCTGCACTGAGGATGAGACCATCTCCTTAGCACTTAGGTGGCTACAGTTTTATTATGTTCACAATACAATAAAGTGTACTCCTTCAACAATCACACAGTATTTATAGGGACCTTATTGAATAGTTTGGCCTGATTAAATGTCAAGTCTATCCCCCAAGGCAACTTTAGTTTCCTGTTCTCCCGAGTTGAGGACGTAGGACTCCTCTGTTCTGAATGTGAGGTCAGAGCAAACTGACTAGTGAGTGCAAACATTATGATGAGAAAAGCTGAATCATAGGTTCTTGGTGTAGCATAGAGATACAGGCTGCCCGAAGAAAGACAAAGGGGCCGATTCCGATCTCGGCCGGTAGGGCTCCGAATCGGATTCGGCTTAACCGGATCCGATTCGGAGCCCTATTTCCCGACCGATTCGTACGCGCGTCCGGGCGAGCGAGTACGATGCGTATTCGCCGACCGACTCGTCCGGGCGTCCCGACTGCTCCGACCGACTCGATCCCGGGTCGAACCGCACCGACCGACTTGCACGGACACGACTCGCACCGCGAAATGGAGACGTTCCCCGGCCGGGTAAGTACGATGCGCGCCGCGAGCAGTCCGACCGAGCCGCGCACTCCGGCTCGAAAGAGCTGTCGGAGCCGTTCTTTGGGGGTCCGTGTCGGACCCCCCTGTATGCGTAGCCGTGCGAGTCGCACACAGGGGGGACCCATGGGTCCCCCCTACCTGTGCGTGTACGGCGCGAATCGCTTCGCCGCGTACACGCTGTAGGGGGCGCACTTGTCCGCATCGCACCCATTGAGTCAATGGGAGCCCGCGTACGCGTTGTACGACAGGCTCCCATTGACTTCAATGGGAGTCCGACCGACTCGAGTCCGATGGCATACGGACGCATCGTACTCGTTCGGTCGGGCTGCACGGGTCCGATTCGGTCGGAGAGATTTCCGGCCCGAATCGGAATCGGCCCCAAAGTTGGAAATATACATATGGTGCTTTAAACAGATTAGGAATGAACTCTTCTCTGAGTTCATCAAATGTTTTCTCAGCGATGAGCGTAAGGGTTCTGTTTCTTCTGAATGGAGCAACAGAGATCTTTCAAAAATATATAGCTGATTACTACATGCATGAATGATTTCACTTGAGACCCGAATGCTTAGAGACAGAAGACACCAGTAAACTAAACTTTGCATAATGCTCTGTGGAGAAAATTTGCGAACAGGAAAAACTTGCCAGACACTAAAATCATCACAAATCCTGATGAATTGGATAATTCATTTTTTGGCTCATGTTACGAGGTATCCCTTGTGAATTTAAAAATGATGAAACTGGTTCTTTGTGTTGGAAATGCACAAAAGACTTGAAATACATAAAAGAGTAACCAACTACATACAAGAATGTAAATATCTTGATGTTTTTCACTACAGCTCATGCTCGTTTAGAGGTTTACAAAGCAAATTACAAACTTCAGGACATGACCTTTATCACAATACAGACTCAGTTATTTTCATGAGCAGATAAGGGTATTAAGACCCTTGGTTTGGGGTTTATATTCATACTTCGACAAGGAAACTACACCTTGATGAGCACATTGTAGAAATAGTGGCTAAAGGCCATAAAATGTATTCTTATCAACAATACAAAAATTTAGTATGCATAAATATCAATGGCATTGCCATAACAGCTGAATCAAAATTTGCACGGTCTGAAGGATCCGGTTAAAAAATACTACAATGAAAGTGAGTGCAAATATAATAAATAATAATAAATCTGTGAGAAATTACAATCATAATGCTGCATAAAAACCTGTATGTGGTGTTTGATATAAATGTGTTGATGGAGCACTACCAAACACTTCTTTATGGATATTAAAAGGCAGAAGTAGCTTTGCATCGCCCATGGAAATAAGGCTGGTACAGAAAATTGAAAAGCAGTAGGTTGGATGATGTCAGTGATGTAAACCATGATGTCATTGAGATGTCAGTGATGTGATCAATAAGGTCATTAAACATGTCATGAGTAATGTAATATTTGAGGTCATAAGCAGTCTATAGCGGGGACAAAAGTTATAGTTAGCTCGCTGAAATCTAACTACCTAATATCAGTATTTTTTTAAGAGATTGTGTTTAGTTTCAGCAGATTTCAACACCTAACTATGACCTACTGGCAGTCACCAGTAGGTAGTTATAGTTAGGATGTAGTTTCCGTAGGAAGAGCTTTTTTTCATTTGCCAATAACTTTGGCGTTGTTTTGACGAATCCTCGCAAAATTTTCAAAACTAGTTTGATGCTCACTTTAGCTGCTGTCTTGAAAGTTTCAGGGTGATCCATCAAGTGGGGCCGGGAAAAAGGGGGCGTCTAAAAACACGTTTTCCCCATGTTTATTTCTCTAGGAAATTTAGACAAGGCTACAGCCTGAACAGCTGAACGGATTGGCAGAATTGTAGCTGTTGGTCCAGAAAGCGACCTTTTTGTTAAATGGTGTAAATCCGTTCAGTACTTGCAGAGTTATTTAAAGGTTTTTCAGATATACAACTGGGGATCTAGAAGATTCATGACCCCTCCCGAGATCTTGTGCTGAGATCTGATTGGCTGCCAACACTTCAAATCAGGAAGTGTTGGCAGCCATCCTGTGACTCAGTTCACAGAAAAAATGTAAAAAAAGAAAAAGGGGCAGGGTAGAAACACCCTGACCCCCTAGGCCTCTTTGGGGGCACCACAGGGCCAAAAGACAGTGTTCTTTAAAATTTTCAGCGGGAGTAGCGTTGGATCCGCATATCTCACAAAATTGTGTGCGCTTTGTTTTGATTCGGCCTCCAGGTGGGCCAGGTTCTGGGGGCATGTCCAAAATATGTAGCAGGGGGAGCACAGGCCCACCTCCTAGAATCCCTAAAGCCCCGGGGACTGTCACCTCACCGGGGCATTTTTAATAATTTATGACAGGGTTGCCCTGGGCAATCCCCATGCCCTGGGGATGGCAACATTCCTCGGGCTAAATATTACAAATGCGAAGGGGCCACGTGGCCCCCCTGCAGCCCTCGAGACTGCTACCTCTCCGGGGCTAAATGTAATATTAATGTGGGGGAGGCTCCCACCGCCCCACAGCCCTGGGTATCGCCACCTCCCGGGACAAATGTTAATTATGAAAGTGAGGGGGCGCTTGGCCCCCACAGCCACAAGGACCACTACCTCACTGGGGCTGTGTCCTGCATAGATGGCCCTACTGTATTTTACACACTAGGGGTTTCTTTCAGTATTCTCTAAAGTCATGTTTTTCTAGAGAGTCTCTATAAAAACCATCTCTAAAAGCTATTTTATCTTTTCACGAAGACCCCCGGTGATCACGATGACGTCTGTAATCAAGATGCCCCCGGACACTGCAAAAATGGAAAACAAAAGCAGAAATTCAATAGCCACCACCATATTTAAAATTATGACTATATAACTAATTCTAACCATCACAGTAGATAACTCACTATCTAAATAACTCTATAAAAGCATTTATCAGAATTTCAATATCTCCATAACAATGCGTATTAATGATTGACTGATATTTTTTTTATATTTCTATCAATATTCACGACAACATTGATAGTTGCGATGTCCCCGCAATGGTAAATTGGGGCCGCACTGGCGGTCATGGCATCATTGCGAATATCGCATGCGATAAAAAAAAATCAATTTTGGAAACATAACTTGTGTCACTAACACTCCAATTTCTCAAACATGGGGCAGAGTATCTCCACCCTGCCCCCTTATGTGGACTTTTACACAAATTTTCAGCCCCAGAAACCATTTGCGATAGATAAAATGGCGGCTGCAACTTTCTGTTGGCGGTTGTATTCGCGATTCATCGCGAAACCTCTGCAAAATATCCACAGCCAGAGATATCACTATAATTTTAAACTTACATTTCTCAACAACTACTGAGAGGATTTACACCAAATAGGCAAAAGTCACTTCCTTGAACCAACATCTACCTCTCTGCCAAATTTGGTGTAAGTCTGTTCAGTGGTTCGGGCTGTAGGTGTGGCTAAAGGTTCCTATGGGAATTAACATTACAAACGCAACCTTATTTCACGCCCCAAATTCTCAGTCCCCACTGCACGGATCACCCCCAAACTTTCCATGACAATAGAACCCACCTTGACGCTTTTTTGTGAAAATTTCATGAAGATTGGTCAAACGACGCCCAAGTAATAGCCAAGCCAAAAAATTATTTTCCTATGGAGACTAACTCCAGAGCTAACTATAACTTATGCCCCTGCCATGCACCTCACATGACCTCACATAAGACATCACACATGACATGTTCTATTACATCATTGATGACATCTCAAATGACATCATTGATGAGATCACTGATGACATCATCAAATGAGCGTACTAGTATGTTTTGTAGTTTACACAGTGACGGGTAACTACCATATTACTTTTCTACCAACTTTTGTACAGTCTGGGTCCAGCTAACGGGTTTAAGTAATTAGAGAATGCATGATCTCCTACTGCATCATAGGTGTATAGAGTTATTGAACACGTTAAAAAATGTTTGCATTGAAGAGTAACCCTGTGTGCACGTGACAGTTGACAACTTGTGCCCATCATGTTCGACGCACGTTTTTTGGTTCTGCAGAAAACGTTTCTCACAGGGCTAAGATTCTATATTCTACATACTTAGGGGTCCATTACGATGGCTGTCGGAAAGGCTCTGAACAGGATTCAGATTCCGCTAATCTGATTCGGAACCAATGTTTCCTACCGAATCGGACCGATTACGATGCAAGGAAACTGTTCGGACTTTCCGAATCGGTTCCGATCGGCATTCGGACAGGCCGAGTCGTTCGGAGACGAATCGTACAGCTCTATGGACACTGTTTCTGACCGAGCGATTACAATGTCCGATTCTGACAGCAGTTCCGAATCGGTTTGTCCGACACAAAACAGCTGTCTGAATCTGAATTTGGGAGCCTGTAGCAGGCCCCCCTTCACCCATAGGCCTCCGGTTGGGGCCCTTGGGGATACCCATGGGACCCCTCTTTACAACCATGCACAGTGTGGCAGGCACCATTGGGTGTCTGTCACAGGGTGCAAGGTTTTCCCAACTACCCCTTTTTTCAATGGGAGCCTGTGTTCTCGTTCGGAACACAGGCTCCCATTGAAGTCAATACGAGTCAGCCTGAACGATGTTCGGAAGCATCGTAATCCGTTGGTCAGACTCACCGAACCCGATTCGGTCGGAAACAATTCCGAAACCGATTCGGCGGAAGAGTTTCCGAACAACATCATAATCAGCCCCTAAGTATTGTAAGCAGCTTTGAGTTATTAGACAGAGTTGTCTCAGCATGACAATTTTTACTTAACATAGAAGACTGTGTGCACTAGGTACTAACCTATGTACAAGTGCTGGTTTGGCTTCAGAAGGTGGGCTGTCTCTAAGGTTTTCACCACAGTATTAAGGCTGCAGGTAGGAGGATCTTTAGCACTTTCAGACCATGGTTATTTTAATTGAATTGTCACTCTTTAGACAGGTTTTGCATAGAGAGTATGCTGTGCTTAGTAGAAATTTCTTAATAACTGGTGTGTTTCTCAGTGTAAACTCTCTATAGAGTAAACACTGTTAACAGTACCAGCTTTTCTACTCATATCCACTCCATTGCTCAGTGTAGGTTCACTGACTGACCGGAGTATGATACAGGTTAAGAGTGTCTGTAGTAGGACATTAGTTATGTAACATGACTTCAGTATCTGGAGGAACTTAGTTTTCCCTGAACAGTTGTATACAGATTAAACACCGTGTGTAGGATAGGTTACCCTTTCATCTGTGGTTCGTAGTCAACATTAACTCCGCTACCCATGAAGTGTATGGTATTGTGTCAATGTTACAAATAACACAAGCTTGCTTTACCTATGGGGTTTGTATGTATAATAGCAGTAAAGTCACTTCATAATATGCATTTTGCACTTACTTTCAAAACTCTTAATGGTATACCAGTTTAAAAAGCATTGTGTACTAAAAAAGCTTGGGTGATGCCATTAGTGATGTCATCAGTGATGTCATCAATGATGTTATTTTAGATGTCAACAGTGATGTCATAAATGATGTCATAAAACATGTCATGATTGATATCATGTGAGGTCATAAGCAGTGCATGACTGGGGAGCAAGTAATCAATTTCTGTGTTTGTTTTTAGTTCAAAACGTTAATGTTGTCACTGACAAATTCACCTAATTCTAATGTTACTTTATCCTTTGGCTTTTTTAGTGAATTTCTAATGTTTTTTTTTAAAAAACTGATCTTTTTATCACACCTAACTATAATGACATTTAAATCTTTGTTTTCTTCAGTGAATTTCTAGGTTTTTTTTAACATAAAGTCATATTTAATGCAACCCCAGGCCCGTAAAGGCAGCCACCCCACACTCGGTCGTGCACAGCGGGGGTTGACCACAAGGACTTGCGGCAGCCAACCGCCCTCATGCAGCCAACCCCGTGCTGTGCACAGTCTTTGACCATGCATGGGGAGGGTTAGCCACAAGGCCTGGCCTGTGGTCAGACCTCGTGGCCAATCCCCCAAAGGCAGCCAACACGACTCTGCAAACAGCCTTCAGGCATTCATTGGAGGGGATTGGCCATTGGGCCTGGCCCTGAGGACTATATCATCCAGGGCCATTTTTTTATTAAATGGCGAGGGGGCCATGCAATCCTCCTCCCGAGTCTCTTTAGGCCCTGGGGATCCCATCCCTCAGAGCTGTGAATGGTTTTTAAGGTGAGGGGGGGGTGTGGCCCCCTCAGTGAGCCTTGTTATGCCCTAGGGACCCCATTCCCCAGGCCCACTCTTTTAAATAAAGGGGTGCAAGTGGCCCACCTCCCAGGGCTGGTTGTGATCCTGGGGACCCCATCCACCTGGGCCCATGTTTGTAAAAGGTGGGTGCCCTGGTGCCCCCAGTTCACCCACCATACGCTTGTTGGAGGCCGTGGGGAGCCCCAAGGCCCCATATCCCACCTGGCTCCCTGCATACAGTGGGAGTTGGCATTGCTCCCACCTGCAGGGAGCAGCTCCTAAAGTTGCTTCCTCTGGGAGGGAGCAATATTTTGATCTGTTGCTCTGCCTGCATCAGTGCAGGCACGAAAAAGAGATCAAAATTCTGCTCCCAGAGCATTTGCGTTTTGGAAGCATTCAATTTGAGATGGCTCCATGTCATCCACTGATCAACGGCTATGAGGCAATTGAAAATGTATGAGTATCCAATGTCTTTGGGGCTTTCCAGTTTAAGGAGTATTTGCGTGTCATCTGCATAGTTATAGCATGTGAGGTGAAATTGACTGATTAGTTCCGTAAAATGACTTCATGTAGATGTTTAAAAGCATGAGTGAGTTGATAGAGCCTTGTAGAACCTCTTCTTTTGTGAGGTACAGTTTGTATGAGAAAGGGAGGGTATAGATGTCATTAGTTCTGTTTTGAAGGTAGGATTTGATCCAGTCAAGGTAAGTCCCTTCTATGCCGGCTTCGTAGAGTATTTGTATTAGACTGTCATGGTCAACCAGGTCAAAGGCAGCTGAGAGGTCTAAGAGTAGTAGTGCAGCAACCCTGTTCCAGTCAACTGTGTTCTTAAGGTCATCCCAGATGGCAAGGAGGGCAGATCCTGCACCCCTTCCTGGATGGAATCCTGTTTGGAAGTCTGAAAGTATGGAATTATCATCAATGAATTGTGACACATGGGCGAATGCTGGTCTTTCTATCAGTTTGCCCAGGAAAGGTCCATTTGTAATCGGTCTGTAGTTGTCAGGATTAAGCAGGTCCAGGTTGGTTTTCTTTAGTAATGGGCGTATGTATGGTTTTTTTTTAGATCTTCTGGAAATATTCCCGTAGTCAAGGAATTGTTGATGATTCTTCTTACTGGTGTGGCAGAAGAGGAAGTTAGAAGAATTTTCTCGAATGTTTGTGGTGGACATGCGTCAGAAGGGCTGCCGGCAAGCCTGCTTGCTTTGACCAGGTCTGTAAAGTCATTGTGTGATATTTGTTGGAAGGAATGCAGAGGCTGGGTTAGCCTACTCTTGGAAGTTTTCGGTGCTGGGGTTTTTTCTTTGTTTTAAATAGGAGTCCAATGTGCCTGCTTTGGTCGTGTAATGATATGCCAGTTTGTTTGTGAAATCTTGAGCAATGGGATGAGCTCCTTCTAGGCAATTTGGTTTATGAAATTCGGTGAGAATGTTATAGAATTCTTTATTTGCATATTTAGCATTTTGAATTCTGTCTAAATGGTATTTTTTCTTAGCCTTTTTGATTGCTGACTTGTATAATTTGTTAAGTTTCCTCAGTGAAGTTTGTCTTGATTGGTGTTTGTTTTGAGCCAGGTGAGTTGCAGCATTCTAATTTGCTGCTTTATCTCGTTTACCTCAGGATTTCTCTAAGGTGCCTGTTTTCTTTTGTTCTGTTGTGTCGTTCTTAGTGTTATTAGGATATCAAAAGCTTCCTGTAGCCACTCATATTATTTTTGAAGGGAATTGATTATGTTTAGAGCTGAACTGGATGTTAGTTGTGTTTCTAAGTGTTCAAAATTGAGTTTGTTCCACAGGCGATAGGTGGATGTATGTGAGGTGGTTTTAGGTGTTTTGCTTTGTGCATTTTATGTAGGAAAGCAAGCAAATGGTGGTCTGACCACCTGGCAAAAATGACATCTATGATGTGTCCAGCGATGTGTGTGAGTTTGTGGACGATCTGATGTGGATTCGGTGTGTCTAGGCCAGTGATGATTGTTTTTGGATGGGGCATATTGGGTTTGTCAAACCAAATGTCACCAAGAGTGCATAGGTTTGAGTGTAGTGTTATAAGGTTTGAAACTGTGTCTAGAAGTGTGTCTGGGAATGTTGCAATGCTAGGTGGAGGTCTGTAAAAGAGTAGGAAGTTACAGGAGGAAGATGGTGTAGGGTTGCATCTAGTGAAGAAGGCCTCACAACCTTATATGGAGACGTAGTCAGCTTTAGTGATATTTAATGTTTGCTTGAGTACAACAGCTAGGCCACCTCCTCTTTTGCCTTTATGATTTTGGGTAATAGTTTGATAGCCTAGAGGAATGGCTTCATGCAACACTGGAGCCATGTCATCTCCCAACCATGATTCAGTTATAAAGAGGTGAATGGTTATGCATCAGTGAGAAGAGCGTAAATGTGATGCTTATTTTTTAGAGTGATTGTGCATTTTGTAGTAGCCAGTTTAGAGAATGTTTTTGGGTGATGGTGTGACTCTGTTTTGTAGAAGAGTGAGCAGTGTTTTGTGGACTTGTAGCAGGTGTGTCCTAAGTGCTGGTATTAGCTGTATGAGCATAGCAATAGTGTAGCTGTTCTGTATCACATTCCTCCTCCAGGAGGCTAAGAAGGCATTTAGATTGGTCTGCGTGTGTAGGTGGTGGAGATGGTGGTTGAGAGTTAGTTGGTGAGCTGTGTTGTTTTTGTAGAGTAGACTTGTTGTGCAGTAGATATGGAGATGCAAAGTTGTGAAGAGTGGCACATTGTTTATTTTGTTTGCATCTGTTTAGGGTAGAAGGTGTATGAGTTAGGGGTGGTGGAGCAGCATGTGGGTCATGTTATAAGATTATAAATTGTCCAATGGATGAGAGGCAGTTAGAAGAGAGTTGCTGTGTTGCTGCATATGTGTTAGGTGTGGGGGAAGAGAGAAAGCTCTGCAGTAAATTTGGTTTAGGGTTTGCATTATGTGTGTAGTCAGTAAGGGAGAAGAAGTTAAAAGTATGGAGAGTGAGGATCGTGCAGAGACAGATAGAGGTAGAGTACTGAGAGAAACTCTAACAGGAGGAGGAGAACAACATACTAGAAGAATGAAGTATAGATGGACTCAAAGAAAGGTGCAGAGGTACGGACATGGAGGGTGTTCCACATGTACGAAGGCATGGAAGGGAGGAAACAGTAATCTCAAGTCTTCATGTGTCAAGACTAAAAAGTTCAATCAGTTCTATTTCTCTTTTAAATTAACTCTAGTACATGTGAATTTGTTTGTTTAGTTACAAACTAAGGTCTATGAACATCAAAATGGAAAGAACAGACCTGGAGTGGATGAGGCACTCACACCTGAGAATGAATAACCTGCACTCTTTGATGAGGAAGTGCAGGGAGAAAGAAGGAGCGGGGAAGGAGTATGAGAAAAGGTGAAAATAAAGTAAGGGATGAAGAAGGAGAAAAACGGAAGGGAAGAATGATGGCTTGAAGAGACAGGAAAGTTGATGAAGAGAAAGGGAGACGGAACAAAAAAGGTAGGAAGAATAATGATGAGTGAGAGAGTGTTGCACAGTTGGAGCGAGAGGGAAATCAAACCTAAACTTCTTCATTAGCAGTCCCCTTTCATCTTCCTCCATGCCCCACCTCCACAATACCACTCTGCTAACTATTATATTAGCCACATCTCCAGTATACTTTGGAATTTCTCAACTATGATAAATCTACTATCTTCTCAAATACTAGCTGTCCTTTGCCCCAACACCCTCAGTTGCTGTCCAGTCTTCAAGCACTGGTACAGTTCCACACTACATTAATTGAGTCTCTTTATCCCTGCCTTCTTAGTACAGGTCAGAGTAACAGTTCTGTTGTATATAAATTTGCCCCTAATCAGTCTCCATGTAGCACCACTTATATGTCATCTGTCCCTTTTTATTCTTCACCAGGAATCTCCACTTCTATGCTAATAGACCCAACTAGTCCTGATGTATCCCCACCTCCTAAGTATCAGTGCATTTTTGCAAGTCTCCATACAGTTCCACGTGCCTAGAATAAGCCTCTTGTTTTCAGCCTCGATTTAGTCTCGTTTTCATAGTATCAGACTATTATGACTAAACTCGGTGTTCCAACCCAACCTAGAATCAGTCACTTATGACAAGCCTCCATGTATTCCCGCCTTCCTAGACTCAGACCCTCATGAACAGCCTCCCTGCCCCTGCCACCTCTCCTGTACCAGATTATTAGTACAGCTTCATCCTCATCAGTACACCATTGTCAGCCTAAATACCTTCACCATCTAATACATGGCCCACCTGTAGTCATCCCTGTTTTCCTTAAAATAACCTCAGTGCCGACCAACAGGCATTCCCACCTCCCCTAGTATCAACATCATGCTCTGCCTCCATGCGTCCAGCCTGCCTAATATCAGTCTTTATAGATCAGCCTGCTTGCACACACCACCTACCAAGCACCATTTACACAATACGATCCCAGTTCTTTCACTGGAATCCCCACCGCCAGTCCCCAATTACCATACACCACTTATGCACCACTTCCTCCATTACCATACTCTATTGATTCCCTTTTCGCATAGGAAACACCTCCTTTACTATCCATCATTCTTTTGTACCTCCTCCTCTAGGACCAGTTTCCCATTATCAGAGTAAAGTATCCTATTGCCTTCATTAACTCTTTTCAATAAATTCCTAAAGGAGACCAATAGTCTTTTATTCTGGACTGCATGCCTCCTAACATTAGAAGATTGGGAAAAGGGTTATTTAATTGTAGATAACGGTACATTTATAACATCCTGTTTTATATTGTGTATTATTGAAGCTTAAGAGTGCACAATAGTTGTAAAAGTGGCAAGCTTTATTCAGCGTGGTACAGTACTCTTCACAGCTAGTAATGGCCACCTTGTCATCCCATCCACCTGCTCCACATTCTAAATTCCAGAACATCTTTAACAATCCACTAGCTGTGCTTTAAAGGAAAACACGTCTCAGTATAATGAACACATATGAAAATGCTAATGAGGTATAAGACATTTCCTCCCTGTGAGCAATAATGAAATAAAATAAAACAATATAAAATAAAATAGAAAGTTGAATAAAAAGAAACTTTCCCAAGAAAAATATTACATAAAATCTCCCAACTTAGCAGAAGGACGTCTGACATGTGCATCAGCTTTCACTTGTGACGCTATTGAACCATCACTTATATGCACATCAGAACCCCTGTCTACAACCTCCATCCTTGCATCATCCTCAGACATAGACGTTGTTCCTCATGTTGAAGTCGATGTAGTGGTGGCGTCTGAACTCACCACCAAAGGCATGTTGGCACCACAATGGTGCCTGAGAATACCACCATCACACCTCAAAAACTGACCTTCCTGCGTCTGGTCAGTGCCCAGTTTCTCACCTCTGCTACACATCCCCAGCCTCCTCACTTTCCTAACTTTCCCATCATGGGTAACCACACTCTTATTGTACACTTTAACAATCTTCATTACCTGTCCAATCCTGGGAGTATCTTTAGTTACAAACCCTGGTTTATGCACCCTCTCCCAATCACCAATAGCAAAAGAAGGAACTTTAGCCTTCCACTTAACATCATAAGCCTCCTTAATCTTCTCCTGCTTCCTCTTTACTCTCTCACAAATGTCCTCCAAGCTCACATCTTCTTGGCCCTTGCCTTGTTTCCTTTTAAACCACCATGGACACAATTTAGAAACCGAATGCCTTCCCCCTAGCAACCTGGAAGGACTTACCTCTATGGTACTCTGGGGAGTGATGCAATACAACCAGAGTTTCTCCCTTAGACTGTCTCTCCAATTGCCACCACAACCACATGCTCAAACAATTCTATCTCTCAACCTGTCCATTCCTGTGGGGTTCGTACAACACTGTGGTAACATGCAGAATATTGCTGTATTTGAGGAAACTTTGCATTTCTTTTGACATAAGCTGTACTCCCTTTTCTGAAATTACCACCTCTGGATATCCCTCTCTTTCAAACACTTCTTTAAAGAACTCAACAATGGCACAAGAAGTGGCCCGAGGAACCAATTTCATGCTTGCCCATTTTCAGTGGTAATTCACCAGAACCAACACCAAACTGGCTTCACAAGGTAAATAGCAAAACGGTCAAGAAATGTCAAAACCCAACTTCTGCCATGGAAAATCCAACCAAGGCAACGACTGAAGGGGAGCAGGAGCTTACTTTAGCATTTTTTCACTATTAGCACAAACCTCACAATCTCTTACCACCTTGTCAGCCATCCTGTCAAGTTCTGGCAATCAAAAGAATGTACATACAAGCCTTTACATGGAGGACAGACGTGGATGTCCTTCATATGCTAACAACAAAATCACATATCGCATACCTTCGGGTGGAATACACTTTCCATTTTTGAATATGAAATCGCCTTCCATATCAAACTCTTCAGCCATTTTCCAAAAAGGCATATCCTCCTCCGGCACAGTTCTTTTACTAGGCCACCTATCCATAACATATTTTTTCACAGTTTGCAATAACTTGTCACCTCCTTCACACTTCCTGCACCTCCCCTCCTCAATACCCTTAAATTAGTCTGCCAGATACTCGGAAACAAAGGCAACCACATCAATTCAACATCATCAACACCATCTTTGGATTTCTCCTGGCGCAAGCATGATAAACAGTCAGTCATAAAATTACTTTTGCCTGGCACATGCTCAACTGTGAAACAGTTCTCTTGTAACCTTGACACCAACCGCACAATGCGTGCTGTACCATTCCATTCACCTTCCGGGGAGAGAATCCCAAACTAGAGGTTTATGAATGATCTGTGTGAAGCACAAATCGTGAACCCCAAATGTAGTATAGAAAATGTTTAATTCCCCAAATACTGCATATCTCCTCTCAGTGCCAGAGAGTGTGCGGGAAGCAAATGTAATATTTCATATCTCATTGCCACACTTCTGGGATAAAACCCCACCAATGCCATACATGCTGGCATCCACTGTAACAATATATTCCACACCCATGGGAAACGGTTTCAACGTGGGTGCTTCAGAAATTTATTTTCTACTCTGCTCAAAAGCAGATTGCTGCACTTGCGTCCACACAAACTCAGTATTTTTCTGTGTAAGCTCCCTGAGAGGTTCCATCTTAGGGGTTGATTACGATGGCGTTTGGAAACTCTTCTGACCAAATCGGTTTCGGGATCATTTCTGACCGAATCGGGTTCTGTGAGTCCGACCGATTACGATGCTTCCGAACATCGTTCGGTCGGACTCGCATTGACTTCAATGGGAGCCTGTGTTCTGACCGACTACACAGGCTCCCATTGAAAAAGGGGTGGGTGGGGAAAACCGTGGACCCTGTGGCAGGCATCCCATAGTGCCTGCCACACTGTGCATGGTTGGAAAAAGGGGTCCCATGGGTACCCCCACAGGCCACATTCGAAGGGCCCCGGTTGAAGGGGGGGCCTGCTACGGCCCCCAAAGTTGGATTCCGTCAGCTGATCCGTGTCGGAAAAACCGATTCGGAAAGGCTGTCCGAATCCGACATCTTAATTGCTCGGTCGGAAACGAGGTCCGTAGACCTCTACTATTTGGCTCCGACTGACTCGGTTACTCCGAATGGTGTTCGGAACCGAGTCAGAAAGTCCGAACGGTTTCCAACCATCGTAATCGGTTGTTCAGTAAAGTGTCCAAGTTGGTCGGAAACGCGGGTTCCGAATCAGATTTGGACAAAACGAATGCCATTCGGAGCCTTTCCGAACACCATTGTAATCGACCCCTAAGTAGCAAACTCTTTGATACATTTGCTATAGTACTCATACAGCCCCGCAAATGACAACAATTTTTGACGGTTATCAGGAGCAGGAGCTTTGGTAAAAGCATCTACCAGTGAACTCTTGGTTACCAACCCTTCTCCAGACACAGTTGGGCCGATTCCGATCTCGGCCGGTAGGGCTCCGAATCGGATTCGGCTTAACCGGATCCGATTCGGAGCCCTATTTCCCGACCGATTTGTTCGCGCGTCCGGGCGAGTGAGTACAATGCGAAATTGCCGACCGACTCGTCCGGGCGTCCCGACCGCTCCGACCGACTCGTTCCTGGGTCTAACCGCACCGACCGACTCGTTCGGACTCGACTCGCACCGCGTAATGGAGACGTTCCCCGGCCGGGTAAGTACGATGCGCGCCGCGAGCAGTCCGACCGAGCCGCGCACTCCGGCTCGAAAGAGCAGTCGGAGCCGTACGTTGGGGGTCCGTGTCGGACCCCCCTGTATGCGTAGCCGTGCGAGTCGCACACAGGGGGGACACATGGGCCCCCCCTACACGTGCATGTACGGCGCGACCCGCATCGACGCGCACACGCTGTAGGGGGCGCCCTTGTTCGCGTCGTGCCCATTGAGTCAATGGGAGCCCGTGTACGCGTCGTACGACTGGCTCCCATTGACTTCAATGGGAGTCTGACCGAATCGAGTCCGATAGCATACCTGCGCATCGTACTCGTTCGGTCGGACTGCTAGAGTCCGATTCGGTCGGAAATCTCTCCGGGTCCGGCTCGGTCGGAGAGATTTCCGGCCCGAATCGGAATCGGCCCCAGTGTGTCCAAGATACTGCACAGATTTGGAGAAAAATTGACATCTTTCTCCTTCAATGTTAAACCATTTTTCTTTAACACTCCACAAACTTTCTTAAGATGATCCATGTGCTATTTTTCATTTTTTGAGAATATGAGCACATCATCTTAGAAACATTTCACAAATGTTTCTATATCTTTGAACAAACTCTCTGGATGACAAACCTCACAGAGGCTAATCTAAAAAGGCATCCTCTTAAAATGGAATAGCACCAGTGGTGTAAGAAATGCTGTAAATTGGGCAGAGCCTTCAGTTTAATCTATGTGTTGGTGCGCTGACCTTAAATCCAGAGTGGAGAAAATTTTCAACCAATCCAACATGCACGCTACCTTATTTATATTAGTCAGGGGGTGACAATCTACAACAATATTAGCATTGATTTCTCTGAGGTCCAGACACAGCCTCAATGAATTATGTGCCTTATGGGCCAAAACGCTTAGAGAAACCCACTCAGAAGAATCAACCTCCTCTATAACACCTGCATTCACCAGCTCCATCAGCATTTTCTTCAATTCTTCCCTCTCATTGATAGGTAAATTTCTACGTTTTTGCACCGCAGGTTTGGCATTTGCTTTCACTTTCATCTTATGAGCGTATCCTTTCAAGTTTCCAAGCTTTTCCGCAAACACCTTGGAAACTGAGATATAACCCAAATCTTCTCACTGCAATCCTCAACCACCAACACATGCTGTCTGCTTCTAGGATTCAATATAATCCCCAAGTTCCATTGGTCTCTCCAACCCAATACATTCACTCCCTTGGACGCAACATACACTTTTATCCTTGCTCTCCTCCCTTTGAATTTTATGTCAACTTCAATCTACCCCACAATATCTATGACATTGACGTCTACACTTTTTGCCAATATGTCAGATTTTCTTAAATCCTCCACATTCCACAGTTTCTCAAACTTCTCCAGGAAATATCCTCTAGTTATAATAGTCCAAGGTGATCCTGAATCAACCATAAGCTCTAGCTCTTCATCCATTATGCACACTATAAACTTAGGAGGACTCCTCACTCCTATACTCTATTCTTCCACTTCCGTACTGTTAAGAGATAACACCATACCTCCTCTACCACTCTCATTGTCCGAGCTACAATCACATTAACAACCACACTTCCCTTTACCTGGGGGTAGTAACTCGTTCACACTTGACACTTTGGTCTTCAAATTAGGACTGTTCTTCCTAACATCCCTGCACATACAGGCAAAGTGTCCAATCATTCCACAATTTACACACTCTTTTCCTGTGGCTAGACCATTAAGTGAAGATGCGAAATGATATGTACTCCCACACTGATAACATGATGGTCTGTCAGGTTTGTCATGTTTTCTCCCTTGCTGATTGGTATGGGAAATGCCACTGGCCGGCGCACACACATTCTCACCCTCATCCTTATTTCCTTTCTCTGTATCATGCACAGATTTCATCCACCTTTCTTATTGCTCAAGGGTTTTGGCAGTGGTTATCACATCTTGCAATATAGAATCCCCCATAACCCATAGTTGTTACTTGACTTTCCTACTTTTCACATGTATGATTATTTGATCTCTATTCATTTCATCTGATGTGACCCCAAACTTACAATGCACTAAAAGCCCTGTAATGTATTAAGAAATCATCAAATGTTTCCTCATTTTTCTGAGCGTAGTATAACATTTGAATCTATTCAGGGCTACACTCGATGTAGGCCTGAACCTATTCTCTATTTTTATTAAGGCTTCCATGAACACACCTTCCTCTTCCTCATCTTGTGGTACCAGTACTTGTGGTAAGGTCCAGAATACCACTTGTCTCTCCGAACCAAGCAATGAAGCAAAACATTTTTTTACATTTCTGTGACATATCATCATCAAATGCCTTCATGTAAGTTAAAAACTCCTTCATCCATGGAATAGGTGGGTCTCCCTTTTGTTGGAGAAATTTAGCTGGTGGCTCAAATTTAATTTTGTTAAAACAATTAATATTGTTTTCCAGTTAATTAGGGCACCCCTATGTTGGCAGCAGAATGGCAAACTGATGCATATTAGACTGAAAATGCCATCAAACCCCGATGTAGACAGCACTATGGCAGACAGGCAAAAAATAAGATGATGATGCCAACAAAATCCTAAACAGAGAACAATTTTCCTCCTTTTTATTTTAACATAAAGTACCTTTTTAACTGCCTCACTCACACCAGAGTCGTGATTTTTGAGCACGTATGTCGCAGCGGATCGCTGCACATTGTGTAAACTTATCTTGTCAATTCTTGCCTGGTTACTGTTACTGTGACCGAACAGGCAAACAAAGATGGCTGCTGAATAATGTGAGCATCCTCACATCACAGGTGACAAAGCCAGAAAGCAGAGAAACCTGACGTGCTTGGAACTCCTGACACGCTCAGATTGCTTGAAGCGTCTAGCAGCAACAAAGAGTGAACACGCGCAGCATATCCTGAATAATGCCAGTAGCAGCCGCTTGTCCATTCAGTAAGATTCGAACGCTACCCTGATTAAGCAATTGTATATTACACCACAGCAATTCCCAAATAGTCACACTGATACATTACCAAGGTGACTCTGGTAAACCATTCTTCAGTTGGGACACAACGCAGCATCAGTTAGGCGTTTGTTAACTTTCCGTTTTATCAATGGCGCCACGTACTCCAAAATAGTTTTTTCCCCACGGTTCTGCAACACTGGATCTAATAGAGATAACACTGTGTCTATGCCGCTAAGTAGCAGGTATTTCTCCAGGTCATCGCCACTTGTAATATTGAAGATTAAAGGTCCACACCAGTTGCAAAAGGGAACAAGCTTTATTCACTGCGGCACAGTAATCTTCACAGCCAGTAATGACCACCTCATCATCACATCCACCCGCTCCACGTTCTAGAACATCTGTAACAATCCAATGCTTTAAAGGAAAACATGTCTGAGTATAATTAACACATATGAAAATGCTAATGAGATATAACACATGGGGTGACACTATCCCTCCCATAATTCATATTAGGTAATCCCGCATTTTACAAAATATGGTTCACAATTGTTTAGTTTTACACATTACTAATATATGCATCCCTCTCAAATGTAGCTATTCATTGATGGATAGTCTTAATTTCAAAAATTAGAAATGCTAATTCTTTGGCAGAGTGAATCATAGTTTCTGAAAAGATGAAAAGATGAAAAGATTGACTATGCACTTTGGAATTCAAGCCATGGTGATTTTTTGCAGAAAGGAGCTGCAACTGTGTGACCAGAGCAGACTACAGCGACTGAGTACAGGTTATTTGAACCACTATGTGAATTTCTTCTAGACCCATTTTGGAATGTTTTGGGTGTGTGACAAATTGTTTTATTTTTACAAAAAACACAAGATTCCATATTTATCTAGACATGATGTAAAAAAATATATTAGGAATCGATCCAAAATCTTTCCAAGTTTAGACTTTTTATAACTATCACAGAAAAGAAGATATAGAACTTGCTTTTCTGATGAACCAAAATGCATCTTTCTAGCAGCCTCTCCTGGTTGGCCAGCCTTTGGCAGGCTGAGCCAAACTGCTCTGATGCGGTGTGAAGTGGGCTGCATAGAGACAAAGGCAGGATGGGAATAGAGTAGCCAAACTTGTCTTTAAAGAGGAAAAGACAGTTAGGACAGGACACAGGCTCACCCCCTCTTCATGCACTCTCAACCACACAGGAGCCCCAGTAATTGAATTAGCTGAGGGGCTGGAAGGGGAGTGTTAGGGAAACTTAGCCACACCAGTAGGTTGGCTTAGCCAGTTCTTAACCTTAGGATGAGAGTTTCTTCATTTTGGATTTAAAAAAACAGTGCTTTTCTGGGACAAGAATATGCCACATTGTTTGAGAAAGTTGTCATACTTTTGGGTGGCACCCTATAGCCCCTTTGGTTAGGGGGGCCCCTGCTTCTCACCTGAGAACATTGAATACAAATGGGAGAGCTGCCCAGCAACTCAGATCCCTGCCTGAAACTACAAGAGGATGTGCCCTGCTGGAACCCTGGCATGAACCAAGAGGATTGCGCTCTGAATGATTGCAGCTGCTGCACACTTTGTAACTACAGCCCTAAGGACTTTGCCTTGCTCTTAAAAGTGAAAGAGTATACTCCCTGAAAGCAACAGGTTAAACAAGCTCTATCTGCATTATCTCCAGCAAGAAGAATCCAGCTGACTAGGCCTGGGCGAAGCTCATGGAGTTACGGAAAAGCTGAGCCAAATTCCGCAGAGTTCTGCAAGTGGGCAGAGTGTTGCTCTCCGCTCCTAGTAATTGTTTGGAGTCTTTTTGGTTCCATAAAGGCATTACAGCTTCAACAAAAGGTTGGCTGCACTCTTTATCATAGTCTTGTTTTACAATCACACCATGGCAGGGCGTCTACCCTGCATAAATTCCATGTAGTTACGTCACACCTGTGCTCCAAAAACTACAGTGTGATGTCAGGGGCATCGACTGGTCTTACAATGTTGCCACTGCTGTCCACAACAGTCACCAAATGATTGCTCTCTATAAACTTTACCATCACGTTAACCCTGCACTTTACAGTGACATCACTGTCACCCAAACACCGTGCAACAACCCCATGACATGCATGCAATAAAAACATTAGAGGTTGCAATTAAACTCACTGGCAGTGGGGTCCATGTTAGGAACAGGAGAGTGTCACTCCGCTTGTCCTTGTCCTACACAGCTGAACTTCTCGCTATTTCTCAGCCCCTGCTTCTTCTATCTTCTTACTCCTCTTAGAGATGCGCATGTGCGTGAGGTGCATCAAGGGGCATGTAGTTCATGTGCAAATGTAATCCTTCCAACGACGAGTGGTGGTGTATGGCATCAGCAACTCATAGTGTGCACTCACAACATGTGTATGCTTAAATTGCATGCTTCCCTGTTATTTCCACCTTTTCAATCCGAAGTGATAGATATCAGGAGAAATGTCCAAGTACCACATTGTGCGACATAATTCGCCTTTGTGCTGCTTCTGCTTTCTGTTGCTGCTTAATGTAGTCACCCCACATAATTCCAGTGGTCTTGTCTAGAGCCCAGGGCAGTGAGTGCGGTGTCCAACCTTAGAATGGCATTCCAAGGGTTGACATTCGGTGGTTAGTCATATGTAGTTGGTGGCCGTTGCAGCCAGTTGAACTATCTAGTCCTGCCTACTGGTTGGCCAGTGTACACCTTTGTACTGTAGTCAGCCAGTGAACATCATCGTCTGAAGCCTCACCTAGTGGCTGGGCATACTTGCAGTAGGGACACGCCCTGGACAGAGAAGGATTCTATTGTTGGGACAAGCAGAAGTGGCCGTAATTGGGACACATATTCACGTATCTCCTCCGTGCCCTTCTCGCTGTTACCCTTTTTTTACTTTCCTATCTTTTCACTTCGTTTTCCTGTTTTTCTTCTTTAGTTTCTGTTTTTACATTATTTTTACTTTTTCTTCTGTTTTTACTTTCTCGTTGTTTCCATTCACTTTTCCCGTTTCTCTCTTCTTGTTTCTCTCTTACTGTTTCTCTTTAACACTCAATTTCCTCCTTTACCGTTTTGGATGGCTTGATTTTAGTCCACAGTGATGCACTGTGTGACCATGGGAACGTCCCTTTCCTGTCTGCTATTGAATCGTATTTATCATTATTTTCCAAGTAAGGCTCAGTGAGTTTCGTGCCCTTACTCTAATCTAGCCCTGACCACAGACATTTCCCAAAAGGAAAGATGTAAACAGCACAATTTGCAGCCACACAGTTATTTATACCATGTGTGCCCATGGGCGACTTTCACACGAGTTCCCACTGTGCAAGGGGAGGAGTGTCGGAAGGCGGGGGCAAGGACTGCGAGTATTAAGGTACGAGTGAGGAGGAGGGGTCATCATGTGTATGTGGTCCCCTGACTCCATCTGGGGTCCTTACATGGTCCTTTCACCTCACTTCATTTCTGCGGAGAAATCAATCATCAAACTGGAGGAGCCCAGAGACTTCATTTACTCCCTCCGTGTACACACCATTTATCATTCATTGCAGAGGAAGATGACTCCTGTTTCTCCAAAGATTGCACTTTATTTATTGGGAAAGGACGCCGGTGCTGATTGGGACTCCGTTAATTTTCTGTGGACATAAACACTTGAATTCCATTCATACATGGGTATTCATTTAACCTCAATGCAGAAGAATCCCACAGATTGCCTGTAATTTAAATAGGGGGTGAATCATGTGTCTGTCAATGCGGATGCCACTTACTTTCTGGAGACATCCATGCTTTATTCTTAAATAGTTATTTCATTTTTCTGTGGGTTTTCTTTCCATTTAAATACCTGGGAGATGACGCCTGAATCCCCAGAGTTTACTTTGTCATCAGATAGTGAGTCCCCTCCTTGCTTACTCCATTAGAAGTGCTGGAGGTCTAATTAGGGGTGAGCTGAGCAGCTGAGCGAGCTGGTAAACTCCGCTCCTCGGCGGAGAGCGGAGTTTTTGCTGAAATTCGTGCTCAAAACTGAGCGCAGAGTTGTAAAATTCTGCAAACTCCGCTAGCGGAGTGGAGTTTACCACCCAGGCCTACAGCTGACCACCTTCAGCTGGACTTTAAATGATTTGGCCAGGAGCATTGTGGGAGACGTAGTCCCAATATCCCAAGGAGCAATACAGAGCTTCTGGAACTTGGATTGGTGTTGTGGTCACTTTGGAACCCCAAAAGGACCTTCTGGAAGTAGATCCAGAAGTTTGAGATCATTTGGAGAAGTTTTGGAGAAAAGCTTCATAAGTTTACTGACCCATCGTCAAGAGTCAAGCCGCTGTTGTCTAACCGCGATCCAGCATGGATTTCAGGTACGTCCCACTGAAAGCTCCAGAGCTTAAGATTTCCAAGATTTCACCAAGGCCTTGTGCTGAACCAAGCCACAGTCGTCGACTCTAAACCCAGCCTGACGCCGTGCCTGGCTCGACTTCTATAGAAAAAGCTCCAGAAAACGACTATGTCCGAATGTAAAAACTTGACTGGGGCCTACCGCTCAGTGTATCTGACCCGCTCTCCATCGCGGTCAGCCTCAAACTTTGAATTTGTCCCGGTTAGATGCGACCAGATGTCCGAAGTTGTCACTTTACATTTTTAGGCTCTATAAAGTATTTAATCTTTAAAAATTCAGATCTCCGGTTCCCTACAATGGATTTTTGTCATTTTGGTGTCATTTTAGTCATAAAATATGTCATAGTTTTATAAATTGGTGTTGAATTTTCACTGTGTGTTGTGTCTTCATATTCAAGTAATTGGTGTTTTTAAATGCTTTACACACCTGTCTCCTAAGTTAAGCTTGCCTGCTCACATCCAGCTACCAAGGGTTGAGGAAGGGAATAATTTATTGAAACCTCGACTGGACCTTATATTGTGATTCTGGCCATATTACTAGTGGTAGGTACTTACTTACCCCTACTAATAAACCACCTTCCAACACCCGCCGACTTGGTGGTCTACAGAGATGCTGCGCCACACCCCAAATACAGAGCAACTGATCGAACAAAGCCAGAAATAATTATCACAACAAGGTTAGAAAAACAGAGTACTTACTTACCATCAAGGGCGATTGAAGCATTCTGTGACCCATGCTCAAGCACAAGGCCAGTGCTTATTGAAGTTGTTGGTGCCGCTCTGCACAGCGAAAGCTGTCTGAACAGCAGGTTATCTCAATGGCGGCAAAAGGAAGCATGAATTACACTGCAGCTGTGTTCCTGAAGCCACCACAAACCTTTGACACATCTAAGAAATAGAACATTGGTGCCAGGTGGGCTGCATGGATCAAACCTTTGAAGACTTCATAGATGCACTAGATGAAGAAGATGACAAGAAGATCATCAAATATTTTTAAAAACCTTGCAGGTGATGGAGTGAAAGAAGTGCTAAAGAAAATCTCACAGACTGATGTTAAATCATACCAAAAGGTAAAAAAAGCGTTGGAGGCCAATTTCAATTCAATGTCGAATGTTGACTATGAAAGGTATATCTTCAATCAAGCACAACAACAGGTTGGTAAACCAGTGGCCGAGTTTTTTGAAAGACTTGATGCACTCATTAAACATTGCACGTTCTGTGACTTCACCGACGAATAAGCCATGTGCCTCAGAGTCATTGATGGCTGCCTTACAGATTTATTTAAAGTGTGCATGCTGAAAAAAACACACAGTCTAGAAAAAATACTGACATCTGCGAGGGCATAAGAATGAGCAGACCAACAAGCTGCTTACATGGAAGCAGGCACAGCACACAATAAATCAGCACTGATCATGAAAGCAAGCACAAGCATGAAAAAGATGCACGTAAGTCGACGTTTTCAAAGAAATAAAGCTATGCTTACGATGTGGATTTTTGTTTCTCCATGAAGGTAAATGTCGAGCCATAGGAAAAGTCTCCAAAGATTATGGGAAAGAGAACCGTTTCATAACTGTGTGCCAAGCTAAAGAAAAATCAAGTGCGTCATGATGGCAAGGAAAAATGGACGTGAGAATGTTCCAGAAGTATCTGTAACGCTCCTAAAACCAAAAAGCGACATCAACTACAAGTAGAAACCAGGCAAAATCAATCTTCCTCAAGCACATCATACAAAGGCTCTTCGACGTCACTATCGAATGCCAGAGAAGAAGATGGGTGTGCACTGATGATGTCTACCAAAGAGCGGCATGCACAGGTGAGGTTAGCTGCCAGTGGAAAGGTTTAACAGCTTATCCCCTGTGCATCGCCTTACTCCGCCAGGCACGAAGGTGTATACCTGGGCCGCTTCTGAGCCAATGCAAACCAAGGGTTGTTCACAGTGGCAATGAGACTCAAAAATACATTGGTGTGAGCAACCATTTATGTTCTTTAAGGGACTTCGTTGAGTGCCTGCTTGCTCAGGTTTGGCACCGGTGCTGACATGGGGTTGATATCCATTAACTACAACCACTGTGCTCAGTCTGAGATCACAAGCTGATTCCTGTCATTGTTCCGTGGCCTGTGAAAACTCAAGAAAATGAAAGTTGAGCTTCATATCAATGAAGACATTTGCCCTGTTGCTCAGCGACACAGTAGAGTTGCCTGTCATCTACAAGATGCTGTTAAGAACGAGTTGGAAGCACTCTTAAAACATGACATAATCAAACGTTCCACAGGCCCCACGCCTTGGGTTTCATACATAGTAGTAGTACCAAAAAAGGACAGTAGCGGAGCAGTGTGTATTTGCGTTGATGTGCGCCAGGCAACAAAGCTACCAAGACGGAGAGAAATCCTGATCCACACATCGCGGACAGGATCATGCAATTGAATGGAGCCAAAGTGTTATCCCATCTTGACCTGAATAAGGGATACCATCAACTCGAGCTGGAGGAGAACTGCAGGTACATTAATACCTTTTCAACTCATGTTGGTATGTTTAGCCATAAGAGACTGAGCTTTGGAGTATCTTTGGCTGCTGAGATATTTCAGGATGTTATTCTTCGAGTATACCAGCCTGTTACTCATGCTTTCAATTACAGTGATGACATACTGGTTTTTGGGAGAACACAAGAAGAACAAGACAAAGCTTTTACACAATTGTGCCAGTTACTCGTCGATGCAGGCCTCACTGTGAATGCCCTGAAATGTGAGTTTCACAAAACATAACTTACGTTTTATGGGCACATATTCTCTGATGAGGGAATGACTCCAGACCCAGACAAGGTGCAAGCACTGCCATACACTTGCCCCCCCCAAGACGTTGCCATGCTGCGATCCTTTCTAGGCATGGCCAGTTATTCCTCAAGATACATTCCCAACTTTGCTACAGTGAATACCCCATTGAGAAACTTGACAAAGCGAAATGTACCATTTCACTGATCTCCGGAATGTGACCAGACTTTTAAAGACATTAAGCATGCGATTGAGAATGCAACTGAAATGGCCGACTTTGACCCCAAGTTGCATACCGAGATAACGGTTGATGCAAGCCCTGCAGGGCTGGCGGTAATACTTGCTCAACACAATGGCCAGCTGAATGCTTAGAGTCACATCGTGGCCTATGCCAGTCGAAGCCTGTCTGAAACAGAGTGCCTACTCTAAGCCGGTGAAGGAGATTCTGGCTGTGGTGTGGGCCTGAGAACATTTTCATGCATTCCTGTAAGGAAAACGATTCATTGTCATCACAGATCACCAGGCGTTGCTTACAACTTTTGGAAACCCGAAGGCTAAGATGCCCCCTCGCATCGAGAGGTGGGGGTTAAGACTGCAAGACTATGACTATGAGATTGTGCACAAACCGGGGAAGGATCAAAACCTGGCAGATTACTTTTCATGAGTGCCGCTATCTCGCCACAGCTCAACCTCAAGGAGAACTGAAGCATATCTCAACTTTATTGTAAGATCCAGCACACCAGTGGCTTTGTCTGTAGAACAAATAATTGCTGCCACCAATGCAGATAAAGACATGACTATATTCAAAGATCTTATTACCACACGCTCAAGGAGGTGAAGTACTTGGCCCCTTGCCAATGATGTTGAATTCCAAAAGTTCAAAAATGTACAGGATGAATTAGCAGTCACCGAAGAAGGTGTAATACTGTGAGGCTCGAGAATCATCATACTTGGAAGCCTAAGACAGTGGGTCATCGAGCTGGCCCATGAAGGACACCGTGGTATTGTAGCGACCAAAAGAGCCTTAAGAGTGTGAGTGTGGTTCCCTCGGCTAGATGAGCAAGCCGAGAAGGAGCTAAACGCGTGTCACATTTGCAACTGCCTGTCCCCCAAGGTGATGCAGAACGCAGTGACAATGTCTGACCTGACAGCCCATGCTAGAAAGAAAGTTGCAGTTTACTTTTTTGGGCCTTTAGGGAATGGAAACCATCTCATAGTATTCATAGATGAATATTCATGCTTTCCTTTGGTGGAAGACTTATCTTAGACAACCCATAACAAACTCATATAATGGCTTGATAACATCTTTGCAACGCGAGGGCATCCCTGAAATCCTCAAACCTGATAATGGCCCGCCCTTTAACAGCAAAGAGTTCAAAGAATTTCTTGTCTGACTCAACATCAAAAACCAAAGGGGTACGCCTCTCTGGGCCAAAGCCAATGGTGTAGTTGAACGATTCATGGGCACCCTCAAAAGGGTCATTCAACAAGCATTTATGGGGGGAATGCATGTTAACCAAGCCCTGTGCCATGCCCTCCAGGCCTATCGATCAACTCCTCACTCAACTGGTGAGAATCAAGCCACCTTGCTATTTGGGAGAGCCATCAGAACAAAACTACCTCAATGGACCCCTGATCGATCAGTGAATACTGACAAGGTTCGAGACACCGACGCAACTCAGAAAAGTAAAATTAAAGCATATGCAGATTGGCGTCGCAATGCCCAGGAGACAGTCTTTGACAAAAAGAGACTGGGTACTGGTTAAGCAGAGACGAAGATGGAAAATGGGCACTCCTTTTGCCGCTGATCCATTACAGGTTGTGGCTTGCAAGAGACATATGATGACAGCACATCGTCCTGGGCAATCCATCACTCGGGACACATCACATTTTAGACACCTACCAGGGCACTTGTCGAGTCCTGAAACCATATGTGAGGCGATTCCGCCAGCAGGTCCGGCTCCAGCGCCTAAGCCTATGTCGCCGTTGCCCAATAAGGAAGGTCCTCAGTTGCCTCGAATCACCTGAACAGGTAGACAAGTGTGAGCACCTCCCGACTAATCAAGTAAATGTGTTTTCAGTGATGTCTGCCACTTTTTATTTAACATGCACTCCAGGACCCTTGTGGTTCTGGGTGGACTCTGAAGAGGAAACGCGTAATGTACGGGGAGGTGTTAGGGTGTGAATAATGTGAAGTAAGATGCAATGCACAGTGCGTAAGTGTATGCTGAGGAATAAAGTAATGCTTGTTAGCAGCTACTGTGTGGCATAATTCATCTGCATGCTCCTGGGCTGGGTAAGATGCTCACTATTGTTCATTGTGCCTTCATTGACATGGATGAGCCAAATGGTAATCTTGCAAGAGGAACAGTCCATCCAAAACTGATAAGACGCATCCCTTCAGAATAGGAGCAAAAGCTACCGCAGTCTGGTTGCAGCTTTATTGGGGACAACAGAGGGGTTACGTCCCATGGAAACATGAGTTGCGGAACCTGTTTCTGGACATACTTGTCACACTCAGGATTTCTCACTGAGGAGAACACAAAAATGATGGGTGGAATGCTTGACTTAATCTCAACCAGTGGCAAATACTTTGGGTCACGCGCCAGTCAATAATCTTTTCCGTCACTGTCTCACTCTAGACAGCCACCAACCATATAAACATCCTTGTTAGCCCTCCCCAAACGGGGCAGTCCAGTGCAAACTGCTAGGCCACATCTGCTCTGAATGGGAGCACCAATACCCTTTACCAGGCAAACCAGAGTTCGGCTCTGAGCACATGATATTCACATTTTGAAAGTAATTCTAAACTAAATGCTGAATGAATTGGTCTTCCCATTAGATTTTGCCATGTCATTCAATATTCCCTTTTAGTCGAATGTTTGAATGAGCCCAGCGTGGATTCTTTAGTTTGCAGAGGACAGACTTCAGCAAAATTAACAAAGCGCCAAGTGTCCTTCCCTCTGTCTGATAATGTTCACATCTCCTCCCCAGTTTATTTCCTTTAAAACTCAGCAAGATTCTACCTTTTCCTATCGTAGAAAAGAAAGAGGGCAAATGGATATACCGGATATGCTGTAAAAATGCTATGCAATACTGTTTAGCTGTGTTTCAGAATTTCTTATCAAAAAGTTTAGTGTGTAAAGAGTGAGTGAAATAGAGACAATTTCGAGAGATAAATTCAGGCAAACCTGCTGGCAAGAAACCCACCAACAACTGCTGAATGTCATAAGATTGCGTCCTTTCATGCTGGTTGGTATTCAATAAGGTTAATCCAGTGGTTATGAGATGTAATCCCTATGCAACAAATGAAAAAGCACCAGTCGTTGCTACTTCAATTAATTGAATTGATCTCATTAGCATAGCATTATCCCAAACGTGTTTAGTGATTTGGCTGTCAAGCATGCCCTCATTTGACTTTTTCAATTGTATATGTTTAGCACAAGCTTCAGTCGATTGCATTTAAGTTTTTGTATGTATTTGAAGTTGCTTTTATTAGGGTTTACTCAGTCTGCATTTTTTTAATATGTGAGATTTTGAAAGCTTTATAATTCTGATCTTACAATATGCATTACGTTTCAATGATGATGGTAGATTAAATGAGCGAATATTGTCATATGAATAGTAAACAAGAGCGCTGCATAATGCTTGTTTAAACGTTATAGATTATTTAACTTTCCAGTATCTGAAAATCCAATTTTCATCTACTTCTGTGTAAGACAATAGGAAGCTTTACTCTACAGAAAACCCACGGCAGCACCTCCACATTTTATCTCCGGAAAGTTGCTTGTTACACTTCATTGTAATCACTGAGGTGTGGATCCAGTCGCTTTACACCACTACATCGCTACATTACATACAGACTACGCTACATTGATTCACCACCTGCCGCAACCCGAGTGCAGGGAGTTAAGTCAGACTTTTAAATAGCAAAATACAACAGAGAATTAATTAAAAACTTAAAAAAATTAAACATGCTCAAAATATTTTACAAATCCAGGCTATAGTGATATATAGTAGGCAATCTCCAAACTAAAATGATTTAAAAAATAAACTAATAAAAACAATTTAATACACTGACTAGTCTAACTAAAAGACTACAAAACTAGGGAAAATGCAAGCATTGGAGAGTTCAAATGTGCTACTCTAACTCCAATGTGATAAACATTAGGGCAGGGTCATAATTGCTATTTTCACTTCAGTCTAATAAGCTGTGGTGAAATGGCACACAATGGGGGAGGGAGTATTGATTTACTATTTTAATTCCAGTCTAATAAACACTGGACAAGGTACATACAATGGGGAGAGGCGTCAGAAGTATTTTTCTAACACAGTGTAGAAAGTGTCTCCACCATGCGGTTCAGATTTAAAAGTATAAGTCTAAGTCTAAGTCTAGTATAAGTCTAGTCTAACAAACACTAGAGGAAGTGAATATATTGCAAGGGTCAGATTTACTATTTTAACTCCAGTCTAACATACAATGGGGAAGTACATACACTGGGGAGTTAAAATGTTCTATTCTAACTCCAATCTAAAAAACATAGGGTAAAGTGCATTCATTGAAAGGGTCAGATTTAGTATCCTAACTCCATTCTAACAATCACAGGGTTACGTGCATACATTGGGGCTTCCAAACATAGCCAATACCTATAAAAAAGTAAACATTAAACAATATTTCATAAATGTGAAATACACTCTCAATAATAACAACTTAGGGGCCGATTCCGATCTGGCGGTAGGGCTCCGAATCGGATTCGGCATAACCGGATCCGATTCGGAGCCCTATTTCCCGACCGATTCGTACGCGCGTCCGGATGAGCGAGTACGATGCGAAATCGCCGACCGACTCGTTTGGGCGTCCCAACCGCTCCGACCGACTCGTTCCCCGGGTCTAACCGCACCGACCGACTCGCTCGGATACGACTCGCACCGCGCAATGGAGACGTTCCCCGGCCGGGTAAGTACGATGCGCGCCGCGAGCAGTCCGACCGACACGCGCCGTCCGGCTCGAAAGAGCAGTCGGAGCCGTACTTCGGGGTCTGTGTCGGACTCCCTGTACGCGTAGCCGCGCGAGTCGCACACAGGGGGACACATGGGTCCCCCTACCTGTGCGTGTATGGCGCGAGTCGCTTCGCCGCGTACCCGCTGTAGGGGGCGCCCTTGTTCGCCTCGCACCCATTGAGGCAATGGGAGCCCGCGTACGCGTTGTACGACCGGCTCCCATTGACTTCACATGGGAGTCCGACCGACTTGAGTACGATAGCATACGGACGCATCGTACTCGCTCGGTCGGGCTGCACGGGTCCAATTCGGTCGGAAATCTCTCCGGGTCCGGCTCGGTCGGAGAGATTTCCGGCCCGAATCGGAATCGGCCCCTGAATGAGAATTTCACAGAGATATATTTATTTTAAATAAATAAATAGTAATTATTCTAAAAAGTAGACCTCAGCAAGCCACAGCATAAAACATTAACATAAAAGAAAAATAATAAACTCTGATATGATAAAAAATGTATTTATTACTATTTAATTATAATTTACCTAATTTTTAGATAAGAACACTACATCAATACCCCAATACGTCCTACATTACGAAAATACTAAAATAAAACATTACATTTTAAAATATTAAACAAGTAACAGTAATTAATATACAGATTGAAAAATACCTATAAATTCCTAATTCATAAACAAATTATTATCAATTGAAATATATTTTGCTTAAAGACAATCCAGCCAATCCCCATATAATCCTTTCTAGACAAAATTAAATTGCATTACATAATTTCAAACATTTGCAAACATTTAAACAAATAAACATGTAAAACATAATGAACTAACATTAATTAAAACATATTTTAAAAACACTACCTGCCCAAATACCCAATTAACCACACAATGTGAATTTAAAAAACGATAGGCAATTTAAAAATGTATCAAGCATGTAAAGCAATAACAAATCAAACATATCACAATAACCAATTAAATGAGTTAATGTGCAATTTAAAAACACTGCTCAACCAATCCCCCAATAAACTCTAAAAACAAATAAATAATTATACATTTCTATAATATAAGAACATAAAATGGTCAAATAAAACAACATAATAAAAATCACATTATGGTAAACTATATTTCACATTTCATTATTACTGTAATAAAGTAAAAGAAAAAAATATATATATATATATGTATCTATATATATATATATATATATATATATATATATATATATATATATATATATATATATATATATATATATATATATATATATATATATAGAGAGAGAGAGAGACCTTCATTATTTTTGTAGTCATAAATTTTGATCATGATATTATGGTCAAATAATATTTTTGAATCAAGCAATATATGGCCCCCTTTGTCTAATCTGAGTTTTGATATTTCAAGCATTTAGTTTAATGCCTTGGACATAGGAAGAAAAATAAAAGGCTCAGATGTTTACTCTCACCCCCCCCCATGCTGCCTTCCACAGTCTTGATCTTGACAATGGGCCCCCTTTCTGACCTTAGCATTTCTCCTTGATGATACACAAGCCTCTAGCACTGTTAGTCATCTCCTGACATTGAGTGGGGCTTGCCTGCTCAGGCACTGCTCCATTGTACACAGCATATAAACCGGTAAAGATGACCACAAGGGATATTGTTGTAAGACAATCTATATGTGATTTTATCCTATTTCTTGATGCCTGTTATTTGTATCTAACTTTAATTCAATATCAATGCAACGCACATTATGTCTTCAAAAAGGCAAAATAATAACAGGTGTATCCATTGAAAAAGTTATATTTAACACAAAATATCAATTCAAAAACATTTTTAGTCAGACATTTACATAAATATTATCCATGGGTAATATGCAAAAGTTTCAAGTACATCAATATTGTATAGGCCGTTAAACACATTGGGTCGATGTTTTTCAACAGACGTCGATGTACTGGATGCCCACTTTCTGAATATAATGTGGGTGTGTATGTCTGCTGGACATTACACAACAACTCTAGTGGATGTTATCCAGAGAAAGATGGGAAATGCGTTGATGTTTCGGTCTTACATTGTTTTCATCTTCAAGACCATCTTCAGGACTGCATCGTTTGTATGAAAACAAAAAACCCCTATGAACATTAACATAAATGATACAATAAAAAAGAGGATACACCTGAAATCACTTTAAAAGAACAAAGAGCCCAAAGAGCTAGATTACTTTTGTGGATGCAAACACTGTTCAGACAAAACACATGAATCAAAAAGATACACACTCTTAAAAATGTGGTGACCTGAATAAAGAGTTCATAAACCAACCATATTACACGAAAATCAGAACAGTTTATTTACACAATTTGGGACTGCAATAATTATGAGCAATAAGGTGCTCACAAAAATGAAGAAAGTGCCAATGTGAATCAAAAGTGAAAATGTGCATCAAGAATAAACAGACATTTGACTCTTGACTCTTTGAATGATATCTGGACTTTGGGTCAAAGGATAAAGTCTATACAATTTCTGTAGTTGACGACTCTTTTCGACCTCTGGTCAAAGGAAGGTCATCATCAGGACAATAGGATGAGAAGTTAACACTAATTATCTAGATAAGTAATAAATACATAATTACTGGAGTGGTTAGACAAAAATGACCAAGGGACAAAAAGGGGGGCAGAAATGGGAGTGCATGTTGGTCCCAGGAAATGAAGGACCTACCTATGGAGCGCTCCAGGGTAAGGAATCGGTGCCAGTGCCCAGTCCAATCAGGGTATTGTCAATACAGAATTTGCAACCACTTTTGCAAAATAGATTGCATGTACTTGAGGTTTATATTTATTCACCACCAAAACTGTTAAGAAGTCACGCAGGTCTGTTTTTAAGGGTTTGTTGACCTCCCAGTTTTCTTAGCTGTTACTGAAGTTCAATTTAGATGAACAAATAAGTACTTTTTTGTTGGCAAAATTCCTATTTAACAGAAGCAGTAAAACCTGCATTTTGTCCTAAGAAATGGGATTTTCTCATGGTGAAATTCTGCAATTTTAGTGGCATTTCCTTGTGAGCAAATGTAGTTGCTGGGACAGTTTTGTGGGGATTCCTGTTTGCATCCACCAGGACAACTAGTTGAACATAGAGGAATTCAAATATTGGTGGGTATTTAAAATATTTCTATGGGCAATTTCCCACCCTAAATCTTTTCTCAAATGTACCTCTTGCATTGCTAGTTATCGTGGAAGCAGGGACAAATGGGCATCAAAAATTGGGGTGTAGATAAAGGGATAAAGGGTTTTTTAAATGGGGAAAATATTTTGTACATTTGAGTATGCCTGGAAATTGGAACTGTCCCAGGTTCCTGAGAGAACTGTAGGAAATGTTTGCAATTTCGTCAAAGGTCTGTAATTGCGACAAACATGGATGCAACAATTAGTGGTGAAATTTCCAGCTTTCTCCAGGAACGTTTAGTGATTAGGCCCAATTTTTTAAAAGTTTGATTCTTCTCACCCATCAAAGGAGCCAATATCTAGGCTGCCACAGACGTCAGCTTGCTTGGCTAAACCCCTGTTCCTTTCACACAAGAAGCAGTAACTCTCATTGTATCTGGAGGAGGATGGCAGCATGAGGCAAGTCATGATGTGTAGCCATCCATGCGCACTTGAAAGAATTCCATAGCTGTTGGAATTTGCAGATCCCATTCTTTCTGACTCTCATATCCTCTTCCGTGATTTGAATGCTGGATGTGGAATGTTTGTGTAACTGCAGAGCACTTCATTCTTTTGGCTCAGCATGCTGCAGTGAAGGTTTTGAGCTACAAAGGACCTGAATAATAGAGTGAAAGCTGATTAGCTGTTGAAAGACTGTTCAAGGTACTCCAGTCTGATTCCTATAACTCCTTCGATGGTGGTCTCGGGGCAGTCATCATCATGTATAATTCTGCAATAGCTGCTCGACACCTCACTTAACACCTTAGAGAGTGATGTGGTACAGAAAGAATCCTTGGGTGGGAACTGTGTCCCAGGGATGGATAAGATTGACGCAGACGGACGGGTGGGATGCTAAGATGACTGCAAATATTTGGTGCTCTTGGCCAGATTGAAGATGATTTGCTGACTTTTTTTTTTGCGGAGCACTAAATTGTTGCCTCTTAATAGTGGAGAAGATATGAAGGTGCTGTTCCCAGACTGAGACCCACATGTAGTGGTTTGGGGGCAGCGCCAAATTAGTGTAGGCTCTCATAAGGTTCTAGACCTGGAAGCTTAGATATGCACTGTTGCCTATTTTGGGATTTAGCCAATGGTGGAAGGGTTTGTGAGGCTGCTCCTGTAGGTGAGATGCACAGAGTGGCCAGAGAGGTGTTGGTGGTGTCATTGCCTTGGACCTGATTGGGGAGGCAGAACACTAGAGGTGCTGCAGACAGGACGTGCTTCAGGTGGGTAGGGACCATGGACAATGTGCTGGAGAGGTACCTGAGGGCAGCCGAGGCCTGCTTCCCCAAATGTCGGAGCCTAGCTGTCCAGCTTGAACAGGTCCACCTGGGGATGCAGACGTTTGTGGCCCTCTCCTACCATGGGGAGTCTGCAAGATTGTACTGATTGTGAGCCATGGCTACAAAAAAGAAAGGGAAATTGGACTTACGTGTAAATGGTCAGCATTGAGTTCAACTAGGAGAGACAACGTGGAAGGACCACAAGCTGGTATCTGTTATAATGGGTTTGCTGGGAGCGTCAGCTGCAGAGGCGACTGTGATGATGATGAGGTTTTCTGCCTCCTTGACAATTCAAGAAAAAAAACAAGGTTCCTGTTGGCACTGTGATGCTGATGGTACCTACAGAGGACCGGAGTGACCGATTCTCAAATAAGCCATCAAGTACAAAGAAGTGACAATAGAGGGGGAGCAACAGCTGTTGTTTCATGACCTGCACATGTTTATGCTAGCAAGGAAGAGGTGGGTGTGGGGCCAGGATTTACCTATCTAAGGAGAAAAGCTATGTAAGATGACTTTTGGCTCTTCTCTCCCGTGTTGGGCTCTAGTAGCTGCAGAGTTTATTGTGGAACTTACCTAGTAGTGAATGGTTTATTCCCATTTACTGGTATTTCTAATCTTCTTCATGAACACATGGTTGTTTGACAGCCCTGTGGGGATGTAGGCGATTCTATCCTGTAGATATGCAAATAAATACAATGAAACCTAAAGAAGTACAAAACAAATGTGAGAATAAGTGAAGGCTCTTGCTAAATGACCACCTTAGGGGTTAATCTTTTTTATCATTTGTATTGGGAGTTTATGTCAGACCCCTGCTTCTCATCAGCCGTGGAATACATCAGTTTGGTTTGAGGACATGCATCCCAGGCTGGAATTATACTTGAGTACACGTTAAGGCCATATTGAGTAGCTTGCAATAGTTCTCACAGGGCATGAAAATTACCAATGTAATATGCATAGAAATGTCAAAAATTGGCTTTTGTCCAGCTGATTTGTATTAATGTCCCTGTGTGGTATTTTCTTTTTTTGTCCTCATGTCACCACCGATTAGCACTAGTCGATGCGCCCTTCATGAGTGCCCAGAATCGGATATAGATCAATCAGAATTACTGGGTTGTTTCGAAAACTGTACTGCCCTCCCAGTTACTGAAATGAGAGGGTGTAATCATTGGACAAAGAGGTCTTCAATATTTTAGAAAGTTCCAAAACCCGAGACTACTTTTATCTATTTCCTTGAAAAAACCCACAGAATTCTTCCAACTTTGCCAGGAAGGGGCTTCCGGATGAACCCAAAGTTTACAGATTTCTCTTCTTGCCAATAGCATTAAGTAGAATATCAAATAATGGCAGTTTACTTGCAGATCGTGCTTATCTTTAATCTCCTGGGACATCCCAAACATAATTAACTCAGGGCTTACCTCTATGTTGACACCCACGGAGCGCGATATGGTCTTACCCACTGCTGACCAGAATCCTCCCAATTTAGAGCAGTTGGCAAACATATGCACATCGTCAGCTTCTCCGCTACCACATCGCTTGCACCTTAGATCTGTGCTTCCTTTTATCTTTCCCAGCCTTTTTGGGGTCCAGTAGATTCTGTGCAAGGTAAAAAAGTGGTTTTTCTTTAAAGCAGCAGGTTTAACTACCAAATGAAGTGTAGCGCAAGATACTTGCCATAAGTCTGCCAGCTCCGTGTTCGGCAAGCATCCATCCCATACACTATATGGTGATTTCATTTCTGCCAACTCTGCATCCAGAAGGAATTGATACCATAGTGTCACCTCTTTTTTTCTTGCCGTTGCGATCTGAAGTTCCGACTCCATTTGTTTTGAGACTCTTTCCAGCCCGTCCTGACTCTTAAGCCAGGAATTGATCTCGTAAATTTTAAATCTGGATACTGCCCCATTTGTCTTGTCAAACCAGTAGCTCCAGGTTAACTTTTGTCCATCACTATCAATTGACCCCACTGCCTAACATCTAACTTATTCAGTGGTTTTGCTAGGCTATCTAATAGACATTCAGGGGTGCCTGGAGAGTCCCATATAGGGGACAGTCTGCTGTAATAAGGTATCCCTAGGACCGATCTTATCTCATACCAAGTTCTTGCCGCTGACTGGAGACATTTTAATCTAACTTTTTTGAAAAATTTTGGAGCCCCATATTTATAAGGGAAACCCTCCTCGGAAAGGCCCACCAGCATAGATTTGAACATAATCCCTATTAAAGAGTCGTCAGGCCTTTGTAAAAGCATTCTGCAGTTTTTAAGTTGGAACGCCCAGCAATAGATCTGAAAGTCGGGAAGACCCATACCTCCCAGTCCCACTTTCCGTCTCAGCTTTTTCCATGAGAGGCGTATTCCTCTACTTGCCCATATGAAGGAGGAAATCTTCCCCTGCAACTTCAGGAGTGTTTTCTTTTCGAAGTGCAGAGGGATATTGTCAAAGAGAAAGGTGAGTTTTGGCAGGATGGACATTTTCACCAAATTAATACGACCATATATCGTAAGTGGAAGATTCTGCCATCTTTTTAATAGTACGACTATGTCATTTCCTACTTTTTCCAGATTAACAGCCGCTATCTTCCCAAGGTCTTTAATTATTTTAATCCCCAAGTATCTCAGTTCCTCCACGCATTTTATTTCTCCACTGTCTTGGTTCCATATCATTACTTCTGTTTTCTCTTCATATGCCGCATATCCCGCCAATTTACCAAATTCCCTCACTTCCGTCATAAGTTGAGGTAGAGTTGATACTAAGTCCGAGGTGTAAACCATAAGGTCATCAGCGTAAAGCGCGATCTTCCAAAAATATGCCCCAATTTTAAAGGGTTTAATCTCATCATTTAGCCTTAAACCTTTGGGCAAAAGGCTCTGTGTAGAGTTAAAAAAATACAGGAGACAGAGGACAACCCTGTCTTGTACCTCTCTCAATTCGCACAGGGCAATCATTGACTAGAATCTTTGCCTTTAGAGCTCTGTAGATTTTAAAAATAGTGTCTATCAAATTTTCACTGAAACCAAAATGTTCTAATGTGATCTTTAAATACTTCCAATTAACGCGATCAAATGCTTTTGCAGCATCTTGTGTGACAATTGCAAGAGGAGCATTATGCGTTATAGCTAAATCTATGGAGCCAATCAGGGAATAATTAAGCTCATTCATATATCTCCCAGGGAGAAAACCTTTTTGATCTTGGTGAATCAGCTGCCCCATTACCTTATTCAAACGTGCGACCAGAACCCCGAAAATATCTTGTAATCATTATTAAGTAAAGATATTGGGCAATATGATTGGCAATGAGTCGGGTTTTTGCCTGGCTTCAAGAATAAGGAGATTACTGCTTCGTTCCATGTCATCGGGATGGGGCCCCCATCTATCAGGATAGAATTAAATAATTTGACCCACACCGGAATAATCTCTTCCTGTAGTAGGGAATACATTTCGATAGGGATCCCATCTGGGCCTGCAGCTTTCCCCTTTTTTTGTTTTTTCAAAATGTCCAAAATTTCACTACCATCTATTTCTCGTCCTAGATAGAGGGCTTGTGCTTCTGTAAGTTTAGGAAGTTGCTTACTTAAGAGCCAGCCCTCATTGTATTTCTTGCTCGGTTACCTCTAGATCTTCTGTATATAGCTCCTGAAAGAAGTTAGTAAACGCGGCTCTAATTTTTTCGCTCTCCTCGACTAAAGTCCAGATTCTTCTTCTAGGATTTTCCCTATAAAATTTTGGTTTCTATCAAGCCTTGATTTCCAGGCCAGGAGCTTTCCACAGCATTCCCCTTGCATGATTTCCCTGGATCTGCTCACCTCCCACTGTTGAGTTACTTTCTCCTCCAATGTGGTTCTGAACTTCAGCCGTAGCTCTTCAAGCTTGTCTACCCATTCCTTTCTTTCTCTTTCTAAGCCTTTATTATCTTTTAATAGATTTTCCATTTTACCTATTTTATTAAGGTGTTTTTTCTCTTCCCTAACCCAATATACCGTTAGGTTTTTAACACTACCTCTCAACCATGCCTTATAGGTATCCCATACAGTGTGCACGGGGGCTGACCCCAAATTCCATGAGAAAAAATCATCAGTGTTACGACGCACCTTCTCTATTATCTCGGGTTGTAGCAAAATCCTTCTGTTCATCGTCCACCTACTAATTGTTTGGGTATCTTTACTCTCAATTTTTAATAGCAATGCTACATGATCCGAGAGATGTATAGGCAGATGGTCTATCCCGACTACCAACTCCACTTCTTTCTTAGCCATAAACAAGTAATCTATTCTCGAAAAGTGCCTGTTCTTCTTACTAAGGAATAACCTTTAGTTTTACCCTTGACTATACGGAAGACATTACACAAGTTAAAGTTCTCCATCATATCTAATACGTATGCCCTCATCTCAGGGGAAGTAATTTGAGTCCTAACTGATGACCTGTCAAGATCAGTATTCAATTGAACATTAAAATCCCCACCAAGAATAATAGGAGATTGAAAGTCAACCAGATTAGAAAAAAGCTTAGTCAAAGGTATTACATCATCTGTATTTGGGCCATAGTAGCTCGCTAGTATATATGTCACGGGGGCTATTTTGATCTCGGCAATTATCCACCGCCCTCCCTCATCAGCTCTATATCTAAGAAGCTCAATCCCTGAGTTCGCCTGGGACTGCGAAGCCCTGAGAAAACATGGCGGCCGGCTGAGACGCCGGTCGGAAGCTTAGCGAGGGGGAGAATCTTTGTAAATGTAGCCCGTACTCACCGCCACTGCAGCCTACCTCGCGTTCCTTTTTCTTGCCGTGGCGATTCTCGGTCCAGCCTGCCTTGTCGCTGGCATATGCGTGGGAGGATGCATGGAGGGACTTAGGGCCTGAGGCGAATGGTGGTGCTGGGACCCCCTCCCTGGATTGCAGCGGCAGGCGCACTGCGAGCGCTTCGCCTGGCTCGGCAGCTACGAGGAAGTGAGGAGTGTAGAGCCGGCAGAGTCAGCACAAGCAGCATAAGCAGCTGGTGCTGGGAAAGGGACTGTGCAACGCTGGCTGAACAGCCAAACAATGGAAAGGCGGTAGGTGACCTGAAATTGAACGTGGGTAACCAAGTGAACCATGAAAAGAAAAGCAATAGTGCTGGGCAGATGGGTAAAAATGGTCATATTGGCCTATGGGTAGAACCACAGCAGGAGAAGCAAGCAGGACACCAGCAAATTAGCCCCAAGAATATAGATGGCTCTCAGGCCCCCCTGGACAGACGCTATACATTAAGATCATGTATCTGTTCCCCGTGGGTATTGGAAGAGGGTGGAGGGACTGAAAAAATCACCCCGCATCCCACTGTAAATTTACAGGTTAGTCGGAGGAAGGGCAAAACAAATATTGCCCTTAATCAAGATTTGCACCCCCACCCCAAAAGAGCAACTACTAAATTGGCAAATACAGGACCGCGGAAGGGGAAACAATTAGCTGTAGTCCAAAATCTTCAGAAAATTATCCCCTCACTTAGATCTTACTTCAAGCTTAGGACTGAGCCCAAAGGCATAGAGGGAGGTACTGACAGCATGGATGGGAAAAAAAATACTCCGGGGCAAGAAAGGCAGGAGAACAGAGCAAAGAAGACCAACGCGAAGACTATCCCTTCCAGCGAGCCTGCTATCTCTCCGGTTCTTTCAATAGTTACAACGCAAAACAGATTTTCATCTTTGAATGTGGAGGCGTTACCTTCTGAGGTTGGGGACAAAGGAGATGATGTTCCAGAACAACATCAAGTGGCCGATGGGCCAGCTACCCCGGAGGGAGCAGCTAAGAGGCCCAGCAGCTCAGATAGCTCTGATAGTAAGAACGCATTGCAGGAGATGTTGTCCCGCCTCTCTCTGGAAATCAAAGAACGCTTCGATATTTCGGAGGCAAATCAGAAAGAAATTCAGGGAACCTGTCTGAGCCTGGAAGGAAAGATAGAGGGTCTCTCTTTACGAACACAAGAATTGGAGCAGGGTTTTCAGGATATACAGACTAAAGTCCAGTTAAATACACAAGAGATGGAGCGGTTAAAACAAAGAGAGAGGGTACTATCGGAAAGGCTTGAAAGGTTGGAAAACAGTGCCAGGAGAAATAATATCAGAATCCTGAACATAGCTGAGGGGTTGGAAGGATCGGATATAAAATAATTTGTGATAAACTTGCTGAGTAGTTTGTTCCCGCAGGAGGATCCTCCGTTAAATTTAGAAGCAGAAATTCAGCGAGTACATAGAGATCCTTTCAAACTACACCCAGACCAAAAAAAACACGAAAGATCCTGGTAAACTTTCTCTCGTACTCAATAAAAGAAAAAATTCTGGGGTTAGCGCTAAAAGAAAAATCCTTACAAGCATTAGGTGCGTCCTACAGAGTTAGGTCAGATATCTCAAAGGAGACAGCTGATAGACAGTGAACTGGATAACAGAATGGATGAGTTAAAGAAACTGGGGGCGACCGTACAATTGAGGTTCCCGGCTTTTTTAAAAGTGATGTGGCAGAATAAATTGCATAACTTCTCAGACCCAGCTGAAGTAGATAAATTTATCCAGGAAGTGAAATCAGGAAACACAAGTTATAGATAAAAGGTAGAAGGTAGGTGGCGGGTACTGGTGACGGTAATATAGGTAATTTTGGTTCCCCCTAAGCACAAGCTCAATAGGCACTAGGGATGCCTATAAAATATTTCTTTTTGGGAGGGTTTTCACGGGAGGGTGCACAAGTGGTGGGTAGCATAGGGAAAAAAAAATTTAAAATGTTTTGTCCTCTAGTCAGTAAAAGGAGTGCCTGTTATAAATCAACCAAACAAGGTCCGCAGGGATATCAAATAAGGAAGTGGAAGAAGTATGAATAAGAAAGATCTGACGATCCTGTGTTGGAATGTGAATGGGTTGCGGGTCAAAAGAAGGCACAGAATTATAGCGCAATATTTAAAAGATCAGAGCGCCCAAATAATTATGTTGCAGGAGACGCACCTTTTGAGGCAAGAATGTGGGGAATTTCTGTCTAAACAAAGATGGGTTGGAAAGTGGGTATCTACTGACCAAACTCACTGTACTAAAGGGATAGTAATAATACTAAAGGTGCCTGTGTGGTATTGTAATTTAGTGTGTATGCAAGGGGAAATGTACTGTTTGGAAAAGCAGAAATGTTGCTGTAAAACAGCAGTGCTCCATTCCACCAAAATGTGCATTCCTCTGTCCCATTTCAATTTAGGGGATGCGCTGGGTTGCACCAGCTGAGCCTCAGCTATCTGCACCAGTGTAATCCTTGACCTGGTAGACCATCTGCCACTGGGCCACTAGGCTACATTGGCACTTTCCCTACCCAATTTAGTGCAGGTGACCATCATTAGATTTCTGTACCTGGGACCCCATGTCATACATGGCTGTCCTGTGTAGGGAATGCACAATGGCTCCTATGCTACTATTGTGTTTTCTAAAAACAAACTGCTGCTTTAGGTCTCTTATTTCAGAAAACACTAAACTTTGCTTAGTGGGTATATCAAACAAGGAGCCGGCTCAAGACAGTTTAGAGCCTTAAAGGAGCCTAAATCAGCCCCAAAGTACTTTTGAGGAAACAGTGCAGAGTGTGAATATCTTCTGTTTATTTTATGCTGGTTTGGAATTCACTGTTTCCATAATCAACTACCAGATGTGGGATTCTTTATATTTCTGTAATTTGTGTTTGCGTACATTACATAAATATCTACATAAATATTACATAACTTTCTCAAAATAATAGGAAGCCCAAAGATAATTCCAGCGTGATCATCTTCTGTTTATTTTATGCTAGTTTGGTATTCACTGTTTCCTTAATAAACTTTTAATTTATGGTTATCTTTTATTTTTCAAATACCAGATGTGGACTTTCAAAATTTGGAAGCCCAAAACTGAATCCAGCAGTCCAGAAACTAGGCTATCTGGTCTAAAAGAGAACATGAAGTTAGATGGTTTATTTCAAGTTGACACCAATTAAAGCTTCCTGGATCAATGTCACTTTTATGGTCTGTAGAAGAGAACCTACTGTAACTGATAACTGCTCCACTGAAAGATGTGATTGGATGATTGAGGTAATTTTAGGCTGGTTTATGACCCACTGAAACAACTTGATGCATTCTTTGGCTATGCAGTTCCAGAAGCATTTTTCTTATGCTCTTAGGGGCAGATTTACAATTAACTAACGCAGCACGGCGCAGCAAGTCATTTTGCTGCGCCATGCTGCGTTAGTTTGGAAAGCACAGGGATGCGACATATTTACAAGAATATGTCGCATCCTTGTGCTTCCCCCTGCGCTGGCGCACAAACTGCAGCCATGCGCCAGCGCAGGCACCCTTGCACCATGGTGCAAGGATGCCTGCGTCGTGAGGAGATTGTTTTTGTGCAGGAAGGTGCACCTTCCTGCACAAAAACAATCACTACAACCATTTTCCTCTTTCAATGTGTGCTGCAGAATGCAGCACGCATTGAAAGAGGAAAAAACGAGGAGAAATGAAAACATTTCTCCTCGGTGCTCTCGCTACGCCACCTCTAGGGTGGCGTAGCTTCAGACGCATCTCCAGAGTTACGGTTTCTCGTAATTCTGGAGATGTGTCTTGTTCCATGGGTGCTGCGTGGGAACACCCACAGCAACACCCATGGAACGCCCCTTCACCGCAAAGTGCTGCGTGTGAAGGGGCCGTATTTACAAGGAGAGGAAAAGTCACGCAGGGTGGCTTTTCCTCTCCTTGTAAATATGGAGCAGCCCCCTGCGCCACCAGTACGTCACGAAAAGTGACGTACTGGTGGCGCAAGGGGCTCGTAAATCTTCCCCTTAGTTTACACCAAATATTATGTAGATTGGCCTGTATCCATGGCAAAATTATTGCATGTGATTACATAGAAAATCAATTTCAAAGAACACCAATTCTGAGAAAACAGTTCAACTAAACTTGGTCATCAACATGTTTACAATTTTATAGAAACCTTTTCTTAGAATGTATTTTTTTTCAGAATTCCTTTCACTTTTTCTTTTCAAATGGGTTCTCTTGCACGCAGCCTCAGTCATGACAAAGCCAACACTTCAGGGCTATCACCCGCCGTTCTTTCTCTAAAAAGAACATAGATCAAATGGGTTTGGAGTACTGCTTATCCACTCCTAAGTCATAAGTGGTAAGCAGTGTCTCTGGCCCTGCTTCATGGCAGTGCCTCCCCACATTCTCAGCTGCGATGTTCCTGGTCTGTCAGAATGCTCTGCATAAAGGTTTTGCAACAAACATGGGACCCGAATATTGGAAGCAGATTCCTGTGATTGTTTCTTGGGACCAAAGCCCTTCCAATCAACTAAATATTACAACTTCTTTCTTCACATTCTTGCAACCAAAATCTTTTATACCTGACATCCATGTTCTGAATTCAGCTGCACTGGCATAGGATGTCAAACAGCATGTTTTTTTGCAGAGCAAGGTTTGAACAAAGATACATGAGAAACTGTAATTTTTCATAGACTGTGGCAATTTCAATCTTAAAATAACTGGATTTACAATCTGTTTAATCACAAATGGACCCACAAACGTAGGTTGCAATTTAGATGAGTTTTTCAAATGATTTTTTTTCTAAGTTACCACACCTCATCTACAACATACAAAGGTGCTGGATTTCTCTTACAATCAGCACATAATGTAAAAGAGCCTTTAACTTTTCCCAAAGCTTTCAGAGCAGAATTTTGATATCTTGCAAAGACGAGGATGATATGGAGAAGGAATGATCCAAAGAAAATATACAGGAATGATTGACATACATACAAAAGAAACATGACATTCCAAAGAATGAGTAGTCTTTGTTATAGTTTGGTAACTCTGCCAACCACAGCGTCTTGCTCCAGTCTCCCTCTTGTACCAATTGTATTCAGTCTGTCACTCAGCCCGTCCCCCTCAGGATGGTAACTAGTGGACAGACAAACTTCCATATCTAGTGGCATATTTACAATGCCCCTGCTGCACTTTTATGCCGCCGGAGCGTCACTTTTGTGATGCTCCGAGGGTGCAGTGTGCTGGCCTATATTTACAAGGCCTCGCAAAGCCACCCTGCGTGGCTTTTCATGGCCTTGTAAATATGGAGTAAATCAATGCCTTACTCTGCATGGATGGAGCATTCCATGGGTGCTGCTGTGGGTGTTCCCATGCAACACCCATGGTTTTTGACACTGCCCCAGATTTACAACATAGCGTAAATCTGGGGCAGTGCCAAAACTAATGCCATCCCAAAGCAGGCATAACGAGGAGAAATGTTTACATTTCTACTAATTTTTTTCACTTTCCACATATGCTGCATTCTGCAGCACATATAGAACGTGGAAAACACCTCCTTTGAGTGTTTTTATGCAGGAAGGTGTCCCTTCCTGCACAAAAACAATCATGCTAACAACACAGGCACAATGGTGCAAGGGTGCCTGCATTGGTGCACAGCTGTAGTTTGTTCACCGGCACTGGCAAAAAGGACAGGAATGCACCATATCTTGTAGATACAGCACATTCCTGCCCTTTTCTTATGACCTAGGACAGCGCAGCTAGAAGGCTTGAAGCACTGCCCTACGCCAAAATATTGCAAATATGGCCCCTAGTTCTTTACACAAAACAAAAGTGAATGAAACTGAAACTGTCAATCAGTAATCTGAATCTGTGGAACACCATTCACTTAAATACCATGTTGTGAAAAAATCTGTGCTAACCCTTTGCAGTGGGCAAACCGAGCAGGGATATAAAATGATTCTCTTGGTAAAATGTTCCTGAAACAACAGAATTACTGTGAAACCTTTACTCTTGAGCAACTCTGCAATAATATCCTTGACACTATATGCGAAGGTTCAGGTGGCTCAGGCAAAGGTTTCAACAACCCCATTGGTGTGTGAACTCTTACAACTTTTACATGAGTAAATACGCTTGACCAACAACAAATAATTTGCTGCTGACAAAATCTTAGCAATTAGAGCATGCCCAGCCACAATTAAATTATGAAGTCAGTTCATAGCCTGTGGTCCTAACTGAGCTAATGTTAGATATATAGTTTTGCTTAATATAATAATCAATATTTTTTTCATGCCTATTTTCTTCTTATTTTAATCAAGACTCTTTGTCTATAGATTACCTTTGCGTAATACTTTGCTCAGAAATGAGTCTAAATTAATTAAAGCAATGGTATTATCATATGAATCTTTTGTTGACAAAATTAAGGGAGGATACTCCTGTTGATCATGTAACAAGGCTTAAGCCTTACCATTAATAGGACCTGGTCTATAATGCCTCCATTCTTTAAAGTTGCCAAAGTTCTTTGGCAGTGATTATATAATTTAGTAGTGCTGGTGTGATCTTCTTAGACAAGTAAACTACTGTATGATTCAGACCAGTATTTGCAATTCAGTGAGCTAAAAAATCCTCCAATAGCTTAATAGGACACATATGTCGCAACAATGAAAGGGCATACTACATCAGGATGTTTCAAACCTGGAGCACTAGAAAAGGTTTCTGTAAAAAAATACTTCCTTTGAGTAAAAAAAGACGCTAGTTTCCATAGCATCTTGGTAATAGTTTCGGAAAGTTGATGAATGAACCTCCTATAAGGATGGACAAAAAACTCCAAAACTCTGAAATTGCTTTAAGTGAAGCTTTAAGTTAAGGTGGTGTAGGCCATTGGACTATTGCTGCCACTCTCTTTTATCTATTTTAATATCCTCAGATGTAATGATATATTCCCAAAACATCACAGTGCTGGTGTGAAAAAGACATTTACCCATTTTGGCAAATGGGTGGTGCTCTGTTAAATGTTGCAATACTACCTTAATAAGTGATATGTGAGTTTTCAAGGTGATATAGTACCTCACAGCCTTATCTAAATGGAGAGTACTGAACACATCCAAAATTCCTATCAATACTTCATCAAACAATCCTGACATGCTTAATATGGAATGCCACTTTCTATTCATCACCATCTGAAACCTGTCTAGATTTCCCTATGACACTCCAATATATCCCCATCGCTCAGAGCACAGGTTTAGTACAGCTGTAGACTACTGCCATCTTGGCATTGTCCTGACACATGGCATTTTGGGCCTGTTTGCAATCAGGCAAACAAGCTACAGAAAATGTACATAGACCAGGGCCTGGGAACATTTGCTCCTTTGGTCAGAAAGGGACTAGGAGTATCAAATGGTGTTTCCCACCCAGAGACTGGTGAACCCTAAAAAGCTGGACCCTCACCCAGCCAACACTTTTTGGACCTGCACAAGACCAGAACAGGATTCGACATGATGTTTGTGACATAGGAGAAGCCCTTAAAGACTGTACCTGCGCCTTCTTGTACCCAAGACAAAATGTAGACTCTGTGGGGTCAGTTAGATAACCCCTGTGTGGCTACAGAGACACAACTAGATTTAAGAGGCCTTTTCTTGGAAATACCCAGCTAACCAGTATCAACTGCACTTGGAATGAACTTTGCTGTTGGCCTCTGCCAGACACCCAGAGAGTCTCCAAGTGTCCCCCTGAGGTCCTGGGGGCCTTAGACATGTACAATTGTGGATGTTTGGGCATCAGTTGAAAATTTGCTAACTTTTTCTCCAGAGCTTCAGTGGGACATACCAGAAAAATGATCCAACCAGCACGTCCATAGCGTTGGATTGGATTTCAGAATTGTTCCACTTAAATGTCACCCCACCTCTGAAAAAATTACCAAGTCCCACGCTGCGTTGGGACTTTCAGCCAGAAGCAATACATTTCAGTGACAAATCTACAAAGCTCCAGATTGGTAGCAGAATGAATCTGTTCCAGCTATCTGTCCTTCAGATCCATGGCGGTGGCTTCAGTAGGATATTTCTTCTCAAAAAGAGACAAAGTCCATTTTTGTGTTGAGACATAGAAGAAGTGTCAAATGTGCAGGGGGGAGAAATGAAAGCTATGTTTAGTTCTCCATCTTTGTCTATTGTAGGAAAGTGGATTATTATTAAGGGTGGACAAGAGTCTACCTTAACGAATAAACCCACCATCTGCAAGATGTCCCAGAGGTTAAATAAAATAAACCTGTTCTCAATTCCTGGTAATGTGACACAAAGCAGTCAGGCCTAAATTGAAGGCAATTTGTAAAATATTTTAAAAAGTACATAAAAAGTTTTTTAAAAAGTCGCAAAAACAGAATAAAACTCCTCAACCATTTTGAAAATAAAGATAAAAATTTGGTGAGCGAAAATGAAAAAACAAATAAAAATCTAATAATTGAAATCGGAGACATGAATTTTAAAAGATTTAGGGTGAAAAGCACCCAAAAAAACTCAAGAGTGCAATGTAGGTCAACGATCTTAGTAGACCAGGACCAATGTGCAATTTCAGGCTGACCACGATGGATTATGGGTCAGATACACCAAACGGTTTGGTCCCAGTAAAAGTCAGTAAGTGAAAAAGTTTCTAAATCCAACTTCCGAAAGAGACTTTGTCAGTTGCCCGTGTCTCAAACAACCACAAATAGTAACATTGATAGGTGACGCCCACTTTTGATATATGTCGGGGACCTCCTCTTGCAACAATCTATGTAAAGGCAGTGCCATCTGCACCAGTAAAGGTTTGCTCAATTTCTTTTTATGTGCATTCTGATTTTTTTAAGTTAACAATGGACTGTAGGTGGAAATTGTGTCAAATGATTGACCTGTTGAAAGCGACGGGCCCAAGTTTTCCTTCAGGAGCCTGCATGCTTTAAAATCATGCGTGATGGTAGCACACAAATCTGCTTCCCGAGGATAAATCTGCTACTACGGCGGTGGCAAATTTAGTTGTGTAGGGACAGAATGACTGATGGCACTGTTAATTGAAATCATAATGCAAATTATCCTGAATTCAGATTCTATATAATAGTTTCTCTACTGCATCTGATGGACCAACAAAAAGGAGTAAGTCCCATACATATGTTTAGAAGAAAGAAGTAGATTATATACAAGGAACAAATAGATGTTTAATGATGGTTGCTATCGGGTTATGAAAGGGGGGCTTTTTCTTTTCTTTACATGCTTTTTTTCCTCACAGTTTTTTCTTTTAGTATTTTTTGCTGCGGAGGGGTGCTGAGGATGGTGGATGGTGGAGTGGGTTGGAGCGTATGGGTCACACTAACAGCTGTCATTTAGGTCTGACAATCAATGGGGTGGGTTGATTTTTCCCCCCCAAAAAAGTACATGGGCTGGGTGTGTGTGTGCTTGATTGGTGTACTATTTTTGTATATGGGTGGACTTCTGGGTGTATCCGGATAATATTGGTTGGTATAGCCTTTGGTTTTGTAATTATTATCAGTTGGATATGTTCCCAGTGTACAATAGGTGTCAGAGGGAGCAAAAGAATAATAATAATAATATACATTATCTCAGTTTAAATTGATGTGTTGGCATGTGGCTGGGTTGATATCCCATTCAAACAAAGATTGGCTAGAGAGGAGATTTTAGCCTATAAACCCCAATAGTGTGTTTAACTGAAACTCATGTGGCATTTAAGGAATGGGCCTTGCTGCGGCAATTGGGCTATGATATTGTTGTGAGTACTGCCCAACAGGTTTCTATTCAAGGAGTGCCATATTAAGCTCTCAACATCTTAACTTTACCACTCTCAAAACAGCATCAGATGCTAAAGGCAGGTGGGAAATTACACAGATTAAGGTACCGAAAACATTTATACTATTTGTGCATGCTTATGGGCCAAATATTAATGATCCAAGTATCTTTGACATGTATCTCGAGCTGTTACACTGGCTTGGGGCGTAGATTTTGATTGGGGACTTTAATTGTGTAATTAGTTGTAAGATTGTTATGATGAGCCATGCTGCAACTTCTCATATGGTGAAAATTAGGCAATTAATAGTAGATACGGGCATATTCTCAAGAACGTGTGATAACCACCGCAAGTGTAGCTTAACGCAACCCTTCACATCGCAGTCTATCGTGGGAAAACAACTCCGTGTCAACGTGGTATTCACAACATGGCGGTACCTTGCGATAGTCACACAACAACGCGTCAAATGAACGCGTTAAAATCAACGCGACGCCGCAAAAACGCGAAACCCCAACGCGAAAATAGTAGCGATGACGCCAATCGCGAAACAAAAATCCACGAAAACCAGCCACAGGCCTGCAATTCCCATGCGTCATGCGCGAAAATGCACTATAAGAGTAGAAAAAAAACATACCAACAAAAGCCAAACAACAGCGAAGCACAATGGAGGCATCCGGAGCAAGTACAGAGGACTACCAGAACCCCACAAGCCCCCCGGAGGAACAGTCAGGGACCTCGGGGTCAGGGAAGGGCAAGGACAAGAAGAATAGGAAGAAGCAGTTCAGTCCGCAGGAAAACAGGATCCTGATAATGGAGATGATAGAACACCATCAACCACTGTTCGTCACCTCCACTGTGTCACTGGCAACTAAAAATGGAATATGGCAGACCATCGTGGACAAGGTGAATGCAGTCGGAGTGCTGAAGAGGACAATGGACGAGGTCAAGAGGTGCTGGAATGATGTGAAGCGCAAAACCAAGCTGAAACTCGCAAACAACCGGAAGGCAGCAATGCAGACTGGAGGTGGGAGTCCAGCGCCACAGGACGAGCTGGACGAGATGGAGGAAATGGTGTCCACAGTCATCAGTGGGGAGACGGTGGCGGAGTTGGGGGACCGGACACTGCTCAACATGACCGGACACAACAGCAACAGGGTGAGTAACCACCAGGGACTGGGGGGACGGGGGGAAATGGGCACAATGGCACACATGCACAATGAAGCATAGCACATCTGCAGACAAACCATGCCCCAGACCCACAACTCCCACCAAGAGACCAATGCACACAGGTATGCAACATCTCAGCACTGCATAAGCACAGAACCCAGAGGCACACCGCATGAAAGGGATAAGGGCAGCTAAATCAGAGCTGCAGGGGCAACTCCCCCAAAATGCGGCACACACACATTACATGCAGAGCACATCAACAATGACAACGATGTGGTACAAACCGCAACACGTCCACAACAGAACAGAGGACACAACTGGTGCCGCATGTGCGTAGAAACTGGCCAATCACATTTGGCACTGTAGAGAAATGTGAGTTGACAATGTACAAGTACAAACACACATCCGTGATGTAGGCAGAATGTCCACTGTCGCGCATCAAATAGGCAGCTCCCCCCAAACAGTCACAATGTACACTGTCATGCAGTCTGAATGTAAACATGTACAGTGCGTCAACATACATGTGAACACGATGTTAAACTGCATCTCCCCTTCACATTGCAGGGGGAAATCCAACACCTCCTGCAGAGCAGTCCGAACCTCTCTTCTCTGATGACGAAGAGGACCACTACACCTTTGACCCCGACGCCCTCCAACAGCTCATGGAGAGCCTCCGCAGCCCACTTCCAGGATCAGGGCAGCCCAGCTGCCACGAGGAGAACCCACCCCCTGCACAGCACACACAGCAGGCAGCACCCACCACCACGGCTGCCTCCCAGGACCCCCACGACGAACACATGGCCTTCCAACGCCGTGTGTTGGGGTGCCAGGAGAAGCTGGCTGAACAGGTGCAGTTGGGGTTCGACCGCATGGCAGCCAAACTAGACGCCATATGTGGGTGTCTAAGTCCCATCAGGGACCACTCACTGTCCCTAACGGACACCCATAGTCTGCTCCATGCTCTCCAACGGACCATGGCTGACATCGCTAGAGTCCTGACTCTGCGACAAGAATGACTGTCTAGTCAGAGTGCCTCCAGCGATCTCGCCCGGGAGTTGGGACACATGCGGAGGATCATGGAGAACATGGAGCGGACGCAGGCGGAAAGAGCGGCTGCCACGGCTGCATGCCAGCGAGAGGTAGCTGGGTCCCTCAATGCCCTGAAGACCCTCCTCATGGCATTGCTGCCACAAGGCCTGGCGCTGATGCATGCTGCTGCTACCACCCCATCCACATTTCCGGGCCCTGATGTGTCAGTGCCACACAGTGCTGGAGACAGAACACCACCACCCACATGTGAGGCACATGCAACAGCAGAGGACGAAGATGTGGATGAATCTGCTATCGTGGTCAGGAGGACGCAGTAGCATTCATCTCTGTCAAGTGGCCTGTTTCTGCTTGGTTCTGCCCTCTGCATCATCACCTTCCACTGTCCCCCGATGCACTCTGCGACACTCACCTTGGACCTCGACATGGACTGCCATATTCTGTTTGGTCACCAATGACACAACTATCAGACTGCGGACTGAAGTCCTCCTCTCCTGATGTACCTGTCATTCCCTGAAGGACTCTGGCTGGCCCTCCACGGGCCGACAATGGGAAGTGGGGTTGGCATGGCCCTGTACTGCTCCAGCTGCAACACTCCCTTGAATGTGCAATAAACATTCATATTCACACAGATGTGTCATGTCTATGATCTTTCAAGTGTGGAAGTATGGATGAATGTAGGGTCAGTGATTCCCCCTTACGTCCATGTTGCTCATGTTGTGGGACTTTTGTCACAGGGTGACACATTGCCAATTGCGGTCCGGGTGGCGCCGACACTACAACAGAGACACATCCATTAGTCACTTCCTTGTCCAGCCCAGGACGGAACCACGCCCAGAGCCCCGGGGTCATTGTTCACACCCTTACGCTGGACTGGCATACGCCAGGACAGCCCACTCCAATTACACACACAGGGGGGGACGAAAACGCTACATGTCCCAGGTCTTCACTGTTGAGATCTGCAGCTCACAGGTCTAGCTGTCAGCATGCCATGGCCACTCCCTCACGGCTGGTGTACATCCACACCACACCCATCCAACACAGGCGTCACAGGACATGTGACCCTGCCAATAAAAAGGGCCTGGCGCACATGCTGTACGCCATTTCCACTCTCTCTGACTGGGTGTCTCTGTGTTTTCTCATGTATGCATGAGGGCCTAGAGCCCTGCCACCTCACATTGCCCAGTGCCGGGGGTGACATGATGGCGTCCGCACCACGGGACTCAATCATTAAGGGTCCATGGCCAGCAGTGCACAGACTTGGTGGCACCGGATACACTGCGGCAGGCACAGGCACACCACCACGGGACGGTGTCTTGCGGTGCAGTGAGATAGGGGCACCTAAAATGCTGAGCGGGTGTGCAGCCTGCGATGATGCGATGTCCTGGCGGTCCGGACTGGCAAGGATTAGTGTGAGCCCTGCTGGACCGCAGTGTAGGCCTGAGCCAGCAGGCAGGGCGGGCCTCCTGCCACGTGGCGTTGCCTCGCGGTTCACAGAGTTAGTGGCACCTCAAGCGCTGTGCGGGTGTGCAGCCTGCGATGATGCCGTGTGCACTGATGTGGTCTCTGCCATTGCAAAATCAAGACCCAGAATCATATGTGTGACCTGGTGGCCCTCGGTACGGGCTGCATGATGTGGAGGGCGCCATGGTCGCGGGCACCGGGCTTGGAGAGCCCTCCAGAACGTGGTGGGCCCTCTTGGAAACACGCCGGTTGCGGAAGGTGAGCAGTGAGGCCTGGTTGCGCAGGGGCAGGCAATCACCGCTGGGCAGCGGGAGGGGCTGGGGTGCAGCAGCCTGTGTGCGCAGGGGCGGGCAAGCGATGATGGCGTGTGCAACTGTATGGACTCTGCCATTCATGTCGATGGAAACTGTTTCAGATGAGGGACCTGGGGGACTGCTGTGAATACCGGCACGTGGTTGGAGACACACCGGTGGCAGCAGGTGAGCAGTGAGGCCTAGGTCTGCAGTGTCGGCACTCTCTCCCTCTCTCCCTCTCTCTTTCTCTCTCCCTCTCTTTCTCTCTCCCTCTCTCCCTCTCTCTCCCTCTCTCCCTCTCTCTTTCTCTCTCCCTCTCTCCCTCTCTCTCCCTCTCTCCCACTCTCTTTCTCTCTCCCTCTCTCCCTTTCTCTTTCTCTTTCTCTCTCCCTCTCTTTCTCTCCCTCTTTCTCCCTCTCTCCCTCTCTCTTTCTCTCTTTCGCTCTCTCTCTCTGTACTTTGATGGGCGCATGGCACACCTTCTGATCCAGATTTCTGTTTTGCAGGCTGTGACTTACAGAATGTCCTGAGACGACCCGCCATGCCTCTTCAGATTTTTTTATTTTTATTTCTTCTGTAATAAACGTATTGTTTGGATATTATGATATGGATGTATAATTTCCCTTTTTCTGAACACATGTATGTTGGGTGTTGTGATTGTGCGACTTCAGGCGATTTGTTTGGTTCATGATTTCGTGGAGTTGAGGTGCAATATCTTTGTCCAAAGGGGGGGTTTGTGGGGGGTGCCCGGGGTAGGGCCATGGGGGGGGGGGTGGTGGGGTCCTGGGGGTGGTGGGTGTTGTTGACCTATTGGGGCTCCGGGCTGCATGATCGGTTGCTCCAGGGCATCTGTTGTTCTTCATGTGTGGCTATGGACTGTGCTCCCTTGTCTGGTGCCGGTTTTCGTCCGACTTTACACCAGGTAGGAGCAGGTGTTAGTTTCCTGCTGCTAACGCGCCTTAGCGCATGTTTTGTGATCTTATCGCTGATCTGGCTGGTCGTTGAGAATGTTGTGGAGTGGTGTTGTCGCTGCTTTTTTCACGGGAACGCCTACTCTGCATATCATTAGCGTTAGTTGCCGGGGTCATCTGTGGCGATGTTTTTTGCGACTGCTATCGGAGGTAAACTGGTGTTATGGGCTGTTAGCACCAGCCTGGGAATGGGGAGATAAATTTATCGCGGATTTGGCTGCGATAAAGTGCCGATAACTCGGCGATAGCTCTTTGAGAATATGCCCCATAGTCATGTTCATGAGCTAGTAGATCTTTGGAGGATGCTTAACCCAGACATGACAGGATATACGATTTATTCAATACCTCATAAACACTATTCTAGGATTGGTATGGCATTTGTGAAGCAGGGGATGATATTGCAATCTAAAATATACGTTTGTCCCAAGATTACCTCTGAACACAAGGCCATATTTGTCATGCTTCAGTTATCGAATTTGGGTCAGGAAAGATGTTGATGGACATTCCCCAGGTAACTATAACTGAATCTAGATTACAAAATCAGAACGTACTGTGAGAATTTATAACTTTAAATGCGGTTTCTACTACTCTGGGACTCCATGAAGGCATGTATGTGAGGTGTGACCACTCAGTATATGCTGGAGCAAACTTAAATACTGAGAGATAGAGCTCATCAGCCTTATTGCGAACTGCACAATTTGGAGCAGCAGCATGCTCAAGCAACCTTGGATGCTGATATAGGTGAGCAAGAGATATACCATGAACTACGGAAACATCGTAGCAGTATTGATCGTGTTTATAGAGAAAAAATTGTGGCAGTGTATAAGGCTAATAGAGGGCTTCAAAATTAGCAGATTGGAAGAGTTTTTTCATATAAGGTGGTTGAAAAGAGACATCGGAATATAGGGGCTGATTACGATGGTGGTGAACCCGCCACTGACAGGCTGTCAGTGGTGGGTTCACCACTATTGTGAGGCCATTTCCCACCCGCCATATTATTATGGCGGGCGGGCCCATGGCGGTCAGAAACTCCGACCGCCACTCATCCAACAGACTCCTTGAGCCTGCTGGTGCTGCGGAGGCCTCCCAATTCCTGAAATGGCGGCGGTGCCTACCAGGAACCGCCGCAAGGATTACGATGGTCCATCCTCACCAGCCTTTCCATGGCACTTCATCCGCCATGGAAAGGCTGGCGGGGAAGGACATTGGGGGCCAGTAGCGGGTGCCCCTTCAACCTGGGCCCTTTCTTTTGGGGGTGGGGGACACCAACATTTCCCTGCACCATGTGGCAGGCACCGCATGGTGCCTGTCACGTAGTGCAGGAAAATGTGAAATGTGCCGTTTTTACAATGCGGCGGGTGCTGCAGCCAGCAGCACCCGCTGCAATGTAAATATGGCAACTGCGACAGCACTGTGGGACCACCGCCTTGTAGGTGGGCGGTCCCACTCCCCGAGACGAAGGCGGACGGACTGGAGTCCATCCGCCATCGTATTCAGCCCCCTAATTAGGTGCACTAGGGATAAGGAAGGGATATGCCATTATGACTCACTAACAATATTAGATCAGTTTAGAGATTTTTACAAAAAAAAATATGGCTGTGCAGATGTCCCCCTGTAGAATGAGATGGATGATTATTTGCAGAGGACTGGAATATCCTGTTTAAGCCTGCCACAAGTGCACTGCTTGGAGGTAGATATTACTTTGTTGGAAGTAGAGAAGGTTATTACGTCTCTACCATCAGGAAAAGTGGCTGGTGATGATGCTATACCGGTCGTATTTTATGAATTATTTGCCGAACTACTATATCTCGTATTTATGCTGGTGGTTTCTAGTATTGTCTAGGGTGGCAATATATTAGAATTTTGGAATTATACTGATATTAGAGGTATAAAAAAAAAAGAGAAACTGCCTGAAGAAAGGGGATCATACTGACCCATTTCCTTAATCAACGCCAACGCTAAAGTATTTGCAAACATTTGTTCTTTGAGGCGGCTTGCTGCAGACATACAATATCTACTTTTTCCACAACAGCATGGGTTCATTCCAGGCAGAAACACTACTAATCATATAAATACAACTATTGTACTATTTGATGTAGCCAACACTAAGGAGGAAAGAGTCAGTATGATTTTATTAGATGCTGAAAAGGCATTCAACCATGTTTACTTGGTATACTTGTGGTCTGCAATGCGATTTATGGATATTGGTGACAGGTTTATGAACCGTGTTAAAAGTCTCTACCAAAAACCAATGGCTAGGTTGGTGCTTGATGGCCACTGCTCTTCCCCATTCAGTATATGCAGAGGTGCATGTCAGGGATGTCCGTTATCCCCTTTACTGTTCGCTTTGCATATAGAACCCTACTTAAGGCAGCTTGGGACGAATACTTTGATTTAATCACTAGTTCTAAGCGGGGTGGAAATTAAAATCAGTGCATATGCTGATGATGTGGATGTATGCTCATTGGAGCCACTCTTAGCCAAGCCATAGAACAAAAAGCATCAGAGGCTAGAAAGTTTGGGGCTATCTCCTGGTATAAGTTGAACTTAGTGAAAACATAAACCATACTTAACTTAATGACAGAGGTGAAGGTGGAGGGGATTGCTCCAGTAGCTACTTATTTAGGGGATAGCATTGCAAGTAAGGTAGAGTAGATTGTCCACCTAAACAATTAACAGCTATAGGTCTCTTACATTGCTAAAATGAGGTGCTGTAACTGTCTTCCAATCAGTATTATAGGTAGTTGCAACATAGTTAAAATTAATGTACTTCCTAAATTTCTTTATCTGTTTGGTGAAATTCCATTCTGTGTCAATGATTCCTTATCTAAATGGTTGGATGGAGTGATTCTTAGTTTTATTTGGGGATACAAGAGGGCTAGGCGCTCTATCTGCCTTATGAAGCTTCCTGTGACCTTAAATCAGAGGTCTTCAAACTTTTGTAGGTTGAGCCCCCCAGCTGAATTATTTTAGATGTTGGGCCCCCCCACCACCTGACAGAAATGTCTGAAATCTGTTACCCTATATAATCAACCGCCACCTGCATATCCCGACCCATATCTGGCAAATAATGTTCAACACAAAAAGAGTGTTTAGTAAACTGCAGGTTTTTGAGTGGGTGTGGTTAAATGACAGAGGCTTATTACACAGCTCCAAACACAATTTTCCAAGATAAAATGTGGGCAAATTGATTTTACTAGGATACTTTGTTTTACACATGACGTAGATTGATAATAACACCACCAACATTAATGTGACGGGTATGCCTGTTTTTCGCCACAGAGACGGTCAATTTGTGGATAGATTTTTGCTACTGCCATCCTCAGGTTGTGCTCCACATCCAGTCTTGAACGGTACTTAGTCTTTAATACTGCAAGTGCTGAGAACCCAATCTCACATAAATAGAACGAGCTGAAAGGCAAGAGAGTTTTGATAGCAGTTTCTCTCAAAGCTGAATGTTCTGCAGACATTTTCAGCCAAAACTCTCCCAGTGAGACTTTGCTGAATTGCATCTGCAGAGTGCGAGAATTCCTTAGCGGTACGATAAGTTGATTGCCTGAAGCAATGGGGGTGTAGGACACATGTCGGGCTTATGTTTAAAAAAATAGAACTAATAAACAATTTATGATGTTGCCTATTTTACTTCAGAGCAATGTTGTCTGACAGACTTTGTGGTGACAGGGACATGTTAAGGATTTTGGGGGCCCTGGGCCAAAACTAATTTGGGGGCCCCTGTTCAGAATAGCTTTGAGTTTATGATTCACTTTCAGCCCTGCCATACCCTCTTTAGCCAGGCTACAAACGGTGCACAGGCACTATGGTCGAAATTCTAAATGTGTTTACATCTAATATTCAGAGATAGTGATGTGTGTTTTCACTGTTGTAACACAGCAGCAGCCCACTAATTTTACAGCGAATAATATCTTGACATCCTCCAATTTCTCATATGTGAGGACCCGTTTTGATCTAAAATAAACTTTTTTATTGTTATGGCATGAAACAAACACATTTCTCTGCAAATAGTAATAGACTCTCTCACATCAATCACATTAAAAAGAAATGAAAGAAAAACAGTATTTACAAGAATCTGTTTAGATATTATTCCAGGCCATCAGGGCAAAAACAGACCTGTCTCTATCAAGGGACCCCGTGAAATGCTGGATTGCAGTGCATGTAAATGTGTACTTTTGTAATTTAGGACGAAAACCTTGATGGGGCACGACATGCCCATACTTGTGTACAGGGGCGCAACTGTACCCGAACTTCGGGGGGGGGGCTAACACTCCCAGCCAGGACTGGCCCTAGCACCGGTCGCACACGGTGCAACAGTCTTTTTTGGCGCCCCCGTCCCCATTTCCTCCTTCTCCTTGAATTCCCTCACTACCACTCACCAACAATGCACCTCATCTCTCTATAGGACCTTTCTGACAACCATTTCATTTTTTTATAGCGCTACTCATAGTTTACTCACACTCAGTTCTTTGATCTGCATGGTACACGTTCTTTGTAGCAGGCACATTATCCCTCTGCGCTGGGTGGGTGGCAGGAGTGCCCATGTGAGTGCATGGTGAGTGATGCAACAGTGTGAGAGTAGGGTAAGAGGAGTGATTGCAGGGTGAGTGAGGTGTCAATATGAATTTGGGTGCGGATGTAAGTGCAGAGTGGGAATAATGAATGTATGGTTAGTGATGGGCTTATTTGAGTGAGATTGCAGATTGAGCAGCGAGGGGGACAGGTTAGTTACGTGTCACGAGTGCAGGGTGAGTAGTGTGCTTGTGTTACTGCAGAGTGAGGTACAGGGTGAACAGCGCAAGTGCATTGTGAGTGCAGAGTGATCACTGTGAGTGCAGGGTGGGCGGGTGAATGGCGTGAGTGCATGGTGATCAGTGTGAGGGCATTGTGATTGCTGTGAGTGCAGGGTGAGCGTGAAAGTGAAGGGGCGAGAATGAGGAGTGAATGCAGGGTGCATTCCCAGGCACTTGAAGTAACTCAGCATGTTATTGACGGCGGCGTAGGGTTTCAGATATAAGTTAAACTATTGCTATTATGGCATTAATCAGGGATCGAGGGTGGAGGAAATAAATAATGTGCTGGTCCTGCAACAAACTTCTAGGCTTGTGATTAGGGTTGCCAGCTCATTATTTTGATGTCCCAGGCGGTACAAAAATAAGCAGTCACCTAAAGCTGTATTTTCAGCACTAATCTGTGCATACTTCGAACAGCAAATATAAATAGAATGCATTTTTAATTGTGTTCTAGGGCTGCCTGAATGATCCATGACTGAAATTAAAGGGAACAAAGACAGAAAAGTCACATTACAAATGAATACATACTTCTTTATTTATAACCCTATTTAGTGTCAAGACGAGGTCTTTGCAGGCTCTTTAAACAACATATGGCTGGCATTTTTCTTTTGGCAACCCTATTTTACATTCCTTTGTATGAAATGCTTTCTCACACTACAGCAGTAAATGTAAAATACAAATGTAAGTAATAGGCAGTCAGAGTGGGGGCCCAGGGGGTACAGGAACCAGAAGCCCTTTTAGCCCTATGGGTGTTATGCGCCTGCTTGTGTAATTTCAAGAGAAACATTTGCCTCCTTTCTGGGAAAAGCTAACCCTCCCAGTACGGGGTTAATTCCTACAGATAAAACCGAAAGCAAGGAACAGACGGTCATTTCAGCTGCAGTGGGAGGCAAGGAGTCTCCTCTGCTATGAAACCGGACTGTCTGTTTGTTGCTTTCGGTTTTAGCAGAGGAGACTCCCTGCCTCCCACTACAGCTGAAGCATTTAAGCTGTAGGAATTAACCCCGTCCTGGGAGGGTTAGATCTTCCCAGAAAGTAGGCACAGTTTCTCTTGAAATTACAAAAGCATGGGCACATCGTGCCCCATCGATTTCCCCTCCCTCCCCATGTTACTGCCGGAAAACAAACAAAGGTAAGATTTTAGGGTGGAGTGCGCACCTCCCCCCCCCTGAGATGGCGTCTCGCCCCCCCAGGGGGGCGCGCCCCACAGATTGAAGAACTCTGCCTTAAATGAATTAATGTTACCCCGAGCAACCCAATGTCCAAAATAACAGTCCATGAGTACAGTAGCGTGTCTTTGTTCTTCGTTTTATTAATTTTCTTTTTTTCTTCACAATGCATTAGGTGTCCTTCATACATCCAGTAATCGCTTTATTGATTCCAATAACATAAGTAGCCAACACGCGTTTCGTCATTAGGTGTGTCAACCTTTGACTTCATCAGGGCTACAAGAAATAAATGAATGCCATAAATGGTAATCCTAATCAAAGGCATAGCCCCAGGATAACCCGGTGCTCATTCATCAGTTATTCATGAGAAGAACATCCACGATTCCAAATCAAGATAATCGCAACTGAGGTCCCCAGTGAGTTAGTAAAAGTAGTAGGCGTGCAAGGGCTGTAATGTTGGGTTTTTTCCTCATCTAAGCTGAGAGTGTTGCTGGCCACTCTTTTCCCTCTGGAGCGCCATATTTAGTTTTGGGAATAGTTTGGAAATACTATAGGTTTGTGCAAACTATAATCTGCCACAGCAATTCTCTTCTTCCTGTGACCTTATTCAACCATATAAATCAAATTAAAAAAAAAGAAAATGCGTGATGCTTACTTAAAAATGGGATGGTGTTTTACGCTTAATTGTGATATGCAAAGCTCAGATTTGCTAAATATTGGTTATTTGAAATCATGCCACAATGAAACTGCAGTTTCTCTCATTTTCACTGCAAGAATTTTGTATAAGAACCCCTTGATTATTGAGGTGAGCCAGATTTTAGAGGTTTTCCTGAAATTCCTACAGTGAGGGATGCTGCCCCATTTCTTCTGATTTAGCTGTTCATTTGGGACTTCGAATATTTTTGATATCTGATTATTTACTACGCATCTGAGCTTTCTGGCATTGACCTCTTGATTTTTGAGATTTTGCAATAAAACCCTTTATTTTTTCCCTTATCTAGAACTCAGTTTTTGAATGATCCCAGTTACATATTTGCTAGTCTGCAAAACTAATGTTGGGGTTGTTGATGAAAAGGGTGACCGTTTGCTCAAAATCAATCCCAGAGCGGAACCACCAGAGGTAAATTTTGGGTTCTTTAAATTTTGGGGTATTCTGAATTTAGGGGTGCGGGGTTCCGCTTCCACAAATTGGTAGCAGACCATGGTTGTGTTAAAAAGAGCACTTCATCGTTTATAGGGTCCTGGAAAGATGTCTTAGGGACCAAGGGAGTCCTGAGGGAATAGAGGGTTTTCTGGAACTCTTCCAGTGGATTTCCAGTGCTTGAAACACCTGAGAAGTGATTTGCAGTGCGTTCCTGAATGATTTGAATTTTAAGTGTTAGAAAATGAGTTATTGGTTGAGGGGAGCAAAAACCCTACTATGGCAACAACGACAATCCTTGTCAGGGTGAACTACAAATTCACTGCATTAAGCTGTGCTTTACCTTCTGGTAGCTTGGCACAAAAGCAGTTAGGCTTAACTTAGAGTCAATGTGTTATGTACAGATGCAGCACACAAAGAGTAATAAAGTAAAAACACAACACATGGAAAATCCCACACCAATTTTTAAAAAATAGGAATATTTAATAAATAAATTGACACCAAAATAAATGAAATCCAATCAGTAGAACCAGAGTTATGAATTTCTAAATTGAAAAATAGCACCTAAAAAAATCAAAATGTCAACCACGGTTGTCTAGTCGTGCAAGACCGGGGCAAAGTCAAAATATATGGCTGACCACGATGGAGTGCAGTTTACATGGGCATGGTCTTGTCTTACCTTTGGACTTTGAAGACATTTGAAACAAAAGTTCCAGGAAGGGTACATTTCAGCAGGGCAAGGCAGCTGACGGTGTACGAGGAGGAGCATCAGGGAGCCTCTGGATGAAGTACGGTGAGGATTTCTACTTTTGGAGTTTGTCAATGTTTTGGAAGTTGAAAATCACCAGCGGGATGAGCCTGCAGTCTGCAGCAGACGAGGGCTCCACGAGGCCAGCTACCCCTTCTAAACAGGATTTGCTGTTGAGGAGAGGAATGTAGTGGGAGTTACTACGAAGTCAGGCCGACTGGCGATGCACCCCGGGCGGATCAGTGAGCAGGTAGATCCCAATCTCCACACCACTGTTTGATAGAAATGTTCTCAGTCTCAGGTTTGAGAATTGGGCTGGTAAAGCACCTTTAGCACAACTTCTAAGGGTCCAGAACTGGCTGTCACCACTTGGGGACTCACTTCAGGCAGAGTTCAGTTGCAGGGTTTAAGATTTTTGGAGATTGTTGTGTCCCTGTAGTTCAGAACAGGAGGTGAGCCAACTAGTCCTTTGAGTCACTCCAGTAGTCATGCATTCAAGCAGTAAGATAGGCCTCAAGCAGCAGGGTAGTCGTCTGGTAGCAGAAGGACAGTCATCTGAGGGTACAAGGCATGCTTTGCACAGCAGGGAAGTCCTCTGGTAGCAGCAGGGAAGTACTTTGAGGTAAAAAGAAGGCAAAAATAAACAAGGCAATCTTGTGAAGTACAAGGCAGTCCTTCTGATTGTCCCCCACAGGTCCAGGAGTAAACTGAAGAGTTAATTTGGTCTGAGGGTCCAATATTAATTCCTGGTGCCAGGCTTTGAAGTGGGAGACACTTCTAGACCTCCCCACATCTGGTTCTGGAAATGTCCTTCCCGTGCTAAGGCTCCAAGAGGTCTAGGGTGACAAAAGGCTCATATCAATTTCTTTGTGAGTGTGGTGGAGGCTGGGCAGAGAACAGCTCCGCCTAGCCCATCCTGGCAGGACGGTCCTTCCTGCCACCACCTAGTCCCCCTTTGTCTCACTGTCTGGGAGGAATATACAAAGACCTACTGCCAACTGCACCAAGTCATGTGACCCAGGACACAGGCTGTCGTCAGCAAATGGTTAGGATAAGAAAATGCCAACTTTCTAAAAGTAGTATTTTCAACATTGTGAATTACAATCTGACTTGCCGTTAAGAAGAATATTAAATTACAATTCCCTTAGAGACAAAACTTGACATTTCTACCTGTTCCCAATCAAATGCTAGCACTTATTAAATGTAATAAGGTAACACAATATTGTCCTATGGGAGCGGTAGGCCTCAAATCGTGAAAAATGAATTTGCAAGTATTTCACTACCAGAACATGTAAGACTTAAAACGCATGCCCTGTCCTTTAAAATGCATCTTGCCCTATGGGCTGCTTAGGGCCTACCTTAGGGGTGACCTACATGTATTAAGAAGGGTGGTTTAGACCTGGCAAAAGGTTTATTTTGCCAGGTCGATTTGGAAGTTTAAAACTGCACACAGGCCGCAATGGCAGGCCTGAGACATGTCTTAAAGGGCTACTTAGGTGGGTGGCAGAATCAGTGCTGGAGGCCCTCTAGTGTGTCTTTTGCAGGCCCTCTAGTAGCATTTAATTTACAGGCCCTGGGTACATGTAGTAGCACTTTACTAGGGACCTATAAATGAATTAAGTGTGCCAATTGTGTGTAAGCCAACTCTTTAATGTTTTAAGGAGTGAGCACATGCACTTTAGCACTAGTTAACAGTGGTAAAATGCACAGAGTCCTAATGCCAACAAAAAACAAATTTCAACAAACAGAAGAGAAGAAGGCAAGACGTTTGGGGAAGATCACGCCAAAGGCTGACAGGTTTACCAGTAAGTATGAATAGGGTGACTCTTTTATGTGTAAGATTGGGTTTTAGTTGTCTATGTGAGTTATTTGGATATGCAATGCTTATTGTGTGTTCAATTGATGGATTTATTACTGTTTTGATGTATTATTCATATTTGGTTTCTTTTATTGGTTGGATTGGTTATTGGATTTGTCGAAATCCAAGATCTTGAGATACCGTGGTTTTACTTGTCTGCATAAGGTAGTGTGTACTGTGATGTGCCGCATACACATGGAGAGGGTTTCTGAATTAATGAGTTTTCCTTTTCAGGTTCATTGCTTAATGTGGGTTGATGTACACTGCTTATACGTGCACAGGAGTAGAGCTCATTGGCTGGGGTATACTGCCACTGGATGGAGGTCTACTTGGTGTAATTGTGGTTAAACTGTGCTTTCTATTTTCTGTTTTAGGTTCTTAACTCTTGTTTTCTTATTTCTTGATTTTTGGTTTGCAAATGAATTGTTTTACTTGATATACTGAATTTTCTTTCCTATCTAGCTTGGGCAGACAAAGGTTTATTTATTTTATTTGGTTTAAAGGGGTTTTGCAATTGTCTTCCTGTTGACAAAGAAGTTGCTCTGTGAATATTTTGTCAGCCAGGGAGTCACGCTGGGATCGGTGAGACGTTTCTACAAAGCTGTGCTCTGATTGGTTGGTTGCTGATAGAGCCGTGCTGTGATTGCTTGACCTTGACAGAGCCGTATTGTGGTTGGCTGTTGTTCACTAGTTTATTTATTGTGATTTTAAAGTGATTTTGAGTTTTTAAGCAAAAATAATGGGACATGTATTGAAAAAGTCGAATATTTCTGTTGTGCCTGCTATGGAGAGTCAGAAATTACCTGCCGAAGAGATGCCTGTATTTGAAATGATGAATGGATTTCTGAATGTGATGACTATGCTGCTTCTAATAAGGATTTGCAATTTTCTTTAGAGGGTATCTTTGATATTAAAAAGCTAGATTTCCTAAGACAAACAATGAGCATTATGAAGCAGATGCCCATAGCTACACAGTTTGAGGCGCTAAGTAAACTGGATCCAATGGCAACAGAGAAAGAGAGAAAAAGAGTAACAAAATGGTTGAAGAATAACAGGGGATTGAGAGTAAGTGGCACAGGTGAGGGAAATGATGGAGGTGAAAACTATGGATTGTGTGAAAGCTTTCCTTCATATAGTTAAAGAAGCAGATGAGAAAGACAAGACAAATAAGAGAAAAAAATAGACAGATGATTCTGATGAGGCGGATAATTTTTTTAATGATCCTTTGACCTCCATATAGAGGCAGAGTAAAGGGCGCACGTGGTACTAGTTCAAAAAACGATACCGGTGCAGGGGGAGATGGTGGTACAGTAGTACATGCTTCTACCACTCCTGTAGTAGAACCAAGACTACAATGACAGGATTGCCTGGGACAAGCAGAGATGCACAACCTGAGGTTCAGATTCAAGCTGGCACACTTGTAAGAATAGTGGTAGTGAAAGAGGCTCCTGGAAAAATTAGTATATGCATTTTAAAAATTTAATTTGGAAAAATGTTATAGGGGAACATTGATTTAAACAATTTGACATTCAATGTTGATGAAATTAGATATTTGATAAATGAAGCAGCCAGATGTGCAAATGAAACCCATGAGACATTACAGGAGCTAGCTAATGAATGAGAAGTTGACCTCAGCAAGAAGAAGCATGTCAAACAAACCTATGTAAGGGATTTGACACATGATGAAATTAAAAAAATGGGTTTGATTACTTTGCGAGCCCATATAAAAGATTTAATTTAGAAAACAAGAGAATGGAGCGATACAGAGAAACATCGAGAAAGATGGAATAGAGGCACAACTAGTAAAAATAAAATAAAAGGGACTGAAGGTAGGGGGAGGAATGTACCATGTGATTCAGAAGCGATAACAGGAGCGGTGTTTGAGTTTCCTTCAATGGAAGTGCATGGAGGAAATCTGGTGCATGTGCCATGGAACCTAGCCGATCGTTACACCTCTTGTAATAATTTTCCTAAATTGAGGAGGGACATGGGAAGTGGTATGAGGAAGTAGACAGATTGACAAACATTTTCCAGGTTTTGTGTACTGATTTGTATTCAGTTTTTGAAAGTGGTTCCCAGTGACTTGTAGACCGAATGCAAATCTGAATTTAGAAGGCCAACACAAGAACCTGGCAGAGTAGGTCCTAATAATGCTCCTGATGTGAAGGTAGCTGAAAAATACCAGAAGGTGAATGATTAATTGAAAAAATCGAGTTCCTGAGAAGGATATAAATTGGGTAAAGATTTAGAGTGCTACACAAGAGCTGAAAGACTCAATTCATGCCTTTTATGAGAGGTTTATGCAGATTTTCAAGAAGCACAGTGGAGTCAATGACCCTGAGAAATATGGAATTAGTGGTTTTGTTCTCACAATAAGAGAGCGAGAGTTAGCATACCCAGTTGCATTCTCCCAAATAATCACTATCTCACATACGGGCAACTGTGCAAAAGAAGGGAAGAAGGGGAGGGGCCAATAAGGACACTACTTCACCGTTCTACAGGGGTATCCAAAGATATTGGAGTAGAAACCTCACTCACTTAATCGTGACATGCTTCATCATCATCGTCTATCCACACCCTGGTAGGATGGTACCACCAGAGCAGACTCAACCAAAAGATTGGGAGTTTTTAAATAATATCTTGCTGGATAATGCAGGGATCCAGACGAAAAAGGAAGAAAGTTTAAAAATACCTCACAGTATACTCAAAAGGATTCTTTATTCGTAGGGCACTAGGGGTGTGATTAAACTTTATTATAGGGTTTTGATTGAGGTTTAATTGTTCAATTGACCCTGGTTTTACAGTGAGAACATGTTTTGGCCCACACAAAGAGTCCAATGAGGTCTGTGGCCTTCGTCAGGGCTGTGTGTGTATCCCTGCTTAACTACACATGCATTCCACGTGCATACGTCAGGTCAAATGCGCTTAGCTGGGTCAATTCTCTATCAGTGGAAGATAGTCAGGGCCTTATTTATGAAGGCCTTGTGACACTTTTGCGCTGCTGTTGTGACACTTTTCATGACGCAGCTGTGGCGTAAACAATGCACCATGTTGCGCCATATTTACAAGGTAATGCATCTCAGAAGATGCATCACCTTGTAAAGCCCTAGACACATTATACCTGTATCAGGTATAATGTATGCAGGGTGGGCATTCCCATGTAAAAAAGCATTGTAGAAGTGTCGCAGTGAAATCTATGAGATTTCACTGCAACACTTCCAGGACTCCACTGCGTCAAAACCTTATGCCTGCCTCATGGCAGGCGTAAGGGTGAAGCAGTGCAATGGAAATAGGCCTACCCCATGCATTGCTGGAGTTGCGTCATGCTTACGACACAACTCCAGCAATGCGTGACTTTTGCGCCAACAGATACGTTAGAATTCCTGACATATCTGTCATTCCTTGCGACATGGAGCACTGTACAATAAATACGGCGCATCCATCGTGTCGCAAGGAGGGCGCAGTGAAAACTGTTGCATCGCTGTTTTATCGCAGCGATGCAACAGTTTTCATAAATGAGGCCCCCAATGTCTGGGTTGTTCAAAGGTCATGCGTGTCTGGTGCCATCATATAGTCACACTTGTGTCAAGCTACTGGCACCGCCTGTCCACCTACAGGTTACTGCTGCTCAGACCGCTGCCGAACGAATTAGTGGTTTTGTATCTGCTTTTGTGATGGGTTTGAGGCCAGAGCTAAGTAATCACATTCAACAGAGTGAATTATGCTGGAAGACAAAGAGCATAGATGAGATTTTGAAACTGGCAAAATGTAGTAGTGATTACTTTGACGCAAAGCAGAAAAACATTAAGGAGAAGTTGATGATTGTCTACAGATCAATTTAAGAGAGGGTCCTGAAACCAAATGAGTCGAAGTATGAATTTTGTTCAGCCTGGATTGAATGAGACGAATCAAAATGCAAGGTGTGCAGATGGGAAATAGAATGATAAATATGCAAGGCTGTGGTGGAAGAGGAGTGACAAATAATGATGACCCAAATGTGAATGTTGCAATGATGAAAAGATACACTGTTTGTCACTTCTGTGCGAAATTCGGGCATTGGAAAAGGGAGTAACATCAGAATCCAAGCAGAATCCAGGAAGAAGTTGTTCCACAAAAGCAGGGAATTGTGATGGTACCGAATATGCAATATTCTGAACAGGGTGTACAGAATCATAAATCATTTTGAAAGCCAGTGTCTTCAGCCGCAGTCATTCAGCAAAGCACAAGAAATAAAATGTCCTATAGTGCAGGCTACCAACAGAATCCAATGATTCTAAATGATGAGTTGGCAGGGAGCAGTACAGAATCACAGTGCCTGAGACTGGAGGAGGATTGCATACGTGGAGCAGTCCTAAACTTTGGGCAAAGTGGTACATATTTTGACAGAGAAGTCAAAGGCCACCCATTTAATTTTTAATAGATGTAGGGGCTACCCGTTCTACAGTTCATTCTATGGAAGTCCCAAACCTACCTATCCTGGCTATAGAAGTCCAAGTTGTAGGGGTCAACAATAAACAAATTGTTATTTAGGTTACAACAGATTCGGGTTAAAATTGGTCAGATGGAGAACAAGCACCAGTTCATTTTATGTGATTCAAGTCTGGTAAATTTGCTAGGAAGTGATTTGTTGTGTAAAGTGAACTGTGTGATCTACTGCACACTAGATGGTGTTACAATTGAACACAAGATGAGGATTCAATGTATAAAATAAACTCACCAGATGCTAAAGTTCAATTTTTTGGGCTTTGACAAAAGAAGAATTGCCTCTAGATTTAAGACATACTGTCAAAGATGTTGTATGGAATTGTAATGGAAAAGAAACTGGATTGATTAAAAGACCAGAGCCAGTGAAAATAAAATTAAAGCCAGATATGATATTCCCTAGAATTAGACAGTACAGACTTTCTAAAGAAGCAGATAAGGGAATTAATCTAGTGATTGAAAAATGATTGAGCAGAGAATCCTGTAGGAGGTTCTTAGTAGTTCTTGCAACTCTCCTTTGATGGGAATTAAAAAGCTAAATGGCATATGTAGAAATGTACACATTTTCTAAAAGGCTTATAAGATATTGATTCAAAGTGGTTCTGTGGGACGGAATACAGCAGTGATTTTAATACAAATTCCATCAGTGCAAACTAGCACACAGTCATTGACTTTTGCCAAGTGTTCTTCTTGATTCTTTTGTATGAGGAAAGCCAGTTTTTATTTGCATTCCAATTTTTCAATAAAGTTCTCATGTGGTGTAGGATACCACAAGGGTATACAGAAAGCCTTTTGAATTTTAGTCCAATCCTGAAGAAAGATCTAAAACGTTTGAGGTTACCATGCAATTCAGTTTTAGTGCAGTATATAGATGACCTACTGGTTGCCCTTAAGAAAAAAGAAGAATGTAAGCTTGATACAATGTCCCTACTGCATCATCTAGCTGGGAATGGGCATAAGGTTTCTCCAGCCAATATGCAGTACTGTAAGAAAAAAGTGAGTTATCTTGGACACCATATTGAAAAAGGTATGAGGAAAGTCTAAAAAGAGCTTGTTTTTGTAGTTCTGAAAATGATCTCTCCAACCACCAGCGAGGTTCTGATGTTTATGGGAACTGTTGACTACTGTCATCGATGGATTCCAAACTTTTCCTTGATTGCAAGACCTTTGGTAAGGTTGACATGTGGTGACATTCACGATCAGGTACCATTTGACAAGGAATGTCCTTATGCATTTGAAGAGTTAAAAGAAAGTCTGCATCACACATCCACACTTGAGTTGACAAGAACAAGAACTCAGCATTTGACAAATAGCAAACAGGCTTCTAATAAGCAGATTATACTTGCAGCTGAAAACATCTCTACTATGATGTGTTGTTCTTTAAATCCAGTAACAGCGCTTCCTATTTCAGTCAGGAATTGTGAAGACAGGGAGCTTGATGTTATGAATGAACCTGGACATGATTGTCTGAGTTTTCCAAACAACCAAGGCCAGATATTAATGAAACTCCTCTGGAAATTGCTAATCTGACATTGTTTGTTTGTTTTTCTTGTTTGAGAGACCAATATGGACCACATAGCTGCCTATGAAGTATGTTCCATTTCAGATACTTTGAAGCATCTTCGCTGCCGAATGTAAGCACAATTGACAGAACTGGTTGCACTGACAAGAGCGTGTTACTTGTCAGAGATTTTGAATGCGGCGATTTACACAGACAGCTCATAAGGTTTTGGAGTTGTGCATGATTTTGGCCAACTCTGGACACAAAGGGGTTTCATGACATCTTCTGGAGCATACTGGATTTGTTGAAAGCAATACAACATCCGCAGAAAATGGCTGTGGTCAAGGGTGTGGCCCATAAGGCTGGAAAGAGTTTAATCACACTTTAAAACAATTATGCAGACCAGGTGACAAAATACTTTGGGTTACAGTAAGAGACAGTTGTGCAGGAGAATTAAGATGATGAGCCCAGAATAAGAACTATGCAAAATGCAGAAAATGTAAACTGTTTCTTTATAAGTTCAATCCAAACTTCTTTGAGTGAACTGAGCGGTCTCAAGAAAGATGCACCAGATGATGAGAGATGGGAACAATTATGTTACAAGATGTATTACCACGACTTGTTTGTAAATACTGAGAGTAAATATGTTCTTCCCAATACACTGTTGTATCCCCTGTGTAAATACCTGCACAATAACTCACATACAGGTAGAGAGAATTTACTAAGAATATGAAACATGTGCTGGGAGAATAGAACATTTGGAAATGCTACTGATGATGTTTGTAGTGGGTGCATGGTGTGCCAGTTAAATAATCAGAGTAAGATGACTGTGATGATTATGAACCATAAAGGCAAATCAGAGGTCCCATTATCAATACTCCAAACAGACTTTATTGCGATGCAAAATTATAATGGATTAAAAAACATTTTAGTAATTGTATGCCTGTGTTAGACCCGGGATCCCTGGTTGGCTGAGGTAGGTACCTTAGGCCAAATAGGGACCCGCGTTTCCACATCAGGGAAAGGAAGGTCACCTTCTGAGATAGCCCCCGCTCACCCCCTCAGTAGCTTGGCACGAGCAGCCAGGCATATCTTCAAGGCAAATGTGTAAAGTATTTGCAACCACGCTCACAGCAACCCAATGATGACACCACAAATAGACTCCACACGAGTTTAATAAAAACGAGTATAAACTTTATGTAAAAAGATATACGATAAGACCACATGATATAAATCCAACATATGCGTATTTGTAATATTCCTCCTGCCCAGTTGTTAGGCCAGCCAGCCCTTGTAAGTTCTGGCGATATTAATGAGCACTTCTAAACATTCTACTGTAATCCTAACACCATGTTATGCAGATCGTAATGCTAGAATCAGGAACTTTTGCAATGTAAAAATAATGCAATACGTACGCAACAATCAGGCACTTTGCGATGTAAAAATAATGCGATGCGTAACACAACAATCAGGCACTTTGCAATGTAAAAATAATGCAATGCGTAATACAAACACCAGGTACATCGTTATACAGATGTAAGGCAATGCGTAATACACTAATCAGGTAGTTCGTTATGCAGGAGTAATGCAATGCGTAATACACTAATCAGGTAGCTCGTTATGCAGAAACAATGCAATGCGTCATACGACAATCTGGTAGTTCGTTATGCAGAAACAATGCCATGCGTCATACACTAATCAGGTAGTTCGTTATGCAGGAAAGATGCAATGCGTAATACACTAATCAGGTACTTTGTTATGCAGAAATGATGCAATGTGTAATACGACAATCAGGTACTCCGTTATGCAGAAATGGAGTAATCCGTAATACACTCCGGCACCGATCACGGTGCCTCAGGTGGTCTCTCCGCCACTCCTTCTGACTTGCAGTCAGCCTCTGTCAACAGTTGCCCCCAACACGGGTATGGTGTAACAAAAAGTGCAGCTCCGCACTCCGGCCCCGGTACTGCCACTCCCTTGGCAATACGGGCCGCGATACGAGCTGAAGCAGAGGCTCGCACTGCTGAAATGAGAGAGAGGCTGAGAGCGTCTCCCTCTGAGCCCGCACCCCGCCCCAGGAGTCGACACACGTTACCTGGGGGGCGCAAACCCACTCTCCTCTCCTCTTCCAGCGACTTGGGCCTCAGATGCAATCTTTGTGAATTGGCAACGGCGGGCTCGGGCCGGCGGCTCAGCTCCTCCGAGGCTGCCGTTCCGGACACAGGGAGCACTTGCACTTTGACACTGTTTAGCAGTGGCAAAGTGTCCAAAGCATCTAAGTTGGCAACACAAAATCTATCACAGCACCAAAAATAGAGGAGGTAGAGGCAAAAAGTCAGGGGTAATCACGCCAGAAATGCCAGGTCTAACACGTGTCCACCCCAGCCGAAAAGTGGGGGGAACTACCCACCCTCATGGGAGTTCTCATCCCTAAGGTGGAAAAATCTGGACAGACCGTCAGCATTGGCGTGTTCTGTTCCAGGGCGGTGTTCCACCGTGAAGTCCATTCCCTGTAGGGAGATGGACCACCTCAACAGTTGTGGGTTCTCACCCCTCATATGCATCAATCATCTGAGGGGCCTGTGGTCGGTCTGAACCAAGAAGTGAGTCCCAAACAAGTAGGGCCTCAGTTTCTTCAGCACCCAGACCACAGCAAAAGCTTCCCTCTCAATTGCACTCCACCTCTGTTCCCTGGGAAGTAGCCTCCGGCTAATGAAAGCTACTGGTTGGTCCAAGCCCTCGTCATTCAATTGTGAGAGTATCGCTCCCACACCATGCTCTGAAGCATCTGTCTGCACTACAAATTCCTTGGAGAAATCAGGCGCCTGGAGCATGGGCGCCGTGCACATGGCAGTTTTCAGGGCATCAAAAGCGGTCTGGCAGGCATCAGTCCAGATCACCTTCTTGGGCTGTTTCTTTGACGTCAGTTCTGTCAAGGGGTCAACAATGGTGCCATACCCCTTCACGAACTGTCTGTAATACCCAGTGAGTCCTAGAAAGGCCCTCACTCCTGTCTGGGTCTTGGGGGGTTCCCAAGCCAGAATGGTATCAATCTTTGCCTGTAGGGGCGCAACCCGGCCGCTACCTACCTGGTGTCCTAAGTACACCACAGAACCCTGCCCTATCTGGCACTTACTCGCCTTGATTGTTAGGCCTGCCCTCTGCAAGGCCATCAACACTTCACAGAGGTGTTGCAAATGTTCCTCCCAGCTGGAGCTGAACACAGCAATATCGTCCAGGTAGGCGGTGCTGAATTCCTCCAGCCCACTCAGCACCTGGTTCACCAGTCTCTGGAAGGTGGCAGGGGCGTTCTTTAACCCAAAGGGCATAACTCTGAACTGGTAGTGCCCCTCTGGCGTTGAGAACGCTGACCTCTCTTTGGCCCCCTCGGTCAAGGCAATCTGCCAGTACCCCGATGTCAAGTCAAATGTACTGAGGTACCGGGCAGCTCCCAGCCGATCCATGAGCTCATCAGCTCTGGGGATTGGGTGAGCGTCAGTCTTAGTGACTACATTGAGCCCACGGTAATCCACACAGAACAGAAGTTCTGGGGTGGCACCAGGCGCAGCAGCTTTTGGCACAAGGACCACTGGGCTAGCCCAGGGGCTGCTGGATGTCTCAATCACCCCTAGCGCCAGCATCTTGGAAACTTCCTCCTTGATGCTGGCCCTGACCTTATCAGCTACCCTGTAAAGTTTTTGTTTTACAGGCAGACTGTCTCCAGTGTCCACATCATGGACGCACCAATGGGTGACTCCTGGGGTCAGGGAGAACAGGGATGCGAACTGACCCAATACCTGGCGACAGTCCCTCTGCTGTTCCGGGGTCAGGGTAGGTGAGAGGTTCACCCCATCCACTGACCCATCCTTCTCCTTGGCTGACAGGAGGTCAGGAAGAGGTTCACTCTCCTCTTCCGCCCCGTCATCTGTAGCCAAGAGCATGGTCACCTCAGACCTTTCGAAGTGGGGTTTGAGACGGGTCACATGGAGGACCCTCAAAGGGTTCCTAGGAGACCGTAGGTCAACCAAGTAGGTCACTACGCTCCTGCGCTCCACCACCTCATAAGGCCCAGTCCACTTGTCCTGGAGTGCGCAAGGCTCCACTGGCGCCATCACCCACACTTTCTGCCCAGGTTGAAACTCGACCAGAGTGGCATTCTGGTCGTACCACCGTTTCATTTCTTCCTGGCTGGCTTCCAGATTCGCCTGAGCGAGTTGCCTGAAACGCCTAGTTTGGTTCCTGAAGGCCAGCATGTAGCTATATACATCCTGGGGGGGTTTATTAGGAGCCTTCTCCCAGCCCTCCTTCACCAAACTCAAGGGTCCTCTTACAGGGTGCCCATACAGGAGCTCAAAGGGGCTGAACCCTAAGGACCTCTGTGGCACCTCTCTGTAAGCAAACAGCAGGCATGGTAAGAGGACGTCCCACTTACACCTCATGGGTTCCTCAAGACCCATAATCATGCCCTTCAGGGTCCGGTTAAATCTCTCAACCAGTCCGTTACCCTGGGGGTGGTAAGGTGTGGTGAACTTGTACGTCACACCGCACTCCTTCCACAGAGATTTCATATACCTAGATATGAAATTAGTACCCCTGTCGGACACCACCTCTCTGGGGAACCCCACGCGGGAGAAGATCCCCATCAGTGAACGGCCCACCATGGGGGCTGTCACCGTCCGGAGAGGGATGGCTTCTGGGTACCGGGTGGCATGGTCCACCACGACCAGGATGAACCTGTTGCCCATGGCCGTCTTGGGACCCAGAGGCCCCACGATGTCAATGCCCACCCTCTCAAAGGGGGTGCTGACTACAGGGAAAGGATGGAGGGGAGCCTTCTAATTCTGCAGCCTCACTGGCTACTTGACTTCTCTGAGACATGATGTGTGGCTTAAAGGTTGCTCAAAAATAAAACTAACTAGAACCAACAAATCAAGAACACAATATGTGGTTGCGTCGTGGTCTGCGCTAAACTTGTGATGTACACCAATTACTGTGAGTGAATTTGCAAATACACATTCAAATCCCACCCCTGCCACCAAATGTTAGACCCGGGATCCCTGGTTGGCTGAGGTAGGTACCTTAGGCCAAATAGGGACCCGCGTTTCCACGTCAGGGAAAGGAAGGTCACCTTCTGAGATAGCCCCCGCTCACCCCCTCGGTAGCTTGGCACGAGCAGCCAGGCTTATCTTCAAGGCAAATGTGTAAAGTATTTGCAACCACGCTCACAGCAACCCAATGATGACACCACAAATAGACTCCACACGAGTTTTATAAAAACGAGTATAAACTTTATGTAACAAGATATACGATAAGACCACACGATATAAATCCAACATATGCGTATTTGTAATATTCCTCCTGGCCGGTTGTTAGGCCAGCCACCCCTCTAAGTTCTGGCGATATTAATGAGCACTTCTAAACATTCTACTGTAATCCTAACACCATGTTATTCAGATCGTTATGCTAGAATCAGGCACTTTTGCAATGTAAAAATAATGTAATGCGTACACAACAATCAGGCACATTGCGATGTAAAAATAATGCGATGCGTAACACAACAATCAGGTACTTTGCAATGTAAAAATAATGCAATGCATAATACAACCACCAGGTACGTCGTTATACAGATGTAAGGCAATGCGTAATACACTAATCAGGTAGTTTGTTATGCAGGAGTAATGCAATGCGTAATACGCTAATCAGGTAGTTTGTTATGCAGAAACAATGTAATGCGTCATACGACAATCAGGTAGTTCGTTATGCAGAAACAATACCATGCGTCATACACTAATCAGGTAGTTCGTTATGCAGGAAAAATGCAATGCGTAATACACTAATCAGGTACTTTGTTATGCAGAAATGATGCAATGTGTAATACGACAATCAGGTACTCCGTTATTCAGAAATGGAGTAATCCGTAATACACTCCGGCACCGATCACGGTGCCTCAGGCGGTCTCTCCGCCACTCCTTCTGACTCGCAGTCAGCCTCTGTCAACAGTTGCCCCCAACACGGGTATTGTGTAACAAAAAGTGCAGCTCCGCACTCCGGCCCCGGTATTGCCACTCCCTTGGCAATACGGGCTGCGATACGAGCCGAAGCAGAGGCTCGCACTGCTGTAATGAGAGAGAGGCCGAGAGCGTCTCCCTCTGAGCCCACACCCCGCCCCAGGAGTTGACACACGTTACCTGGGGGGCGCGAATCCACTCTCCTCTCCTCTTCCAGCGACTTGGGCCTCAGATGCAATCTTTGTGAATTGGCAACGGCGGGCTCGGGCCGGCAGCTCAGCTCCTCCGAGGCTGCCGGTCCAGACACAGGGAGCACTTGCACTTTGACACTGTTTAGCAGTGGCAAAGTGTCCAAAGCATCTAAGTTGGCAACACAAAATCTATCACAGCACCAAAAATAGAGGAGGTAGAGGCAAAAAGTCAGGGGTAATCACGACAGAAATGCCAGGTCTAACACGTGTTCCCCCCAGCCGAAAAGTGGGGGGAACTATCCAACCTCATGGGAGTTCTCATCACTAAGGTGGAAAAATCTGGACAGACCGTCAGCATTGGCGCGTTCTGTTCCAGGGCGGTGTTCCACCGTGAAGTCCATTCCCTGTAGGGAGATGGACCACCTCAACAGTTTTGGGTTCTCACCCCCTCATCTGCATCAGCCATCTGAGGGGCCTGTGGTCGGTCTGAACCAGGAAGTGAGTCCCAAACAAGTAGGGCCTCAGTTTCTTCAGTGCCCAGACCACAGCAAAAGCTTCCCTCTCAATTGCACTCCACCTCTGTTCCTTGGGAAGTAGCCTCCGGCTAATGAAAGCTACTGGTTGGTCCAAGCCCTTGTCATTCAATTGTGAGAGTACCGCTCCCACACCATGCTCTGAAGCATCTGTCTGCACTACAAATTCCTTGGAGAAATCAGGCGCCTGGAGCACTGGCGCCGTGCACATGGCAGTTTTCAGGGCATCAAAAGCGGTTTGGCAGGCATCAGTCCAGATCACCTTCTTGGGCTGTTTCTTTGACGTCAGTTCTGTCAAGGGGGCAACAATGGTGCCATACCCCTTCACGAACCGTCTGTAATACCCAGTGAGTCCTAGAAAGGCCCTCACTCTTATCTAGGTCTTGGGGGGTTCCCAAGCCAGAATGGTATCAATCTTTGCCTGTAGGGGCGCCACCCGGCCGCTCCCTACCTGGTGTCCTAAGTACACCACAGAACCCTGCCCTATCTGGCACTTACTTGCCTTGATAGTTAGGCCTGCCCTCTGCAAGGCCTTCAACACTTCACAGAGGTGTCACAAATGTTCCTCCCAGTTGGAGCTGAATACAGCAATATCATCCAGGTAGGCGGCGCTGAATTACTCCAGCCCACTCAGCACCTGGTTCACCAGTCTCTGGAATGTGGCAGGGGCATTCTTTAACCCAAAGGGCATAACTCTGAACTGGTAGTGCCCCTCTGGCATTGAGAACGCTGACCTCTCTTTGGCCCCCTCGGTCAAGGCAATCTGCTAGTACCCCAACATCAAGTCAAATGTACTGAGGTACCGGGCAGCTCCCAGCTGATCCACGAGCTCATCAGCTCTGGGGATGGGGTGAGCCTCAGTCTTAGTGACTGCATTGAGCCCACGGTAATCCACAGAGAACCGAAGTTCTGGGGTGCCACCAGGCGCAGCAGCTTTTGGCACAAGGACCACTGGGCTAGCCCAGGGGCTGCTGGATGGCTCAATCACCCCTAGCGCCAGTATCTTGGAAACTTCCTCCTTGATGCTGGCCCTGACCTTATTAGCTACCCTGTAAAATTTTTGTTTTACAGGCAGACTGTCTCCAGTGTCCACATCATGGACGCACCAATGGGTGACTCCTGGGGTCAGGGAGAACAGGGAGGCGAACTGACCCAATACCTGGCGACAGTCCCTCTGCTGTTCCGGTGTCAGGGTAGGAGAGAGGTTCACCCCATCCACTAACCCATCCTTCTCCCCTTCTCCTTGGCTGACAGGAGGTCAGGAAGAGGTTCACTCTCCTCTTCCGCCCCGTCATCTGTAGCCAAGAGCATGGTCACCTCAGACCTTTCGAAGTGGGGTTTGAGGTGGTTCACATGGAGGACCCTCAAAGGGTTCCTAGGAGACCGTAAGTCAACCAAGTAGGTCACTTCGGTCCTGCGCTCCACCACCTCATAAGGCCAAGTCCACTTATACTGGAGCGCGCAAGGCTCCACTGGCACCATCACCCACACTTTCTGCCCAGGTTGAAACTCGACCAGAGTGGCATTCTGGTCGTACCACCGTTTCATTTCTTCCTGGCTGGCTGCCAGAGTCGCCTGAGCGAGTTGCCTGAAACGCCTAGTTTGGTTCCTGAAGGCCAGCATGTAGCTATATACATCCTGGGGGGGTTTACTAGGAGCCTTCTCCCAGCCCTCCTTCACCAAGCTCAAGGGTCCTCTTACAGGGTGCCCATATAGGAGCTCAAAGGGGCTGAACCCTAAGGACTTCTGTGGCACCTCTCTGTAAGCAAACAGCAGGCATGGTAAGAGGACGTCCAACTTATGCCTCATGGGTTCCTCAAGACCCATAATCATGCCCTTCAGGGTCCGGTTAAATCTCTCAACCAGTCCGTTACCCTGGGGGTGGTAAGGCGTGGTGAACTTGTAGGTTACACCGCACTCCTTCCACAGAGATTTCATATACCTAGATATGAAATTAGTCCCCCTGTCGGACACCACCTCTCTGGGGAACCCCACGCGGGAGAAGATCCCCATCAGTGCACGGCCCACCACAGGGGGTCACTGTCCGGAGAGGGATGGCTTCCGGGTACCGGGTGGCATGGTCCACCATGACCAGGATGAACCTGTTGCCCATGGCCGTCTTGGGATCCAGAGTCCCCACGATGTCAATGCCCACCCTCTCAAAGGGGGTGCTGACTACAGGGAAAGGTTGGAGGGGTGCCTTCTAATTCTGCAGCCTCACTGGCTACTTGACTTCTCTGAGACATGATGTGTGGCTTAAAGGTTGCTCAAAAATAAAACCAACTAGAACCAACAAATCAAGAACACAATATGTGGTTGCGTCGTGGTCTGCGCTAAACTTGTGATGTACACCAATTACTGTGAGTGAATTTGCAAATACACATTAAAATCCCACCGCTGCCACCAAATGTTAAACCCGGGATCCCTGGTTGGCTGAGGTAGGTACCTTAGGCCAAATAGGGACCCGCGTTTCCACGTCAGGGAAAGGAAGGTCACCTTCTGAGATAGCCCCCGCTCACCCCCTCGGTAGCTTGGCACGAGCAGCCAGGCTTATCTTCAAGGCAAATGTGTAAAGTATTTGCAACCATGCTCACAGCAACCCAATGATGACACCACAAATAGACTCCACACGAGTTTTATAAAAACGAGTATAAACTTTATGTAAAAAGATATACGATAAGACCACACAATATAAATCCAACATATGCGTATTTGTAATATTCCTCCTGGCCGGTTGTTAGGCCAGACAGCCCTTGTAAGTTCTGGCGATATTAATGAGCACTTCTAAACATTCTACTGTAATCCTAACACCATGTTATGCAGATCGTAACGCTAGAATCAGGCACTTTTGCAATGTAAAAATAATGCAATGCGTACGCAACAATCAGGCACTTTGCGATGTAAAAATAAAGCGATGAGTAACACAACAATCAGGTACTTTCCAATGTAAAAATAATGCAATGCGTAATACAACCACCAGGTACGTCGTTATACAGATGTAAGGCAATGCGTAATACACTAATCAGGTAGTTCGTTATGCAGGAGTAATGCAATGCATAATACGCTAATCAGGTAGTTCGTTATGCAGAAACAATGCAATGCGTCATACGACAATCAGGTAGTTCGTTATGCAGAAACAATGCCATGTGTCATACACTAATCAGGTAGTTCGTTATGCAGGAAAGATGCAATGCATAATATACTAATCAGGTACTTCGTTATGCAGAAATGATGCAATGTGTAATACGACAATCAGGTACTCCGTTATGCAGAAATGGAGTAATCCGTAATACACTCCGGCACCGATCACGGTGCCTCAGGCGGTCTCTCCGCCACTCCTTCTGACTCGCAGTCAGCCTCTGTCAACAGTTGCCCCCAACACGGGTATGGTGTAACAAAAAGTGCAGCTCCGCACTCCGGCCCCGGTGCTGCCACTCCCTTGGCAATACGGGCCGCGATACGAGCCGAAGCAGAGGCTTGAGCTGCTGAAATGAGAGAGAGGCCGAGAGCGTCTCCCTCCGAGCCCGCCCCAGGAGTCGACACACGTTACCTGGGGGGCGCAAACCCACTCTCCTCTCCTCTTCCAGCGACTTGGGCCTCAGATGCAATCTTTGTGAATTGGCAACGGCGGGCTCGTGCCGGCGGCTCTGCTCCTCCGAGGCTCATTACTGTCAGGGAAGTGGGAACAAGCCCTTACTCTTGCGTTGTTGCGCACATACTTACCTGTATGGAACTTACAGTCTATCGCTATTCTTTTAGCTTAACTTCTTGAATTGTCTGGTGTAGACATAGCACGATAGTTACTGCCTTCAACATTACGATCACTACAACCATTACAGCACCATCACCATCTCCTTTGTGGTGGCAATTGTTCACACTCTAGCATACCTTAGAAGTACTCTACCTCTGCGGCTTTATGGGCTAAGTGATGTCCATATCCACCTTGATACCTCAGTGTCTCTATAGTGTGGATGCAGATCAGCACCAAAACTCCCCTGCTGCCACTCAGTGAGCTTATGTAGGTGTATACAAAGAAGAGAGGGCAACCATGTCAGGGGATTACTTCGTAAAATATAGTGCATTAACAGCTCAGTTTGTTACAATTCATCATGCATGGATGTGAAACCACTTAACAAAAACGTACGTTCTTCAAGTATAAAAAATACATTTTGGTTTTTATCAAATGTGAAAATATATATTTTCCCCATACTATATAGCATCATGCATGGTAAAAGACGCAATATCCTAAGATGGTTTTTCACTCTCAGTGTTCTGATGTGTCCTAAACCATTCGACCCGTGCAGCACAAGTCAAGCTAGTTATTCTATATAAATATGTGTGTTTGACATTATATTACGATGGCCTTTGTATAAAAAATTCAAATTAAATGTATAGAGGTACTTCATAAAAAGTGATGCGTGAGTTATGAAATGGAACTTTACAATTGCTCAACACCGCTCCCACATTACTCACCGCTCCATCCACCCCACTAACACAGCCTTTGTCTTATCAGGTATAAACAGTTTGTACAAGTCACGCGAATTGAATTATGAAAATACAGATCATGAGAAGGTTCGTAGACAAATGTGAATTTTCAGGACAGGAAACCATCTATGTTGGCTTGCTGAATAATGATTGCACTTACATATTAATTATACCAATTATTTTCTCTATTAAACATCAATGAGTAAGAAATTATTCTAATTAGTTCTACATCATCAAAATTAATTAAACACACAAACATTTCAATGTTGAACGTGAGGTGATAATTAGATGTTGAATGCATTAGTTGTTGGTATTTAATTTGACACGCATGTTGGGGCATTGCAAGGTGGAAAAATTAAAAACAGCATGCCAGTCAAATTAATTCTAAAATTAGATAATAAAAAAGACAGGTGCAGCTTTGGCTAAATATTTCTTTTGCCTTTCAGAATCAGAATCTAATTTGATAAACTAAAGAATAAGAGAGTACAACTTAAACCAGAGCAAGGCTGGAAAAGGTGAGTGTGATAATGGTACAAGAAACAGAGAAAGCATTCCTCCTCGCAGGTGGGCATCTACCAGAACCAACTTAGAAGACAGGGGACTACACTTATTAATGAGTCAAAGAAAATGAACATGTTCTCCATTATCTGGATATAGTAAGATTGGTCATAGGTGGAGGGGAAAGGATCATCCTCTTCACCTGCAGGATTTGGGATGTGAAAATGAAGGCGCACAGTGATGAAATGTCATCAAGTAGCAAGGTATTGAGGGAGCATTGTTCCACTAGTGAGCGAAACAGAAGGATGGCGGCAATCGGTTCTCTGTCCCAATGAAAACTGAAGTGGGGTATTGAAATTCTGAAGGCCTCCAAGCACCTATTACAAAGGAGTGACTACAGGACCAATGGCGGCATCACAGAGCAGATGATGGCAGTAGGGTGCATGTGCACCACCTTCAGGAGGCATACCTCTTAGTGAGTGGGTGGGCTGAGAGATCCAGAGTAGCGGTCTGACTGACAGGGAAAGAGTGGTACCAGCAGGGCCACTGCGGGTTAATATTGCAGGCGCAGGTTCCCCAGTAATGGTTAGATTAATGCGGGGTCAGGAAACAAGGGGAACAAGAGCAGCACGGCAGTGGTGGGATGGGACCTGTAAGAGGTGGCTGAAGCATCCCAGTGGAGTGGTGGAGCACAGCACTGCTCCCAGGTAGGCATTTGTGGTAGTGCACAGGCAAATGGTGGGTTACTGGAGGACACAGGCATGATAGGCAGCAGATTGTAGCATGTGTGTGATATATGGATACAAAAGGGGATGATGGACGGAACGTTTGAGCCAATCAAACACTCACCCCCAGTCAACTGATCTGGGTTTAATCCATCATCATTCTTTAGCTCACTCCACCACCCCAGTTCAGACATGGCCATATGCAAATCAGTCTGACCCTGTGCCTCATGGGAACAGTCCAGCCCGAACTGCCAAGCCATGTCTTCCCTGGACCGGAAACAAGCATCCTAGGACCGGTTTCTGGCATTTCAGCCGTCATCAGCCAGGCTTGCTTGAATCCAGTGGCAAAGTGAGCAAGGGACCCACGTCTGGGCATACCCCCGCCAACTTAGGGCGACCAAAGCGATACAAAAGGGGATGATGGACGGAACGTTTGAGCCAATCAAACACTCACCCCCAGTCAACTGATCTGGGTTTAATCCATCATCATTCTTTAGCTCACTCCACCCGAACTGCCAAGCCATGTCTTCCCTGGACCGGAAACAAGCATCCTGAGGCACAGGGTCAGACTGATTTGCATATGGCCATGTCTGAACTGGGGTGGTGGAGTGATTAGACCTCCAGGTGCCTGATGGCACCTGCACAAGTGTGGGATCGCAATGCCCCTCAAAGAAAAAAAGTTGTGACCCAGGAAGCTGGTGCGCTTCCAAGTCTAGAGAAATGTTTTCCCCTCAAGTGGAGGTGTGACCTGCTGTAGCCCCCAACAGTTAGCTCTAGGTGCCCACAAGGCACACAAAACACCTCGGGCCTCTTCACAGTGTCGTCCAAAGACAGTCTCAGCTCCCGGCTCAGGTTCCCCCAACATCCCTCAGACAACATTTGCTCTGGAGCACAAGCAAGCACAGGTCCCCTGGTTGCAAGCAAGGGTCCCTCGGACTCTGCAAGCTTCCCCCACACTCCTCAAACTCCTCACGTCCCGGCACCTCAGGTGGCTGCTGATCTTTATGTGTGCACTCCTCTGCACAGCAAGATAATGGTGTACATCAGGGCTGTCTTTGTCCCAACCCCGATCACTTCCACCTGTCTCTGCTGCACCGAGTGCGGTCCTTATGATCTCGTGGATACAGTGAGATTCTTTGTGTTCCTGGGATCTCATGGACAGGAGGCAGGCTCACCGGCCCTTGGAGAGTACTTCGAGACCCAGACCATGATGGTTGGCACTTAGGTGCAGGCAAGCAATGTCCAGGTAAAATCCACCAAGTGATAGTCCTCTTCCTGGAGCACGACAAGCTCCAGGCCACCACAAGTCTGTGGATAGTCCAGTTGCAGTCCCTCCTACCCTAATGATTCCTCATGTCCATGTCCCAGCGTCGAACCAGCGTAGTATGGTTCCAAATCCAAAAGAGTCTCTACTTTCAGAGGCAGAACCCCCGTAGTTATACCCACAATGTCCTTTGAATATACGATCAGTTAAAAAAGCCACCTTTGAAATGCACAGGCCATCTCAGAATTTTGTCCTGCCTGCCATCCTACCCCAGGAGGTTTGATCACAATCTTTAAAAGGGCCAAGACCCTGCCCCTTGGAATGCTGATGACAATTCCACTCCCACGTAACCATCCCAGAAAGACCCCTCAGATTCAGCGCTCCGCAATTTCCCTTGAGCCCCTAGTTTATGGTCTTCTATCAGGAATGCCCAGATGTGGCTGTCCCCCTAGCACCCAGTTGAGAATTAGGAGACAGGCCGACAGGCACACAAAGCCACAAACCTCGAAATGTCCACTTTCCCAAAGTGACATTTCCATCACCGTAATGTTAAACCCACTCCCACTACCTGAGAGGATTAGCCAATACGAACTCATCAAAACCAAACACTATACTGTTACTATTCTGCCCGTAGAAAATACTGCTCGATAGCCTTTCCCTACAAACCCCATGCTAATCCAATGCAAAAAGCAGGCCCCCTCATACCGAACACAAAACCCGGTGCCATTCACGACCCCTGCGTGTAACGTACACACGCACATGCCCAACCTCTTCCCAACACTACACCATGTCACCAGGGACAACTCCGATATAGCTAGAGACATGCAAAACCTCAGCACATAGCTTTTTTAATGCCAAGCCGAGTAACAGTGACCCGTGCACACAGTCGCCACCAGGGCAAACCTGTGGCACAATCAATGAGCTAGCTCTGTGGATGGCAAAACCAGTGTGGCAGGCCCATGGAGGCACATTTGAGATACATGCCCTGGGTATAGGTCTTACCCCTTGACAAGGGACTTACAGCTAACTTGAATCTGCCGATCATGTATACACCAATCACCAGTATGTATATGACAAGCACAGTGTTTTGGCACTGCACAGCAGTGTCAAACGCGCTAAAAGTACTTAGGCTAGCATCCACAGCAGCGTACAACTGGGAAGGAGAGAAGCAAAAAAAAAGTTGAGGGAAAACACCCTAAAAAGGGCCATTTCCAGCACACAGGGAGAATAGGTGCATGGAGGGTCCCAAGGCAGAAGAGAGGGGACTGGCTTTGCACACCATGGTGCCGACCAATGTATACATTTGGACAGAGGCATTCACGATCTATGTGAGCATTATTTGTGGGATGTCCTGGAGAGTAGTGTGGCCCTGATGAACTACATTGATGGGATAAGAAAGGGCAGTATAATGTTCAGGGGGTCTAGCATTGCTTCAATATGATGAGGAATTGAGGAATTTGGGTTGAAGAGAGGTGTGACACCTTTGAAATCATGGGGTGACTTAGACAATGAACTGTATTTCCAGGTCATGACACTGACTGTTCACATGGTGTTTGGTTTACGGTTGCTTTACATGCCTTATCAAGGGAGGGGGCAGAAGCCAGGTCTGGACAAGCTGGGGCATGCTGGAATCGTAACAGAGGAGGATACCATTTAGGTATGAATGTTTTGAGTGTGGGGAAAGGTGCCTCATCCTACAGTGCTTTAGAGGCCAAGACAAAGTGACAGGGATAGGGGCAAAGGGGAAGGAAACGGATTTGTATTGAAAGGCAACTATGCTGATTCAAGCAGGAGCAGTGAGAGACTGGATGCAGTGGTATCTGCATGGGACTTGACAAGACTGCAGCCAGGTTAACATTGGGTTTAAAATCCAATATATGAGAACTAGGACAAGCGGGTGGGGCATAAAGCTTGAATCATGCAAAGGTATTTTCAAATAGTGGGTGACACATTGAGGAAAAAGTCAAGAGTGGGTGAATAGCAGGCCTTTTTGATGAGCCCTGATTCCCAGAATTATTCGTTTTACCCTTGTGGTAAAACGCCTACAGGGGATTGATTTGGGACAATATAACAGTAAAGGAGATTGAATAAGCATTCCGGATAGAGAAAAAAGGCAGATCACCCTTGGGATGGTGCCTAAAATAAGCAGCAGGTGAATTCTGGCTAATCTACCACCTATCTTGGACAGAGGGATTCTTGACAAATTATTTCATAGATTACATTGTCTGTTTGTTTAACTGCATTAACATAGACTCGTTGATTGAGTTAGAATGGAAAAGCAGAGAGAGGGCAGAGATTGGTAAAGTCAATTTTAAATCGTCACTCCTGCTCTTGCTTGTACACCCTCACTATTTCCAGCTGTCATATATCCAGTTTGAAGGCCAATACTACATGTACAAAGCAATATTGATGGGGTGCTCTGTTGCGTGTGCAGTGTTTGAAAAATTAGCACATTTCTGGAGTGAGTGGTAGGGTAGGTGTTGAGAGCTGAGCAGGTGCTGCACTACCTCGATGAGTTTCTGATGGTAGACAGAGCTGTATTGGTTGGTGAGCACAACAGACTGCTGAAAATCCTGAAGGCAATAGCTAATGAATTTGGCATAATGGTTGCAGTAGAAAAAAACAGAAGGTTCCCAGCATGTGTCTGACATTTCTGGGTATCGAATTAGACACAGTATTCATATTGCTATGCCTTCCAGCAAACAAATTGTCAACTCTGATCTTTCTATTAAGAGTCAGTGGGGGAAAGATTAGTGAGATGAGGAAATTGCTACAGGTGCTGGGACACCTGAACTTCACCTGCAAGGTGGAGGCCTCTGGTAGATCCTTCTGTAGACACATGGCTTTTCCACGAGAGAGGCAACAAAGCCACACCATAGGATATGAATGAAAGGAAAGGTGAAACAGGACTTACAAAAGTATCTGAGATTTCTGGATTACTACAATGCTTTAGTATAGTGGAAGAGGGCCACTTAACTTGGACAGTACAAATGATTTCCGCCACACAAGGCTCAGGAGGTTTTGGAATATATTGGAAGGGAAAATGGTATGCTGTAAGGTGACCAGAGATGGCAGTTTAAAAGGCTCAATATTGCCTTTTTGGAATTCTTCCTGGTGGTCCTGGTTGTAAGATTAACTGAGGAATAAGCCAGTGATCGACAATGAGTCCATGGTACACATGATTAACTGGATGGAGATACAGAATGAGAGTGTTGATGTTGATGTGTTTGAGTTGGAAAGTAATGTTCCTAGCAAGACGCATGCCTGGACTGGACAATTGTGTGGTTCACAGTGGGTGAGGATCCGTGGTTTGGCCCCCGAAGTAGACTTGGAAAGACACCAGTAAGATGGGACATATGGGAGACTGAACTGGAAGAGCTAGCCAGCAACCACAAAACTCCCAGGTGGAGTTGACTAGGAGGACATACTGGCTGGGATGTGTGGAGTTTGTAGACTCAAAACTGAGAAGTAAAGAGAAAACTGTGTGGGGATTGAAAGAGAGAGGAATGACATGATTAATGTTGCAATGAGGCAGATCAAGAAAGAGCTAGTGACTGTAGGGGGCAAACTGGAAGGGATTGTATTCTAATGGAATGTTTCTGAGGGTACAATCCATGTGGGTGCAAACTTGACAAATAGATTCTTGAATGGTGGGCCAGGTAAAAACAGAAGGGGAGGGGTATGAGGATATATGGTCATTCCATTTTGAAATCAGCTGGATATAATGCAGAGAGGCAGAGCTATAGTTAACAAATGGGTTTGGAATTTGAGCAGGCCTTGGCTCAATGGTATGAGTATGAGATGAGGGCATCTACTGCTCACCATGTGGGAACTGAAAGCTAAATGGCTGCAGTCGGATGTGGTGGTATTACACCTGCGGAAAAATACATTGTGGAGAACACAATGTTGAAGTTTATTTAGATGATGAAGAAAGACATTAGTATTTTAAATGAAAGATGGAACGGGACGACCATATATTGGCCCCAAATGTTGTCCAGAAGGGAGTGGAGATGGGACAGGAAGCCACCTGCTGTAAAACGGGCATGGAAAGAAATAAACAAGGACATTTGATTGCTTTGCAAGTCAAAATGCATTGAAGTAATTAATCATGAAAAGATTGTGTTTGAATGCCTGGTGGAGTTTTTGGACTCAAAACTGAGAAGTAAAGAGAAAATGTGCAGGGATTGAAAGAGAGAGGAATGGCATGATTAATGTTGTCATAAAAAAGAACAAAAAAGAGCTAGTGCTGGTGACTATAGGGGACAAACTGGAAGGGATTGCATTCTAAGGCAATGTTTCTGAGGGTACGATCCTTGTGGGTGCAAACTTGGTAAATTGATGCATGAAGGGTGGGCCAGGGAAAAACGGAAAGGAGGGGTATGAAGAAAATTATAGCTATAGACATTTTGAAGGGAATAGTGGTGCAGGGTATAACTGCATCCTCTTCTGCCTGGAAGAGGGTGCTTTTCAGGGCAATATTTGCAGTTTTGCTCTTTGGGGTGTTATCAGTATTGGAGGTAGTGGGGTCAAAGGTCTATGGGGGATTGTGTTGGGATTATATATTGGTAAAGGGAGTTGGAATAGGCATTTGGGTACAGTGAAGTAAGAGAGGTCAAAAGAGAAAAGGTAATTTGGCCTGTTAGAGGTTGAGGGGCATGCAAAGGGACATTTTTTCAGCACGAAGACAGTTAGATGGAGACAGAGAGCCAAATACTAAGGATGATGAGAAAATGCTAGAAGAAAGGTGGTTGGAATGAGAGAGTTCAGCACCAACTCTTTTAGGATAGGGGCGTCAACTGAAGGTTTTTGATAGGTATTGAGTTTGCCTAGGCTAAGGGATATAGGGAGATGGAAGAGTAACTGCATATGGAGTTTTGTGAAGATGGTGGTAGCAGGGATCAGAGATATGGCCTAATAATTATGTATTCGTCCCACTGGTAGAGTGGAGAGGAAAGGTAGCAACAAAGAGATCTGGAGATATAATCATTCCATTGTAAAATCAGCTGGATTTAATGCATAGAGCCAGTGCTATAGTCAACAAATTGGTTTGGATTTTGAGCAGGTCACGACTCAATGGTATAAGCATGAGATCTGAGCATCTGCTGCTCACCATGTGGGAACTGAAAGCTAAATGACTGTAGTTGGATGTGGTGGTATTACACCTGGTGGAATATTATCTTGTGGAGCCAACAGGGTTAAAATTGATATAAATGATGAAGAAAGACGTAAGTACGTTAACCGAACGAAAGATGGGCAGGACCACTATATATTGGTCCCAAATGTTGCCCAGAAGGGAGTGGAAATGGGAAAGGAAGCCAACTGCAATAAACAGGGCATGGAAAGAAATAACAGGGCAATTTGATAGCTCTGCAAGTCAAAATGGATAGAGGTGATTGATTAATCAATGAAGAGGTTGTGTTTGAATGCCCAGTGCTATTTAGACCTCATGTTGTGCATTATTGGAAACAGGTTATAGTTAGAAATGCTAATGGGGATCATGAATCAGTGGAAAAATGGGTGGTAAAACAATATAGGGGCACAGAAGGAAAACCTCATCTAAGTTGTTTTTTTGTGGTAATGTGAGGGCTCAAAGAATGGAGAGATGGATAAGAGGGATTAAGTTGGACAGAGGAAGTAGAGGAAGAGAGAAGAAGAATGGAAAACCAAGAAGTAGCCCTGGTCCTGGGGGCAGGCAAGGTAGACAAGTAAAGTGAAGAGGAACGAGACCAAAGTGAGAGCACACAAGGATGTAGGTCTTAAAGTTGCTTCAAAGATTATTATAAATAGGAAAAATGAGGAATGGGAGTTGTAGGGATAGGAAGTTGTTCAGAGGGTGGAGGGAAGTCTTTGTAGTAATTGTTGGTTTACTGATTAGGCTTAATACAATATCTCAGCTGTATAATGTAAAATTGTTATGCCAGCTTACTCCTGCAAAAAGCAGTTGTTCACAACAGAATTAGAGTGGCATAAGTGATTGCCCTCAAGAGTGCAACAGCTACCTGTGATAGAGCTATGGTGGGAAACAGAGCGAGCAGGGGTTACTTCGGGCTCAGCAGAGATACAAAGTTTTGTTCTAGCTGTCTCTGATTAGCACTGGACACACAAACCTCAACACACCATTGATATCTGTTGCAAAACATTAGCTACTTTTCTGTCTTTTTGGCATTAGAGTGGTGTGTGACCTGGATCAGTCTCTAAACATCCTGTTTTTAAGAATGAGTAAACAACTACCAGACCAAGCACATAAAGTGCTCATGACGGTTTGAGTGATGGATCTATGGTGCAGAACCGGAGCTGGTTAAGAGCAGATGAGAGACCTCCCATGGATCATTTTGTGACTAGTGTGTTGTAGAGTACAGGAAGTGTTCTTTTTAATGTCAGAGCGATGCATAGCATGCCAAATACCCATTGCTTAATTTTCACCAGTGGTTAGTGTAGGTACATAATTTTGGAGCTGGGGAGGTATTTTTAATCATCAGTCTTTGACACAGAGCAAGAGAGAGAACGTCAGTAGAAGGAAAATGAAGGAGGAAAAGAAATGCAGGAAAACCATGACAAAGTGGAAAAAAAACATGATAAAGAATCTGCAGGGGGGATAAAGAGACAAGCATTGTAGAGTAGTGGATGACAAAGGTATAAGGTTGGAAAAAAGCAAGATAGCCTTAATATTCGGCAGCACCAGAGGAGGACTACCTGCACCTAGGCTTAGGTGTAATTCAGTTTAGGAAGGCTGGGCTGATGACGCAGTTCAAAGATCTGCCACACCCATACTCGACCATTGGCTGGATCAGCCTTGAGAATGAAACATTGCCCACACAAAGCTGGCACGCGAACTGGTGGACATCTTGAAACCTGGCAAACCCTTGCAGGTGGGGTTCCACCCCGCCCTAGGATGGGTAGGAGTTGTTGACTGCTGGCTGGCACCACTGGATTGCAAGGACTGGGTCTCCAATGTGAGGATTACACAAGCTGTCCAGCTCGCAGGAGCCTCAACTCCTCCTCGGCCTGACTCCACCCTGCCCGAGTAGGGAAGGTAGCGTGCCTGGTGCCTGGAGCCCTGGCTTCGTCCGCCTCTCTTGGGGGGATTACGGGAGCTGTCCAGTCTGCAGGAGCCCCAGACATATCCTCGTTCCAACACCACCCTGGCCCAGGTAGGGAAGGTGGCCCTGCCCAGTGTGTGTAGCACTGGCTTTGCTCACCTCTCAGGGAGGGGATTATAGGGGCTGTCCAGCCCACAGGAGGCTTAGACTTCTTCCTGGTCAAACACCACCCTTGACCAGGTAGGGAAGGTGGTCCTTGCTTCCCAGGTGAAAGCCATGGCTATTATGGGGAGATTATTGGGGCTGTCCAGCCACAGGAACCCCAGACTCCTCCCCGGTCCGATGCCACCCTGGCCCGGTATCGGTTTGGGCATTCACGTTGGGTTTGTCACCGCTCCACACCCTAGAAGGGCACAAACACCCTCCCCAGTCTGCAACCACCATGTCCTGTGTAGGGACTGTGACCCCCAGTCCATTGGCTAAGGATGCCCTGGGTTGGGGCCTTCTACCTTCCTGGTGCCTGAACCTAGGGAGCTAGGAAGCGTTAAACCCCCAGCCAACCCCCCTCAACCCTTAGGCCTATCTGGAAAGCCTTTTTTCCTCAACTATTAACCCCACCAAAGCGGGGACTAACAAAACCCAGGATGGGGAGACAAACGTCAGAATTAACTGTTCCGACCGGCCAACCGACCATCCAGTCAGCCAGCCATAGGCTAGTCATCTGGTTGCCCAACCTGGTGAGTGGAATGCCTGGGCAGCAGCCGATGATGAAACTAGCACTCAGGAGGCTGCTTCCTCGAGCCACAGACCAACTTCTTGCCTCCTGGCAGCTACACTGGTGCCCGCTCCGACCATCAGGTCACTCTGCTGTCCTGCGAGGGGTCATGCCTTGATCCCTGCACCTGGCAGCACAGGGCGGAAGGGGAAGGCCCCGTGCTGCACTGCATATGGTGGAGGTGGCCTCAAATGGGCCCACAACCCCATCCCTCTCACCGACCTGGCAGCAGAGGAACACGTGGGGGGCACAGGCACCCACAGAGAGGGACAATAGCTTGGCTCAGAGGATGACTTTCAATAGATTGCAACAAGAGCTGCTCTGCTACTTATGAGACCCAGACCCAGAATCAGGTCATCTACAAAAGATTTTGCACCAGGTGCCCCACAAACATGTGGTGCACTAAAGGCGATGAAGGTAGCCCCCTTCCATCCCCTCTGCAGTCCCCGAGAGAGCAGCTCTATGCACCATCCCAGAGGACGGCTATCCCAGGCCAACAGAGGCTCTACAGCACTGCATTATCATTACGGTTTAGCACAGGTTCTTACTTAGAGACGTTGAGTCATAATCACACAGATGGTAGTGTTGCCCTGTTGGCTCCTCAGCCAATCAGATATACCAAGGGGCATATTTATGAAAATAGGGGTGCAGGGCAGCACAGCAATTCACCTTGCTGTGCGGTTGTGCGTCACTTGGAAAGGGCAGGAATGCACCGTATTTAGGCAATACGGCACATTCCTGTCCTTTTCCACTGCGCTGACACTGTTTCGACACCCTAGAGCCAATGCAGGCACCCTTGCACCATGGTGCAAGGGTGCCTGTGTTGTAGGCAGGATTGTTTTTGTGCAGGAAGTAGCACCTTCCTGCAAAAAGTCGTTACAACTCACCAGGGGAGGCATACCTTTTTGGGGCATTTCCAGGTTTACCAGGTTTGGTAAATCTGGGAATGCATCAAAAACCATGGGATTTGCGTGGGAACACCCACCCATGGAGCACCTCCTGTAGGAAGCTGGCTCTGTATATGGAATGCCACTAGGTGGTTATACCGTGCACAGAGTTCAGGGGTTCCCCAAAAGTGTACAGGGCTCAATGTAAAACTCAAAGTGCTCTATCAGTGGTAGTGTGGGCGAGCAACCTTAGGCCTAACACAGAGGAGTGTAAGATATTTATTGCACAGCATTGACCAATAATGGACACACGATTCAAAAAGGAGATCCACACTAATTTTAGAAAAATAAGCTTTGTTTGTACTTCATTTTAAGACCAAGATCTTCGTAATAAGGTAAGTACGTTTTTAAATATAAATACTTTTCACTTTCAAAAATCAACACCTAAAACAATTTTGAAGCAGTTCAATGTTAGTCTATGGGGAAAACAATATAGCTTTTAAACAGGTAAGTATCACACTTGTAGTTCCAGTCTTTGGGACCAAAGGTCAGCAAGGGGCCTGGGTCAGGTGAGGACCAAAACTGCACCACCAGCGGCACAGGGGTGGCCGGGTGCAGAGGTCAAAATCGGAGTTCGGCCCAATGCGTTTCAATGGAGACTGGGCGTGCTTGGAGGCACACTGCTTGCAGGTAAATAAATCAGTTGCAGAGACCAAGCTTTGGGGTTTAGGTTAAGCACAGGGGGGCCACAAAGCAGCACCAAACATACACCACCAGCGGCATAGGGGCAACCGGGTGCAGGCGCAAATTCAGCGTCGGGCGCACAATTGTCAAGAGCCACTCACCTAAACACCGGGATGTTCCGACGGGATGATGATGGAACCCAAATCCCGCTAAGGACCTTTCTTTGGTAGCAATGAATGGTATTCACACTGCCCCAGTGAAAGTTCCCAAGGGGAAGGGGGAATGTGAATGAGAGACAAACAAAGAAACAGATTGCACAGGCTCTGCACGTCTATCAGGACACTGGTCTGCCTTGGCTGGAGGGTGATGCTCTTGACCTCTGTAAAGAACAAGTTATGTTAATACACAATTGTTAAGATTCTTTGCTTTTGAGGTAACATCAAGCACCAACTTTTGAATTTCGGTCAGTGGATTGAATCTCAGCAAGATATAGTGGTTGTTATTAGGCAATTGTCATTGTACTTCAGCTTTATAGGCTGATGTTTGTTGGACCACAATGCCTCCGTACTTAATCACCAGGCTTAATGGTCAAATCCTTGTTGTTTTTTAGTGTTATTACAGCTTGTCACTGATCAAGAGTGATGTTATAAGGAATGTACTGAAATGTATCTCTTAATTTAGTCACATCATTCATAACCATAGTTTCAAAGGCCAGCAATTCAACTGGCATTCTACTGCTGGGAGGATTAAAAGAGGAGAGTGGTCTTAACCTTAAAGGGTTAAAGGTATCAGAATAAACAATTGTCATGAAAGAAAGCTTTAAGATGCAATTTGCAAAAAATTGTAATAACTCCATTTGGATGTTGAAGAAGTTTGTTACTTCTGTAGGCACAAAACTGAGTCCTTTACAGAGTATTGTTATTTCTGCCGAAGAAAGCACATGATCTGAAAATTTTAAAATAGGAATAAAGGAATTAGCATCCCTATTTGTTGCATCCACTAATTGGGAGGGCCCCATTGATAGAACTTTCTGCAGGTTTGTCTCTCCCCTGATTTGAAATTCCATTGTTGGGGTCTGCTTTTCCCCCTGCTCCCCTTGGCCTCGTTGTCCTAAAAAATTGAGATATTATGATGCTTGGGGTCCAGTACTTGATCCTTCCCCTGCGTCGAAATCCTCAGCCGAACTGGCTGAAAATTCAGAAAAAGTAACTTCTGTTTGTCTATTAAAACGACCCCAAGGCTGGTAGTTCTCAAAATTCTGTTGCTTTGATTGTGTATAAAACTCATCCGCAAGAGATGGATGTGCTTTTTCCTGGCTAAAGTTGGTGATATCCCTTTGAACTTTATTGAACTTTTTGTTACGTTTGATCCTCTCAAATTCGGTAATAGTTTTATTAACTTTGTCATTTGCAGCTTTAGTGTCAGAGATTACATTTCCCACACTAATTTTTCTTTCAAGTTTTGCAATCATCTCAAGCTCCTTCTTACTGTGCTCGAGAGCTGTATCAATCCCGAGAACTAACCAATGACGCAGACAAGTGGCTCCAATATGACAGACTTCTTTACAGAACCTGGGGTCGTTTGTGAAAATAACCAGGACATTGCATACTTGTAAGCTTATAGGGATCGTGTCTATTTTGAGGTATTCAGTCATCGTAAGTGCATGTAAAGTTGGGCGTGCATGTTTTTTTCGACATTTTAATTCATCCAGGAGTGTCTGGGCTTCGTTTACAATAGGTGTATTGGTTGATTGTCCCAGTAGGGACGATCCACTTTTAATCCTGGAAATGTATTCCTCTGAGTATAAAGGGGTGCCCCATTTTTTATAACATGCCCATCATGTGAATGAAATCAAATGGCAGGTCATTGAACAAATACATAAACCCACTAGGGGTGGCGATATTCAAATGTTGCTAAACTGAGCTGAATGCCGCTGGATTCAAAATTTGCGAACATTCGTGACAAGAATTTTCAATTCTATTAAGGACACGGAGGCGAGGATTATGCTTCTCATTTTCTTTACTGAAAATTCTCAGCAGCCAATTAGATAAAGTAAAAATAAACAAATACTACAATACCCATAAACACCCCTGGGTATCACATGACAACCATAGAGTAGACCCCTATATAAGGAGTACTAGAGAATACTACATCCTCTTTCTTTGTGAAAATAAGCAGTTAAGTCTCAGAAATAAGTCCGACATCAAAAAAGGAACTTGAACGAAGAACTCAGACTTCAGCACAAACCCAGCAGGCCAAACGGGCAGCAAACCGAAGGTTGGAGCGTATCTGCAATGGTGCATTCCCAATATGCAGAGACCATGAAGACATCTTGAATGGTGAAAAATCAGCGAACTCTACTTGAGATCTGAACCTGAAATGTAAAGACAAATTCGTAATACCATACTCCTACCAAGAGTAAGAGATCAGAAAATGGGATGGGTAAATAACAGAGATATACAATGGCATAGATATACAATGCAAATCATAAATCACTATACAGAATCATGGGTGGGATAATCCTCGCCTCCGTGTCCTTAATAGAATTGAAAATTCTTGTCACGAATGTTCGCAAATTTTGAATTCTATGTCAGGACCGGAGGCTCCGATTATGCTTGTTTAAAGCTGTGCCACCACAACAGATGCAACATTAACAATAGGTTTATAATAATACGATTTAAACGTAGAATCAGAAGACCAGTCAGCGGCATTCATAATGTCCAACAAACTGACTCCAACAGAAAAGGCTTTAGATGCCATAGCTCCACGAGCAGAATGAGCACCAAATCTTGAAACATCAATTCCTGCTTCGCTCATGAGCCAACGCACCCATCTTGCTAAGGTAGCTGCGGTCACTGGGCGAAAAGGTTTCTGCAGAGCAATCAACAATTGACCTCTCATATCTTGTCGAAATCCTGCAGTACTTACCTCATAATCCTGGATACATTGTACCACACACAATTTAGGATTAGCAGGAAACACAGGATAAGTGACAGAAGTGGTGTTAGTTTTAGTGCGTCTGGTGACCATAAAAGTAACACCCTCTGGAGGAAATCTACGGCCCGCTAGATCTAGCGTGCGAATATCTGAAACCCTCTTGCAGGACACTAGACAAAGCAGCATAGCAAGCTTGGCAGAAAGTTGCTTACGGGACAGAAACTTATTAGAAGGCCAGGCTTCCAAAAAACGTAAGACAGTGGAAATGTCCCATAGTTCAGAATATTTAGAACAAGGCGGTTTAACCAACCTGATACCCCTGAGCAGTTTACATATTAAGGGATGTTCACCGACCGGTTTGCCATCGATCACTACGTGCCCAGCTGAGATGGCGGACCGAAAATTATTGACAGTGCGATAGGCAAGACCCGAAGAAGCGATGGATGCAAGAAAATTCACAACCAAGGAGACATCTGCTGTAGCGGGATCCACGTCCCGTTGAGAGCACCAATCACACCATCATTTCCAGGCTGTAGCATAACGTTTGTGTGTGTTGGGCGACCAAGCCTCACTGATAAATCTGGTAGCGTCTCGCGAAAGGCCAGGGATTTTCCATCGATCCCCAAAATTCGCCAAGCGACCAACCTCAGTTGATCTGATGTTATCAAGGGATGCAGGGAATTGAGAGGATCCAATAACAGATTCCACCGCTGAGGAAGGAGGATCGGCACTGCACACAGCAGTTCCAGAATTACTGGGAACCACGCCTGAGCCCGCCAAAGAGGAGTGATCAGAATGAATTCTGACTGATAACATTTGGTCCGGGCTAGGACCCTTGGGATCATTACAAACGGAGGAAACGCATAACAGAGAGACGGAGGCCAGACCTGAAGGAAGGCATCCGTGGCCAGAGCCTCCGGATCCGGACGCCAGCTGAAAAAGACTGGGATCTGTTTGTTGAGACGAGAGGCAAACAGGTCGATCTGACAAGGACCCCATATCTGGTTCAACGACCGGAACACACGAGGGTGAAGTCTCCAATCACTGAAATCCCGAAGATGTCGGGAATTCCAGTCTGCAATCTGGTTGTTGCAGCCTGGGAGATATTCCGCCACCACGAACAATTTGTTTTGAAGGCAAATGTGCCAAAAGTCTTTGGCAAACTCCGCTAGAAGCCGGGATCGTGTCCCGCCCAATTTGTTCACATAACGAACCGCCGACACATTGTCCATGCGGAGAAGAATGCAGCAATTCGTTCGACGGGGCGAGAGGCAGCGAATCGCAAAGGAACCCGCTAGAAGTTCCAGGCAATTGATGTGTAGATTCAGTTCCTCCTGAGACCAACGGCCGCCTGTAGACACGTTGCCGCAACGTGCCCCCCAACCCCACCGACTGGCATCGGATTCTATCACCACTTCTGCACAGCTCTGTTTTTAACCTTACCCCATCTCCAACTGAATAAAAATGTCCTTGTTGCAGAGATGTAGGTAATTTTAATATTCACATCACTAACATTCACTCTATTTCTGTTCACTACTGTTGTCACCAGTTGGTCTATCTCCAGGCAGAGGAAAGCATATTTTGTAAAAAAAAGACACAATGATGATGCTTTCACGTTACGTAAGAAGCGGATACTCAAGATATACCGCTCCACCACACCTGTACGCGAATGAGGGTTTTTTAAAGACGGCTAAGACACCAGACCCTAGTTGCATTACAGGTACAAGTGATCCATTCTCCTATGATCTTGTAATCTCGCCTGGAAGCCAATGGATCTCAGCTTCTTTCTCCCTCCACTGATTAATTAATAATATCAGATAAAGACAGTACATCCTCCAGTACTTCTCAAGTCTATGTCTTACGCACCTCTGGATCATCTGGATACAAATGTCCTGTGCAAAGTAAGGTGTGATTAGCATGTGTTTAACAATCATTTATGTGATCTGTACTGATTATGTGTATGTAATTACTAGAAAGCTATCCTAAACTCACACACACAAGTATAAATATATATACACATATACAAATTCACACACACAACTATTGTAGTAATACATCTAAGGCATAAACATTTAACTATTTCTAATACTATGATTCAACTCTAAAACTTTTTTAACTATAGCAAACTTTAAGTTTCAAACAAACAAAAATTCATAAAACATTATACTAATTGAGATGAAATGTATGATATGCAAAACAGTGTACATTTGAGTGTTACATTAAACACTTTAGCTGATTTTCAATATCCAGGAACTATCCCATCTGGAATTGGGAGCGTTGGCTTCATCATTTCTTGATATCATACTCATGGGTGTGATAGAACCTTATTTGGCTTATCTCTATAGACCTTTCCTCAATAGGTATAGTGGTATAGAGATAGTTACCTGCAGGACCACTTGGAGGTAAATGCCACTACGATTGAGATGAGGTTAAGAGAGTTATAGTTACTCCCGTGATATATCCGCGTTTCATTGAATTTCTTCACTGAGATATTCGGAGCACTGAGTAGAAATCACATCATGTCAACACCCATCTCGGGTTTTGCGAAGCTTTGTTTCAATTAAACAGTCAGATTCCCCTGGTCTGCACCGGTTCAAAGAGAGTTGCTAGGTGCCAGCTGAGGAAAGACACTGGCCCGTGCCCCAAAGAGGGGGATGGGGAGAGGCAGCCACCACAGCTGGAATGAACCACAGGGCCCAACTCTTGTCCAGAGTCAGAGCCACCCGGGAGGGCAACACCTCATCCAGTCATGGCAAACCGAAGTTATGGATTTTACTTGCTGACTTCCCTTACCCACATTGTTCAAACTTGCCAGAGGCTGTTCACTTTGATGAGCTGCTTCTGATATGGTTACGGAGCAAGATTAACACCATCTTCCCTGGATTTTCAGGACAAGCGAGAACTCACTGAATGTCATCAGAACCTTGAGTTTTCCCAAAGGCTCGCCCCTCTCTTAGTGAGAACCCATTCCAGAGTGCCCTGCGCTTCACAAAGAAAATAGAACTATTCACTGGGGCTCCTGCTAGCTTCTCCAGGCTCATTTGCATTATTGCACTGAACACCACAAAGGTGTCCGTCTCCACCACTCCCGGTTCGGGGATCTTAACCAGACTCCCTTTCAGTTGGACAAGGGCAGCAGAAGCCATCTCATGTAGCTTCTGAATGGCGCTCAACCCTCTCTTAGGGCCAACTGACCCATTTATAAGCGCTGCTCACATGGAACCTTTCTCCATTTCAGCATTCAAAGTTCTTGTTTGAATATTTCCTACTACCACCAAAATCTGCACCTGCAGTGGCTCCACCATGGTCCTTCCCTGGGCATCGATGTGCACTGCAGGACCCCTCCTACTCATCGCATCTTAGTCCCCATGGCTCTCAATGCTGGCGATGGCTGGGAATGGGCTCAACGCTCCAGCGCCATCCATTTTCAGGGCTAGTTGATTCGACAGGTGAGTTGATATACACTCTTTAGCTTGTTCCAATTTCCAAGGCCATTGTCCTGCTGTCTATATCAACCAACACCTTTTATGGAGTCTGATGAGTGTTGACATCATGTGCCTTACACCAGCGTTCAGTTCATCCCACAGTGCCAGTTCTGCTTTCCAAAAGTGGCCCACTAGTCACTTGCATTCAATGCTCTGCTTCACGCCAGCGATCCGGCCTTCTTGTCCATTTAGAGTTTGAGAACAGGTTGAGATAGTTCTATCCCCAAGACCTCTAATCAATTCCTTTACCAGATAAAACTGGGGATTCTGAGTGCCAGCTATCCTGAGGAAAACGTCAGAGGGAGCCAGCTACTAGATGGTTTGATTAGTCTTTCATCCCTATACCGACGTTGGTTGTCCGATTTGCACATCAGGCCCACTACGGACCTCCATCAGAGTTTCCTCTGGCTTTGCCCTGCCCAGGCATAGTTCACCATCTTCCGGGTCCTATCACACATGCTAATGCTCCACCTCTCAGATAGAGCGGGTGAGATGGGCTGGCAGTGCTCCCGCCATGAGGACGCAGAAGGATGCCACCTCACCTGTCAGGCACCGGCCCTCACCTTCATTGTGTCAAAGAGTTTCAAATGGCACTCCAACTTGTGCATGTGTTAGACTCCTTAGTCCATGTTTTAAGATGGGTCAGGTGGGTAACCAACATCAACCCAGACCCCTGGCACCCAAAGTGGGCCTCCTCACCCGGCGGCGCAATGTAGTCAGGGCACACTGTGCATAGTCTGCCTAAGGCGACAGTCATGCCGGGCAGAGGGAGCCCCGTTCTCCTTCCCTGCCCCAGCACACTCCAAGAGGAGCCAGGATGGTTGGTGGAGGTGGGCACAGAGACAGTCAATCTCACTCAGTCCCATGGACATGGCAAAGCTGCTGCCAGGGGGCTGTAACACTCTCCACAAGAGCAAAGAGACACCTGCCCCCCCAAAGCCTTCCCAATTGACCCAGAGCCAGTCTGCACCACTGCAGAGGAAATGCACCCTGTGGGGGCTGGGAGCACCCAGGCAATGGTCCTACTGAAGGGATCTGCCCTCCTGGGCGAGCAACCTTTCCACCATGTTGAATCCTGTGAGTGGACTGCATGGACCCTACCCATTTGCCTCTTGATTGCTTCATGCCCTCTTGAACTCTCTCTTAAAAGTTCTTTTCAACTTTCCCTTACAGTACTTTTGACTATTGGTCTCGCACCAGTATTTAGCCTTAGATGGAGTTTACCACCCACTTTCGGCTGCATTCCCAAGCAACCTGACTCCAAGAAGACCCGATCCCAGCATGCTAGGTGCCACTACCGGCCTAACACCATTCCCAGGGTGAGCCTCAATCAAAAGGACTTGGGCCCCTGAGTGACACCAGGCTGTTGGAATTTTGTACGCCACATTTCCTGCACAAAGCCACTGGGTGGGGATTCTGTGCTGGGCTCTTCCCTCTTCTGACTGAGGGAGTCTTGCTTAGTTTCCTTCCCTTTCGCTTGGTAATATGCTTACATTCAGGTGGTTGCCATGTCTGATATGAGGTCATAGTCAGATGCCAAAGCATGGGGAGCCGGACCAATTCCATGGGTGCCAGAAGGAGGGGACCCTCTTTCGTACAGGAAGGTCACAGCAGCACACCATTTCTCAGATCGAAGACAAAAGCTTGCTGAGGCCAGCATGGAAACCAGCACCAAGGGAAAGGCAGGGGACCTTTCCAGCCATAGAAGTGGGCACCCAAGAGGATGTGTATGGTCAGCCAGTGGAAACCACAGACAGCCACATGAAGCACACAGCCAGGCACCCCAGGTTTTTTAGGCCTGGGCTCCCATCTCATCAAGGCAGGGAAGACTAGGCACACCAGTGGCATACTTATGCAGTGAGAATGGGGGAAGGTCCTCGATATGGATGATCAGGGTTCTGACTTTGGGAGGACTAATATAGCAGAGCCCCCTGAGACAGCCAAAATGGCACTGTGGGAGAGCCCCAGGGTGGTTGACATTCAAGTTACTGTCAGACAGATTTAGCCCCAGGAGGAACCCAGGGCTGTAAGGAGTGTTTAAAGTGTTGATGATCAATGTGTCCTGCAATTCACACTAATTGTCGCAGCTAGCTGCATTCTTCATCAATGCGTGAGCCAAGATATCCACCGCCAACAGTCACAGGCAACTTTTGCAAAGTTTGCCCACATGCAGGTGGAGGAGAGGCAGGTGGAAGTAAGTACCAACCATCCACTGCTCACACAGTTAGACAGTCCCGCATGCCATAGATCTTTTCCTATGGAAGTCAGCCTCCATTATTTCAAACGTGTCACCAGGTGCTTGGCCCAGGAGCCCCACTCCACCGCCCCAGCAGGCAGGCAAGCAGGCAAGCGAGAGGCTCACGCTGTAGCAGAGGCATAAAGTTCTACCACCAGCCCTCTCTGACAGAGCCACAAGAGTCTTTAAATCCTAGTCTGGCCACACGGGACCAGTTCATCAAGTACCTGACAATAAGGGAAGATTGCCCCACCTACACATCAGCCACCTGCCATTCACCAGGGCTGGTGGAACTCAGGGCTCAATCCCTGCACATCAAGAGTCCCCACCTTAGTAAGTAGCCCTAAGCCGTGCCAGTGGGTCGGGGTTCCTCCTTGAGGGGGCAAGAGCCAGGCTCCCCACACCATAAAAGTAACTCACCCACTTCTGGTACACATGTGGAAGCTCTAGTGGCTGGGGAAGCATCTCCCAACAGCCAGGCTGGACAAGGGGTGGGCTGTGCACTGTGCCTTGGGTTCTGTCTGGGAGGGTTCAGACTGTCACTGACAGTCACTCTGGCTGCTCCACCATTAATCAGTCTTCCGCAGGTTCACCTACGGAAATCTTATTATAAGTTTTACTTCCTCAAGATAGTCAAGTTTGATTATCTTCCCAGCACCAGAGCAATTTCCAACCCCTGCAGGGCCAATGCAAGGACCTCAATAAACTATCCAAACGGTAGTAGTAACAGGTGGTGTGTGCAAAGGGAAGGGACCTCATCTATGCAAGCTTAGGACCTGCACTTACTGGGACTTCCTTGTTCATGGCAACTAATTGCTATCCCCAATCCCTATCTCGAACGTGGTTCAGCAGGTAACCACACCTATTGGCAAAGGGTAGACACGCACTGGTCTGTCCAGTATAGCACGCATGCAGCCCCGAGCATCTAAGGGCATCACAGACCTGTTATTGCTCAATATCACATGTCTGAATATCACTTGTTCCTCTAAGAAGTTGAACGCCAACCACTGGTGGTTCACTTAACTAGTTAGTATTGAGGTGTGTTGTTCTTTATCGAGATTTACCAGACAAATCACTCCACCAACTAACAACGGCCATGCAACACCACCCATAGAATCGAGAATGAACTATCAATCTGTCAATCATTTCCATGTCTGGGCTGGGTAAGGTTTCCTATGTTGAGTCAAATTAAGCCACCTGGTGGTGACTTTCCGTCAATTCCTTTAAGTTTCAGCTTGTTAATCATACTACCCTTGGAACCCCAAGACTTTGGTTTACCACAAGCTGCTCAGCAGGTCATAGGAATCACTAGTCGGCAACATTGGATCACTAGTCGGCATCATTTATGGTCGGAACAGCGACGGTATCTGATCATCTTTGAACCTTCGACTTTCATTTTTGATTAATGAAAGCATTCTTGGCAAATGCTTTGGTTCATCTTGTGCTGGTCCAAGAACTTCACCTCTAGCAGCACAGTACGAATGCCGTTACTCTTAATCATGACCTCAGTTACAAAAACCAACAAAATAGAACCAGAGTACTATTCCTCTATTCTTAGCTTAAGTATACAGGCAACCGGCCTGTTTTTAATGCTCTAATTTTTCCAAAGACATTGCTTCAGCCCACCAGGACACTCAGTTAAGAGCATTAAGGGGAGCACAAGATGCAGGGGCTGGAACAGAAGGTATCGTGCCTCATGGCGAACCACCAGCTCACTCCCAAGATTCGACTGTGAGCTTTTTAACTGCAGCAACAATAATATATGCTATTGGAGCTGGAATTATCACGACTGCTGGCACCAGACTTTACCCTGCAATGCATCCTTGGTAAAGGACTTAAAGTGTACTCATTCCAAATGCACGGCCTCGAAGGAGTTCTGTATTTTTATTTTTGTCACTACCTTACAGAGTCAAGAGTAGGTAATTTGTATGCCTGCTGCTGCCATTTCTCAGGCTCCTTCTATGGAATTGAACCCTGATTCCCCATTACCTATGGTCACAATAGAAGGCACAGAAAGTACCATCGAAAGTTGATAGGGCAGACATCTGATGTATCATCAATGTCATGGGGACGTGCGATCAGCCCAAGGTTATCTAAAGTCACCAAAACAGCCAGGTGAGCCCAGTTTGGTCTTGACCTGATAAATGCCTACATCCCGGGAGGTCATCACTCTTCAGCATGTATTAGCATTAGGATTATTCAAGGCTGTCCAAACTGTCCAAACTGTCCATACCAAAGGGGACCAATAATGCCAAATCAATCAACCCAAAGCAGGCCACCCTGCATGTGGGATGTCAGCTTTGCATCCCTGACTGATCTCTGGGAAGCAAGGCTCAGAGGAAAGTGCCATCAGGCCCGTCTTGTGCCGGTCCAAGAACTTCACCTCTAGCAGCACAGTACGAATGCCGTTCCTCTTAATCATGACCTCAGTTACAAAAACCAACAAAATAGAACCAGAGTACTATTCCTCTGTACTTAGCTTAAGTATACAGGCAACCGGCCTGTTTTTAATGCTCTAATTTTTCCAAAGACATTGCTTCAGCCCACCAGGACACTCAGTTAAGAGCATTAAGGGGAGCACAAGATGCAGGAGCTGGAACAGAAGGTATCTTGCCTCATGGCGAACCACCAGCTCAATCCCAAGATCCGACTGTGAGCTTTTTAACTGCAGCAACAATAATATATGCTATTGGAGCTGGAATTATCACAACTGCTGGCAGCAGACTTGCCCTCCAATGCATCCTTGGTAAAGGACTTAAAGTGTACTCATTCCAAATGCAGGGCCTCGAAGGAGTTCTGTATTTTTATTTTTGTCACTACCTTACAGAGTCAAGAGTAGGTAATTTGTATGCTTGCTGCTGCCATTTCTCAGGCTCCTTCTATGGAATTGAACCCTGATTCCCCATTACCTATGGTCACAATAGTAGGCACAGAAAGTACCATCGAAAGTTGATAGGGCAGACATCTGATGTATCATCAATGTCATGGGGAAGTGCGATCAGCCAAAGGTTATCTAAAGTCACCAAAACAGCCAAGTGAGCCCAGTGTGGTCTTGACCTGATAAATGCCTACATCCCGGGAGGTCATCACTCTTCAGCATGTATAAGCATTAAGATTATTCAAGGCTGTCCAAACTGTACATACCAAAGGGGACCAAGAATGCCAAATCAGGGGGCGTGGCTGAGCGGCGAAGAGAAATGGCCGCCGCTTAGCGGAGCTCCGTGAAGCCTGTCTCTCCCCCGTATATCCGGCAATCTTATTCGTTACCCTGTAAGGGGATTCAGTCATCGGAAGACATCCGGTGCCCTCTCCTGCAAGAGCGGAGTCTGTCAGACACCTGGGGGCCTCAATAGCGCCCATTCTGGAGTGCGGCCTGCCGCGGATGCGCGCACCGGACCTCGCGTGAGAGCCGGGGCGGCGTGTGTGCCCACGTACTCGGACTGGCTGGGCCGCTGGCCCTGGGACTGCCACGCCGCCCTGCCCTTGGATGCATGCAAGCGGTGATTCCCACTCGAGGTGCGGCCCGGAGGACGGGGAACTGCGACACTGCACGGAGGGACCGGGGAAGCCCGCTCCACTCTGCATCGGAGAGTGCCGTGAGTAGGAAGGACGCAGCGCTTTGAAACGCCGGGCCCACCGTCAATCTAACACTACTAGGGGCGGCGGCGGCGGGGGGCTCCAGCGGCCGGATTCACCCCAGTGAGCTGCAGCCATACATAGTGCTCAAGGGCAGAGAGTTGAAAATAGCCCAGGACTGCCAGGCTCCATCGTATTACGACCCCACCGACATTTAAGAGACAGAGTCCATATCCCCCAGTAAAACGCTTGGCCACTGCACTCCTGGTTGCCATTCCAGCCACTCTTGACACGGCCCAGCGGGGTGCGTGAGGCACAAGGCCCAGGTACAGACGCCTCAATTGCGATTGTGGAGTGGCGAGGGCCCCTGTCTACATGTGGTCTCTCCTGGGAAGTGTTGGGCCCCCGAGTGCGGCATCAGCAGAACAGTCCAGTGTGCAGCCGTTGTGACGGACACCCGGTGAGGGTACAGAGGAGGGATACAGAGATCTGGCCCTGTCACATCCTCTTCATTACTGACGTGCTTGGGGCACCTGGGAGGAGGCGAAATGTTGTCTACGAGAGGCAACAAGCCCATACAGCAAAACAGACTGGACCGGTACACCCTCCCCAAGACGTCCCTACCGGATCCCCCACCCATTGAAAAAAGCACTGAGATACAGGAAACGGCAGACCCAGAAACTACCCTCAAGGACGTTATGGCGGCAATAGCCAGGATCAAGACCTCGCTGGAACAAAAGATGGACACCATCACCGTAGAAGTCAACCTGCTACGAGCGGATCTTAATAAGAATAGCGAACGAGTTAAACAGGTGGAAATCACTGCCACAAGCCTAGTGAAGGACACTTCCCAGCTACAAACAGAGGTGAAAGACTTACAGACCTTTCGGAAGTTCGCGGAAGCTAAGCTGGACGACTATGAAGGGCGCCTGCGACGCAACAACATGCGCATTTTGGGAGTTCCAGAGAAATCAGAGGGCCAGGCGACTGATCTTTTCGTTGAAGACCTCATCCTGAACCACTTTCAACCCAAGGGACTGGGAAAGTTCTTTGTCATAGAGAGGGCCCACAGAGTTCCCGGGGGTTGCCCGAAACCGGGGGCCCCTCCTCGCCCAATCCTGGCCAGAGTCCTCAACTTTCGAGACCGGGACGTTATACTTCAGCATGCCAGAGCGGGACCCCCGCTCCGCTATGAAAACGCAGACATAACCTTTTTTCCGGACTTCACCCAAATGGTTCAGAGGCAACGTCGATCCTTCCTGGGAATCAAGAAAACATTGAGAGACAAGGGGGTACAAGTACGCTATGCTGTTCCCGGCCAGACTCCGGGTGGAGGCCGATGGTAGGGCCTGGTTCTTTGACCACCCGGAGTCAGCAGCGGACTGGTTGGAGAGCCGCTGAACATGCTACTGATGGGGTGAACTTTCTTTGGATTGGGCGAGCGATGGCCAACATAAGTAGGTGATGGACCGGGTCTGCATGTAAAGTAAGCTTGGTCAGGGAAGGAGCGTGGGGTGGACACCGGAGAGTACCGTTGGACATATATGTAAGACAAGAATCTCTCAGATGTATGGACTTGCGCAAATTCTGGTTATTGCATAAGGGACCATATTACAGTAAGGCCTGAGGGGGAGAAGGGGGACGGAGGATCACGCACCCCACTTTTCTACATTTAGTTAACGTTCTGGACGACAGGCACTCTGCAAGTTGAATCATGGGCAGTTTGAAGCCCAGAGGGCAGGGACGCAGGGAAGGGGGCGGTTGGGGAGGGGTATGGTTTTTGTTAGATGCTAAGTTTAGAGTAACACTCGTCATATCAACAGCACCAGAATGTAATGTAACAAAGGAGCAGTGCACAAACATAGTTCTAGATGGGTACGCAGTGGGACACGGGGTTAAGATCCTCAGCTGGAATGTCAACGGGCTTGGCGATAAAGTAAAACGTAGTGTGGTTCATCAGTATGTAAAGAGACAAGCCCCGGATGTTATCCTATTACAAGAAACACATCTAGTGGGGAACACCTGTAAGGCAATGAACAGGGGGGGGGGTACAAACTGGTGGCACACGCGGGCTTCACGACCGGCTCGTGAGGAGTAGGCATAATGGTCAGGAACTCATTCCCCTTCACTATTCAGTCCACATGGTCGGATGACCGAGGCAGATACATAGGAATCTCAGGCCTCTGGGAGGGTAGAGCTGCAACATTCGTTTCGGTCTGCATACCCCCGGGCTTCCAGGGAGACACATTCAAAGATCTGGGAGCGATCCTATTATCGTTCCCAGAAGGCCTACTCATGGTGGGGGGGGGACTTTAATGCAGTGGTCTCGGGAGCGTTGGATCGGCACCCACCGCGAGACATTAGACTTGCACATAGATGGCTGCCTGAATTTCTTGGGGCTATGGGATTGGTGGATGGGTGGAGATCACATAACCCAGATAGTATCCAATACACCTTCTTGTCGGGGGCCCACCGCAGCCTATCCCGCATCGACTATATTCTGGTCCCGGCGTCCCAGGCACTTAATATCCGTGAAATCCGACATCTAGCTAGGGGAATATCAGATCACTCACCGATTTGGGTACATGTAGTCATAGGCCAAATGAGAATTGGGAAAGTAGCTCCCATCAATGCGTGGTATCTCCGAGACCCGGAAACCAGGAAGGATCTAATCCAGGCCACTGACCATTATTTTCAAGAGAATGAGGGAACGGTGGACTCCGCCCAAACGTTATGGGAGGCCTACAAACAGTAATCCGTGGGCAGGCCCTGTCCTTGATAGCCGGCAAGAAGAAAGATAGGCAAAAAGATTTAGTGCAGGCAGAGGACGAGGTCCATAGCTTGGAAGAAGAACTACACAGGGAAATATCCCCTGAGAAACTGCATTTACTGCATCTAAAACAAGACAAATTTAAGGCCCTGGCAACAGATAGAGCTAGGGCTCAGGGGAGGGAAACACAAAGTAGAATATACGAGCATGGAGATAAGGCGGGGAAGTTGATAGCGTGGCTGGACAAGAAGGAATGGGCCAGTCGTCTAGTGCCTGAGCTGAGGGAAGGGGATACTGACCCTGTTACTGATCCCCAGGAAATTGCTAACCGATTTGCTGATCATTATCAGACAGTGTACCGCACGAATGGACGGTACGCTGAAGAAGACTCCCGCGCGTTAATCCATGACATCACACTTCCCACCCTGACGGACGAAAATCGTGATTATCTTGAAGCTGACTTGTCGGACGGCAAAACAGCTCAGGCTATACGGTCTCTGCAGTCCGGGAAGGCCTCAGGTGCCAATGGCATACCCATCGAGCTCTACAAGCTCAGACCAGAAAAGATAGCCCCATACCTTCGCTCGATGTTTATGGATAGCGGAGAGAGGGGGATACTCCCGGCTGATCAAAGGCTAGCTAACATTGTGGTCATTCACAAAGAGGGCAAACCCAAAACTAACTGTGCCTCGTATAGGCCGATATCCCTTCGTAATGCGGAACCCAAGATCCTGGCAAAACTTCTGGCAATTCGCTTAGTAAAAGTGATAGACAGCTTAGTACATCCCGATCAGTCAGGCTTTATGCCACATCGGAACACTGCCTTAAATCTGCGCAGAGTGCACGGGGTGTTGGGAAGAGTTGCCAGGAGCCCGCGATTCTGGTTTCCTTGGACGCCACCATGGCGTTCGACATGGTGGAATGGCTGTACCTTTTTGCGGTACTTGAAAAAATGGGATTTGGGCCCAATTTTATGGGCTGGGTTAGATTACTGTACTCGAAACCTATGGCACAAGTAGTGGTGAATAATAGAAAATCGGAGGTCTTTCAATTAAGCCGTGGAACACGGCAGGGATGCCCCTTGTCCCCGCTCCTGTTTGCTCTGGTACCCCTAGCCGCCTGGATTCGCAAGGATCCGGTTATTCGCGGTCTGCGCTGGTCCCCGGGGTGGGAAGATAGGATCTCTCTATATGCGGACGATATTCTGCTATACCTGGCTTCCCCGAAAGCTTCCTTGGTGCGCACATTGGATATTTTGGCATTGTTTGGCAGGTACTCAGGATTCATAATAAACTGGACCAAGTCCATCATTTATGTCCTTCGGGGGGAACTACCTGTCTTACGAAGGAATTGCCCGATCCAGATAACAACAGAGGGTTTTAGATATCTTGGCATATTCATCTCGCTGAATCCTGCACTCCGCTTCACCCGCAACCTCATGCCCCCTATGCAAAGATTGAAACAGGATATAGAGAACTGGAAGTCTTTGCCGCTCTCTTTGCTGGGCAAAGCCGCCCTCTTTAAAATGATGGCGCTACCGCGCTTCCTGTATGCCCTCCAAAACTCGTTAGACCCGATTCCCAAATCATATTTTCAAGAAATTGAGAGCCTCCAGAGAGACCTATTGTGGGTTGGAAAACCCAGAATTTCCCTGTCTAAACTCACCCTCAATTGGTACAATGGTGGCATCAGCCTCCCAGATATCAAAAAATATTACTGGGCGTCCCATCTAGCAGCCATAAACCAGGGGTCCTATGGCCATCTCGACGACCCGGGGTACGCCATGGATAGATGGCTCCTGCCGGGAGGGAACTACAATAGAACACTTTACTCTAGACCCCGTAAATATTCCTTAACAGGTCCAACCTCCCACTCGGTTCACGTTTGGCATATTGTAAACAAGCATTTGGGCTGGGACCGCAGGCTCACGCTGGCAACCCCCTTGTGGGATTCTGAAAAACTGGGAAATCTATGGCGGACCCGGGGATTTGACAAGTGGGACCTTATCGGAATCTCCCAGATCAAGGATCTTTGGATCAAAGATGATAGTCTCGTTTGCCTCCCTCCAGCAGCAATATAGCCTAGCAGACACGGAACGCTTTAGATATCTCCAGATCCGTCATGCCCTCCAGACCCATCTTACTGGGGGAACTTCCCTCCCGGATGCCTCCCCTTTAGAGGATAGGATATTAACACAAGAAGCCTCTCCTAGTTATTGACCTAATTGCTATTATGTCGTTTATGTGAGTGTAGGCATCTCACAAAAAGTGAAAGACTGGTCTCACACACCACCTGGTGTCATGCTTCATCATTGACCAGTCCTCGCCCTCTAAAAACTTGGTTTGATAGAGGGCGGGCATACACCTGAAGGCAGGGATGCACTTCTAGGACCAGTTGCAGGTCATCACCCATTCAAGCTAGCCTACTAACCTGGAGCAAGTCTACACCCATTCTTGTAATCCGTGCACAAGAGGTGACTGAGTGGGCCACTGGAGAAAACTCACCCAACCTGCTGGAGCCCTGGCTGGAACTGAAAAGTCATAATAAGCCCTCATAGGACTTCCAGGGCAGCCTTGGGCATCTGGGAACCCTGGAAGAATGCATGGCACGCAACCAGATGCCTGGACTTGAAGGGCAGCCCTCTGGTTGGACCCCAACTTCTGAAAAATGATTCTGCTCACCGCTGGAGGGGACAGGGACTCTGAGACCTGGGTTCTCGGAGCAGGAGTTTGGAATCAGGCAAGGGGCTATTGGGGGGCCTCATGGAGCTCTGATCCAGGGCCCAGTGACAGCTTCTGAACCAAGACAAGCAAGTTAGATCTCCCCAGGCCTTCAGAACCCCATTCCGGACACTCTGTGACACAGCAGGCCAGCTTTCAAGTGATACAAGTGATACAATCTGCATACAGATCCAAACCCATTACCTTGGCACAGGGGTGCCACAGGGCTCAATTTTGAGCCCAACTCTCTTCAATCTATATGTCGCACCCCTGGCCGATATTGTAGAAAAACATGGAGTTTCAATTGTGTCGTACGCAGATGACACTCAGCTAGTGGTCACTTTGGCTCCCAATTCACCTCAAGCAGCTAACAGTTTTGCAGACTGCCTGAAAGACCTGGCAGGGTGGATGTCTGATAACTGCCTAAGTTTAAATGGCAGTAAGACAGAGGTATTAATAGTAGGAAATTCTCCCTCTATATGGTCGCCGGCTTGGTGGCCAACTATGCTAGGACCTGCTCCGTCTCCGAAGACTGAGGTGAAAAATCTGGGAGTATGGATGGACTCTAAACTATCCTTCGATGCCCAGATCAAAAGAACGAGAGGAAATGTTTCGGAATCCTGAAGATCCTCAGGAAAACCCTGGACATTCTTCCTATTTCTGCCAGAAAAACTTTGATCCATGCTCTGGTCACGACAAGACTGGATTACGGGAATGTGCTGCTCTTGGGCGCAACTAAAAAGGGTCTTCAGAAACTGCAATCCATCCAGAATGCAGCTGCCCGTCTGGCTCTGAACCTGCCAAGAAGGGCACCTTCTAAGAATGCATTGGAAACACTGCATTGGTTGCCTGTTCAGAAGCGGATCACGTTCAAGGCACTGTGTTTTGGCCATTGTATTCTGCAGAAAAAAGACCCTACATATCTGCACAACCTACTTCTACCATATAAGACGGAACGCCAGTTAAGATCTACTGGGACACATCAGGTCAAAGTCCCAAGGATAAAAAGAGCACGCATGGGCGCACGCTCTTACAGCTATCTGGCAGCCAAGAGCTGGAATGAGCTTCCCATGTCCCTTCGGGAGGAACAATCACAGAAAGTTTTTCGCAAAAAATTTAAAACATGGCTTTTTACACAGTAGATAAGAGCCATATTCGAACTGCAGGCAAATGATTCTTGGAATTGTCAGTTGAAGGATATAGCGCGGGGACACACCAGTTGGTGTAACCAGGCGCTTTATAAATCTAAAAACTCAAACTCAACTCAAACTCAAAAGGGAGCCCAGGGCCAGAAAAGGGAGCCCAGGGCTGGTGGCTTCCAACCAAGGGACCGCCGGAACTCTGACTTGGGGCTCGGTCAGCGCTTTCTATCGAGGGCAAGCAGGGAAGGCCTCCCCAGGCCTGCAGGACCCCGTCCAGGGTGCTTTGCAACATGGAGAGCCATAGAAGGGAGAACAGGGCCTGGGGTATTCATCCCAGGGCCCACCGGAGCTCTAACCTAGGGCCCAGTCAAATCTTCTGAACCCAGATAAGCAGGGGCAGCATCCCTAGGCCTGCGGGATGCCCTCCCGAGTACTTTGTGACACAGCAGTATGATTAAAGGAGCCCAGTTCCGTGGGCTTCCAACCCAGGGCCTGCAGGAGCTCTGACCCAGGACCTGGTCAGCGCTTCTTATCATGGGCAAGCAGCGGAGGCCTCCCTTGGACTGTGGGACCCTGAGCCACGTGCTCCATGACACCGCAGTCTAGAAAATGGATCCCAGGGCCAGATGCTTCTAACCAAGGGCCCGCCCAGCTCTGACCCAGGGCCCCGTTAGAGCTCCTGAACCCAGGCTGCAGGTCCCCTTCAGCACCACTCTGAAACCTAGTGTGCAAGGAGTCCAGGATGGGGGTCTTTTACCCCATGGCTCTCCGGGGCCTGGTCAAAGCTTTTGAACCCACGCAAGCAGGGGAGACCTCCCCAGGCCTGCAGGATCCTGTCCTGGGTACTTTGTGTCACTGTGGGCTGGAGAAGGGAGCCCAGAGCCAGGGGCTTCCAACCCCTGGGCTCACCGGAACTCTGACCCTGGGATCGGTGAGCGCTTCTTATCACGGGCAAGCAGGAGAGGCCTTCCCTGGACTGCAGGACCCCGTCCAGGGCGCTTTGAGACACAGAGAGTAAGAGAAGGGAGGCCAGGGACTGGGGCTTCCACCAAAGGTCCCGCAAGGTCTCTGACCCAGGGCCCGGTCAGAGCTTCTGAACCCAGACACACAGAGGAGGCCTGCAGGACACCACCCTGGGCACTTTGCGACACAGCAGGCCGAAGAAGGGAGCCCAGGGCTGGTAGCTTCCTACCCAGGGCATGCCAGAGCTCTGATCTGGGGCCCGGTAAGCTTTTTTTATCCTGGGAAAGCCGGGAAGGCCTCCTCGGCTCTGCAGGACCCCGCTCCGGGCACTTTGCGACACGGCGGTCCAGAGAAAGTAGCCCAGGGTGGGTAGCTTCAATCCCAATGGACACTGGGCCTCGGAACTGGGCCCGATCAGAGCTTCTGAATCAGTAGCGGCTCCTCGAGGGAGTGCTGCAGGGCGGTGGGGCGGGAGGTAGTAAACTCCGGAATTGGGCCGAACGGAGTTGAGTAAAGAAATAAATAAATATAACGAATTACATTGCGCGCTGCATCGCCGATTTGGCGTTGCAGCGCGCGCAATGTAATTCGTTTTGTTTGTTTATTTCTTTACTCAACTTTGTTCGGCCCAATTCCGGTGTTTACTACCCCCCACCCTGCCCCTCCCCCGCCCCACTGCCCCGCAGCACTCCCTCGAGGAGCCGCCACTGTTCTGAATCAAGACAAGTGAGGGATGCCTCCCCGGGCCTGCAGGACCCTGTCCATGCATTTTGTGACATGGTGGCATGGTGGGGTGGAAAACGGAGCCTGGCTACTTCCTGCCAGAGGTCTGACCCAGTGCCTGGTCAGAGCTTCTTACCTCATACAACCAGTGGAGACCTCCCTAGGCCAGTGGGACCCCGTCCGAGGCACTTTGCTGCACAGCGAGTTGGAAAAGGGCACCCAGGACTGGAGGCTTCCACCGCAAGGCCCGCTGGAGCTCTGACCCAGGGCCCAGTCAGCGCTTCTTATCCAGAGCAAGCATGGGAGGACTTCCTGGGCCTGCAGGACCCCGCCTCTGGCCCTTTATGACACAGCAGAATGGAGAAGGGAGCCCAGGGCCTGAGGCTTCCACCCCAGGGCCCGGTCAGAGCTACTGAACCCAGACAAACAGGGGGAGCCTCCCCAGGCCTGCTGGACCCCATCCTGAGCACTTTGCGACATGCAGGCTGGAAAAGGGAACCCAGTTCCGGGGGCTTCCAACCAAGGGCCGCAGGAGCTCTGACCCAAGGCCCAGTCAGTGATTCTTATCATGGGCAAGCAGTGGAGGCCTCCCTGGGCCTGTGGGACCCCAAGCCAGGCGCTTTGCAACATGACAGGCTTGGAAAGGGGTCCCAGTGTTGGAGGCTTCCAACCCAGAGCCAGCTGGAGCTCTGACCCAGGGCCTGGTTAGAGCTTCTGAACCCAGACAGGAAGGGGAGGCCTCCCCAGGCCTGCGGGTCCCCTTCAGTGGCACTCTGAGACACAGCGTGCAAGGAGCCTAGGGTGGGGGTATTTTACCCCAAGGCACTCTGGGGCCTGGTCAGTGCTTTTGAACCTAGACAAGCATGGAAGACCTCCCTGGGCCTGCTGGATCCTGTCCCGGGCACATTTTTATACTGTGTGCTGGAAAAGAGAGCCAAGATCTCAGGGTTTCCACCACAGGCCACCCGGGGCCCGATCAGAGCTTCTTATCCCTGGATCCAAGTGACACAGCGGGTCATGGGACAGAGCCCAGGGATTCCACCTCAGGCCTGCTACGACTCTGACCCAGGGCCTGGTCAGAGCTTCTAATTCCAGGCAAGCAAGTGAGGCCTACCCAGATCTGCGAGTTCCAATCAGAGGCACTTTGCAACATGGCATATGGAAACCAGGTCCCCGAGGTCCTCACCCTGGGCTTTCCATTTCTCCCGAGGTAACGTCATAAAGCGCATTGCTCTCCGAGATTTCCCTTGGGCCCATAAGAACCTAGCACATATTGATTAAAGTAATAGCAGCTGGGCTCGGGTGAGTTCTAGTGGGACTGATCTAAAATAATATAAAACCTTAGGTAAAATAATCATTTTAAGAACATTACATCTCCCCACCAATGACAAGTGCAAACATTCACAGCGGTCTAATTGTTGTTTCACTATTGTTAGGATAGAGCCCCAATTAACCTCCACAAGTGCTTTTAAACAAGTCCTTATTCTAATACCTAGATATGTCACCCTGTTCATATCCCTACGGTCATTACTACAATCTTGGTTCATACAAATAATCTGCGTTTTAGACATATTAAGTTTATAGCCTGATACCGCACCAAATCTGTGTGCAAGCTGCTCTATCTCAGGCATAGCTGTAATAGGGTTAAGTGTTACAATCACTATATCATCCGCATAGGCGAGTACATGACATTGCTCTTGCCTGCAGTTGACAGATTCAATCCTAGGACTCTGCTCAAGCATGGTTAAAAAAGGATTAATGTATATTGCAAACAGCATTGGGGAACACAGACATCCCTGTCTTGTACCTCTAGTGATGCGTACAGGTTCAGACTCTACGCCCATCATACAGATTTTAGCAATAGTGGTCCAATATAAGACCTGAATAGCCTTAACAAAACCTGGGCCAAAGCCCAACCGTCGTAAAACCGCCCATAAGAAGTCCCACGCGACCCGGTCAAACGCCTTTTCAGCATCTAAAAGTATTAGACCGAATTTATTACCTTGAGCGTTGGCTGCATCTAGCAAAGCTATTACCCTGTTGATATGATTGACTGTGCTCCTATCGGGTATAAACCCCTGTTGCTGTATTGACACTAAAGGAGAGATGACTCTGGCCAACCGGGCCGCCAATATTTTTGCATACATTTTGCCATCGCAGTTTAACAGCGATATAGATCGATAAGAGCCCGGGAGATCAGATGGCTTATCTTTTTTTTTTTAAACGATTATACTTGCCTCATCCCATGATCTTGGGGCTGCCCCTACCTGTGCTTGTTGAAAAGTAATCAACATATCTATTTTTAACTCCTGAAAAAAGGTTTTGTATACCTCTAATGGGAGTTTATCGGGTCCCGCCGCTTTACCATTAGCTAAGCCATTAATGGCCGCCTCAAGTTCCTCCATAGTTATTGGTGACTCCAAGATGTCAGCCTCCTGCTGGCTCAATACTTCACTGTTAAGATTTTGCAACAAGATCTCACTTGCCTGTACAGCAGAGCAATCTCCTTTATACAATCCTTTAAAAAGGTCATAAAAAACATTGAGGATCTCAGCGGGGGTATCTACTTGATTACCGTGTGTATCTATCATAGCCTTGATTTTTTGTGCCGCCTCCCTTGACCGTAACCTTTGCGCCAGACACCGCCCTGTACCCTCACCATACTCATAGCTCGGTTCTTAATTAAGAGTATGTTTAATGGCTATTTCCCTGCTACATTGCAGATTAATTTTGGCCTTACAGCGGGCTACCTTGGTTTGCAACAATGCGATGTCACCATTAGCTTGTATTCCCAGCATAAGATTCTCTTCAGCTATTCTAAGTTTTGTATACAGTTCCTGTGTCACCAATTTCAGCTGCTTCTGCTTATGTAGCCCAAAATAAAGAGTCTCCCCCCTGAACCCAGCTTTTAAAGCATCCCAGATATAATCACATGTGGTAGAGTTACGGTTCATAAGCAGAAACTGCCTAATCCAATCGTTCATGTGTACAACAAATGCCTCATCCAGCAATAGTTTCCTATCAAATGAGAAAGATCTGACATTAGGACATGTACTAATTGCCTGGATATCAATTACCAAGGGGCCATGATCCGCCGTAATCCGAGTGAATACTTGTATTTTAGCTTATACCAATAATGCTGGTGGAATAAAAAAATAATCCAACCTCACTAACTTATGATGTGGGTGGGAGTAAAATGTAAAACCTGGGTCAGGGCCTCGTAGAGCAGCCCAAGCATCAACCAACCCTTGATCAGCCACCAAGTGTTGAAGAGCCTTAAAAAGTTTGGGTTTCCTACCTTTATAGTTTTTTATGTCTGACTGCAGATCCCGGGGTCCCAAGTGTATATTAAAATCACCACAGAGAATCAAAGGGGACATGATGCAAGTTCTAGATTCAGCCACTCCAACACTGCTGACTCATCAAAGTTGGAACCATATACTGAGCAAACAGTACATCTAACACCCCCTATTATGCATTCAATGATAGCCCAATGCCCTTGTTTATCCGCCAGAGCTCTTCCCGACCCCTGTATATTGTGTTTAGCTAAAACCGTTACCCCTCGATTTGTTGTAGATTGTTGTATACATATCAGTACCGAGTATCCAAGTTCAGCTAAAACCTTCCGTTTACACCACGGAATGTGAGTTTCTTGTATACAGACCAAGTCTGGTTGGGCCACCCGTAGCTCCACCGCCACCCGTTGTCTCTTCCCATAGTTATTCAGCCCACATACATTAAAGGAGCAAACACGTAATCCTATATTACATTTCCTATCCCACATCAAATATCGGTGTTTCTATCCAGTCTACGACCATATAATTCAGTTGCATGTACTTTTCTCTTTGGTTCTCAAAATGTCATGGATTGGTTTATCTTGTGCCCCCCACATCCCCTCCCACCCCCGGTGCTCCCCCACCCTCCCCTAGTGCCCCTAACCTACTCCCACCGCCCCATCCTCCATCACAGGGTTTCCGCCGAAGCCCTGCCCCCCCCTTACCCTGAAAAGAGGCTTTAGGACCAATGGTCCCTGAGATGGATCAAGCTCCTGCCACCCGGATTACCCCCTCCCATTGAATTAATGTATACCCTTTCAAACAGTATCCCCCATCAACAGAATCAGAAGGAGAAACGAACACACCCAAAAGGAGCACAAACAAAGGGCCAGAACAAAGCTAAGACCTCCTATACAATCAGGCTGCCTTTAGCCTATGACCCATCTTATAAAGACTGCAAGTACTCTTTGGCCTGAGGTTCTGCAGTGAAAAACTGAACTTGCTCATTGAATATAACTTTCAATTTAGCTGGGTTTAGCAAGTAGGCTTGAGCCCCCTTGCCTTGAAAAAGGGAGATGAGTTGCCGCAATTGCCATCTTTTCTCCACCGTCTGGGGACAATAATCAGGTCGTACAAAAAACTCCACCCCTTTCCCCATTTTCTTTCAATCCGGACGGGCTAGGTCATAGACTGCTTCTCATGCTAAAAAGTTATTCATTGAGATTAGAATTGCTCTAGGCCTAGGAGAACTTTGTCCTGATCTTACACTTTGTATAAAGGGGAATCTATGCGCTCTCTGGATCTCCAGGTTCCAATCCCATTGTGACAGTCCTGGGAAGGCCTCAGAGAACAGCTCAATAATACATTTTCGTGCATCCAGTCCTTCTGCACCTTCCGGAATCTCCAAAACCCGCAGATTGTTTCGACGAAGACGATTTTCAAGGTCCGTCAGCTTCCATTGTGTCTCATCTTTCGATGAGCGCAATGCTTCTGTCACTGCCTTTTAAGCTGCTAGTTCATCCTCCAGGTTAGAGATCCGTGTTTGTGCTTCATTGAATCTTTCTACAAATTCTGAACATGATTTTGCAAACCGCCGAACCGAGTTCTGGAGTTTCCGGCAAGCCCCTTGAGTGCGCTGGCTCTCAATACGAGTCTCCTCTCTATGGGCCATTATGCTCTGATATATGACCGCCAATGAAATGTCCTCCGATTTCTCCAACGCCTTTTAACTTGGCTGAGTAGAGGTAGTCACACCACTTGCCCCGGATTCAGCTAGAAAGGAATAGTCCCATAGCATGGCATCAGTGCTACCATTGGCCTTAAGGTTTTCGCCTAATTCACCTCTCTTGCGTACCGTTCGTGGACTAGTTTCTGGTGTGCCCGGTGTATCAGTGCCAAGATCTTCCGGGTGGGAACTACTTATCTCACTATGGCCACTGTCCTGGGATCCCCCCCTACAGTTAGACCGAGTAGTTGGTTCAGTCTCGTCCTCAGAGGAATCCGAGGGATCAGAAAGGGAGAAGAAGTTGTCCCCTGAATACATTTCCTTTACCAATCTCTGGGTGGTGTCATCATGTTTTGAACTTATAATGTCAACGCTAGAGGGTTCACTCCTCTGCCCCTCAATTATACTGGTTTTATCCGGGGGATTCTTACAGAGGCCATCCGGTGCAGTTTGTTTGATCAGGGGATCCCCAATATCAGTGGTAGTACAATCACCTCTCTCTTTATCAACTTTGGAAGCCCTTTTCTTCCCTCCTGCACTCTGGGTAGTGGTTTTGCTACTCTATCAAATACGGCGGGAGACGGAGGTAAAGGTTAGGTTCACCCTCCGAGGTACATATGGTTAAAAAAAATCTGTACATTTCAGATCTAAAAACCTAACCAAGGAAATGGGGATTCCGCTAAATGCGCGAAAAAAAGGCCCCTGTCCTAAGAAAAGAAAAATTATTTTCTTGAGTCCCCTCACTCACCCAGGGTTGCCCCTAGGTGACATGCTTCATCATAGGGGCCATGCCAAACAGCTGCTGTTCGGGGCGTGCTGCGACTTGCGGAACTACGTAGGAGCAGTTTTTGAAAAAATGTGTAGTGCAGTGTTAGTGGAGTGGTGGGAGTGATGTTAAAAATACCTAGCTAGTGATCTAATATTTTATTCTTGCTCCTAGTTGGTATGGATAAAAAGGGGTTAATAGTAGGGAGAATTGTTACAATTATGTGTATACAGGCCCTAATATTCGGTCGACATGTTTCGAGGTATCCCCCAAACCTCTTCTTCAGGACCACATGGGGACCAGCCCCATGCGTGCCACTCCTGTGAAAACCTATAATAAAGGAAATGAAGAAGAATGCACACCTAACGTGTGAGCACCCAATTTACTATACATACGGTTTAATTTTTTGACTCGTAGTATCTGTTCAGGGAAATAAAACAGAATAGAAAATTAGCACATAATGCCTGCCCACCTCTCACGTGGGCAGGTCCATATCAAATGCGGTAATCCGATCTATGTGCTCCTCTATAGTTGGTGTAGGTGCCCTTAAAAGTAATGGTTTATTAGTGTTTCAATCTAATGTGACATACTAAAACACATCAGATATCTCCTTTGTGAGCAAGCGTGGTTTAAATGCAGAAAATTTGTTATTAAAAAACACTCGTGAAGAAAAAAGACACCACATAACATACAACATGTAAACACATAATGTTCTCACAAAACCTCAAACATACTTATGTTTTGGCAATACTATGCCTCATCGTCTGCAAGGGTAGAGGGGCTGGTAGTCACACCCTAGAGAGATACAGAGCGTTGTAGTTAGCTGTTAGCAGAAAGAGGGAAAATTAGAAGGCTGCCGCTAAAGCATGTTACTGAGCCTGCCCAAAAAAGTGGGTGGGAGACACAGATTGTGCTTTTCAAAAGACCGGGAAACCTGTTGAGGAAAAAGGACTTACTTTGTCACAGCACACCTCCGTCTGATAACACCTATAGGCACCCGAACGGACCGCAACTTAGCGTGTCCGTATCCCGGTGTGTTTTTATGGTAGTGGGAAAAGCCCAGTTATGCTCGCAAACGATGTTTGACTAGACCGTTAACACTCCCGCAAAAAATTAAAATGGCCGTTGTTTAAGGCAAAACACTCGGGCCATCTTGGAAGGATTCCTTCATCCTGTCCCTTAATAGTTATTAAAGACGGGTAGTTGTGCGGTTTGTCCGAACTATGGAAAAACCGGAATGTAGAGCAAATCCGGGGGAACTGCGGAAAACCATGCACGCGGTCGTGTGTGCCAAATGCATCTGGACCGTGCGTGTTGTCAATTTACTGTGGTGAAAAAAGGGGGGGCCATCGCAAAGGGATGTTACCGTCAGCCAAATGTGCTGGTATCGACTTGTTAGTCGGATCAGTGGGAATGTCTGGGGTAAAACGTATTACTTGTTATAAATAAAATAATTAAATGTGGCACACACTACAATTACCACATGGGTGATGACCCGATGGTAAAGTGCTAATCACCTGTTGGTTGTTGTCATTTTTAAGTGGGGGTTTGGGACGGGTGTGTACCAGGATGTCTCTGAGGCTTCTCCTCTTCTATGTGAAAACATAGGTTTTGGAATGTTCAATTTTCCACTGTTTAGGATACGCCAATGCTTATTGACTATTTTGGTGACTCTGTCTGATGCGATGTTGAAAGTTGTAATGCATATGGGTCTCTTGTCTTTTCCCCTGTCTTCCTTCTCATATGTTTCAAGGAGCGCGTCCCTATGATTGTTCGCCGCTCTCTTTTTGGCTTTGTTAATTATGGTTGAAGGATATTTTCTCCTCTGGAGTTTTTCAGATAGGTCCTTGGCCTCTACTTTGTAGTCCCTCATTTTAGAACAGTTTCTCCTGAGCCTGAGGAACTGTCCAAAGGGGAGGTTCTCCTTTAGGTGTCTCTGGTGGAAACCATTGCATAAAAGAAGACAGTTCTTGGCAGTTGGTTTAAAATGTGTCGTAGTCTTGAGTGCCCCATTTGCAGCGTAGATATTTAGGTCTAGGAAAACCAGTTCTGATCTGCTCATGGTGTGAGTGAACTTCAGGTAGGGGTCCTGTAGATTTAGCCACTCAATGAATTCCTTGGCTTCTGACTCATCGCCTTTCCAGATTAGGAGGACATAATCGATGTACCTTTTCCATTCCAGGATTCTTTGGCGGTGTGGGTTGTTGTCAGACAAAATCTTTTGTTCTTCCAGGTTGTACACATATAACCCTGCCACACTTGGGGCAAAAGTACTGCCCATGCTGGTCCCGTGTTGTTGTTGAAACAAAGTTTCCTCAAAACGAAAGTAATTTTCCGTAAGGGCCCACTTGCAGCATTCAAGGACCAGGTGTTTTGGTGTGTGGTAAGGCCATTCTGCTCCATAGAGGACCTCCTCTAAGATGTCTAGGGTTTCCTTGTGGGGTAGGCTCATGTACAGGCTCTCTACATCTAAGCCGATAAGGACATTGCATGTGGGGTCAAAATGTAAGTCTTGAAAGAGGCAAAGTACTGCCTTAGTGTCTTTTAAGTAGGTGCTGGTCTTCTGTATCAGAGGGCGTAGGAAGGCGTCTGCAAACTTAGATAGTGGCTCCAAAATGGATTCAATCCCAGACACGATTGGGCGTCCTGGGGGATTATCTAGTGATTTATGAATTTTTGGGATTGTGTAGAAGTAGGGTGTTACTGGGTGGGTGTTTACTATGAATTCTCCTTCCTTCTTGGTAATCCAATCATGTGTTAACGCTTCTTCCACCATGCTGGTAATTCCAATCCGTAGTCGTTCTGTAGGGTCTTCTTTGATCCGTTTGTAGTTCCTTTCGTCTGTTAGTAATTTCAGGCATTCTTTTCGGTATGCTTCTGTGGTTTGTAGGACGATGCCACCGCCCTTGTCTGCCGGTTTGATTGTGATATTCGTGTTGTTGGCCAATTCTCTGATGGCTTCTTGTTCAGTCCTTGTGGTATTGTGGAATATTTTTATAGTCCTTGGATCCATATCGCCTACTTCCTTCAGAACTGCCTTCTCGAAGGCTAGGGGTTCTACCGGTAGGGTAGCTGATGGGGGGGTGAAGGTTGATTTAAGATGTAAACCAGTATCCCCTCTTTGATTTTCCATTGTCGGTTTGTTTTCAAAGAATACTTGCAACTTAATCTTCCTTATGAACTCATTCAGCTCGCAGCTGAGTAGAAACTTGTCAAAATTTTGTGTAGGCACAAAGCCTAATCCTTTTTCCAAAACCGTCAGTTGTGTTGTCGATAGAATTGTTCCCGATAAATTGACAACTAAACTGGATGGTTGCTGGTTGTCGGGTTGTGCGGTGGGCCATACTCCTTGTGTTCATCCTCGTTGACTCCAGCGGGTGTGACCATTGTACCTGTTGTCCTCTCTTGATTCTTCCCCTTTGTGTCCCTTTTCCTCGTCCTAAAAAAGGAACCGATGATCCTGATTGATCTAATTGAGGGGCTGACTCCCAGTAGGTGTAAGGTTGTGGTTGGTAATGTGGGAGGCCATAGTAGAAAGGAGGGGCAGGGAAAGGCGGTGGTTGATATGGTGGCCATCCATAGCCCTGTCCTCCTCTATTTCTCATCCTTCCCCTTTGATTCTGGCGGCTCCTTATGTTGTTTCTACGGCCCAGGCTCGTGTCAGAGCTATCCGAGCCTGTGTCAGATCCTTCGGTGTCAGTATTATAACCTGGATTTCTTCCTGACAAATGGTGGTCATCTCTGGTGTATGGATACACCTTGTCATGGTTGAAGTTCTTGGCATCTTTTTAAAATTTCTGATACTTTGTATCCTTCAGTGTTACCTCAAAATCTGTCATTGTTTTGTTAAGTTCTTCTAGTCTTTTCTTCAGTTCTGTTGTTGTTTGGAAGGTTTTTAGAGGAACCTCTAGTGTGTGTATTTCATCTTTCATCTCTTGGGATAAGCGTGTTGCAGTTTTTATAATGAGCACTAACCAATCTCTTGTACAGTGCCAAGAGATTAGCAACCAAACTTTTTTAAAAGATTTATCCTGTTGGAAGATGAAAGGCTCGTTTCGTACTATTAGTCCTCTTGGGGCTGCGTTCACCCTCAAATATTCGGTCATCATGACCCCATGAATCATGGTTTTAATCTGATTTCTCTTCAGCTCAGTCAGTTCGTCCCAACACTGGGCTGCCTCATTACTGTCCCTATTGGGTGTTTCTGCGACACTCAATTTCCTTTACCAATCTCTGGGTGGTGTCATCATGTTTTGAACTTATAATGTCAACGCTAGAGGGTTCACTCCTCTGACCCTCAATTATACTGGTTTTATCCGGGGAATTCTTACCGAGGCCATCCGGTGCAGTTTGTTTGATCAGGGGATCCCCAATATCAGTGGTAGTACAATCACCTCTCTCTTTATCAACTTTGGAAGCCCTTTTCTTCCCTCCTGCACTCTGGGTAGTGGTTTTGCCAGGCATGCCCCCAGTTTGACAGACACCATTCACATCAGCATCCCTCTGATCAAGATTAGTAATCAAAGTCTCCCCAACCTTATCGATCTGTCCATTAACCTCCTTAGCAGGGCCTGCATGTGGGGGGGTAGGCTGCTTTTTCGATTTTCCAGGGAAAAACAAAGATGGCACAGTGCGCTTACCGCTTGTTTCTCCCCGTGTGCTCTCTCACCTTTCAGCTGCTGGGTCTCCCATACTGCTGCTTTTGCCTCCACGTATAGAATTGCCACCGGCTGCTCCTCCAGCTCCTCCGACTTCCATCGGGTTACGAGCCTTCCCTCATCCAGACTTTGGAGGCATTACCACTGGAGGCGCCGCCAGGTCAACCTCGCCTTCACTCGTTGATCGTGCTCGCATCACCCGCTTCACGTACGAAGACCCGGAAGAATGGCAGACCAGCTCCAAGAATCGCAACACCGCCATTCGGGATGCCGCCGCAACAAAACGAGCACACCAGAGCATACCGATCCCAGAAGGCGAGGTTTGTACTTTGTTTTATCTCCTTTCAAAGCATTTTAAATTAGTGGGGGGGTTCCATAGCCAGGTACGGAGAGCGGGGTCCGGGGACTCAAGCTTTACACGACCGTCCGCGCGGTCGCCAACTTGCCATTTTTAAAAATTTATTTCAAGCACCAAACATCACCAGTGACATTGGCATGGCACATTTTGCACCACCCATGTAGGCACAGTAAAGGATCCCTAATTTGAATTCTGTCCAGGTCCAGTTATAATGTTCTCTAGGCCATTTATCTAAAATCCTGATTGCGAACTATAAGTCAAGAAAATACAATGCAGTGCATGAGTATATCTTAATTTAGAGGCATTGATGCCTTCCTATCTCAACAGTAGCCAAGAACAAAAACACTTCCATTTTCAATGTGGAAGAAAAGCCCAGCAAGGAAAAATAAATAACACGTGTGTTATGCATGGCTTTCACAGAGAGCCTATATTGTTTATTGCCCTTTCCGAATGTAATAACTCATTACTATAACAGAGTAACAGCTGTTAACAAAACTGGTTATCCACTGTTGTGATGTCATAAAAGCCTTCCCGGCCAGGCTGACAGGGTACTCTGAAAGCCTGTCTATGCAGCTGTAATTGTCTGCTTTGACTGAAAGCAGGAAGCACCGTTGCAGGAGGAGGAAGGAAGGCAGGGAAGGTGGTGGAGGCTGGTCAAGGATTGCAGTTCAGCATTTTTTTTTTTTAAATCTTTGGGACAGGAATAAATAACAGAGCAAATTGCATGTATGGATCCCCAATTACCTCTATGTCCCTCGTCCTCGACCCAGTCATTACTAATGAGGTATTCCACTGACAGGAAAACAAAACAAAACAGGAAACGCTTTTAGGCTCCACCCACCCTCCTGCCAGGGGCTATAATTACATAGCCAACAGAAAGCACTTCCTGTTTTGTTTCCTGTCGGTGGACATGACAGGGTACGCTTGGGTAGGTGCTGGGCACTTACCTGCTTCGTGCTTGTCCTGTGGTTTCCTCCTTTGCTGGGCTCTGGGGTGCTCGTGGACCTTCGTGGGAGCTGCATGAGTTGGGATGCCTGGCTTCCTGGATTCCTTCGGGTTCTCGGTTACCGGTACTGCTGGGCTACGCTGGTTTCCTGGAGTCCGGCTGTCTGGTGAGTCCTCCTCCGGTTTTCCCTGGCTGTGGTTCCCGCCGTAGGAAGGTGCAGCTTGCGGTCTCTTGCATCTGGGTCCCGTTGGTGGTAGGGGCTCAAGCACTCTACGTGGTTGGAGTGCCCGGGGTGAGCTCTGAGTACTCAGTTTTCAGTGGTGAGCATCCGGGTTGGGATCCGGACGCTCCGTGTGCGGCGCTTCCTTGGGGAGCACCCGGGTTGGGCTCTGTGTGCTCCGTTCTGCTTCGTACTAGTATCCCCTCATACACGGACATTGTGGAGTGCCCGGGTTGGGCTCCGGGTGCTCCGCTGCTCGTGGACGGTGCGGGGCACCTGGGTTGGGCTCCAGAGTGCTCCGCGGCATTCGGGTGAGTTTGCGTGCTATTCCCGGCATCCTCGTGGGTAATGGGCGCTGGGGCTGGGTTCCGTGAGGAACGCGAGTGACGGACCGCGTTTCCTGGTTCTCTGCCTGTCTTTGGCCTTCGGCGGCCGTGATTGGTGGAGTTTTGTGGCTTTGACTGGCCACGCCCCCCACTTCATTTCGCGTGTTAGAATCAGCTGTTTGGCATGCCGGTTTGATTCGAGGGGCGGTTTCCGGTTTGTTTCAGTTTAAATTTAGGGGGGTGTCACATTATGGTTGTGAACCTACGCCTATGTTGGTCGTGTGCTTTGGGTCCTGTCTTTGGTGTTTATTATGGGAAAACATCAGAGGAAACGTAAACATGTGTCTCCTGTCTCCTCTTCCTCTTCTCCAGTGGACAGTGGGGATTCTGCCCCTCGAGTGAAGCAGGCCAGGTTGGATGACGGCAGGTTGAAGCGCCTGATTTTGGAGACTTTGTCGGATCTGAAGTCCTCCAAGAAGTCTGTTGGGGGTCGTTCTGGTGGGGGTGTATCTGAAAGGAAAATACATTTCCATGGATTTATTGCCTGACATTCTTTCTCATGTACGAGGGAACATGGGGTTTCCTGATGAAGCTGTGGCCAGCACTTCCCAGGATGCGGTCCTGCCGCAGTTTCGGAAGCCTGTTACTACTTCTCTCCCTATCCATCCCTTTGTGATGGATGTCCTTTTGATGGAATGGAAGGACCCTGATCACATCATGATGCCTCGCTTTATGTCCAAACTGTATCCTTTGCAGGACATGGAGGATTCGATTCCTGAGTTGGTGCATGTGGATTCCATTGTCGCCAGTTTGGTGGGTCGTCCTTCTATGGCGGATGATCATATACTGCGTGATGGTGTGGATAAGAAGATTGACTCTGCGTTGAAAAAGTCTAATGCAGGCTCCCACCTTGCTATCCGATCTGGTGTTTATGGGGCTTATGTCGCGCAATCTTTGTTGACCAACTTTAAGACTTTGTTTTCCACAATGCAGGGGGGGGGGCAGTTGTCCTGACCTGCTGGAATCCATGGAATGTCAGGCCGAATTCCTCTCGGATATTGCCTTTGATTCTGTGCACGCTTCTGCCTTGTCCTGTGGTTCTTCTATTGCCGCTCGGTGGAATCTGTTAGTGAAGGGTTGGAATACGGATGCCGCTCGGAGATCCATGGCATTGCGGTTGACTTTTACTGGACCTCTTCTTTTTGGGGCTGCTCTTGAAGATAAACTTCACAAGGTGTTCAAAGAGCGGAAGCATTCTTTGTCCTTCCGACGTCAGCCTTCACGTAAGGACTCTTCCTTCTCTCATGCCAAGACCTTCCGCCAGCCTTCGCAGTTTCAGAAGTCTTCCTTTCGGGGCCAGAAAGGGGCTGGTAGGAGTTTCCACTGCAAATTCCAGAAGAAATCCCCCCAGGATGCTGGACAAGGTCCGCAGCGTTCCTGACTATGCCGCCCCCGGGGTCGGTCACGCTGGTGGTCAACCAGTGGGTGGTGGGAAGCTGCGGTTGTTCCTTCCTGCTTGGCGTCTGACGACCTCCGACCAGTGGGTGCTGGATGTCCTGGACCATGGGTATCGGATCAAATTTCTGTCCCTTCCTCCACTCTCGGGAATAGTGCGGACTCCGGCGCCCTTGGACCAGGCTCGACGTCAGTCATTGTTGGATGGTGTTCGGTCTTTGCACCTGAAGAAGGTGATTGTGCCTGTTCCCAGGTTGGAATGGGGTCTGGGGTCCTATTCGGTCATCTTTCTTGTTCCGAAAGTCACCGGGGGATTTCGGATTGTCATCAATCTCCGGCGTCTGAACTTCTTTGTCCGGAAGATCCCTTTCAAGATGGAGACCTTGCAACGGGTGATCCCTTTGATTCAAGCCTGCTGGGTGATGTCTACGCTGGATCTCCAGGACGCCTATCTTCATGTGCCAGTGGCTCTGGAGGATCAGAAATTCCTGTGCTTCTGCCTGGAGGGTCGTCATTGGCAGTTCTGTGTCCTTCCGTTTGGTCGCCGGTCCGCTCCCAAAGTGTTCACCAAGGTGGTGGCTCCCTTGGTGGCCCATCTTCACCTCCTGGGAGTGTCTGTGTTTCCTTACCTGGACGATTGGCTGCTCTGGGATCATTCCCCTGCAGTCCTGTCTCAGCACCTGTCCTTGACCATTCTTACGCTAGAGCGCCATGGATTTCTCCAGAACTTTCCGAAGTGCCAGCTGCTTCCTGCCACTCGGAGGTCTTTCATCGGCCCGTCTTCGATTTGGTCCTGGGTAAGGTGTTCCTTCCAGATTCTCGGCTTCTGCGCCTTCAGTTCCTGTTGAGGAGATTGTTGTCCCAGGCTGCAGCTCCCCTCCTTCAGTGGCTCAAGGTTCAGGGTCATATGGCTGCGACTGTTTTCACAGTGCCATGGGCCAGGTTTCATCTTCGGCCTTTGCTGTGGCATCTTCACCATTGGGTGTCTTTTCCATTTCAGGACTATGCTGTCTCTGTACCAGTGTCTCTGGAGGTTGTGTCCGCTCTCCAGTGGTGGCTGGATTCTTCCAATCTCTCCAAGGGGATGTGGATTTGCCTACCGCCTCAGGTGGTGTTGACAACGGATGCCAGTGCGTCCAGTTGGGGTGCGACTCTGGGTCAGTGGGCTGTTCAGGCTTGTTGGCTGCTGTCGGAGTCCCGCCAATCCTCCAATTGGAAGGAGCTGTCTGCTGTGGAATGTGCTCTTCGTTCCTTCCAGGATCGTCTTCTGGGGTGCAATGTCCTGGTGCGGTCCGACAACACGGTCACTGTGGCTTACATCAACCACCAGGGCATTACTCGCAGTCCTTCCTTGAATCTGGTGGCCTGTGCAATTGCTGGTTGGGCGGAGCATCATCTTCAGGCCATCGCTGCTCAGCATATCAGGGGTGTGGACCATGTGGTGGCAGATGCCTTGAGTCGCAGGTTTCCATCGTCTCTGACCCTGTGCCTCTCCCCCAGGGTTTTCCAACTGCTCTGTCGGAGGTTCGGGACTCCCAAACTGGACTTGTTTGCCTCCAGGACCAATGCGCTGCTTCCCCTCTTTTGTTCCCGGACTCTGGAGTTGGGGGCTTGGGGAGTGGAGGTCCCGGGACCGCAGAGACTTATTCAGCATACCGCAGAGATCTAAACAGCACTAACCACAGGAATACGACCTTCACTATCAGACCTTTGCCTTGAAAAAGCCCTCGGCCGATGGGCCACTTGGGCGAAACACATGTCGGCTGTCTCTTCACTACTCTTGTTCCTGTTACATGTATGGAAACACTAATAAATACAAACGCACTTGAAAAGCATCAAAGAACTATTGGAATGTATTCAGCATAAAAACATGCAAATCGAGAAGGCACAATTTTCCATTTTTCTCTAGACTATGCTTTGTCTACTCTGAAAGGACAGTGGGCTGCTGTTCGGGCTTTCCGGGATCTGACTTCGCTCCTGTCTTCGGATGGGTTGTTGGTTTCTCGGTTGTTATGGAGTTTTTCTCTCTCCTTCTGATCGTTCTCCGGTTCCTCCTTGGGATCTTTCTTTGGTCCTGAGTGCTCTGCAGTCCTCTCCCTTTGAGCCTTTGGAGTCGGTTGACCTTAAATTCCTCTTTTTTAAGGTGGCTTTTCTGGTTGTTGTTACTTCTGCTTGGCGGTTGGGTGAGCTCACTGCCTTGCGTTGTTCTCCTCCCTTTTTGCGTTTCTTAAATGACGCGGTGGTCCTCTCTTTGGATCCTGGGTTTGTTCCGAAGATTCGTTCTCAGTTTCATTCCTCTCAGGAGTTGATCCTTCCTTCTTTCTGGCCTTCTCCTTCCTCACCTGCTGAGCTGTTGCTGCACACTCTTGATGTGAGGCGTGCGTTGTCTATCTATGTTGACCGCTCTGCGGTGTTTCGTTTTTCCGACTCTCTCTTTGTGACCTTTGGTCTGGCTGGTCGGGGAAAGGCTGCTTCCCGTCTTACTCTGGGTGGCTGGATCAAGGCTGTTATTTCTCTGGCTTATCAGGGCTCTGGTTTGCCTTGCCCTTCTGGGGTCTGCAGGCCTGCTCCACTAGGGGTATTTCTGCTTCCTGGGCTGCTTTTCATGGGGTTTCCCTTGATGAGATCTGTCGGGCTGGGACTTGGGCTTCTGATTCTACTTTTGTGAAGCATTATCGTCTGAATTGTGCTCTGTCTGACCAGACGAATTTTGGTTGTGGTGTGTTGCGTGCTGTGGGGCATGTTCCCCTCACCTGATTCTGTGTATTTATTAAAGTGTTTTTCCCTTGCTGCACTCCGCTTTTGTGTTCGGTCTGTGTTCTATGTGTGGTGTGCCAAAGGCCTTCCTGTGTGGTTGCTTTGGTATGCCTCATTAGTAATGACTGGGTCGATGGCGAGGGACGTAGAGGTAATGCTATGATTACTTACTGGTAATCCCCCCATTACTCTTAGTCCTATTCATCCTCGACCCAGTCATACTTCCCACCCACCCTCCCTGTTCAGGCCTTTGTTGCTTGGTATGTCAGGAAGTGCTTTCTGTTGGCTATGTAACTATAGCCCCTGGCAGGAGGGTGGGTGGAGCCTAAAAGTGTTTCCTGCTTTGTTTCCTGTCAGTGGAATACCTGATTAGTAATGACTGGGTCAAGGACGAGTAGGACTGGGAGTAATGTGTATTACCGGTAAGTAATCATAGCATTACTCCTCTCCCACTATGTAGCAGTTTAAAGCAGGGGAAGATGATTTTTGGAGCCATACATAACATAAAATTATAGATGGGTAAAAGTGAATTACAGGGAAGTTTTCACCTTGAGGATCTAAGTGACATCATAGACAACTCAAGCTTTGCTCTCATTGTCTATTTGATTTCACTCCGAACCCCTTGGTGAAAAACATCCCAGTAATTCATAGTTACCCAGCTACAATTCTATAGTTCATTTCCAAAGTAATTGCGTTTTTTACCCCACATGCACTGGAAAAGGGGAAAATCTGAGTACAGAGGAGGCAAAGCATAATTTGTCATAGTTACATTGAAAAGCCCAGTCACACTTCTCTCTGCAACTAAACTATAAAACTTCTCGTTTTATATTCACACTTTTTATGTTAGGCTTTAATTTGTGAGCACTGATCTCATCGCAGAGCCCAGAGTGATAACATTGTGAAGTGAATTAATAACTCACCCTACAACAACACCATCAAGTATTTAGATAATATGAGCTTGAAATGTAATGTAGGAGTAATTAAAATGCAATGAAATTCACTACTCTGGCTGTATTGGGAATGATGCAGTATAAACAGCGTAGCACAGTTGTAAAACAAAACATTGTTATCTCAAAAAATTATAGCTATACACTTACTGAACAGCAAGTCATCAATTTTGCAGCATTTTCTTTGGAGAAATTTCATCACTTCCAATGGCTGGATGTGTTCTGCCTTTCACAAATTTTGGTAGTTGCTGCAAGCAAGGGAAACATACGGTATTAAAGTTACTTTTGTAAACAGGCGGACACTGGTCTGACAATACAAAGTCTAAATCCAAATCTAAATCTGATATTTGTAAAGCGCAACTACTCACCCCTAATGGTCTCAAGGCACTGGGGGCCATTGGGCATATTAAGTGAGCTATTGCCCAGAGTCACATGGTGCTGAGCTGAGCTGCAGCTGGCGATCGAACCGTGAGCCTTGCGCTCCGTAGTCAGCCGCCCTGGCCGCTGCGCCACACCTCCTCCCAAAGGCCTCCACCATGATACCATGGCAATTGTGGTATGGTAGCACCCCACTCACTATAACCAATACCATGAGTATCAGTAATTCTGGGATGGGATATTACCAGGAGGTTACAAGTAATCCTCTTCAGCAGTGTTTCTTAACCCATGGTTCGGGGACCCCTGGGGGTCCGCGAAGCCTACTCAAGGGGTCCACGACTGCTAAGAAAATGAAATAATATTAATAGGTGAATAAAGTGTGTATAAATAAAAAAAGCAGACTCTACCACAGAAAATGTTAAACCATTCTGTAAGGAATTCGAAATTGGAAGCTAAAAATTAAGTCATTATCCTCAAATTGATTCATGGGAGCCGTGTAAGTGCATCGAACAGAATATAGTATGGATAATTAGAGGCCTCAATTTAATTTAGAAAACCTCAAATCAAATTAAAACTTCTATTTTTTTATATTTGTTTGTGAATTAAATAAAATATTTAATCATTTGTATATTTGTTTGATAGATGGTTGTTTCTGTATCTTTTATTTTTTATTTTGTATGTATTGTTTTGCGGCTCAATTAATTGAAAATGCTTCGGCAGTGTTTCTGGCTTTTAATAACCACTCATTGGGGTCGCTGGATTCCAATAATAATTCAATGGGGGTCCCTGGGTTCCAGTAATGATCAAGTGGGGGTCCACAGATGTCAAAAGGTTAAGAACCACTGCTCTACAGTCGTCCATCCCCATGGAATGGAGAATAACTTTCAAGAATGGGTGATACTGACTCAATTTAATTTGTCATGTAGTCCTCGCCCCTGAAGCTCTGAAAAATCATTCCAAATCTGTCTTGAATGATTTGTCCATAATAGTACTCCATGTGCTATTACCATTAATGCTGCCACATGCATAACATAATGAGCATCAACCGGAAGTGCAGATTTTTATTTATCCAGCACATGGGAACTGGCGGCAGAACAAAAAGGAAGTGCTCAAATGAAATATAAGCACACTACCACTAATGATGTAGGAGTTCAAGCTCTGAGGATACAAACATACATGCAGCTTCGTAAAGGATAGTGAACAAGAAATAAAGGGGCATATTAGCAAGACCGGCGATAAAATTATCGCCGTTTTAGCAGCAGGAAACTGCCGCTAAAACGGCGATAATGGGCTTGCTAATATGCGTTATAGAATTCCAATAGAAGCCCAGGTTAGATGTCCTGCACATCTAACCTGGGCTTCTATTGAATTCTATAACGCATATTAGCTAGCCCATTATCGCCGTTTTAGCGGCAGTTTCCTGCCTCTAAAACGGCGATAATTTTATCGCCGGTCTTGCTAATATGCCCCAAACATCCTAGTGGGTTGTCGCAGGAACTACGAGGACAATGAATGTAGCTGAACCTTCCCTTTCTTGAATAGTGTGGTGAAATAGCACACTCTGACAGATGAGTTATATCGAATACGAAAGCTATGATAATTATGAACATTATGATAGTTGTTGAATGTACCATGTACATATATTTTTTTTAATTGTAAGAGAATTGTTTGTTTTGCGTTATATTTGTGTTTCAAATTTTGTATTAAACAGTGAATTTCTCTATAAGTACTTTTAAAACTACTTTGAAATAGAATAGTTGATTTTCAGTACCTGCACACACTATAAGGGGTAACAAACTGATTATTAGAGACATGATAGCAATCAGTATATCAATTTCCAAAAATAACGAAGTGTTTCATAGAGCTAAAACACAAAGGAGAATTACTGAAGTAAAAATGATGAATCGCTGTGAAGAGTAGGGTAATTCTTTCGTAAGTTATACAATGGAGAACGAAATGTTAGGGGCAGATTTACAAGCCCCTTGCGTCATCTTTACGACCCCGTTGCGTCACTTCTGTGACGCAGCGGCGTCGTAAACAATGCGCCACGAAGCGACAGATTTACAACGTGACGCATCTAGTGAGATGCGTCACGTAAATCCCTGCGCTACATTATACCTGCGTCAGGTATAATGTATGCAGGGTGGGCGTTCCGTCGCAAGGAAGCCCTGTAAAAGTGACGCAGTGAAATCTACAAAATTTCACTGAGTCACTTTTACGTCCATGCTGCGTCAAAACCTTACGCCTGCTTGAAGCAGGCGTAAGGAGTGACGCAGCATGTTAAGTATAGGGCGCCCCTGAGCATTGCTGGAGTTGCGTCGCTCTTGCGACACGACTCCAGCAATGCGCTGCCCTTACCCCAGAAGATGCGACACGCATCTGACTATCCTTGCGCCACGGTGCGTCGCATTTACAATCCGTGGTGGCGCAAGGGTATTCCTGCGTGTCGCATCTTCACTGGCGCATCCCTACTAATATGCAGGGATGCGCCAGTCCTTGTAAATCTGCCCCTAAGATTTTATTATTTTATAAAGTATTCCGCCATATAGAAGTTAGGGAACAAGAGCACCCTGGAGACCAGAACTATAGTTCCCATATTGTTAGAATTTTTTTTCAAAGCTATCCCATTGTGTTTAACTTTATTGAGTGGGAGGCTTTCATCTGCTGTGACCATTCACTCTAAATGATTGTGAGGTGAGTCTTCCATGACATAAATAAGAACATTTTTATCTCATGGAAAGTCATTTTGACCATAAAATGGTGTATTCGTCAGGAGAATATATTTTAAGGGTAACATCTAACATAAGACAATGGCCCACATGTATGAACAGGCGGATTTGCAGAATCGGCCCATTTGCAAACACGAAATAGGGGTTTCCCATGTATCAAACATTATTTTGCGATTCAGTATCTTGTTACAGAATCTCAAAATGGGTTTGTGGTTCAGTATTTGGAAGGAGCGTGTTTAGGGTGTCCCTTCCAAATACCAGATCACAGCACAGAGGTATGTATGAATGTTTTGTGACCATGAATGCGGTCGCAAAACATTAGCATTTTACCACCAACTTCAAGTTGGTGGTAAACCGATCGCAAATGGGAAGGGGTCCCCAAGGGACCCCTTCCCTTTGTGAATGGTGGTGAGAACGTTTTTTAAGAGCAGGCAGTGATCCCACAGAACACCTCTTGGTTTTAGAAAAAGGACAATTAAACTTTAATTTTTTTCTTTTAAACGCACCCTTTTTTCTTTAAGGGAAACAGGCTGAATTTGAAAAAATAATATTGCTTTATTTAAAAGCAATCACTGACATGTTGGTCTGCTAACCCTAGCAGGCCACCATCCCCATGATATTAGCGGTTCCTAGGGGGGTCACAAATTGCGACCAACCTCCTTAATATTATTGAGATATGTTGATTTGTGACCCCCTAGAAATCGCTAAATGAAACTCTTGGAATTTCATACATTAGGAATAGAGATTACCAATTAATGAATCGCTATTCTAAATGTTGATACATGTGGCCCTAAGAGTTTATTTGTTTCTCATACAAGAATCATCCTGCACCTCAAATTGCTCGTTAATGCCTGTATCGAGAAAGATATATGGGGTATAAATAATTGATATAGGTGATGTAAGCGGTCATTCACCAAAGAGTACTCACTCTAAATAACCATATAAAAGCAACTAGCTGCTCAAATTATCAACTGAACTAATGGGTTATTAATGGTTTCCTAAATGGAGCAGGTAAGAGTCACAGCGCAGAGTCAATGGGAAAGAATTGCAGATTTTCACAGCAACTATAGAAATATTTTTGCTCCCAAAAGTAACTGCTCTAGCTCTAGGGTCAGACAGAAGAAACAGATGGGTTGACCTCAAGGATCTCGATGATTTGTGCCAAGACCACTTATGTGATGAACGTTGTATTAAATTCAATCCTACTGTATACAGGCAGCCAGTGAAGCCCTTTTAAAACATCGGCAAGATGTGGACTGGGTCATCTCAAGCCACCACCAGTGTGCATTTGTGTTTTTCCAATGTGAGAAATTTGGAGATAACAAAGTGTCCCGACAGAGAAAATTCTGTACCTCACATTAGATTTAACATTAAGGGCCAGATGTACGACCCTTCCAATTTGCGAGTCGCAAAACCCGAGTCGCAAAATGGAATTTACAACAGAGTCTCAGACACTGTTTGCGATTCCCAATGGGGTTGCAAATGACCTGCCTCATTAATATTCATGTGGCAGGTCGCAATTTGCGACCCCATTGGGAATGGCCAGCACTTACAGGGATGGTGGCCTGCTGGGGTCAGCAAACCACCATGTCTGTGGATGCTTTTTAAATAAAGCAGTTTAAAAAAAAAAATGCACCCCTTAATTAATGGAAAACGGGTTGCATTTAAAAAAGAAAAATGAAACGTTTCTGTTTCATTTTTTAAGAGTAGGCAGTGGCATCTGTAAGTTTGTCTTTGACTCGCCACCCTCACTGCACCGTCTGTGATACTTACTCCTCTTGGCCTGTCCCTGATGACTCTCTCCACCAGCAGCTTAGCGCAACTTGTGCTGTTGGGATAGGCCAAGACTGAGCCTCGCTTGTGGAGGTGTTGGGGGAGGGGCCAGAGGCACTAGATTCTCAGGACCTGTTGCTGAAGGAATTGGGGGGGGGCTAGTGGTGCCAGAGTGGTAAGATGGGCTCCAGAGCAAATCCAGATTCACCCTGTACTCAACCAGTGTTGAAGTCCTCAAGACAATCAAGTCTTACAACTATGGAAGGAGGCTGAAGAAGCCCGCTCAGTACAATAGGAGGTGAGGTGCTGCCAGTTTTCACCTTTATTATTTTAATCTGCACTTATTATCTGATTAGGCTCATAGAAGACCCACAACCACGTTATGTGATACCCAAGTAAGTTTATCCTTTTCAACACAAGCTCACTGCTACCAAGATCCTCCATGCAAGCACAAAGTTCAATGGCTTTACAGGCTTAGCCTTGGATCCCTATGCATTAACACCTCTTAATTTAGAGTCACTAATGGACTTTTTTGAGAAAAGCAAACCATTAGCATTCCAAGCAAATAGAGATCAACACCATAAATCTCCATTATTTATCCACAATGAAGAAAATGGTGATTTAACATGTCTCCATCTCCTCTCTCCATTTTCATGTTTCCTAAGAACTTTTCTTCTTTGCCCTTCGTCCCAATAATTGTTACATAGAAACATCCAACTATACCAATGACTAGCCAATAGGAGGCCTTTTCATCCACTTCTCATACTGTATCCCCACCATTTTAGACCTAGTCACATCAACATTCTCCTAATATTTCTCACCTTTGTCATCTATTAAATTAACATGTCCACCAAATGGCATTGTTCTTAATAACGAAGATCTCACAAAAAAAAAAATGAACAATAGAATTAGCTCTCACAAGTACTGGACCTAAGCACAAGTAGAGCAACTAACAATGATATTAATGGTTGTCAGCATGTGTGGTGGGGGGCTATGGACAATTTTCTTGAGGCAACAATGAATGCAGCTATAAAACAGCCAGAAAAGTTAGATGTCTATTTGGACATATTACAGACATTAGCGACTTACATTGTGAGCCAAAGGAGAAGTTAAAAACAAACTCAGATTTTTCTAAATGGTCATGTTCGTCAATAGTAGATAAACTGACAACAATTCCAGAAAATAATGGACACTCTTGTAATTGACCAGAAACAGGAAATGACTGCTGGAAGAGACCCTAAATCACAGCCAATTAAGGATGTCAGCCTGAAGAAATTATAGTCAGAGGATGGGGCTTAACTGATACAGACAGAACACTTAACACATGCAAATGACACAAACACTCACTCTACTACAGTCCCTCTTAGCATAAATCCAATTACTACAGAGCCCAGGACAGTGCAGGATGTGTCCCATGTGAGTAGTATTGAATAATCTGAGCCAACACAATTATTTTCACCACATAATACCGTCAATAACTCTTCCTGTCATTTGAGTGAACCTTCCTTCATGACCAAACTCTCTGAGGAAAAAAACCCAGAGTAGATTAAAGAAATTGAACAAAAGGTGGATCCTGGCCCTACCTGGCAAGACCTCAATCATTCTTCTTCTTCCTTCGTGTTACCTATATTTGAAGTCCAAAAGAAAAGAAGTGGCTCACAAAAAAGCTCTAACGATGAGCATCCCTGTAAAGTAGGTTGCCACTTCAAAGTAAAGGACCAGTCAACATTTTTGAATAGTGAGTGCAACAAAGTTAAACAACAACCATACATGGCTTTCTCCAAAAACAAAATCAACCACTTTTTAACCATTAAACAGTAGTACCTGGCACTCTGATTGCCCGAGACTTAAGCAGCTAATCGGCCAGAAAGACAGCTGTTTCATCGCAGATGGTGAGGTGCGACAAGAGCATCCTTGACCCTGATGCCCCACTAATCCTTGCAGGACAAAGGATAACACTTAGGCAGATGCCAACTGACATCTATAATTCAGTAGAAACAAGTCTATCACAGAGGCATTTCCCTTTGTGAAACTGGAATTATTCAGGTAAAGAAGGAAGAGCCTACTTCAATTGTATCATTGGACAAGAGTGCCACCAAAATAATCTTTTACCTAGAATATACCTCAAGGTGGTAACTAGGCATCTTAAACAGAGAGATCTTAATCAAGCTTTTTAAGGAAATCCTGATATTATCTCACTTAGACTCTAAAGAACACGGTGGCTTTCAAAGCCTTCAGTGATGGAGAAATAAATTAACTTTAGTGGTCCTCGGATGCCCATATATTAGTAAATTATTGCTGGAGACTCAAACATCCTTTCTGAAATGGGGAATTAAAATAAAATGCAAAGAATTTGAAAGAGACCCTCATGTGTTTGAGGATAGATTCCTTTGAAGATCCCCTTGAATACTCAAATACAACACCGTGCTGATCATCACACGTCAAGCTAGGGGATTGGAAGCATTGTCCACTTTGCACAATCTCAAATTAACAATCAAGATAACCCCAGCAAAGCATGAATGAAGTCTGCAGTCCTAATCACTGGATCATGGACAACTGGCCATGGCTACCATCAGCACTCATGAGTTATTCCTAAAAGCGTAAGGCCTCACAAACTCATGTTTCTATCAATCTGCTCTTGAAAGATCATCATGTCTGGAAAATAGATGCATGCCCTGAAATATTGGCAAATGTAAATTCTTATGATGTCATCTGCCTATTAGAGACTTGGACCCTGCATTCATTTCCATTGAAAATGTTCATTGAATTCTCAAATCCACTAGAAGAAACTGTGCTGTGCCTCCGTGGTCCTTTCTATCTACAAACACAATAATCTCCAATCTCCAGTATTAAAAATGCAAAAGTATGTAACTTCATGCTGATAGTAATATTAGAGTACCCCAGAAAGGAAGGCCATGGGACTAATACTGTGCAAAGATGCATTAATTATGTAAATCCCTCTACAACATCAAAAGAGAAATAGTTCAAATGTTTGCAAGATTATTGCATAGTTTTAGAGCAAACAATTGGGCCAAGCCGATCATTTTTACTAGTGATTTTAATTGAGACTGATTTACCATAGATGAGAATGTAGAATGGTTGACAGTTGATAACGAATACTGGAATACATCCCTATTTCAGCACCCACACAGAGAAAATATAAATAGATTGCACTGCTAATGACTTCCCTTCACTCTCTGGGTTTCTGTCTATTGAGCAGTCGATTTGAGGCAGATCAGCGTCCATCTTGCACACACTTCTCCTCACAGAGAAGAGCCCTGTTGGATTATACCTTGGGTCAAGTTGACAACTTTAAAACAATTATAGAATTTAAACTAATACAGACACTAGGAAGTGAGCACTTTCCTCAGCACGTAGGGGCATATATATGAGTGCGGTTGTGCCTTGCTTGAACCGCGCAACGTGGTGCATGCGCGACACAAGCACTAAATACAATTAATGAAGCGTGGTCCTTAGTTGCTTCATAAATCCAGAGTAACGTAACACAGCGCAAATCGCTGCGTTGTGTTAATCTGCACCAGAGAGGGGTTCCATGGACGTTGCGTTGGTGTTCTCATGCAGCATACATGGATTTTGACACATTTCCAGATTTACCAAAAGTGGTAGACCTGGGAATGCGCCAAAATGCAGGAGAAAATATCTTTATTTCTCCTTGTTACTTCTCTTTCTATGTGTGCTGCATTCTGCAACACATATAGGAAGAGGAAAATGCCACAGGGGTTATTTTGTATGCAGGAAGGTGCCTCTTCCTGCACAAAAACAATCCTCATTACAACGCTGCGCTGCATGACTTTGCCATAAATATGTCCCATAGTTTTTAATCACTATCACTCTCGCACAAAAACTTAAAACCATTGGGAGATTCAAATGATGTAGAACCAGTGATGGGGGTGGTACAATACTGCTAATAGATATAAAGGACACTGGAATTATGGAGACCGTTATAAAGACATCACCCCTGGTAAGCTGAATGATGTCATAAGCACTATCAATCCATGTAGAACAAATAGCGTATACCACTTTTTTTTAACAGTAATCCTCCTTAGAACTTTGTTTGGAGAAACAAAAGATAAGAATTGATAGCTTCAAAGGCAGTTTTTGTTTGAATTTAAAGTTTCTGTCATTACACTCCATCCACTCACTTTCACTCTTTAAATAGACAGTGTAGTGTCCAGATGTTACACTAAGTCCTCTGTGAAAGATCATAGCTACAGTAGTATAGGTTCTTCCAGCAATAGATATTTGTCCAGCTTTGAAGTTTGTTGTTGGACCTGGCCCTTTTTGCAGGGTTATCCCCAAACATTTTGCCTTCTTCCTCCTATTTGTTGCCCTGTTTTTGTTGGTTTTTGGACTGTGGGCACTTTACAACTACTAACCAGTGCTGAAGCACATATGTTGTCTGTCTAATTTGTATTGGTGATTGGGTTATCCATGATTAACATCTTATTTACTAGTAATTCCCTAGTAAAGTGCACCAGAAGTGCCCAGGGCCTGTAAATCAAGTGCTACTAGTGGTCCTGCTACACTGATTGTGACATCTTCATGAGTAGCCCTGCAAATATGTCTCAGACCTGCCACTGCAAACTGCCATTTCGATCTGGCAAGTGCACCCACTTTCCAGGCCAAAACCTTCCCTTTTACTACATGTAAGTCACCCTTAAGGTAGGTCTTATGCAGCCCCATTGGCAGGGTGCCGTGTATTTAACAGGTAGGACATATACTGGTGTGTTTTATAAGTCCTAATAGTGAAATGCTGCTAATTTCCTTTTTCACTATTGCAAGGACTATCTCTCCCATAGGGAAACATGGGGATTGCCTTGAAACCTCTTTTAAGCGTAATTTCCCATTGTGAGCATATAGAGATTTGGAGTTTGGGGTCTCTGAACTCACAATTTAAAAATGCATCTTTAGGTGAAGTTGGTTTTTAAATTGTGTTTTTGAAAATGCCACTTTTAAAAAGTGAAAACAAAAAACTCAGGCACAAACTGGCGCACCCTTCTGTCGCACTGCTGTGTGGGAAACTTCCCTCATGTTAAACACTCGTTGTAGAATTATCCATTTTCGCCATTATAGTACCAAAAATTATACAATTCCTTATTCCATCATTCTTCATAACTTTATAAATCACTGCAGAGACAGCGAAGTTCCATCCTGTTTCTTTATTTAATTTTTCATATGTCCACTGAGTGCTCATAAGGCATTTCGCAGTAGCACGTTAAATAAAGGTCAAGATAAAAACTTGTAGCAAAGATGACTCATTACATCTGCCCAATGCACTTCGAGCCAAACTGGCTCTTCATCAGGGGTCTCTGTAACGAAATGAAAGACACATCTCAGCTATCCATTCACTGCTGACCTTAACAAAACATACCTCTCCCATTTACCTACACTCATTATCCCACACCTTCTGCTTATAATACATTGAAACACATGTGTGCCGAAAACTAAACAAATCCCTATCCCACCCACACCTCAAACCCCTTCACCCTCTCATGACTACAACTCTCACTGCTAAAATTAATGTGTAAAATCACCGCATCCATAGAGTTCTATGGACAGAATTGCTTGAAACCTTTAAAAAGTCATATTTTGAGTTCTGTATGTTGGAATTTTGTCATTTTGGTCTTGTTTGGTTTAGATAAAGAAACTTTAATTTTCTAAACTGTTGTGATGTCCATTTTCAGTATGTTCACTGTGTTACTGTGTGTGTTATGTACAAATACTTTACACATTGCATCCGAGATAGGCCTGACTCCTTGTGCCAAGCTACCAAGGGTGTGAGCAGGGTTTATCTTGGGTGTGTAAACCCCTTATTCTGACTAGAAGGAAGGGTCCCTACTTGGACAGGGGGTATACAACAGCCAAATACAGACACTTATTTCTAACAAGCATTAGAATGTCTGTCTGTGTGTGTGAGTAGGTGTGAGAGTGTCTCTCTGGGTGTGTGAGTGGATATGTGAGTGTCTTTATGTGTGAGTGGGTGTGCGAATGTATGTATGGCTGTCACAGTGGGTGTGAGACTATCTGCCTGGGTGTGAAAGCGTTTGTTTAGGCATCAGAGTGAGTGTGAAAGTGTCTGGGTATCACTGGGTGTGAGAGTGATTGTATAGGTGCTGGAGTGGGTGTGAGAGTGTCTGGGAATCAAAGTGGGTGTGACAGTGTCTGTTTGGGTATGTCAGTGGGTGTGAGAGTGTTTGTATGGATGTCAGAGTGGGTGTGACAGTACCTGTCTGGGTGTGAGAGTATTTGTGTTGGCATCAGAGTAGGTGTGACAGTGTCTGTCTGGGTATGTGAGTGGGTGTGAGAGTGTCAGTGTGTTTCACTGGGCGTGAGAGTGTCTGGTTGTCATAGAGGAGAGAGTTTGTGTGTGTGAGAATATTTCTATGGGTGTCTGGGTATGTGAGTGTGTGTTACAGTGTTTGTGTGTGTGAGAGTGTATGTATGGGTGTCAGAGTGGGTATGAGAGTGTCTGTGTGTGTGAGAGTGTTTGTATGGCCATTAGGGTGGGTGTGAGAGTGTCTGTCTGGGTGTGTCACTGGGTGTGAGAGTGTTTGTATGGGTGTGAGAGTAGGTGTGTCTCTGTGTGCAAGGGGATATAGGAGTGTCTGTGTGTGAGTGGGTGTGAGAGTGTCTGTATGGGTGTCAGAGTGCATGTGGGAGTGTCTGTATGGGTGTGAGTGTATGGTTGTCAGAGTGGGTGTGTCTGTATGGGTGACTGAGTGGGAGATTGAGTCTGTATGTGTGAGTGGGTGTGAGAGTGTCTATCTCAATGTCAGAGTGGGTGTGTGAGTACATATATATATTTTTTTTATTTGAGGTGAGATTCGCAGATCCATTGTGAATTTAGACAGTGGGGCAACACAGAGTCCCGCAACAGATCTGCGGATCACGCGCATTGAAAAAAAAAAATTTCTGGCATTTTGCTGCCCTTTGTACATGCTTTTGCCACATCTATAACACACACATGGGGTCAGAAAAGCTGCAATCTGACACCTTCATTTCGTTTACATGCTACTTTTCAGCCCCGGGAACTGCTTCCCGCTAAATAAAATGGCGGCTGCAACTTTTCTGTCAAGTTGTGGCTAGCCAATCAGGACCTTGCTTTATTGCGTGGATTCACGGAGCCACCAAGGGTGGATCTGCGGAGGGTCCGCGTCCCTAGATATACAAATTTCTTTTTCCTTTAAAATCTCAGGAACTACTGAATGAATTTACACCAAATAACAAAAAGTATGTTTTCTGGACCAAAAGCTACTTTTCTACCAAATTTTGTGTAATTCCATCCAATAGTTTGGGCTGTCGTCAAAGTCAAACTCCCTATGGGAAATTGCATGGGGAAAACGCGTATTTTGACCCCCTGTTTCTCGGTCCCTGCATGTTGAATCACCCCAAAACTTTGACGAGAGCAGCTGAAGTGGGTGGCAAGCTAGTTTTGAAAATTTCATGAAGTCTCATAAAATGGTGTCAAATTTATTGCCAAAACAAAAGACGCTTTTCCTACGAAAACTAGGTCCTAACTATAACTACCTACTGGTGACCGCCAGTAGGTATATATATACATATACCTACCATATTTGTAGCCTTAAATAAACACGTATTGAAGCAACCCCGAGCGTGCTGGAGTCTGTATTAAATTCTACAGCAGACGATGTGACAGACATATATATATATATATATATATATATATATATATATATATATATATATATATATATATATATATATATATATATATATATATATTATCTACTGGCGGTCGCCAGTAGATAGTTATAGTTACAACCTATTATCCATAGGAAATCCGCGACATTCTATTTGAAATAACTCTCTTGCCGGTTGACGTATCTTCGCGAAATTTTCAAACTTTGTGGCCCGCTCCGGTCCGCTCCTACCCTGAAAGTCTCGGGGGATTCGTCAAGCGGGGCCGAGAAAAAGGGGGGTCCCAAAACGCGTTTTCCCCATGCACTTTTCCATAGGAAACCTTAGACACGGCTACAGCCTGAACTGCTGAACGGAATTACACCAAATTTGGCAAAGAGGTAGTTCTTGGTTCAGAAAGAACCCTTTTGTTAAATGGTGTAAATCCGTTCAGTAGTTGCTGAGAAAATGAAAAGTAAAAAGTTAGTGATATCTATGGCCGAGTAGGGTCCGCGTACCCTCAGCGCACCCTGCGCGCACCGTCCCGATCACGAGCTGCATGTTAATTGGCTGTCAGCTGGCTGTCAACATTCCGATTCAGGAAATGTTGGCAGCCATTTTGTCCTCGGTAGAACCGAGGGACAGAAACAAGTGCGCAAAGCGCACAAAGGGGGCAGGGTAGAAACACCCTGACCCCTAGGTTTGCTCAGGGGGTCCCACAAGGACCCCCTGGGCAAAAAAATAAAACATTTTTTTAAATCGGCAGGATGTGCTCAGGGTGCGCGAATCCAGCCGGAAAATCGAAGCGCGGTCTCCCGCGCTTCGATGTACACTGGCCCTCGGGTGGCCCAAGTCCCGGGGGCATGGTGGGGGAGGGATACTTTAATGTGTGGGGGCCTCAAGGGCCCCTCAAGCCCCGGGACCGCCACCCCCGGGGCTTTTTAAAAATGGTGCGGGAGGGCTCTGGGTCCTCCCGCAGCCCCGGGGACTACCACCTCCCCGGGCTTTTTTTACATTATGAAACCTGTGTGGGGGGGCTCCAGCCCCCCACACGCCCCGGGACCGCCACCTCCCCGGGGCACTAAACATTTTAATATGGGGGTCCGTTACGGACTCCCAGAGCCCCGGGGACCACCACCTCCCCGGGCTGTGTACTGAATGGGAGGGGGCCGCGCGGCCCCCTCCTGGAGCCCTTGATGGCCCTGGGGACCACCACCCCCAGGGCCGGCTCCTGCAGTGTCCCGGGGTGCCTACCCCCGGGACACTGTAGTTTGCTATGGCAGGACGGAGCCTCGCGGCTCCGGTCCTGCCATAGCAAACTGCTTTGGATATTGGAAGAGAGAGCAGGGAAACCTGCTCTCTCTTCCAATATCCAAAGCGATTGCTTTTCCACATGGGGAGCAGCATGTCAGCTGCTCCCCATGTGGAACAGCAATGCCGGCTCCCAAGGGACGTGGGGAGCCGGCGGGACTGTGGGGGATTGGGGACCCCCCACAGTCCCCAACGGAGAGGGCCAGCCCCGGGGGATGGGGTCCCCGGGGCAAGTAGTGGCTCGGGAGGGGGCCACGCGGCCCCCCTCCCCAAAAAAGAGAAAAACAAATTTAAAAAAAAAAATGGAAAGGCCGGCCCCGGGAGATGGGGTCCCCGGGGCCTTAAAATGGCCAGAGAAGGGGTGCCACGCTGCCCCCTCAAAAAATAAATATAGAGGCCATGCCCCGGGGGATGGGGTCCCCGGGGCAAATACAGGCCCAGGGGAAGGGGGCCACGCGGCCCCTTCCCGTTTTTTTTTTTTTTGGTAATTTAAAAAGGGGTAAGGCCCTGGGGATGGGGTCCCCAGGGCCCAAAAAGAGAAAAAAGGAAGGGGGCTACACAGCCTCCCTTCAGGGGACAAAAAAAAAAAAAAAAAAAACGATCGGGCCCGCAGGCCCCGCCCTTACTTCACCACTCTGCAAACGCGCCCCTGGCGCGTTTGCAGAGGGGGAACAAATTCACCTTGAATACTGGGGGTCCCTGGGGGCCAACTAGCCCACCAGGAACCTCCAGTATGCGCCAGGGGCTGCCTTGCAGAGACGTGTAGAGAGGCCACACCCCTTTTACACCTCTCTGCAACGCAGCTCTGTGGCGCTTTTTGGAGGTATATGGTGGGCTAGTTGGACTCCGGGGACCCTCAGGATTCAAGGGACTTAATCCCCCAACTTAAAACGCGCCACGGGCGCGTTTGCACAGTGGTGAAGTGAGGGGCGGGGCTTCAGGTGACATGTGTGCAAACAGGCCCTGTGGCGCGTTTTAAGATGGGGAATTAAATCCCCTTCAATCCTGAGGGTCTCGGGGCCAACTAGCCCAACAGGTACATCCAGAATGCGCACAGAGCTGCGTTGCAGAGAGGTGTAAAAAGGGTGTGGCCTCTCTACACGTCTCTGCAACGCAGCCCCTGGCGCATATTGGAGGTTCCTGGTGGTCTAGTTGGCCCCTAGGGACCCTCAGGATTCGAGGGGACTTAATCCCCCAACTTAAAACGCGCCACGGGGCGCGTTTGCAAAGATGTCACCTCAGGCCCCGCCCCTCCCTTCACCATTGTGCAAATATTCCTCTAAAATCAGCCGAAATAGGAATTCCGATTTACTCACCTGTTATAAGGAGAGACCTCAGTGCTGTATCTTTCAGCCCAGTACTGGTCCTGAAAAGTAATTTTAACCGTACTTACCAGTAACTTGAATTTCCTTCCATAGGCTAACATTGACTGGTTTCACTTGGAAATTCTTCTAAGTGTGGAGTTTTGGAACTTTAAAATATTCCTCTAAAATCAGCCGAAATACGAATTCCGATTTACTCACCTGTTATCAGGAGAGACCTCAGTGCTGCATCTTTCAGCCCAGTACTGGTCCTGAAAAGTAATTTTAACCGTACTTACCGGTAACTTGAATTTCCTTCATAGGCTAACATTGACTGGTTTCACTTGGAAATTCTTCTAAGTGTGGAGTTTTGGAACTTTAAAATATTCCTCTAAAATCAGCCGAAATACGAATTCCGATTTACTCACCTGTTATCAGGAGAGACCTCAGTGCTGCATCTTTCAGCCCAGTACTGATCCTGAAAAGTAATTTTAACCGTACTTACCGGTAACTTGAATTTCCTTCATAGGCTAACATTGACTGGTTTCACTTGGAAATTCTTCTAAGTGTGGAGTTTTGGAACTTTAAAATATTCCTCTAAAATCAGCCGAAATACGAATTCGATTTACTCACCTGTTATCAGGAGAGACCTCAGTGCTGCATCTTTAAGCCCAGTACTGATCCTGAAAAGTAATTTTAACCGTACTTACCGGTAACTTGAATTTCCTTTATAGGCTAACATTGACTGGTTTCACTTGGAAATTCTTCTAAGTGTGGAGTTTTGGAACTTTAAAATATTCCTCTAAAATCAGCCGAAATACGAATTCCGATTTACTCACCTGTTATCAGGAGAGACCTCAGTGCTGCATGTTTCAGCCCAGTACTGATCCTCAAAAGTAATTTTAACCGTACTTACCGGTAACTTGAATTTCCATCATAGGCTAACATTGACTGGTTTTCAGCAAAAAAGTTTCAAAGTGTTGATTTTCACAAACTACAAATATTCCTTAAAAATCGCCTGTATGACAAACACATTCTTTCAACTGTTTACAGGAGATGCACCAGTGCTGGATCCAGGATCCAACACTGAGTAAGAAAAAGTAACGATAACAGTTTTTACCTGCTAAGTTAATTTCCTTCCATAGGATAACATTGGTGATTCTATGAGAAAAGTTTCTAAGTGTCAACTTTTAAAATACAATAATATTCCTTAAAAATCACGACTGTAACCAAAACGCTTTTACTCAACTGTTTACAGGAGATGTACCAGGACTGAATCTAGGATCCAGTCCTGTGGTTAGATAAGTAATCCATAAAGTAACTAATTGCATTTAACTAGAAATTCACATTGAGCTGAATGTTGCATTGTGTTTGAAAATGTGTTGCCCATTGCAACAACTGTAACTACTGTACTTAAAAGTCTATTGCCTATCTGCAAAGTATTTAAACTAAAGTAATTCATTAAGAGAAAGTATTTTTGTAATGTAATGTATAATGTAATTACAATGTAATTTAAAAAATAAAATATGTTAAAAAAATTGTTTCTAAAAATGTAGTAAATCAGTATGAAAAAAATTAATATAACAATTAATACATTTAAAAATTGTCATTTACAAAACCTTTGAAATTCACTAAAAAACGTAGATTTCAGGCACGTTATAGTTAGAAATTAGCATTTAAAAAACCTTTGAAATTCACTGAAAAAACCATAGGTTTCAGACACGTTATAGTTACAAATTAGCATTTAAAAAACCTTTGAAATTCACTGAAAAACCATAGGTTTCAGACACGTTATAGTTACAAATTAGCATTTAAAAAACCTTTGAAATTCACTGAAAAAACCATAGGTTTTAGGGACAGTTATAGTTACTTGGACATTGCACTCGTACAAAACCCGTGAAATTCCCCGTTATAGTTAGTTCAGCTAACTATAACTCGCGCCCCGCAATGCACTGCTGATGACGTCACATATTACATCACTCATGACATGGTCAGTGACATCACTGATGACATCACTGATGACATCTCAAATGACATCACTGATGACATCATCCACGTGATAATCTGATGCACCTCCTCACACCCTAATATAACCTTTGATACACCCACTCTAAATTACAGACTGCCATTCGCAAAACCATAGACACTTCAACACCAATAACTACATACCCACTCACTGATTCTTAGGTCTACACACACACATCCACTCACTCACCCGTACAGTCACTCATACTTACGGTCACTCAGTACAGGACTATCATATGCACTCATACTCCTATATAGACACTCAAACACCGCCACTCATCCATAGAGGTACTCACACACCTAGTCAGTCATGCAAATAATTAAACACACTACCATTTACTCACCTATACAGTTATACACACACCACCCCACTTACTCATACAAATACTAGCACATTCTTACGCTCTTATACAATCACTGATACAAGCACACACTCATCCATACAGCCACTATCACAATCAGTCACTCTCGCTTATAGCTATTTATATACTCCAACACACATATATACTGCCTTGCACATATGTAGTTACTCACACATGTACCACTGGGACATACATTCACTCACTAACACACTCTTACACACACTTACCCACCCATAAAGTCTATCACAGATGCACTCTTGAAACCATCCACCCAGTGAATCACCCACTCACACATCTATGCACAGAGTCGCACACACCCCACCCACACAAACACTCAGGCACCCATACAGATACTCACAGAAGCATTCAATAACTCAAATAGACACTCATGTAGCTATTCACAAACACATGCAGCCACTTACACAGCAACAGACAGACGGATACAGACATTCACCCAGTTTAGTCACTAACCCATGCATTCAGTACGATACGTTAAATCACTCACTTATACAGTCAGTCACGCACCTACTAAATCATCCATACAGACACTTACACACCCACTCATTCTTCAATACGTCTTTTCCTATATATATTAAAAATATTTAAACTTTAGAGAAACACACAGTCACTGGATGATGTCATCAGTGATGTCATTTGAGATGTCATCAGTGATGTAATCAGTGATGTCACTGACCATGTCATGAGTGATGTAATATGTGACGTCATCAGCAGTGCATTGTGGGCGCGAGTTATAGTTAGCTGAACTAACTATAACGGGGGAATTTCACGGGTTTTGTACGAGTGCAATGTCCAAGTAACTATAACTGTCCCTAAAACCTATGGTTTTTCAGTGAATTTCAAAGGTTTTTTAAATGCTAATTTGTAACTATAACGTGTCTGAAACCTATGGTTTTTCAGTGAATTTCAAAGGTTTTTTAAATGCTAATTTGTAACTATAACGTGTCTGAAACCTATGGTTTTTTCAGTGAATATATATATATATATATATACTGCCAGTAGGTATATATATATTTTTTTAGAATGAAGCGTGGTCTCCCGTGCTTCATTTCTATTAAACCCCCAGGTGGACCAGGTCCGGGGGGCAAATATGTTCATAAATGCGAGGGCCGCCACCTCCCCGGGGCTATGTGTATTAGCTGTTGGGGGCCAAGCGGGACCCTGCAGCCCTGTAGACTGCCCCCTCCCCTGGGCTTAATTTAAAAAATGAGTGTGGGGAGGGGATCCTGCCCCCCCACGCAGCCCCGGGGACCGCCACCTCCCTGGGGCTATATGCATTAGATGCAGGGGGTCTATGCGCCCCACCGCAGTCCCGCGGACCGCCACCTCCCCGAGGCTATGCTAAAAAATGTAGTGTGGGGGGCTCAAGCCCCACCCACACTGCCCGAGGACCACCACCTCGCCGGGCCCACTTTAACTAAATGCGGGGGTCAGTTGTGGGCCCCTGGCCCCGGGGACCACCACCTACCTGGGGCTACACAGATCTTGGGAGGGAGGCCATGCGGCCCCCCTCCAGGAGCCCTCCATGGCCCTTGGGACCGCCAACCCCCAGGGCCAGCACCAGCACTGTCCCGGGGTGCCCACACCGGGACATTGCAGTTTGCTATGGCATGGCGGGAGCACTGCTCCTGCCATGCCACAGCAAACTTCTGTTTCACTTCATGGAAGCGAGAGCAGGAAAACAGCTCTTGCTTCCATGAAGCAAAGCAGAATTGCTTTTGGGCAAAGGGAGCTGCATGTTATCAGCCCCCTCTGCCCAAAAGCAATGCTGGCTCCTGCAGGAGGCGGGGAGCCGGCAGGGACAGCAGGGGCATTGGGGCTCCACCCCGGTCCCCTTCTAAGAGGCCAAGCCCTGGGGGATGGGGTCCCCGGGGCCAAAAATTGCCCGGGAGGGGGGCCACTCAGCCCCCCTCCCTTTTTTCAATTTAATAAAAAGAATGGCCAGGCCTTGGGAGATGGGTTACCCGGGGCTGAAATTGGCCTGCGGCCCCCCTCCCCTTTAGAAAAAAAACTAAAAACACACAATGGCCCAGCCCCAGGGGATGGGGTCCCCGGAGCATATATCGGCCTCGGGATGGGGCCACGCGACCCCCCTTCGTTTCAAAATAAATAAACTTGGTAAAATGGGTCATGCCCTGGGGATGGGGTCCCCGGGGCCTAAAACCACCAAGGGAAGGGAGGCCACACAGCCCCCTTTCCTATAATAAAAAAAAAGACGAACCGGCAACTCACCGGAAGCCCCGCCCCCTTTCACCACTACTCTGCAAACGCGCCTCATGGTCTTGGTTGGGGAATGAAGTCCCTGTCGCTACTGAGGCTCCTTAGGGACCAACTAGCCTGTCAGGTACCTCCAGTAAGCCCCACACAGTGGGATTGCTGAGAGGTGGTCTGAGGGCACTTCTCTTTTTACACCACTCTGCAAACGCGCCTCTTGGCGCACTGCTGGTGGGGCGATGAGGTCCCCTTGTGTCCTGAAGACCTCAGGACTAAAGTGGACTTCATCTCCCAAGCAGCAGTGCGCCAGCAGGCATGTTTGCAGAGTGGTGTAAAAGGGGGTGTGGCCTTTGATTACCTCTCAGCAATCCCACTGTGTGGGGCTTACTGGAGGTAACAGGTAGGCTAGTTGGCCCCTAAGGACCCCCAGCAGCGAAGGGGGCTTTATCCCCAAACCAAGAGCACGCCAGGAGGCGCGTATGCAGAGTGGTGGATAAAGGGGGTGTGGCCTGGTATCACATCTCAGCAATGCTGCTGTGTGGGACTTACTGTAGATAATAGGAGGGGTAGTTGGCCCCCAAGGACCCCAAGGGGGCCTCCTGTTTCCTCCAGTAAGTCCCACACAGTGGGATTGCTAAGTGGTTTTCGGAGGCCACACCCCCCTTTCTCTACTACTCTGCAAACACGCCTTGTGGTGCACTACTGGTTGGGGGATGAAGTCAACTTTACTCCTGAGGGACTATGGGGGCCAAGAAGCCCTCCTGGTACTGCCTGTAATTCCTACGCAGCGAAATTCCTGAGCACTGGTTCCAGGGACTGTGAGTGTTTTTTAAAAGTGTATTAGTTTTAAATATATATACCAAGGTGTATTGGTGAATCAGTGGGTTTATGAGTGACTGTATGGATGACTCAGTGTATGAGTGACTGACTGTATAAGTGAGTGATTAGGTGTCTCAGTGAACGTATGGGTGAGTGACTGGTTGTATGAATGTATGTATCTGTCTGACAGTTAATGTCTAAGTGGGTGTGTGAGTGTGTTAGAGGGTATGTGAATGGCTATATGGGAGATTGATTGGTTGTTTGACTACGTCTATGGTTGTCTGGGTGTCTCTGTGTGTGGGTGAGGAGGTGTGTGACTGCCTGTATGGATCAGTGAGTGGGTGTGTCAGTAATGTATGGGGTACTGTTGCGTGTGTGAAAGGTTGTATGAGTGATTGAGTGTCTGCATGGCTGTGTCAGTGACTGAGTGCATGTGTCAGTATGGGTGAGTAACTGAGTATGTGAAAGGCAGTATACATGAGTGACGGGATATATGAGGGACTGTATGCATGAGTTAGTGAATGTGAGAGTGGCTATATAGATGAGTGCATGCTTGTCAGTGACTGTATAGCTGAGTGAGTATGTGTTCCTATTTCTATGAGTAAGTAAGTGGGTGGGTGTGTAATTGTTTGGGTGAGTAAGTGGTTGTATGATTGACTGTATGGGTGAATGTCTAGGTATGTGAGTAGTTTTATGGGTGACTCACTCAGTGTGTCAGCGTCTGTATGCCTGTATGAGTGGATATGTCAATGGCTGCATTAGTGAGTGAGTGGGTCTATGAGTCACAGTATGGGTGAGCGAGTGGATGTGTGTATAAATCAATTAATAAGTGAGTGGGTGTGTAAGTGCTGGTACAGCCTTGTGAATGGGTTTGTGAATGGTTGTGTGGGAGTGGCAGTGGCAGTGGGTGTATAAAAGATTCTACAGTGGTGTGAGTGTTTGCGTCTTCGGAAACATGGTGAGACTTACAACAGTGACATGGGAAGGGTTGCTGTTTTATATTTGGCTAGGCCCAACATTCTGAGCAGTCGGTGAATAGTGAAGCTGCCAGAGAAAAGTGAGGTTTAAGACATATTGACAGAGGGATTAGGGATTAGGCTGCTTCGTATGAGTCTCCGGAAAGGTACACTTGAAGTAGGCAGTATAGATTTAGGTGTCTACTTGCAATGGGAAGTGCACTTTGTCAAGTTTAAAGGTCTGCATGCTCTTGTGACTCAGGTATGTGTATACTTGTACATGCATTCTGACAGGTGCTGTGCATCTGAAGATCCTAGTTTAAAAAACTGGTAGCTTCAAATACAGGTGCACAAATTTTCTAAGTTCCACTCCATCATTCGGTCACAGAGGGAGACATGTCTTACCTATGTAGGTGTCACAGAACCCCTCAACTAGACTGTTGAATAACCACTTGCCCTGAATTATGAGCAGAAAGGAATGCATACACCTTCTTGTAAAGAAACTTAGAGAGCATGCGGTCTCAAACACAGATACTCTACTATTTCTAGGTTTCTTTTTATGTATCATGTCACTAGGAAAAGGCACAGACAAACGCATTGAAGCCTTCGGAAACATGGTGAGGCTTACAACAGTGAAGTGAGAAGGGTTACTGTTTTATATTTGGCTAGGCCAAACATTCTGAGCAGTCGGTGAATAGGGAAGTTTGCCAGAGAAAAATGTGGTTTAAGACATGTTGGCAGAGGGATTAGGGATCAGGCCACTTCGTGTGAGTCTCTGGAACTACCCATGCACTTATGCAATGACCCATGCACTACCTTTGCACTCATCCATTCACTCAAGCACTACCCATGCACTCATTCAATCACAAAGGCACTACCTTTGCACTGATGCATTCACTGAGGCACAACCCATGCACTCATCCAATCATTCAAACACAATCCTTGCACTCACTTTTCTCTGGCAGCTTCACTATTCACCGACTGCTCAGAATGATGGGCCTAGCCAAATATAAAACAGCAACCCTTCCCATGTCACTGTTGTAAGTCTCACCATGTTTCTGCACCCCTCTTGCTTCTTTCTGCACCACTCTTGCCTCTTTCTGCACCTCTCTTGCTTCTTTCTATAACTCTCTTGCTTCTTTCTGCACCTCTCTTGCTTCGTTCTGCACTATTCTTGCTTCTTTCTGCACCTCTTTTGCCTCTTTCTGCACCTCACTTGCTTCTTTCTGCATCTCTCTTGCTTCTTTCTGCTCGTCTCTTGCTTCTTTCTGCACCTCTCTTGCTTCTTTCTGCACCTCTCTTGCCTCTTTCTGCATGTCACTCTCTTCTTTCCGCACCTCTCTTGTTTCCTTCTGCAACTCTCTTGCTTCTTTCTGTACTTCTCTTGCTTCTTTCTGCACCTTTCTTCCTCTTTCTGCACCTTTCTTCCTATTCCTGCACCTTTATTCCTCTTTCTGTAGTTCTCTTGTTTCTTTCAGCACTTCTCTTGCTTCTTTCTGCACCTATCTTGCCTCTTACTGTACTTTTCTTGCCTCTTTCTGCACCTCTTTTGCCTCTTTCTGAACTTCTCTTGCCTATTTCTGCACCTCTCTTGCTTCTTTCTGCACCTCACATACTTCTTTCTGCACCTCACATGTTTCTTTCTGCACTTCTCGCTTCTTTCTGTACCTCTCTTGCCTCTTTCTGTATTTCTCTTGCTTCTTTCTGTACCTTTCTTCCTCTTTCTATACTTCTCTTGCCTCTTTCTGCACTTCTCTTGCTTCTTTCTGTAATTTTCTTCCTATTGCTGTACTTCTCTTGCCTCTTTCTGTACGTTTCTTCCTCTTTCTGCACCTAACTCTCTTCTTTCTGTACCTCTCTTGCTTCTTCCTGCACCTCTCTTTCTTCTTTCTGCACTTCTCTTGACTCTTTCTGTACTTCTCTCGCCTCTATCTGTACTTCTCTTGCCTCTTTCTGCACCTCTCTTGCCTCTTTCTGCAAGTCACTCTCTTCTTTCTGCACCTCTCTTGTTTCCTTCTGTACCTCTCTTGCTTCTTTCTGCACTTCTCTTGCTTCTTTCTGCACTTCTCTTGCTTCTTTATGTACCTTTCTTCCTCTTTCTGCACCTTTCTTCCTATTTCTGCACCTTTCTTCCTCTTTCTGCAATTCTCTTCTTTCTTTCTGCACTTCTCTTGCTTCTTTCTGCACATATCTTGCTTCATTCTGTACTTTTCTTGCCTCTTTCTGCACCTCTTTTGACTCTTTCTGAACTTCTCTTGCCTCTTTCTGCACCTCTCTTGCATCTTTCATCACCTCTGTTGCTTCTTTCTGCACCTCTCTTGCCTCTTTTATCACTTCTCTTGCTTCTTTCTGCACCTCACTTGCTTCTTTCTGCACCTCACTTGTTTCTTTCTGCACTTCTCGCTTCTTTCTGTACCTCTTTTGCCTCTTTCTGTATTTCTCTTGCTTCTTTCTGCACCTTTCTTCACCTTTCTACACTTCTTTTGCCTCTTTCTGCACTTCTCTTGCTTCTTCCTGACCTTTCTTCCTCTTTCTGCACATCTCTTGCCTCTTTCTGTACCTTTTTTCCTCTTTCTGCACCTCACTCTCTTTGTTCAGTACCTCCCTTGCTTCTCTTTGCACCTCTCTTGCTTCTTTCTGCACTTCTCTTGCCTCTTTCTGCACCTCTCTTGCCTCTTCCTGCACCGCTCTTGCCTCTTTCTGTACCGCTCTTGCCTCTTTCTGCACCTCTTCTGCCTCTTTCTGCACCTCTATTGCCTCTTTCTACATTTCTTTTGCTTCTTTCGCACCTCTTTCCTCTTTATGGACATTGCTTTCTCTTTATGCACCTCGCCTGCTTCTTTCTGCACTTCTCTTGCTTCTTTCTGCTCCTCTCTTCCTTCTTTCTGAACCCCTCTTGCCTCTTTCTGTACCTCTGTTGCTTCTTTCTGCACCTCTGTTGCTTCTTTCTGCACCACTCTTTCCTTATCCTGCACCTCTCTTGCCTCTTTCTGCACCTCTCTTGCTTTTTTCTGTACCACTCTTGCTTCTTTCTGCACGTCTCTTGCTTCTTTCTGTACCTCTTTTGCCTCTTTCTGCACGTCTCTTGCTTCTTTCTGCATCTCTCTTGCTTCTTTCTGCTCCTCTCTTGCTTCTTTCTGCACCTCTCTTGCCTCTTTCTGCACATCACTCTCTTCTTTCTGCACCTCTCTTGTTGCCTTCTGCACCTCTCTTGCTTCTTTCTGCAGTTCTCTTGCTTCTTTCTGTGCCTTTCTTCCTCTTTCTGCACCTTTCTTCCTATTTCTGTACCATTATTCCTCTTTCTGCAGCTCTCTTGTTTCTTCCTGCACTTCTCTTGCCTCTTTCTGCACCTATCTTGCTTCTTTCTTCACCTCTCTTGCCTCTTTCTGTACCTCTCCAGCTTCTTTCTGCACCTCACTTGCTTCGTTCTGCACCTCACATGTTTCTTCCTGCACTTCTCGCTCCTTTCTGTACCTCTCTTGCATCTTTCTGTGTTTCTCGCTTTTTTCTGTAACTTTCTTCCTCTTTCTACACTTCTCTTGCCTTTCTCTTCTCTTCCTTCTTTCTGCACCTTTCTACCTCTTTCTGCACTTCTCTTGCCTCTTTCTGTACCTTTCTTCCTCTTTCTGCACCTCACTTTCTTCTTTCTCTACCTCTCTTGCTTCTTTCTGTATCTCTCTTGCTTCTTTCTGCACTTCTCTTGCCTTTTTCTGTACTTCTCTTGCCACTTTCTGCACCTCTCTTGCTTCTTTCTGCACCTCACTTGCTTCTTTCTGCACCTCTCTTGCTTCATTCTGCTCCCCTCTTGCCTCTTTCTGCACCTCTCTTGCTTCTTTCTGCACATCACTCTCTTCTTTCTGCACCTCTTTGTTTCCTTCTGCACCTCTCTTGCTTCTTTCTGCATTTCTCTTGCTTCTTTCAGTGCATTTCTTCCTCTTTCTGTACCTTTATTCCTATTTCTGCACCTTTCTTCCTCTTTCTGCAGTTCTCTTGTTTCTTTCTGTACTTCTCTTGCTTCTTTCTGCACCTATCTTGCTTCTTTCTGCACTTTTCTTGCCTCTTTCTGCACCTCTCTCCCCTCTTTCTGCACTGATCTTGCCTTTTCTGCACTTCTCTTGCCTCTTTCTGCACCTCTCTTGCCTCTTTCTATATTTCTCTTCCTTCTTTCGCACCTCTCTTGCTTCTCTCTGCACATTTCTTCCTCTTTATGAACCTCACTTGCTTCTTTCTGCACTTCTCTTGCTTCTTTCTGCACCTCGCTTCCTTCTTTCTGCACCCTTCTTGTATCTTTCTGCACCTCTGTTCCTTCTTTCTGCGCTAATCTTGCTTCTTTCTGCACCACTCTTTCCTCATTCCGCACTTCTCTTGCCTCTTTCTGCAACTCTGTTGCTTCTTTCTGTACTTCTCTTGCTTCTTTCTGCACCTCTCTTGCTTCTTTCTGCACCTCTCTTGCCTCTTTCATCACTTCTTTTGATTCTTTCTACACCTCACTTGCTTCTTTCTGCACTTCTCTTGCTTCTTTCTGCACCTCTCTTGTATCTTTCTGCATTTCTCTTGCTTCTTTTGCACCTCACTTGCTTCTTTCTGCACCTCACTCTCTTCTTTCTGTACCTCTCTTGCTTCCTTCTGAACCTCTCTTTCCTCTTTATGCACCTCACTTGCTTCTTTCTGCACCTCACTTTCTTCTTTCTGCACCTCTCTTGCTTTTTCTGCACCTCTTTTGCTTCTTCGTGCATTTCTCTTGCGTCTGTCTGCACCTTTCTTCCTCTTTCTGTACCTTTCTTCCTCTTTCTGCACCTTTCTTCCTCTTTCTGCACCTTTCTTTCTCTTTCTGCTCTTCCCTTGCTTCTTTCTGCACTTCAATTGCCTCTTCTGCACTTCTCTTGCTTCTTTCTGCACCTCACTTGCTTCTTCCTATATGTCTCTTGCTTCTTTCATCACTTCTCTTGCTCCTTTCTGCACCTCACTTGCTTCTTTCTGTACTTCTCTTGCTTCTTTCTGCACCTCTCCTGCCTCTTTCTACATTTCACTTGCTTCTTTCTGTACCTTTATTTCTCTTTCTGCACCTCTCTTGCATCTTTTTGCATTTCTCTTGTTTATTTCTGCACCTTTCTCGCTCTTTCTGCACTTCTCTTGCCTCTTTCTGAACCTTTCTTCCTTTTTCTACACTGCTCTTGTTTCTTTCTGCACTTCCCTAGCTTCTTTCTGCAACCCTCTTGCCTCTTTCTGTACCTCACTTGCTTTTTTCTGCACCAAACACTCTTCTTTCTGCACCTCTATTGATTCTTTCTGTACCTCTTTTGCATCTTTCTGAATATCTCTTGCTTTTTTCTGCACCTTTCTTCCTCTTTCTGCACCTTTTTTCCTCTTTCGACACCTTTCTTGCCTCTTTCTGCACCTCAATTGCTTCTTTCTGCACTTCTCTTGCATCTTTCTGCACTCTTCTTGCTTCTCTCTGCAATTCAAATACTTCTTTCTGTGCCTCTCTTGCTTCTTTCTGCACCTCACTTGCTTCTTTCTGTACCTCGTTTGCTTCTTTCTGCACTTCTCTTGCCTCTTTCTGCACTTCTGCTTCTTTCTGCACCTTTCTTCCTCTTTCTGCACCTCTCTTACTTCTTTCTGCACCTCACACTTTTCTTTCTGCACCTCTCTTGCTTCTTTCTGCAGTTCTCTTACTTCTTTCTGTACCTCTCTTGCCTCTTTATGCACCTCTTTTGTCTTCCTGCACCTCTCTTGCTTCTTTCTGCACCTCCCTTGCTTCTTTCTGCACTTCTCTTCCTTCTTTCGCACCTCTCTTGCTTCTCTCTGCACATTTCTTCCTCTTTATGAACCTCACTTGCTTCTTTCTGCACTTCTCTTGCTTCTTTCTGCACCTCGCTTCCTTCTTTCTGCACCCTTCTTGTATCTTTCTGCACCTCTGTTCCTTCTTTCTGCGCTTCTCTTGCTTCTTTCTGCACCACTCTTTCCTCATTCCGCACTTCTCTTGCCTCTTTCTGCAACTCTGTTGCTTCCTTCTGTACTTCTCTTGCTTCTTTCTGCACCTCTCTTGCTTCTTTCTGCACCTCTCTTGCCTCTTTCATCACTTCTTTTGATTCTTTCTACACCCCACTTGCTTCTTTCTGCACTTCTCTTGCTTCTTTCTGCACCTCTCTTGTATCTTTCTGCATTTCTCTTGCTTCTTTTTGCACCTCACTTGCTTCTTTCTGCACCTCACTCTCTTCTTTCTGTACCTCTCTTGCTTCCTTCTGAACCTCTCTTTCCTCTTTATGCACCTCACTTGCTTCTTTCTGCACCTCACTTTCTTCTTTCTGCACCTCTCTTGCTTCTTTCTGCACCTCTTTTGCTTCTTCGTGCATTTCTCTTGCGTCTGTCTGCACCTTTCTTCCTCTTTCTGTACCTTTCTTCCTCTTTCTGCACCGTTCTTCCTCTTTCTGCACCTTTCTTCCTCTTTCTTCTCTTCCCTTGCTTCTTTCTGCACTTCAATTGCCTCTTCTGCACTTCTCTTGCTTCTTTCTGCACCTCACTTGCTTCTTCCTATATGTCTCTTGCTTCTTTCATCACTTCTCTTGCTCCTTTCTGCACCTCACTTGCTTCTTTCTGTACTTCTCTTGCTTCTTTCTGCACCTCTCCTGCCTCTTTCTACATTTCACTTGCTTCTTTCTGTACCTTTATTTCTCTTTCTGCACCTCTCTTGCATCTTTTTGCATTTCTCTTGTTTATTTCTGCACCTTTCTCGCTCTTTATGCACTTCTCTTGCCTCTTTCTGAACCTTTCTTCCTTTTCTACACTGCTCTTGTTTCTTTCTGCACTTCCCTAGCTTCTTTCTGCAACCCTCTTGCCTCTTTCTGCACCTCACTTGCTTTTTCTGCACCAAACACTCTTTCTTTCTGCACCTCTATTGATTCTTTCTGTACCTCTCTTGCATCTTTCTGAATATCTCTTGCTTTTTCTGCACCTTTCTTCCTTTTTCTGCACCTTTTTTCCTCTTTCGACACCTTTCTTGCCTCTTTCTGCACCTCAATTGCTTCTTTCTGCACTTCTCTTGCATCTTTCTGCACTCTTCTTGCTTCTCTCTGCAATTCAAATACTTCTTTCTGTGCCTCTCTTGCTTCTTTCTGCACCTCTCTTGCTTCTTTCTGCACCGCTCTTGCTTCTTTCTGCACTTCTCTTGCCTCTTTCTGCACCTCTCTTGCTTCTTTCTGCACCTTTCTCCCTGTTTCCGTACCTCTGTTGCTTCTTTCTGTTCCTCTCTTGCTTCTTTCTGCACCTCACTTGCTTCTTTCTGTACCTCGTTTGCTTCTTTCTGCACTTCTCTTGCCTCTTTCTGCACTTCTGCTTCTTTCTGCACCTTTCTTCCTCTTTCTGCACCTCTCTTACTTCTTTCTGCACCTCACACTTTTCTTTCTGCACCTCTCTTGCTTCTTTCTGCAGTTCTCTTACTTCTTTCTGTACCTCTCTTGCCTCTTTATGCACCTCTTTTGTCTTCCTGCACCTCTCTTGCTTCTTTCTGCACCTCCCTTGCTTCTTTCTGCACTTCTCTTGCTTCTTTCTGCACTTCTATTGCTTCTTTCTGTACCTTTCTTCCTCTTTCTGCAACTCTCTTACCTCTTTTTGCACCTCACACTTTTCTTTCTGCACCTCTCTTGCTTCTTTCTGCATCTCTCATGCCTCTTTTTGCACCTCACTTGATTTTTTCTGCACTGCTCTATCTTTTCTTTCTGCACCTCTTTTTCTTCTTTCTGCACCTTTCTTCCTTCTTTCTGCACTTCTCTGGATTCTTTCTATGCCTTTCGTTATGTCTTTGCACCTTTCTTCCTCTTTTTGCACTTCTCTTGCTTCTTTCTGCACTTTTCTTGCCTCTTTCTGTACCTCTCTTGCTTCTTTCTGTACTTCTCTTGCCTCTTTCTGTACTTCACTTGCTTCTTTCTGTACTTCTCTTGCTTCTTTCTGTCTTTCTTCTTCTTTCTGTGCCTTTCTTCTTCTTTCTGTGCCTTTCTTCCTCTATCTGCACCTCTCTTCCTTCTTTTTGCACCTCTCTTCCTTCTTTCTGCACCTCTCTTGCTTCTTTCTGCACCACTCTTGCTTCTTTCTCACCTCTCTAGCTTCTTTCTGCACTTCTCTTGCTTCTTTCTGCACTTCTTCTATCTCTTTCTGCCCCTCTATGGATTCTTCCTGCACCTCTCTTGCTTTTTTCTGCACCTCTCTTGCTTTTTTCTGCGCCTCTCTTGCCTCTTTCTGCATTTCTCTTGCTTCTTTCTGCACCTCTCTTCCTTCTTTCTACACTTCTCTTGCTTCTTTCTATGCCTTTCTTTATGTTTTTGCACCTTTCTTCCTCTTTTTACACTTCTCTTGCTTCTTTTTGCACTTCTCTTGCTTCTTTCTGCACTTCTCTTGCCTCTTTCTGCACCTCTCTTGCTTCTTTCTGCACCTCTCTTGCTTCTTTCTGCACTTCTCGTGCATCTTTCTGTACCTCTCATGCCTCTTTCTGCACCTCTCTTGCTTCTTTCTGCACCTCTCCTGCTTCTTTGTGCACTTCTCTTGCTTATGTCTGCTCCTTTCATCCTCTTTCTGCACTTCTCTTGCCACTTTCTGCTTTTCTGTTGCTTCTTTCTGTATCTTTCTTCCTATTTCTGCACTTTTCTTGCCTCTTTTTGCACCTTTCTTCCTCCTCCTGCACATCTCTTACCTCTTTCTGGACATCTCTTCCTCTTTCTGCACCTCCCTTCTTTGTGCACCTCTGCTGCTTCTTTCTGCACCTCTCTTGCCTCTTTCTGCTCTTCTCTTGCCTCTTTTTGCACCTCTCTTGCTCCTTTCTGCACCTCTCTTGCTTCTTTTTTCACCTCTCTTGCTTCTTTCTCTACCTTTCTTTCTGCACTTTGTTTGCCTCTCTCTGCACTTCACTTGCTTCTTTCTGTACTTCTCTTGCTTCTTTCTGTGTCTTTCTTCTTCTTTCTGTGCCTTTCTTCTTCTTTCTGTGCCTTTCTTCCTCTATCTGCACCTCTCTTCCTTCTTTATGGCTTCTCTTGCCTCTATCTGTACTTCTCTTGCCTCTTTCTGCACCTCTCTTGCCTCTTTCTGTACATTTCTTCCTCTTTGTGCACCTCGCTTGCTTCTTTCTGCACTTCTCTTGCCTCTTTCTGTGCTTCTCTTGCCTCTTTCTTGACCTTCTCTTGCCTTTTCTGCACTTGATTTGCTTCTTTCTGTGCCTCTCTTGCTTCTTTCTGCACCTCTCTTCCTTCTTTCTGCACTGCTCTTGCTTCTTCCTGCACTGCTCTTGCCTCTTTCTGTACCGCTCTTGCCTCTTTCTGCATCTCTTCTGCCTCTTTCTGCACCTCTATTGCCTCTGTCTACATTTCTTTTGCTTCTTTCACACCTCTTTCCTCTTTATGGACATTGCTTTCTCTTTATGCACCTCGCCTGCTTCTTTCTGCACTTCTCTTGCTTCTTTCTGCTCCTCTCTTCCTTCTTTCTGAACCCCTCTTGCCTCTTTCTGTACCTCTGTTGCTTCTTTCTGCACCTCTGTTGCTTCTTTCTGCACCACTCTTCCTTATCCTGCACCTCTCTTGCCTCTTTCTGCACCTCTCTTGCTTTTTTCTGTACCACTCTTGCTTCTTTCTGCACGTCTCTTGCTTCTTTCTGTACCTCTTTTGCCTCTTTCTGCACGTCTCTTGCTTCTTTCTGCATCTCTCTTGCTACTTTCTGCTCCTCTCTTGCTTCTTTCTGCACCTCTCTTGCCTCTTTCTGCATGTCACTCTCTTCTTTCTGCACCTCTCTTGTTGCCTTCTGCACCTCTCTTGCTTCTTTCTGCAATTCTCTTGCTTCTTTCTGTGCCTTTCTTCCTCTTTCTGCACCTTTCTTCCTATTTCTGTACCATTATTCCTCTTTCTGCAGCTCTCTTGTTTCTTCCTGCACTTCTCTTGCCTCTTTCTGCACCTATCTTGCTTCTTTCTTCACCTCTCTTGCCTCTTTCTGTACCTCTCCAGCTTCTTTCTGCACCTCACTTGCTTCGTTCTGCACCTCACATGTTTCTTCCTGCACTTCTCGCTCCTTTCTGTACCTCTCTTGCATCTTTCTGTGTTTCTCTTGCTTTTTTCTGCACCTTTCTTCCTCTTTCTACACTTCTCTTGCCTTTCTCTTCTCTTCCTTCTTTCTGCACCTTTCTACCTCTTTCTGCACTTCTCTTGCCTCTTTCTGTACCTTTCTTCCTCTTTCTGCACCTCACTTTCTTCTTTCTCTACCTCTCTTGCTTCTTTCTGTATCTCTCTTGCTTCTTTCTGCACTTCTCTTGCCTTTTTCTGTACTTCTCTTGCCACTTTCTGCACCTCTCTTGCTTCTTTCTACACCTCACTTGCTTCTTTCTGCACCTCTCTTGCTTCATTCTGCTCCTCTCTTGCCTCTTTCTGCACCTCTCTTGCTTCTTTCTGCACATCACTCTCTTCTTTCTGCACCTCTTTGTTTCCTTCTGCACCTCTCTTGCTTCTTTCTGCATTTCTCTTGCTTCTTTCAGCGCATTTCTTCCTCTTTCTGTACCTTTATTCCTATTTCTGCACCTTTCTTCCTCTTTCTGCAGTTCTCTTGTTTCTTTCTGCACTTTTCTTGCCTCTTTCTGCACCTCTCTCCCCTCTTTCTGCACTGATCTTGCCTTTTCTGCACTTCTCTTGCTTTTTTCTGCACCCCTCTTGCCTCGTTCTATATTTCTCTTCCTTCTTTCGCACCTCTCTTGCTTCTTTCTGCACATTTCTTCCTCTTTATGAACCTCAATTGCTTCTTTCTGCACTTCTCTTGCTTCTTTCTGCACCTCGCTTCCTTCTTTCTGCACCCTTCTTGTATCTTTCTGCACCTCTGTTCCTTCTTTCTGCGCTTCTCTTGCTTCTTTCTGCACCACTCTTTCCTCATTCCGCACTTCTCTTGCCTCTTTCTGCAACTCTCTTTCGTCATTCTGCACTTCTCTTGCCTCTTTCTGCAACTCTGTTGCTTCTTTCTGTACTTCTCTTGCTTCTTTCTGCACCTCTCTTGCTTCTTTCTGCACCTCTCTTGCCTCTTTCATCACTTCTTTTGATTCTTTCTACACCCCACTTGCTTCTTTCTGCACTTCTCTTGCTTCTTTCTGCACCTCTCTTGTATCTTTCTGCATTTCTCTTGCTTCTTTTTGCACCTCACTTGCTTCTTTCTGCACCTCACTCTCTTCTTTCTGTACCTCTCTTGCTTCCTTCTGAACCTCTCTTTCCTCTTTATGCACCTCACTTGCTTCTTTCTGCACCTCACTTTCTTCTTTCTGCACCTCTCTTGCTTTTTCTGCACCTCTTTTGCTTCTTCGTGCATTTCTCTTGCGTCTGTCTGCACCTTTCTTCCTCTTTCTGTACCTTTCTTCCTCTTTCTGCACCTTTCTTCCTCTTTCTGCACCTTTCTTTCTCTTTCTGCTCTTCCCTTGCTTCTTTCTGCACTTCAATTGCCTCTTCTGCACTTCTCTTGCTTCTTTCTGCACCTCACTTTCTTCTTCCTATATGTCTCTTGCTTCTTTCATCACTTCTCTTGCTCCTTTCTGCACCTCACTTGCTTCTTTCTGTACTTCTCTTGCTTCTTTCTGCACCTCTCCTGCCTCTTTCTACATTTCACTTGCTTCTTTCTGTACCTTTATTTCTCTTTCTGCACCTCTCTTGCATCTTTTTGCATTTCTCTTGTTTATTTCTGCACCTTTCTCGCTCTTTCTGCACTTCTCTTGCCTCTTTCTGAACCTTTCTTCCTTTTTCTACACTGCTCTTGTTTCTTTCTGCACTTCCCTAGCTTCTTTCTGCAACCCTCTTGCCTCTTTCTGTACCTCACTTGCTTTTTCTGCACCAAACACTCTTCTTTCTGCACCTCTATTGATTCTTTCTGTACCTCTTTTGCATCTTTCTGAATATCTCTTGCTTTTTCTGCACCTTTCTTCCTCTTTCTGCACCTTTTTTCCTCTTTCGACACCTTTCTTGCCTCTTTCTGCACCTCAATTGCTTCTTTCTGCACTTCTCTTGCATCTTTCTGCACTCTTCTTGCTTCTCTCTGCAATTCAAATACTTCTTTCTGTGCCTCTCTTGCTTCTTTCTGCACATCTCTTGCTTCTTTCTGCACCACTCTTGCTTCTTTCTGCACTTCTCTTGCCTCTTTCTGCACCTCTCTTGCTTCTTTCTGCACCTTTCTCCCTGTTTCCGTACCTCTGTTGCTTCTTTCTGTTCCTCTCTTGCTTCTTTCTGCACCTCACTTGCTTCTTTCTGTACCTCGTTTGCTTCTTTCTGCACTTCTCTTGCCTCTTTCTGCACTTCTGCTTCTTTCTGCACCTTTCTTCCTCTTTCTGCACCTCTCTTACCTCTTTCTGCGCCTCACACTTTTCTTTCTGTACCTCTCTTGCTTCTTTCTGCAGTTCTCTTACTTCTTTCTGTACCTCTCTTGCCTCTTTATGCACCTCTTTTGTCTTCCTGCACCTCTCTTGCTTCTTTCTGCACCTCCCTTGCTTCTTTCTGCACTTCTCTTGCTTCTCTCTGTATTTTTCTTCCTTTTTCTGCACTTATCTTGCTTCTTTCTGCACTTCTATTGCTTCTTTCTGTACCTTTCTTCCTCTTTCTGCAACTCTCTTACCTCTTTTTGCACCTCACACTTTTCTTTCTGCACCTCTCTTGCTTCTTTCTGCATCTCTCGTGCCTCTTTTTGCACCTCACTTGATTTTTCTGCACTGTCTCTCTTTTCTTTCTGCACCTCTTTTTCTTCTTTCTGCACCTTTCTTCCTTCTTTCTGCACTTCTCTGGATTCTTTCTATGCCTTTCGTTATGTTTTGCACCTTTCTTCCTCTTTTGCACTTCTCTTGCTTCTTTTTCACCTCTCTTGCTTCTTTCTCTACCTCTCTTTCTTCTGTCTGCACTTCGTTTGCCTCTCTCTGCACTTCACTTGCTTCTTTCTGTACTTCTCTTGCTTCTTTCTGTGTCTTTCTTCTTCTTTCTGTGCCTTTATTCTTCTTTCTGTGCCTTTCTTCCTCTATCTGCACCTCTCTTCCTTCTTTCTGCACTTCTCTTGCTTCTCTCTGTATTTTTCTTCCTTTTTCTGCACTTATCTTGCTTCTTTCTGCAGTTCTTCTGCTTCTTTCTGCACCTTTGTTCCTCTTTCTGCACCTCGCTTGCTTCTTTCTGCATCTCTCTTTCCTCTTTTTGCACCTCACTTGATTTTTTCCGCACTGCTCTCTTTTTTCTTTCTGCACCTCTTTTTCTTCTTTCTGCACCGCTCTTGCTTCTTTCTGCACCGCTCTTGCTTCTTTCTGCACTTCTCTTGCCTCTTTCTGCACCTCTCTTGCTTCTTTCTGCGCCTTTCTCCCTGTTTCTGCACCTCTGTTGCTTCTTTCTGTTTCTCTCTTGCTTCTTTCTGTACCTCACTTGCTTCTTTCTGCACTTCTCTTGCCTCTTTCTGCACTTCTCCTGCTTCTTTCTGCACCTTTCTCCCTCTTTCTGCACCTCTCTTACCTCTTTCTATGCCTCACACTTTTCTTTCTGCACCTCTCTTGCTTCTTTCTGCACTTCTCTTGCTTCTTTCTGTACATCTCTTGCCTCTTTATGCACCCCTTTTGTCTTCCTGCACCTCTTTTGCTTCTTTCTACAGCTCCCTTGCTTCTTTCTGCACTTCTCTTGCTTCTCTCTGTATTTTTCTTCCTTTTTCTGCACTTATCTTGCTTCTTTCTGCACTTCTGCTGCTTCTTTCTGCACCTTTCTTCCTCTTTCTGCAACTCTCTTACCTCTTTTTGTACCTCACACTTTTCTTTCTGCACCTCTCTTGCTTCTTTCTGCATCTCTTTCCTCTTTTTGCACCTCACTTGTTTTTTTCCGCACTGCTCTCTTTTTTCTTTCTGCACCTTTTTTCTTCTTTCTGCACCTTTCTTCCTTCTTTCTGCACTTCTCTGGATTCTTTCTGTGCCTTTCGTTATGTTTTTGAACTTATCTTCCTCTTTTTTCACTTCTCTTGCTTCTTTCTGCACTTTTCTTGCCTCTTTCTGCACCTCTCTTGCTTCTTTCAGCACTTCTCTTGCCTCTTTCTGTACCTCTCTTGCTTCTTTCTGCACCTCTATTGCTTCTTTCTGCACCTCTCATGCCTCTTTCTGCATGTCACTCTCTTCTTTCTGCACCTCTCTTGTTTCCTTCTGCAACTCTCTTGCTTCTTTCTGTACTTCTCTTGCTTCTTTCTGTGCCTTTCTTCCTCTTTCTGCACCTTTCTTCCTATTCCTGCACCTTTATTCTTCTTACTGTAGTTCGCTTGTTTCTTTCAGCACTTCTCTTGCTTCTTTCTGCACTTTTATTACCTCTTTCTGCACCTCTTTGCCTCTTTCTGAACTTTTCTTGCTTCTTTCTGCACCTCTCTTGCCTCTTTCATCACTTCTCTTGCTTCTTTCTGCACCTCACCTGCTTCTTTCTGTACCTCGCTTGTTTCTTTCTGCACTTCTCGCTTCTTTCTGTAGCTCTTTTGCCGCTTTCTCTATTTCTCTTGCTTCTTTTTGCACCTTTCTTCCTCTTTCTACACTTCTCTTGCCTATTTCTGCACTTCTCTTGCTTCTTCCTGCACCTTTCTTCCTCTTTCTGCACATCTCTTGCCTCTTTCTGTACCTTTCTTCCTCTTTCTGCACCTCACTCTCTTTGTTCAGTACCTCCCTTGCTTCTTTTTGCACCTCTCTTGCTTCTTTCTGCACTTCTCTTGCCTCTTTCTGCACCTCTCTTGCCTCTTACTGCCCCGCTCTTGCCTCTTTCTGTACCATTCTTGCCTCTTTCTGCACCTCTTCTGCCTCTTTCTGCACCTCTATTGCCTCTTTCTACATTTCTTTTGCTTCTTTCGCACCTCTCTTTCCTCTTTATGCACATTGCTTTCTCTTTATGCACCTCGCCTGCTTCTTTCTGCACTTCTCTTGCTTCTTTCTGCTCCTCTCTTCCTTCCTTCTGCACCCCTCTAGCCTCTTTCTGTACCTCTGTTGCTTCTTTCTGCACCTCTGTTGCTTCTTTCTGCACAACTCTTTCCTTATTCTGCACCTCTCTTGCCTCTTTCTGCACCTCTCTTGCTTTTTTCTGTACCTCTCTTGCTTCTTTCTGCATGTCTCTTGCTTCTTTCTGTACCTCTTTTGCCTCTTTCTGCACGTCACTCTCTTCTTTCTGCACCTCTCTTGTTTCCTTCTGCTGCTCTCTTGCTTCTTTCTGCAATTCTCTTGCTTCTTTCTGTGCCTTTCTTCCTCTTTCTGCACCTTTCTTTGTATTTCTGTACCTTTATTTCTCTTTCTGCAGCTCTCTTGTTTCTTCCTGCTCTTCTCTTGCTTCTTTCTGTACGTATCTTGCTTCTTTCTTCACCTCTCTTGCCTCTATCTGCACCTCTCCTGCTTCTTTCTGCACCTCTCCTGCTTCTTTCTGCACCTCACTTGCTTCTTTCTGCACCTCACATGTTTCTTTTTGCACTTCTCGCTACTTTTTTGTACCTCTCTTACCTCTTTCTGTGTTTCTCTTGCTTTTTTCTGCACCTTTCTTCCTTTTTCTACACTTCTCTTGCCTCTTTCTGCACTTCTCTTCCTTCTTTCTGCACCTTTCCACCTCTTTCTGCACTTCTCTTGCCTCTTTCTGTATCTTTCTTCCTCTTTCTGCACCTCACTTTCTTCTTTCTCTACCTCTCTTGCTTCTTTCTGTATCTCTCTTGCTTCTTTCTGCACTTCTCTTGCCTTTTTCTGTACTTCTCTTGCCTCTTTCTGCACCTCTCTTGCCTCTTTCTGCACCTCTCTTGCCTCTTTCTGCACCTCTCTTGCCTCTTTCTGCACCTCACTTGCTTCTTTCTGCACCTCTCTTGCTTCATTCTGCTCCTCACTTGCCTCTTTCTGCACCTCACTTGCTTCTTTCTGCACGTCACTCTCTTCTTTCTGCACCTCTCTTGTTTCCTTCTGCACCTCTCTTGCTTCTTTCTGCATTTCTCTTGCTTCTTTCAGTGCCTTTCTTCCTCTTTCTGTACCTTTATTCCGATTTCTGCACCTTTCTTCCTCTTTCTGCAGTTCTCTTGTTTCTTTCTGTAATTCTCTTGCTTCTTTCTGCACCTATCTTGCTTCTTTCTGTACTTTTCTTGCCTCTTTCTGTACCCCTCTCCCCTCTTTCTGCACTGCTCTTGCCTTTTTCTTAACTTCTCTTGCCTCTTTCTGCACCTCTCTTGCCTCTTTCTATATTTCTCTTCCTTCTTTCGCACCTCTCTTGCCTCTTTTTGCACATTTCTTCCTCTTTATGAACCTCAATTGCTTCTTTCTGCACTTCTCTTGCTTCTTTCTGCACCTCGCTTCCTTCTTTCTGCACCCCTCTTGCATCTTTCTGCACCTCTGTTGCTTCTTTCCGCACTTCTCTTGCTTCTTTCTGCACCACTCTTTCCTCATTCCACACTTATATTGCCTCTTTCTGCAACTCTCTTTCCTCATTCTGCACTTCTTTTGCCTCTTTTTGCATATCTGTTGCCTCTTTCTGTACTTCTCTTGCTTCTTTCTGCACCTCTCTTGCTTCTTTCTGCACCTCTCTTGCCTCTTTCATCACTTCTTTTGATTCTTTCTACACCCCACTTGCTTCTTTATGCACTTCTCTTGCTTCTTTCTGCACCTCTCTTGCATCTTTCTGCATTTCTCTTGCTTATTTTTGCACCTCACTTGCTTCTTTCTGCACCTCCCTTGCTTCTTTCTGCAACCCTCTTGCCTCTTTCTGCACCTCACTTGCTTTTTTCTGCACCAAACGCTTTTCTTTCTGCACCTCTATTGATTCTTTCTGCACCTCTATTGCATCTTTCTGAATATCTCTTGCTTTTTTTCTGCGCCTTTCTTTCTCTTTCTGCACCTTTTACCTCCTTCGACACCTTTCTTGCCTCTTTCTGCACCTCTCCTGCTTCTTTCTGTACCTCACTTGCTTCTTTCTGTACCTCACATGTTTCTTTCTGTGCTTCTCACTCCTTTTTGTAGCTCTCGTCTCTTTCTGTGTTTCTCTTGCTTTTTTCTGCACCTTTCTTCCTCTTTCTACACTTCTCTTGCCTCTTTCTGTACCTCTCTTGCTTCTTTCAGCACTTCTCTTGCCTCTTTCTGTACCTCTCATGCCTCTTTCTGCACCTCTCTTCATTTTTTCTGCACCTCTCCTGCTTCTTTCAGTACTTCTCTTGCTTATTTCTGCTCCTTTCTTCCTCCTTCTACACTTCTCTTGCCACTTTCTGCTGTTCTGTTGCTTCTTTCTTTACCTTTCTTCCTATTTCTGCACTTCTCTTGCCTCTTTTTGCACCTTTCTTCCTCCTCCTGCACATCTCTTAACTCTTTCTGGACATCTCTTCCTCTTTCTGCTCCTCCCTTCTTTCTGCACCTCTGTTGCTTCTTTCTGCACCTCTCTTGCCTCTTTCTGCTCTTCTCTTGCCTCTTTTTGCACCTCTCTTGCTTCATTCTGCTCCTCTCGTTGTAGGGATCTGCACATATACAGAGCTATGCACAGGATAATTGGACCTCGGAATATAGTGGTGAGCCAACCATAAACCTTAGCACCTAAAACCCTAATCCGACTAGCTTTAGCGTCTCATTAGCAACAATGCTGCCAATGATTAGACAACCCAGAACACGGTATCTCTCTCTCAGGACTCGCAGTAGCAAGAACGCCCTTTCATAACTCACTCATACCTGTCCACAACGCGCGTAAGAAGAGACACTGTATAGTTTAAAATGTTTATTTCAACTAACGTGCTCTAAGATACAGTACACGTGTCAGTACTATCAGCATAATGCATAATGATAAAATAAGCAGCATAGTTACAACTCCATAGAATACAAACGGAGAAAGCATTTCACAAAGCAGTGGATGTAAGGCTAAATGACCTTACCACCCTCCCCATGCTAGTAGCTAGTTTATTATAAAAATAGAAGACCTTTGGGCTTTGACTAGCGAACCCCCATACCTCAATATCTAGATGCAAGGTTTACATCATCAGATACAAACACCTCTTCTCTCTGGAAAGGTTGTTCTCCAAGTGTGTCTAACAGTGACAAAACACATTATTAAAAGCACACAAATTTCTCCAGGGCAGCTGTAAATAGAGTGTTATGTCTAAGTGCGAGGGACTGGCCAAATCAGCAGGAACAAGGGACGTTGTTTATCGACCTTGTACATGGTGTGCAGACAGTAGCCCAAAAGGGAACAGGAGACAAGGTGAAAGATAGAAATGCAGACAGTGCTAAGATAGCCGGGCAGAAGCAGAGGCTTGAAAAACAACGGCACAAAGGAACGTGCGCAAAAAGGGCCTCATGGCAGCTAGGCCCAGGCCAACGTAGCAAGGCAGACCAGGAGGCCACAAACCACACGACACCCTCCCTGGGCAGTCCAACGCTCAATAAAATGATAGAGTCCAAATAAACTGAGCAGAACGAATGTTGTGAGACGTGGACTAAAAATTGAAAAGAAAAACATATATGTACACACATCCAGTGAGGCAGGTCACAGAAAGCGAAAACCCTCTCAATCCAAAAGAGTGTATGTGCAAAAAAACGCCACACTTTCCAAGAGGACATCATTGGAATCATCGGAAAAAAGCGACACCATCCAGTCAAGTAAATCAAAACTGCAGTCATGATCCTCGCAAGAGGGAGCAGCAAACAGCAATGCGGGACAACTTGCGTGATACTCAATATAACTCTGTTGTAGGAGATTCTGAGCAGCTGCCCAGATATCCCATTGAGCCAAAATCCCCAGTGCAGCCGCACGCGCCATGTAGCCTGCAGCGGAACAGTCCCGTTCATGGGCCTCTAGAGGACCCACCAACTGAACAAAATCCGGAACAGACAAAGACGTATTGGAGAGGCAATAATCCATGGCCCACGAGAATGGACATCTGATGCTAGACATCACAGGTTGCACGCAAGTGAAATACGCAAAGCGAAAAGAAAGTGTATAGGATAAACTCATTGTCGCCAACGGCAGGTCGCCGAAGCCAGCGAGGAGGCGTTCACGGAGCATCTGGAGCTGACCTGGCTCGAGAAGGGCCCATGGAGGTGCAGCCATTGCATAGGAAACAGACCAACAGCAGGACACCAGCTACCAAGGCGAGGATCAGTGGAAAGCCACCAAAGACGCTGGAAAAGATGGAATGAATAAAAGCTGGTATTACACCAAAAATAGTTTGAAAAGAGGTCACAAGGCCAGAGCCCACAACTTAAAAAAAGTGCACCAGACCTTCAGTGCGGGACGCATTAAAAACACGGTGAATCAGTTCACCGAAATGTTGTGGGAGGTTAGTGTTCAAAAGGGCCTGTATTTCACTGTGGGTACTTGCCACCTGGAGAATGAACGTCTCCCGGGCAGATGTGAGCATAACCTCCTGGTTCAATAATAGCGCCTTTATTCTGCTCAAATTATTGAAATCCGCCTTCAGAGTAGGAATGGAAGGCCACACAGAACTATCTATGATGTCGTGCGGTGGAGGAAAAAGCAAATTTTTGCAGCAGACAACCCTGTGGGAAACAGTAACAATATATGGTATGCCGGCCAGCAGGCCACAGCAGTCTTGGTTATTTAAAAGCAAATAGCTACCATTAGCAAGCACAGTGAAAGTAGGAGAAATAGCAGGAGCTGGAATACCCTTTAACAAACAAGCAAGATTCGGAGCCGAAACGTTACAAGCTCCGTGCAACTTAATGTGTTTGCAAATAAGGGAATGACCCACAGTTGAATCGCATGACTCCCCGTGAGAAAAACCTCCCTCCCGTCTCTAAGGCATTTAAACATGAAAGGCAGGGACCAAAGTTCATGCAGGAAGGCACTGCCTAAAGGCTGGAAACGGCCTACAGGATAATGCTTCATGCACGAACTAAATTCAAACAATGAAAAAGGCAAAGCGATAACCCCGTGTACTAGCCACACAGCAGAATCCAATTCCGCAATAGAGAATGGTAAGGGCTCTATCTTTTCAATATGTAACAGAGTGTATGCTGCATCCTTCATGGACATGAATCGCTGTTTCTCAGTCAAATTAAAAGGTGAAAATAAGGCAGAGGTGTTCAAAAATTGCCAAGTAACTTTCCCCATTTTAAGTGTTTGCAAAGTCCATGCAAACTGCATTACTGAACGCAATTGATCCTGACCATGATATAACACAGAAACATCATCTTGTACAATATCAACAACAGAGGAAATAATATTCTCTAAGGTGTAAATGCGGGAAGACAGGGTATTAATACTATTGTCAACAACAGCAAGCACCTTTTCCAAATTTGCTTGATCGATTTCCCGCAGACGGGAAGCAGCTTCAATTTGCGAAAGCTTCCAGAGTTCATTATAAGTTTCATAAATGAATCTCTTAGGTCGAGGACCACGACCAATAAACTGAGCAGAACGAATGTTGTGAGTCGTGGACTAAAAATTGAAAAGAAAAACATATATGTACACACATCCAGTGAGGCAAGCACGGTGCAAGGCTTCTGTGCCCTGCACCTGCCATGCTTTTGTGCCCCAAATAGATTTTAAATCTATGGTGTCACGCCAGTATTCATACCCACCAACAGACAAGGCACTTAAAAAGGAGCCTGAATATAGCAATTTTGTATGGGTCAACATTATTTTCTGTGTAGAGGAAGTGTTTAATTTAAAGAAATAGGACCCAGGGTTCGATCTATTAAAATCTGTAAAATAAGTAAACTTATTTCTAAGAGTCTGGGAGCTACCTGGCGAAGGGGTCGGACAATGTTCCCATTGGGTGTAATTAAAAAGACCCCGAAGGGTACTGGGTTTATGAAGGAAGTGGTTGCCCCAATGCTGGTAACAATACAAATCAGCATAATTTGCAGAATTCATGTACAGATCTTCAGCATAAAAAGCAGCATAATATTTCAAATCAGTAAATAATGCTTCAACCGCATGCACATCCCAATCATCAGAATGAATATTACTTTTTACGACATCATCCATTGAAACGCGAAGGACATTTGGTACATTAATAATTTCGGTTGGACCATGAATTTGGAAGTTCACCGCATCCCAAACGATGCCATCAGCAACTGGAAACGCTGAAATGTTCACAAATGTGTGGTCTCGCTTCATGATGTGCGATGAAGAATGTGGAGCCAAAGTTCCAGCGACAGAGTTCACCGCAGAGCGTTCTGGCAAATAGTGTCCATTAATGAGCAGAAAAAACACTGTGACAAAGCCAATAGACATGAACAAAAAATTAGGAAAAGTACCAACCAAATGTATGTCCATGGGGGATCAAAAAATTGTCTCTGAACCAGGATACAAAAATACTGAATTTGGATGGGACAAGTGATGGAGTGGAATCCGAGTCAAAGGAATAACGTGTTGGGCTCAGTGGCGTTGTTGGTAAATGAGCCACGGACTCCGTTGAGGGGTAGATATACTCGGGCTCCTCGTTGCAGGGGGAATCCGGGTAGTCGTGCAGATTATCAGGCAACTCAACCATCTCGATAGCAACATCAGTGACCGTTCGCGCAGGAGGGCCACGAACATTCGTCCGGTAAATGACAGGACAAGAGACCGCTGGTGTAACACTATTCAGGATCGGCCAGATGTTGTAGCTTGACATTTTCCACCGAGATGTATCTGTTCTCCTTGCGACCAGGAAGCGGTGGTAAGATGACTGTACGAGTTCCCTTCAAGCCAAGGACTGGAACCAGTGCACAATAAGAGGGGCAAATTCTTTTTTGTTCTCCACCTTCTCTCGAACCAGATCTCCAATCTTCGGAAGCCAGCCGGCAACCGGAATCTGCAATGCAGCGTCTGTGGCTGAAGGTAAATGTGCAATCGCAAGTTTGTCTCGGGCTTCTTGTAAGTCCTGTAACATAGTAGAATGGTTATCTACATCAAAGATGGCGGATTGCGCCGCCATGTCTAGACCATCAAGGTCAGGCACAAACATTCTTATGCCAAAGAGCATTTCGTATGGGGTCCGCCCACCCAGAGGTCTTCTCGGGAGATTATTAAGTGCACGTTGTACGGTATACAGGTGGGCCAGCCAGTTCCTGCCAGTACCTAAGACTCTAGCTGTCAAGGATTGCTTTAAGTCACGGTTCATTCGTTCAACAATCGAATTGCCCTCAGGCCGATACGGTGACGAAAATTTCACCCGCACCCCCAGTGAACCCATTGCGTCTTGTAAGCCTTAGACGCAAATGCTGGACCTTGGTCAGAATGGAAGGTGCCGCAGGCGAAAATTCCCACAAAGACACGCAAATCCCTTATGACATTTCGAGCGTCAGCACTCCGTTGTGGCCAGACCCAGATAAAACGTGTGCACGAATCCACTGCAGCTAAGATATATTTATATGCAGTGTCTGAAGAGAATGGACCGCAGTGATCCAGGTAAACACACCCAAAAGGTCTGTTTGAAATGCAGAGCGAGGTCTGTGGTGGCCGTGTAACCGTGGAAGGCTTAATCTGCTGACAAACGTCACAAGAAAGCACATAAGTACGGGTTTGTTTGTATAAACCACGCCACCAGTAACGCTGCTGCAAGATAGAAACTGTCACAGACACCCCAGCATGAGCCGAAGCCATGCCTTCGTGTGCTGCAGTAATCAAGGAAATCCTGCGGTCCGCGTTGGGGATCAGCCGATCACCAACGTCTGGAATTCTTACATAAGGAGCCTGTTCAGGACCTAATTGATAACAGTATTTGGAAGGGAATCCCCGTGGGTAATTAGCACCTTCCTTTGTTGCAGCAATAGCTGCTAGAATATCGGAATCGATTTTAGACATGGATCTGGTAACTGCTGCGACTGAGCATGTGGCTACTGCTGACTTGGCAGCTTCATCTGCCAAGCCGTTACCGACAGCATGTGCGCCCACACGCTGATGGCGAAGAGTGTGTACCACCTGTGTGAGAGGCAGACGTTGTTGTAAATCTGCCACTCGAACCCAAAGCATTTTATGCTTAATTGTGCTGCCTTTTGCGTCTCTATAGTCATTTTGTGACCAAAATAAGAGATTGTCATTATAAGACTGAACACAGTAGTAGGAATCGCATACAATAAGAGTGGTCACATCCGGATTAGCGAACTCCAGTGCTAGCACCAATGCGCGCAGCTCGGCCAATTGTGCAGTACTGTCTCCCAGTGCTTGAGTATGCACCACAGTTGATTTAAATTTTCCGTTCACAAGGGAACCTGCAACAATAGCACATGCGGCTGAATAAGCATGCTTGGAACCCGTGGCCGGTTGTGCCGAGCCATCGGTATAAATAATACTTTCGTATTCCTCAAGCGGTAGCAACGACAGAGGAGGAGAATGAACGAATTCATACTGTAAAAACTCCTGAGTCTGAAGAGAAGAATCAAAGATAAAAGTGACATCTGGAGACGTCAAAGATGTTGCCCATTGAATCCAACGGGGTGCAAAGCTTTAGAGTTCGGAACACTTGCTTTCGTCACTGCCTCTAGGGCAGGATAGGGTGTTACCACCAAAATGCGCTTTCCCTGTGCCAGTGCTCGTTCCTTTAGAATCGCCATTTGCACTGCAGTCAAAACTTTCTCCACAGAGGAAAAGCGCATTTCTGCTGAAGTGTATAGATGTGACTTGTATGCAATCGGTACTGTGTCACCTTCGTTAAAGGTCAAGTACGTGAAACCCACTGCCCCTGGAATGATTCTAATCACCAGGTTGGTGTGGTTATCACGAGTCAACAAGTATTTAGACTCAAGTAAGTCTGTCTGCAAAGACTGCAGAATGGAGGAATGCTCCGGAAGCCAGCATGACTTCGAAAAGTTAGGTTGTATCAAGGAATACTGTGGCTTGATACGCTGGGCATATTCGGGAATGTAAGTACGCCCGAAGTTCAGAAAACCCAGCAAAGACTGAAGTTTCTTCAGAGTAGTAGGAGGGCACAGAAGTGCACATTTCTCCAGAAAATGGGGGGCTAAGCCCTTACCTTCATTGTTGAGCTCATAGCCCAAAAACAAAACGGTAAATTCAGCAATGTGAGATTTGGCAAAGTTAAACTTGTAATCTAGAACCGCAAATTCTAGAATAATGCGGTCCACTCGGGAAAGATGCGGGAATAATTCGTCGTCAGTCAGATAGATATCATCGACGTACGAACATGCATCTGGGTCTATGCCATCTAACAAAGAGACAACACGAGCAGCGAATACGCCTGGACTGTTTTTGTAGCCCATAGGTAAACGCCTGAATTTGAATAATTTACCACCGGAGGTAAAAGCGCTCCATTGGCTACTCTCCGGGGCTAAGTTGTGCGTGTAGAATCCATTGGATAGGTCAAGTGTCGTTTTATATTTTTTACGAACAAGACTGTCTACTAGCGCAGAACTATGTGTGTTTTGCACCGCAAAGGTCCGACAATGAGAGTTCAAATGTCGGTAATCCAAAACTAAGCGGTACGATCCATCGGGTTTAGAAACCGCGAAAAGGGGATTATTCATCGGTGACTCGCATGTTTCAATCACTCCCTGATATTCCAACTGGGTCAGAATTTCGGAAACGGGACCTTTAGCTTCCCGTTTGATGGGATATTGGGGTTGTGGCTGTGGTAGAGACCGCAGAGGTATTTCATGGGGTGGTGATTCTTCATCCCAGCCCACATGGTTGCGGTATAACACTGGAGCCAGGGACACAGCCCATTCAGCTGCAAGAGCCTCTGCTTTGTCTTTTGGGACGTGTCGAGAAAAGCTCGAAAGGATTACCTCCTCCCCTTTACGCGCAGCAAGTACGAATGGGGGCGGCCAATCCGCCTCCGCTAACAAAATGTCATACGAAGAGGTCAGATTTTCCCAAAAAATCCCTTTTATAACACGCTGAATATCGCCTTCGATTTGAATTACAATATTATATAGTCTGTCAGGGGGAACAACTCTGGTGTCTGCTGACTCGACAGTAATGAATGTTTCAGTTGCTGTCGCCTCCACATGAGGACGTAGCGCCTCCCGCACTATGGTAACTTCCGCGGCGCTGTCTAGGAGGGTCACTGCCCACGTCCAATCCAGGAGTCTCGTTCTCACCGTCTGTGGCATATTTCGCTGTTACAGCGGCAACTTTTTTCTTCTGAGATTGTGGGCGAGAACGTTGAAAATATTCTGGTTTCCCTCTGACCTGTTGTCGAGGTTGGTCTCGTCCCTGTGGATCCTCTCGACCCCTTCCTCTATCCTGGCGATCTCCTCCACCAGCCTGCGAAGATGTTGGTGCCTGTGAAGAACGAGGAGAACGCGAATCAGGGACTTGAAATCTCTCTGGAGATTTAATTCTCGCCCTATCACGCAAATCATAAGTGCGTTCAGAAGAGACGGAAACCGGGGATGCACCTCGCCACCCCGGCTTCTTCTGTTGCTTACCCTGTTTTTTCAACCTCCAGCTCTTTTTAGTAAAAACTGGTTTCTCATCTTTCTCAGACTGAGTTTTTGGTTGTTGTTGCGATTGTGTTTGCGTTTTAGCAAAGGCTTAACTCCCAGGCTATTGCGACCAATGGTTTTGTAAGCCTAAGCAATTATTTTCGGTAATTCGCGAGGCCTGTCCAATTCTGGGACCAAAGCATTAGCTACTTGAAAGTTCACTGCATCGCCCTTGACATTCGCAAGGATCAACTCAGCTACTACGTCGAACACTCCCACCAGTCTCATCCCTAATTCCACAGCCGCTTCAGGGCCATGTTCATCCTGTACTCGTTTAATCACAGAGGGAGAACTGTCATGGAAGGAGTGCCGAAACACTTTGAATACACTGCAGCGAATACCCTACCCCAGTTGTTGCATTCTGCCAACTCGGGTACTAAGTCTTTTGGCAAACTAATCGTCAAAATCCTATGTTTTTCCACGGGAGAAGTATTTGGAAAAACTGCCTCCAGCTGGTCAAATTTTTCTGCAAGCCAATAAGGAAAATCATCCTTATGCTTTGGGCGCTTGCCCATCACCGAATTCACCATGACAGGACTTATGGTTACACCGCCTGCACCAGCTGGATGGGCCGCAACTCCAGGCGGGGCTCCCTGGATGTTGCCTGTAACATATTGTACTAAAGCTCTATGTACTCGTATCAAAGACGAATGCATATGTCGCAGTTCAGCGACTGTCACCGTCATATAACGCGGATGTGGTGTATACCCGGCCAAGACAGGCCAAGTGGCCCCATCAATTGATAATGGGCCTAAATGAACCGTGGTAACCGGTTGGGGGGGGCGCCATCAAACCAAACACGGTGTTGCCAAGCCGTGAGCGGTACTTCAAGTATCATATACAGTCTATAGTGATTAGGAACAACGGTGGCTTCATATTCATGGAACAAATTACCTGCCCCATCCACCGCTGGAAAGGTGACCCAAGAGTAAAACACCTCAAAGTGGTAAGCTGGATCTGCTTGTACCACAAAGATCAAGTCGACACCCGCGTCAGGCACTCCATACACTGTTAAGTGAGCCCGGAGCGCTGCGCGGCTATGTGCCGCAATTTGCGTAGCCATTTCAGGCTAAAAGTTCACGACAACCTAATGTGTGGCAGCACAGTAGAGGGTATTGTTCAAGAAACCTTTTAACAACTTCAAGTTTGAAAGAACCTATAAAAATGTCAATATAGGAGGTATCACCATCACATACTCTTCCAGAAGCGCCTGTGAAGGGAGTTGTGGACAAGCACAAATATTACTCAAGCGTCTCGCAGATAAGCGGCCCCACTCGTTGGTTGCGCCATGTTGTAGGGATTCTGCACATATACAGAGCTATGCACAGGATAATAGGACCTCGGAATATAGTGGTGAGCCAACCATAAACCTTAGCACCTAAAACCCTAATCCGACTAGCTTTAGCGTCTCATTAGCAACAATGCTGCCAATGATTAGACAACCCAGAACACGGTATCTCTCTCTCAGGACTCGCAGTAGCAAGAACACCCTTTCATAACTCACTCATACCTGTCCACAACGCGTGTAAGAAGAGACACTGTATAGTTTAAAATGTTTATTTCAACTAACGTGCTCTAAGATACAGGACACATGTCAGTACTATCAGCATAATGCATAATGATAAAATAAGCAGCATAGTTACAACTCCATAGAATACAAACGGAGAAAGCATTTCACAAAGCAGTGGATGTAAGGCTAAATGACCTTACCACCCTCCCCGTGCTAGTAGCTAGTTTATTATAAAAATAGAAGACCTCTGGGCTTTGACTAGCGAACCCTCATACCTCAATATCTAGATGCAAGGTTTACATCATCAGATACAAACAGCTCTTCTCTCTGGAAAGGTTGTTCTCCAAGTGTGTCTAACAGTGACAAAACACATTATTAAAAGCACACGAATTTCTCCAGGGCAGCTGTAAATAGAGTGTTATGTCTAAGTGCGAGGGACTGGCCAAATCAGCAGGAACAAGGGACGTTGTTTATCGACCTTGTACATGGTGTGCAGACAGTAGCCCAAAAGGGAACAGGACACAAGGTGAAAGATAGAAATGCAGACAGTGCTAAGATAGCCGGGCAGAAGCAGAGGCTTGAAAAACAATGGCACAAAGGAACGTGCGCAAAAAAGGGCCTCATGGCAGCTAGGCCCAGCCCAACGTAGCAAGGCAGACCAGGAGGCCACAAACCAGACGACACTCTTTCTGCATCTTTCTTGCTTCTTTCTACACGTCACTCTCTTCTTTCTGCACCTCTCTTGTTTCCTTCTGTACCTCTCTTGGTTCTTTCTGCATTTCTCTTGCTTCTTTCAGCGCCTTTCTTCCTCTTTCTTTACCTTTATTCCTATTTCTGCACCTTTCTTCCTCTTTCTGCAGTTGTCTTGTTTCTTTCTGTAATTCTCTTGCTTCTTTCTGCACCTATCTTGCTTCTTTCTGTACTTTTCTTGCCTCTTTCTGTACCTCTCTCCCCTCTTTCTGCACTGCTCTTGCCTTTTTCTTAACTTCTCTTGCCTCTTTCTGCACCTCTCTTGCCTCTTTCTATATTTCTCTTCCTTCTCTTGCACCTCTCTTGCCTCTTTCTGCACATTTCTTCCTCTTTATGAACCTCAATTGCTTCTTTCTGCACTTCTCTAGCTTCTTTCTGCACCTCACTTCCTTCTTTCTGCACCCCTCTTGCATCTTTCTGCACCTCTGTTGCTTCTTTCTGCACTTCTCTTGCTTCTTTCTACACCACTCTTTCCTCATTCCGCACTTCTATTGCCTCTTTCTGCAACTCTCTTTCCTCATTCTGCACTTCTTTTGCCTCTTTCTGCATATCTGTTGCCTCTTTCTGTACTTCTCTTGTTTCTTTCTGCACCTCTCTTGCTTCTTTCTGCACCTCTCTTGCCTCTTTCATCACTTCTTTTGATTCTTTCTACACCCCACTTGCTTCTTTCTGCACTTCTCTTGCTTCTTTCTGCACCTCTCTTGCATCTTTCTGCATTTCTCTTGCTTATTTTTGCACCTCACTTGCTTCTTTCTGCACCTCACTCTTCTTTCTGTACCTCTCTTGCTTCCTTCTGAACCTCTCTTTCCTCTTTATGCACCTCACTTGCTTCTTTCTGCACCCCACTTTTTTCTTTCTGCACCTCTCTTGCTTCTTTCTGCACCTCTTTTGCTTCTTTGTGCATTTCTCTTGCTTCTTTCTGCACCTTTCTTCCTCTTTCTGCACCTTTCTTCCTCTTTCTGTACCTTTCTTCCCCTTTCAGCACCTTTCTTCCTCTTTCTGCTCTTCTCTTGCTTCTTTCTGCACTTCTCTTGCCTCTTCTGCACCTCTCTTGCCTTTTTCTGCACCTCTCTTGCTTCTTTCTGCACCTCACTTGCTTCTTCCTGTACCTCTCTTGCTTCTTTCATCACTTCTCTTGCTCCTTTATGCACCTCACTTGCTTCTGTCTGCACCTCAGTTGCTTCTTTCTGTACTTCTCTTGCTTCTTTCTGCAGCTCTCTTGCCTCTTTCTGCAATTTCACTTGCTTCTTTCTGTACCTTTATTTCTCTTTCTGCACCTCTCTTGCATCTTTTTGCAATTCTCTTGTTTCTTTCTGCACCTTTCTCGCTCTTTCTGCACTTCTCTTGCCTCTTTCTGAACCTTTCTTCCTTTATCTACACTGCTCTTGTTTCTTTCTGCACTTCCCTTGCTTCTTTCTGCAACCCTCTTGCCTCTTTCTGCACTTCACTTGCTTTTTTCTGCACCAAACACTCTTCTTTCTGCATCTCTATTATTCTTTCTGCACCTCTCTTGGATTTTTCTGAATATCTCTTGCTTTTTTTCTGCGCCTTTCTTTCTCTTTCTGCATCTTTTTTCCTCCTTCGACACCTTTCTTGCCTCTTTCTGCACCTCTCCTGCTTCTTTCTGTACCTCACGTGCTTCTTTCTGTACCTCACATGTTTCTTTCTGTGCTTCTCGCTCCTTTCTGTACCTCTCTTGTCTCTTTCTGTGTTTCTCTTGCTTTTTTCTGCTCCTTTCTTCCTCTTTCTACACTTCTCTTGCCACTTTCTGCTGTTCTGTTGCTTCTTTCTTTACCTTTCTTCCTATTTATGCACTTTTCTTGCCTCTTTTTGCACCTTTCTTCCTCCTCCTGCACATCTCTTAACTCTTTCTGGACATCTCTTCCTCTTTCTGCTCCTCCCTTCTTTCTGCACCTCTGTTGCTTCTTTCTGCTCCTCTCATGCCTCTTTCTGCATCTCTCTTGCTTCTTTCTACACGTCACTCTCTTCTTTCTGCACCTCTCTTGTTTCCTTCTGTACCTCTCTTGCTTCTTTCTGCATTTCTCTTGCTTCTTTCAGCGCCTTTCTTCCTCTTTCTTTACCTTTATTCCTATTTCTGCACCTTTCTTCCTCTTTCTGCAGTTCTCTTGTTTCTTTCTGTAATTCTCTTGCTTCTTTCTGCACCTATCTTGCTTCTTTCTGTACTTTTCTTGCCTCTTTCTGTACCTCTCTCCCCTCTTTCTGCACTGCTCTTGCCTTTTTCTTAACTTCTCTTGCCTCTTTCTGCACCTCTCTTGCCTCTTTCTTTATTTCTCTTGCTTCTTTCGCACCTCTCTTGCCTCTTTCTTCACATTTCTTCCTCTTTATGAACCTCAATTGCTTCTTTCTGCACTTCTCTTGCTTCTTTCTGCACCTCGCTTCCTTCTTTCTGCACCCCTCTTGCATCTTTCTGCACCTCTGTTGCTTCTTTCTGCACTTCTCTTGCTTCTTTCTGCACCACTCTTTCCTCATTCCGCACTTCTATTGCCTCTTTCTGCAACTCTCTTTCCTCATTCTGCACTTCTTTTGCCTCTTTCTGCATATCTGTTGCCTCTTTCTGTACTTCTCTTGCTTCTTTCTGCACCTCTCTTGCTTCTTTCTGCACCTCTCTTGCCTCTTTCATCACTTCTTTTGATTCTTTCTACACCCCACTTGCTTCTTTCTGCACTTCTCTTGCATCTTTCTGCATTTCTCTTGCTTATTTTTGCACCTCACTTGCTTCTTTCTGCACCTCACTCTCTTCTTTCTGTACCTCTCTTGCTTCCTTCTGAACCTCTCTTTCCTCTTTATGCACCTCACTTGCTTCTTTCTGCACCCCACTTTTTTCTTTCTGCACCTCTCTTGCTTCTTTCTGCACCTCTTTTGCTTCTTCGTGCATTTCTCTTGCTTCTTTCTGCACCTTTCTTCCTCTTTCTGTACCTTTCTTCCTCTTTCAGCACCTTTCTTCCTCTTTCTGCTTTTCTCTTGCTTCTTTCTGCACTTCTCTTGCCTCTTCTGCACCTCTCTTGCCTTTTTCTGCACCTCTCTTGCTTCTTTCTGCACCTCACTTGCTTCTTCCTGTACCTCTCTTGCTTCTTTCATCACTTCTCTTGCTCCTTTCTGCACCTCACTTGCTTCTGTCTGCACCTCACTTGCTTCTTTCTGTACTTCTCTTGCTTCTTTCTGCAGCTCTCTTGCCTCTTTCTGCATTTCACTAGCTTCTTTCTGTACCTTTATTTCTCTTTCTGCACCTCTCTTGCATCTTTTTGCATTTCTCTTGTTTCTTTCTGCACCTTTCTCGCTCTTTCAGCACTTCTCTTGCCTCTTTCTGAACCTTTCTTCCTTTATCTACACTGCTCTTGTTTCTTTCTGCACTTCCCTTGCTTCTTTCTGCAACCCTCTTGCCTCTTTCTGCACCTCACTTGCTTTTTTCTGCACCAAACACTCTTCTTTCTGCACCTCTATTGATTCTTTCTGCACCTCTCTTGCATCTTTCTGAATATATCTTGTTTTTTTTTCTGCACCTTTCTTTCTCTTTCTGCACCTTTTTTCCTCCTTCGACACCTTTCTTGCCTCTTTCTGCACCTCTCCTGCTTCTTTCTGCACCTCACTTGCTTCTTTCTGTACATCACATGTTTCTTTCTGTGCTTCTCGCTCCTTTCTGCACCTCTCTTGTCTCTTTCTGTGTTTCTCTTGCTTTTTTCTGCACCTTTCTTCCTGTTTCTACACTTCTCTTGCCTCTTTCTGTGTTTCTCTTGCTTCTTTCAGCACTTCTCTTGCCTCTTTCTGTACCTCTCTTGCCTCTTTCTGTACCTCTCATGCCTCTTTCTGCACCTCTCCATTTTTCTGCACCTCTCCTGCTTCTTTCTGCACTTCTCTTGCTTATTTCTGCTCCATTCTTCCTCTTTCTACACTTCTCTAGCCACTTTCTGCTGTTCTGTTGCTTCTTTCTTTACCTTTCTTCCTATTTATGCACTTCTCTTGCCTCTTTTTGCACCTTTCTTCCTCCTCCTGCACATCTCTTAACTCTTTCTGGACATCTCTTCCTCTTTCTGCTCCTCCCTTCTTACTGCACCTCTGTTGCTTCTTTCTGCACCTCTCTTGCCTCTTTCTGCTCTTCTCTTGCCTCTTTTGCACCTCTCTTGCTTCTTTCTGCACCTCTCTTGCTTCTTTTTCACCTCTCTTGCTTCTTTCTGTACCTCTCTTTCTTCTTTCTGTACTTCTCTTGTCTCTTTCTGCACTTCACTTGCTTCTTTCTGCACTTTTCTTGCCTCTTTCTGCACCTCTCTTGCTTCTTTCAGCACTTCTCTTGCCTCTTTCTGCACCTCTCTTTCTTCTTTATGCACCTCTCTTGCTACTTTCTGCACCTCTCTTGCTTCTTTCTCCAACTCTCTTGCTTCTTTCTACACTTCTCTTGCTTCTTTCTGCACTTCTCCTACCTTTTTCTGCACCTCTATGGCTTCTTTCTGCACCTCTCTTGCTTTTTTCTGCACCTCTCTTGCTTTTTTTCTGCACCTCTCTTGCCTCTTTCTGTACATTTCTTCCTCTTTGTGCACCTTGCTTGCTTCTTTCTGCACTTCTCTTGCCTCTTTCTGTGCTTCTCTTGCCTCTTTCTTGACCTTCTCTTGCCTTTTCTGCACTTGACTTGCTTCTTTCTGTGCCTATCTTGCTTCTTTCTGCACATCTCTTGCTTCTTTCTGCACCTTTCTCCCTGTTTCTGCACCTCTGTTGCTTCTTTCTGTTCCTCTCTTGCTTCTTTCTGCACCTCACTTGCTTCTTTCTGCACCTCTGTTGCTTCTTTCTGTTCCTCTCTTGCTTCTTTCTGCACCTCACTTGCTTCTTTCTGCACCTCGTTTGCTTCTTTCTGCACTTCTCTTGCCTCTTTCTACACTTCTCCTGCTTCTTTCTGCACATTTATTCCTCTTTCTGCACCTCTCTTATCTCTTTCTGTGCCTCACACTTTTCTTTCTGCACCTCTCTTGCTTCTTTCTACACTTCTCTTGCTTCTCTGTGTATTTTTCTTCCTTTTTCTGTACTTATCTTGCTTCTTTCTGCACTTCTTCTGCTTCTTTCTGCACCCTTCTTCCTCTTTCTGCAACACTCTTACCTCTTTTTGCACCTCAAACTTTTCTTTCTGCACCTCTCTTGCTTCTTTCTGCATCTCTCTTGCCTATTTTTGCACCTCACATGATTTTTTCTGCACTGCTCTCTTTTTCTATCTGCACCTCTTTTTCTTCTTTCTGCACCTTTATTTCTTCTTTCTGCACTTCTCTGGATTCTTTCTGTGCCTTTCGTTATGTTTTTGTACCTTTCTTACTCTTTTTGCACTTCTCTTGCTTCTTTCTGCACGTCTCGCGCCTCTTTCTGTACCTCTCTTGCTTCTTTCAGCACTTCTCTTGCCTCTTTCTGTACCTCTCATGCCTCTTTCTGCACCTCTCTTGATTCTTTCTGCACCTCTCCTGCTTCTTTCTGCACTTCTCTTGCTTATTTCTGCTCCTTTCTTCCTCTTTTTACACTTCTCCTACCACTTTCTGCTTTTCTGTTGCTTCTTTTTGTACCTTTCTTCCTATTTCTGCACTTCTCTTGCCTCTTTCTGTACCTCTCTTGCCTCTTTCTGTACCTCTCATGCCTCTTTCTGCACCTCTCCATTTTTTCTGCACCTCTCCTGTTTCTTTCTGCACTTCTCTTGCTTATTTCTGCTCCATTCTTCCTCTTTCTACACTTCTCTTGCCACTTTCTGCTGTTCTGTTGCTTCTTTCTTTACCTTTCTTCCTATTTATGCACTTCTCTTGCCTCTTTTTGCACCTTTCTTCCTCCTCCTGCACATCTCTTAACTCTTTCTGGACATCTCTTCCTCTTTCTGCTCCTCCCTTCTTTCTGCACCTCTGTTGCTTCTTTCTGCACCTCTCTTGCCTCTTTCTGCTCTTCTCTTGCCTCTTTTTGCACCTCTCTTGCTTCTTTCTGTACCTTTCTTGCTTCTTTCTGTACCTCTCTTGCTTCTTTTTTCACCTCTCTTGCTTCTTTCTGTACCTCTCTTTCTTCTTTCTGTACTTCTCTTGCCTCTTTCTGCACTTCACTTGCTTCTTTCTGCACTTTTCTTGCCTCTTTCTGCACCTCTCTTGCTTCTTTCAGCACTTCTCTTGCCTCTTTCTTCACCTCTCTTTCTTCTTTATGCACCTCTCTTGCTACTTTCTGCACCTCTCTTGCTTCTTTCTCCACCTCTCTTGCTTTTTTCTGCACTTCTCTTGCTTCTTTCTGCACTTCTCCTACCTTTTTCTGCACCCTCTATGGCTTCTTTCTGCACCTCTCTTGCTTTTTCTGCACCTCTCTTGCTTTTTTTCTGCACCTCTCTTGCCTCTTTCTGTACATTTCTTCCTCTTTGTGCACCTCGCTTGCTTCTTTCTGCACTTCTCTTGCCTCTTTCTGTGCTTCTCTTGCCTCTTTCTTGACCTTCTCTTGCCTTTTCTGCACTTGACTTGCTTCTTTCTGTGCCTATCTTGCTTCTTTCTGCACCTCTCTTGCTTCTTTCTGCACCTTTCTCCCTGTTTCTGCACCTCTGTTGCTTCTTTCTGTTCCTCTCTTTCTTCTTTCTGCACCTCACTTGCTTCTTTCTGCACCTCGTTTGCTTCTTTCTGCACTTCTCTTGCCTCTTTCTGCACTTCTCCTGCTTCTTTCTGCACCTTTCTTCCTCTTTCTGCACCTCTCTTATCTCTTTCTGTGCCTCACACTTTTCTTTCTGCACCTCTCTTGCTTCTTTGTGCACTTCTCTTGCTTCTCTATGTATTTTTCTTCCTTTTTATGCACTTATCTTGCTTCTTTCTGCACTTCTTCTGCTTCTTTCTGCACCCTTCTTCCTCTTTCTGCAACACTCTTACCTCTTTTTGCACCTCACACTTTTCTTTCTGCACCTCTCTTGCTTCTTTCTGCATCTCTCTTGCCTATTTTTGCAACTCACATGATTTTTTCTGCACTGCTCTCTTTTTTCTATCTGCACCTCTTTTTCTTCTTTCTGCACCTTTCTTTCTTCTTTCTGCACTTCTCTGGATTCTTTCTGTGCCTTTCATTATGTTTTTGTACCTTTCTTACTCTTTTTGCACTTCTCTTGCTTCTTTCTGCACGTCTCTTGCCTCTTTCTGTACCTCTCTTGCTTCTTTCAGCACTTCTCTTGCCTCTTTCTGTACCTCTCATGCCACTTTCTGCACCTCTCTTGATTCTTTCTGCACCTCTCCTGCTTCTTTCTGCACTTCTCTTGCTTATTTCTGCTCCTTTCTTCCTCTTTTTACACTTTTCCTACCACTTTCTGCTTTTCTGTTGCTTCTTTTTGTACCTTTCTTCCTATTTCTGCACTTCTCTTGCCTCTTTTTGCACCTTTCTTCCTCCTCCTGCACATCTCTTACTTTTCTGGACATCTCTTCCTCTTTCTGCACCTCCCTTCTTTTTGCACCTCTCTTGCTTTTTTCTGCACCTCTCTTGCTTCTTTTTTCACCTCTCTTGCTTCTTTCTGTACCTCTCTTTCTTCTTTCTGCACTTCTCTTGCCTCTTTCTGCACTTCACTTGCTTCTTTCTGTACTTCTCTTGCTTCTTTCTGCATCTTTCTTCTTCTTTCTGTGCCTTTCTTCCTCTATCTGCACCTCTCTTCCTTCTTACTGCTCCTCTCTTGCTTCTTTCTGCACCACTCTTGCTTCTTTCTGCACCACTCTTGCTTCTTTCTCCACCTCTCTTGCTTCTTTCTCTACCTCTTTTGCTTCTTTCTGCACTTCTCCTACCTCTTTCTGCACCTCTATGGCTTGTTTCTGCACATCTCTTGCTTTTTTCTGCACCTCTCTTGCTTTTTTTCTGCGCCTCTCTTGCCTCTCTGCATTTCTCTTGCTTCTTTCTACACTTCTCTTGCTTCTTTCTGTGCCTTTCTTTGTTTTTTCACCTTTCTTCCTCTTTTTGCACTTATCTTGCTTCTTTCTCCACTTCTCTTGCCTCTTTCTGCCCCTCTCTTGCTTCTTTCAGCACTTCTCTTGTCTCTTTCTGTACCTCTCGTGCCTCTTTCAGCACCTCTCTTGCTTATTTCTGCTCCTTTCTTCCTCTTTCAACACTTCTCTTGCCACTTTCTGCTTTTCTGTTGCTTCTTTCAGTACCTTTCTTCCTATTTCTGCACTTCTCTTGCCTCTTTTTGCACCTTTCTTCCTCCTCCTGCACATCTCTTACCTCTTTCTGGACATATCTTCCTCTGTCTGTACCTCCCTTCTTTCTGCACATCTGTTGCTTCTTTCTGCACTCTTCTTGCTTCTTTCTGCACATCTTTTGCTTCTTTCTGTACCTCTCTTGCCTCTTTCTGCACCTCTTTTGTCTTCCTGCACCTCTCTTGCTTCTTTCTGCACCTCCCTTGCTTCTTTCTGCACTTCTCTTGCTTCTCTCTGTATTTTCCTTCCATTTTCTGCACTTATCTTGCTTCTTTCTGCACTTCTCCTGCTTCTTTCTGCAACTCTCTTCCTCTTTCTGTAACTCTCTTACCTCTTTTTCCACCTCACACTTTTCTTTCTGCACCTCTCTTGCTTCTTTCTGCATCTCTCTTGCCTCTTTTTGCACCTCACTTGATTTTTTCTGCACTGCTCTCTCTTTTCTTTCTGCACCTCTTTTTCTTCTTTCTGCACCTTTCTTCCTTCTTTCTGCACTTCTCTGGATTCTTTCTGTGCCTTTCTTTATGTTTTTGCACCTTTCTTCCTCTTTTTGCACTTCTCTTGCTTCTTTCTGCACTTTTCTTGCCTCTTTCTGCACCTCTCTTGCTTCTTTCAGCAATTCTCTTGCCTCTTTCTGCACCTCTCTTCTTCTTTCTGCACCTCTCTTGCTTCTTTCTGCACCACTCTTGCTTCTTTCTCCACCTCTCTTGCTTCTTTCTCCACCTCTCTTGCTTCTTTCTGCACTTCTCCTACCTCTTTCTGCACCTCTATGGCTTCTTTCTGCACCACTGTTGCTTTTTTCTGAACCACTCTTGCTTTTTTTCTGCGCCTCTCTTGCCTCTTTCTGCATTTCTCTTGCTTCTTTCTGCACCTCTCTTCCTTCTTTCTACACTTCTCTTGCTTCTTCCTGTGCCTTTCTTTATGTTTTTTCACCTTTCTTCCTCTTTTTGCACTTCTCTTGCTCCTTTCTGCACTTTTCTTGCCTCTTTCTGCACCTCTCTTGCTTCTTTCAGTACTTCTCTTGCCTCTTTCTGTACCTCTCATGCCTCTTTCTGCACCTCTCTTGATTCTTTCTGCACCTCTCCTGCTTCTTTCTGCACTTCTCTTGCTTATTTCTGCTCCTTTCTTCCTCTTTCTACACTTCTCTTGCCACTTTCTGCTTTTCTGTTGCTTCTTTCTGTACCTTTCTTCCTATTTCTGCCCTTCTCTTGCCTCTTTTTGCACCTTTCTTCCTCCTCCTGCACATCTCTTACCTCTTTCTGGACATCTCTTCCTCTTTCTGCACCTCCCTTCTTTCTGCACCTCTGTTGCTTCTTTCTGCACCACTCTTGCCTCTTTCTGCACTTCTCTTGCTTCTCTGTATTTTTCTTCCTTTTTCTGCACTTATCTTGCTTCTTTCTGCACTTCTCTTGCTTCTTTCTGTACCTTTCTTCCTCTTTCTGCAACTCTCTTACCTCTTTTTGCACCTCACACTTTTTTTTCTGCACCTCTCTTGCTTCTTTCTGCATCTCTCTTGCCTCTTTTTGCACCTCACTTGATTTTTTCTGCACTGCTCTCTTTTTTCTTTCTGCACCTCTTTTTCTTCTTTCTGCACCTTTCTTCCTTCTTTCTGCACTCCTCTGGATTCTTTCTGTGCCTTTCTTTATGTTTTTGCACCTTTCTTCCTCTTTTTGCACTTCTCTTGCTTCTTTCAGCACTTCTCTTGCCTCTTTCTGCACCTCTCTTGCCTCTTTCTGTACCTCTCTTGCTTCTTTCTGCACCTCTCTTGCTTCTTTCTGCACCGCTCTTGCTTCTTTCTCCACCTCTCTTGCTTCTTTCTGCACTTCTCTTGCTTCTTTCTGCACTTCTCTTGCTTCTTTCTGCACTTCTCCTACCTCTTTCTGCACCTCTATGGCTTCTTTCTGCACCTATCTTGCTTTTTTCTGCACCTCTCTTGCTTTTTTCTGCTCCTCTCTTTCCTCTTTCTGCATTTCTCTTGCTTCTTTCTGCACCTCACTTCCTTCTTTCTACACTTCTCTTGCTTCTTTCTGTGCCTTTCTTTATGTTTTTGTACCTTCCTTCCTCTTTTTGCACTTCTCTTGCTTCTTTCTTCACTTCTCTTGCCTCTTTCTGCACCTCTCTTGCTTCTTTCAGCACTTCTCTTGCCTCTTTCTGTACCTCTCATGCCTCTTTCCTGTACCTCTCTTGCTTCTTTCTGCACCTCTCCTGCTTCTTTCTGCACTTCTCTTGCTTATTTCTGCTCCTTTCTTCCTCTTTCTACACTTCTCTTGCCACTTTCTGCTTTTCTTTTGATTCTTTCTGTACCTCTCCTGCTTCTTTCTGCACTTCTCTTGCTTATTTCTGCTCCTTTCGTCCTCTTTCTACACTTCTCTTGCCACTTTCTGCTTTTCTGTTGCTTCTTTCTGTATCTTTCTTCCTATTTCTGCACTTCTCTTCCCTCTTTTGTATCTTTCTTCCTCCTCCTGCACATCTCTTATCTCTTTCTGGACATCTCTTCCTCTTTCTGCACCTCCCTTCTTTCTGCACCTCTGTTGCTTCTTTCGGCACCTGTCTTGCTTCTTTTTTCACCTCTATTGCTTCTTTCTGTACCTCTTTTTCTTCTTTCTGCATTTCTCTTGCTTCTTTCTGCACTTCTTCTACCTCTTTCTGCCCCTCTATGGCTTCTCTTGCCTCTTTCTGCACTCCACTAGCTTCTTTCTGTACTTTTCTTGCTTCTTTCTGCGTCTTTCTTCTTCTTTCTGTGCCTTTCTTCTTCTTTCTGTGCCTTTCTTCCTCTATCTGCACCTCTCTTCCTTCTTTCTGCACCTCTCTTGCTTCTTTCAGCACCACTCTTGCTTCTTTCTCTACCTCTCTTGCTTCTTTCTGCACTTCTTCTACCTCTTTCTGCCCCTCTATGGCTTCTTCCTGCACCTCTCTTGCTTTTTTCTGCGCCTCTCTTGCCTCTTTCTGCATTTCTCTTGCTTCTTTCTGCACTTCTCTTTCTTCTTTCTACACTTCTCTTGCTTCTTTCTGTGCCTTTCTTTATGTTTTTGCACCTTTCTTCCTCTTTTTGCACTTCTCTTTGCACTCTCTTGCCTCTTTCTGTACCTCTCATGCCTCTTTCTGCACCTCTCTTGATTCTTTCTGCACCTTCCTGCTTCTTTCTGCCCTTCTCTTGCTTATTACTGCTCCTTTCGTCCACTTTCTACACTTCTCTTGCCACTTTTTGCTACTTCTGTTGCTTCTTTCTGTATCTTTCTTCCTATTTCTTCACTTCTCTTGCCTCTTTTTGCACCCTTTCTTCCTCCTCCTGCACATCTCTTATCTCTTTCTGGACATCTCTTCCTTCTTTCTGCACCTCTCCTTCTTTCTGCACCTCTGCTGCTTCTTTCTGCATCCTCTCTTGCCTCTTTCTGCTTTTCTCTTGCTTCTTTCTGTACCTCTCTTGCTTCTTTTTGCACCTCTCTTGCTTCTTTCTCACCTCTCTTTCTTCTTTCTGCACTTCACTTGCTTCTTTCTGCACTTCACTTGCTTCTTTCTGTACTTCTCTTGCTTCTTTCTGTGTCTTTCTTCTTTCTGTGCCTTTCTTTTTCTTTCTGTGCCTTTCTTCCTCTATCTGCACCTCTCTTCCTTCTTTTTGGCTTCTCTTGCCTCTAACTGCACTTCTCTTGCCTCTTTCTGCACCTCTCTTGCCTCTTTCTGTACATTTCTTCCTCTTTGTGCACCTCGCTTGCTTCTTTCTGTGCTTCTCTTGCCTCTTTCTGTGGTTCTCTTGACTCTTTCTTGCCCTTCTCTTGCCTTTTCTGCACTTCACTTACTTCTTTCTGTGCCTCTCTTGCTTCTTTCTGTACCTCTCTTGCTTATTGCTGAACCGCTCTTGCTTCTTTCTGCACTTCACTTGCCTCTTTTTGCACCTCGCTTGCTTCTTTTTGCACCTTTCTCCTCATTTCTGCACCTCACTTGCTTCTTTCTGCACCTCGCTTGCTTCTTTATGCACCTCTCTTTCTTCTTTCTGCACCTCTCTTGCTTCTTTCTGCATCTGACTCTCATCTTTCTGCACCTCTACGCTTCTTTCTGCACCTTCATTGCTTCCTTCTGCATTTCTCTTGCTTCTTTCTGCACCTTTATTCCTCGTTCTGTACCTTTCTGCCTCTTTCAGCACCTTTCTCCCTCTTTCTGCACTCCTCTTGCTTCTTTCTGCACTTCTCTTGCCTCTTTCTGCACGTCTCTTGCCTCTTTCTGCACCTCTCCTGCCTCTTTCTGCACCTCTCTGGCTTCTTTCTGCACCTCACTTGCCTCTTTCTGTACCTCTCTTGCTTCTTTCATCACTTCTCTTGCTTCTTTCTGCACCTCACTTGCTTCTATCTTCACCCCACTTGCTTCTTTCTGCACTTCTCTTGCTTCTTTCTGCACTTCTCTTGCCTCTTTCTGTACCTTTCTTCCGCTTTCTACACTGCTCTTGTTTCTTTCTGCACTACCCTTGCTTCTTTCTGCACCCCTCTTGCTTCTTTCTGCACCTCACTCTCTTCTTTCTGCACCTCTCTTGCTTCTTTCTGCACCTCTCTTGCCTCTTTTTGCACCTTACTTGCTTTTTTCTGCACCATACTCTCTTCTTTCAGCACCTCTCTTGCATCTTTCTCCATTTCTCTTGCTTTTTTCTGCACCTTTCTTCCTCTTTCAGCACCTTTCTTCCTCTTTTGACACCGTTCTTACCTCTTTCTGCACCACTCTTGCTTCTTTCTCCACCTCTCCTGCTTCTTTCTGCACTTCTTTTGCTTCTTTCTGCACTTCTCCTACCTCATTCTGCACTTCTCTTGCTTCTCTCTGTATTTTTCTTCCTCTTTCTGCACCTCTCTTGCTTCTTTCTGCATCTCTCTTTCCTCTTTTTGCACCTCACTTGATTTTTTCCGCACTGCTCTCTTTTTTCCTTCTGCACCTCTTTTTCTTCTTTCTGCACCTTTCTTCCTTCTTTATGCACTTCTCTGGATTCTTTCTGTGCCTTTCGTTATGTTTTTGAACCTTTCTTCCTCTTTTTGCACTTCTCTTGCTTCTTTCTGTACTTTTCTTGCCTCTTTCTGCACCTCTCTTGCTTCTTTCTGCACCGCTCTTGCTTCTTTCTGCACTTCTCTTGCCTCTTTCTGCACCTCTCTTGCTTCTTTCTGCGCCTTTCTCCCTGTTTCTGCACCTCTGTTGCTTCTTTCTGTTTCTCTCTTGCTTCTTTCTGCACCTCACTTGCTTCTTTCTGCACTTCTCTTGCCTCTTTCTGCACTTCTCCTGCTTCTTTCTGCACCTTTCTCCCTCTTTCTGCACCTCTCTTACCTCTTTCTGCGCCTCACACTTTTCTTTCTGCACCTCTCTTGCTTCTTTCTGCACTTCTCTTGCTTCTTTCTGTACATCTCTTGCCTCTTGATGCACCCTTTGTCTTCCTGCACCTCTCTGCTTCTTTCTACAGCTCCCTTGCTTCTTTCTGCACTTCTCTTGTTTCTCTCTGTATTTTTCTTCCTTTTTCTGCACTTATCTTGCTTCTTTCTGCAGTTCTTCTGCTTCTTTCTGCACCTCTCTTCCTCTTTCTGCAACTCTCTTACCTCTTTTGCACCTCACACTTCTTCTTTCTGCACCTCTCTTGCTTCTTTCTGCATCTCTCTCCTCTTTTTGCACCTCACTTGTTCTTTCCGCACTGCTCTTTCTTTCTTTCTGCACCTCTTTTTCTTCTTTCTGCACCTTTCTTCCTTCTTTCTGCACTTCTCTGATTCTTTCTGTGCCTTTCGTTATGTTTTTGAACTTTTCTTCCTCTTTTTCACTTCTCTTGCTTCTTTCTGCACTTTTCTTGCCTCTTTCTGCACCTCTCTTGCTTCTTTCTAGCACTTCTCTTGCCTCTTTCTGCACCTCTCTTGCTTCTTTCTGCACCTCTCTTGCTTCTTTTCTGCACCTCTCATGCCTCTTTCTGCATGTCACTCTCTTCTTTCTGCACCTCTCTTGTTTCCTTCTGCAACCTCTCTTGCTTCTTTCTGTACTTCTCTTGCTTCTTTCTGTGCCTTTCTTCCTCTTTCTGCACCTTTCTTCCTATTCCTGCACCTTTATTCCTCTTTCTGTAGTTCTCTTGTTTCTTTCAGCACTTCTCTTGCTTCTTTCTGCACCTATCTTGCTTCTTTCTGCACTTTTATTGCCTCTTTCTGCACCTCTTTTGCCTCTTTCTGAACTTTTCTTGCCTCTTTCTGCACCTCTCTTGCATCTTTCTTCACCTCTGTTGCTTCTTTCTGCACCTCTCTTGCCTCTTTCATCACTTTTCTTGCTTCTTTCTGCACCTCACCTGCTTCTTTCTGCACCTCGCTTGTTTCTTTCTGCACTTCTCGCTTCTTTCTGTACCTCTTTTGCCTCTTTCTCTATTTCTCTTGCTTCTTTTGCACCTTTCTTCCTCTTTCTACACTTCTCTTGCCTCTTTCTGCACTTCTCTTGCTTCTTCCTGCACCTTTCTTCCTCTTTCTGCACATCTCTTGCCCTCTTTCTGTACCTTTCTTCCTCTTTCTGCACCTCACTCTCTTTGTTCAGTACCTCCCTTGCTTCTTTTTGCACCTCTCTTGCTTCTTTCTGCACTTCTCTTGCCTCTTTCTGCACCTCTCTTGCCTCTTCCTGCACCGCTCTTGCCTCTTTCTGTACCATTCTTGCCTCTTTCTGCACCTCTTCTGCCTCTTTCTGCACCTCTATTGCCTCTTTCTACATTTCTTTTGCTTCTTTCGCACCTCTCTTTCCTCTTTATGCACATTGATTTCTCTTTATGCACCTCGCCTGCTCCTTTCTGCACTTCTCTTGCTTCTTTCTGCTCCTCTCTTCCTTCCTTCTGCACCCCTCTAGCCTCTTTCTGTACCTCTGTTGCTTCTTTCTGCACCTCTGTTGCTTCTTTCTGCACAACTCTTTCCTTATTCTGCACCTCTCTTGCCTCTTTCTGCACCTCTCTTGCTTTTTTCTGTACCTCTCTTGCTTCTTTCTGCATGTCTCTTGCTTCTTTCTGTACCTCTTTTGCCTCTTTCTGCACGTCACTCTCTTCTTTCTGCACCTCTCTTGTTTCCTTCTGCACCTCTCTTGCTTCTTTCTGTAATTCTCTTGCTTCTTTCTGTGCCTTTCTTCCTCTTTCTGCACCTTTCTTTGTATTTCTGTACCTTTATTTCTCTTTCTGCAGCTCTCTTGTTTCTTCCTGCTCTTCTCTTGCTTCTTTCTGTACGTATCTTTCTTCTTTCTTCACCTCTCTTGCCTCTATCTGCACCTCTCCTGCTTCTTTCTGCACCTCTCCTGCTTCTTTCTGCACCTCTCCTGCTTCTTTCTGCACCTCACTTGCTTCTTTCTGCACCTCACATGTTTCTTTTTGCACTTCTCGCTACTTTTGTACCTCTCTTACACTCTTTCTGTGTTTCTCTTGCTTTTTCTGCACCTTTCTTCCTCTTTCTACACTTCTCTTGCCTCTTTCTGCACTTCTCTTCCTTCTTTCTGCACCTTTCCACCTCTTTCTGCACTTCTCTTGCCTCTTTCTGTACCTTTCTTCCTCTTTCTGCACCTCACTTTCTTCTTTCTCACATCTCTTGCTTCTTTCTGTATCTCTCTTGCTTCTTTCTCTACCTCTCTTGCTTCTTTCTGTATCTCTCTTGCCTCTTTCTGCACCTCTCTTGCCTCTTTCTACACCTCACTTGCTTCTTTCTGCACCTCTCTTGCTTCATTCTGCTCCTCTCTTGCCTCTGTCTGCACCTCACTTGCTTCTTTCTGCACGTCACTCTCTTCTTTCTGCACCTCTCTTGTTTCCTTCTGCACCTCTCTTGCTTCTTTCTGCATTTCTCTTGCTTCTTTCAGCGCCTCTTCTTCCTCTTTCTGTAGTCTTTATTCCGATTTCTGCACCTTTCTTCCTCTTTCTGCAGTTCTCTTGTTTTTTTCTGTAATTCTCTTGCTTCTTTCTGCACCTATCTTGCTTCATTCTGTACTTTTCTTGCCTCTTTCTGTACCCTCTCTCCCTCTTTCTGCACTGCTCTTGCCTTTTTCTTAACTTCTCTTGCCTCTTTCTGCACCTCTCTTGCCTCTTTCTATATTTCTCTTCCTTCTTTCGCACCTCTCTTGCCTCTTTTAGCACATTTCTTCCTCTTTATGAACCTCAATTGCTTCTTTCTGCACTTCTCTTGCTTCTTTCTGCACCTCGCTTCCTTCTTTCTGCACCCCTCTTGCATCTTTCTGCACCTCTGTTGCTTCTTTCCGCACTTCTCTTGCTTCTTTCTGCACCACTCTTTCCTCATTCCACACTTCTATTGCCTCTTTCTGCAACTCTCTTTCCTCATTCTGCACTTCTCTTGCCTCTTTCTGCATATCTGTTGCCTCTTTCTGTACTTCTCTTGCTTCTTTCTGCACCTCTCTTGCTTCTTTCTGCACCTCTCTTGCCTCTTTTCATCACTTCTTTTGATTCTTTCTACACCCCACTTGCTTCTTTCTGCACTTCTCTTGCTTCTTTCTGCACTCTCTCTTGCATCTTTCTGCATTTCTCTTGCTTATTTTTGCACCTCACTTGCTTCTTTCTGCACCTCACTCTCTTCTTTCTGTACCTCTCTTGCTTCCTTCTGAACCTCTCTTTCCTCTTTCTGCACCCCACTTTTTTCTTTCTGCACCTCTCTTGCTTCTTTCTGCACCTCTTTTGCTTCTTCGTGCATTTCTCTTGCTTCTTTCTGCACCTTTCTTCCTCTTTCTGCACCTTTCTTCCTCTTTCTGCACATTTCTTCCTCTTTCTGCTCTTCTCTTGCTTCTTTCTGCACTTCTCTTGCCTCTTCTGCACCTCTCTTGCCTTTTTCTGCACGTCTCTTGCCTTTTTCTGCACCTCTCTTGCTTCTTTCTGCACCTCACTTGCTTCTTCCTGTACCTCTCTTGCTTCTTTCATCACTTCTCTTGCTCCTTTCTGCACCTCACTTGCTTCTGTCTGCACCTCACTTGCTTCTTTCTGTACTTCTCTTGCTTCTGTCTGCAGCTCTCTTGCCTCTCTCTGCATTTCACTTGCTTCTTTCTGTACCTTTATTTCTCTTTCTGCACCTCTCGTGCATCTTTTTGCATTTCTCTTGTTTCTTTCTGCATCTTTCTCGCTCTTTCTGCACTTCTCTTGCCTCTTTCTGAACCTTTCTTCCTTTTTCTACACTGCTCTTGTTTCTTTCTGCACTTCCCTTGCTTCTTGCTGCAACCCTCTTCCCTCTTTCTGCCCTCACTTGCTTTTTTCTGCACCAAATGCTCTTCTTTCTGCACCTCTATTGATTCTTTCTGCACTTCTCTTGCATTTTTCTAAATATCTCTTGCTTTTTTCTGCGCCTTTCTTCCTCTTTCTGCACCTTTTTTCCTCCTTCGACACCTTTCTTGCCTCTTTCTGTACCTCTCCTGCTTCTTTCTACACCTCACTTGCTTCTTTCTGTACCTCACATGTTTCTTTCTGCGCTTCTCGCTCCTTTCTGTACCTCTCTTGCCTCTTTCTATGTTTCTCTAGCTTTTTTCTGCACCTTTCTTTCTCTTTCTACACTTCTCTTGCCTCTTTCTGCACCTCTCTTGCTTCTTTCAGCACTTCTCTTGCCTCTTTCTGTACCTCTCATGCCTCTTTCTGCACCTCTCTTCATTTTTTCTGCACCTCTCCTGCTTCTTTCTGTACTTCTCTTGCTTATTTCTGCTCCTTTCTTCCTCTTTCTACACTTCTCTTGCCACTTTCTGCTGTTCTGTTGCTTCTTTCTGTACCTTTCTTCCTATTTCTGTACTTCTCTTGCCTCTTTTTGCACCTTTCTTCCTCCTTCTGCACATCTCTTACCTCTTTCTGGACATCTCTTCCTCTTTCTGCTCCTCCCTTCTTTCTGCACCTCTGTTGCTTCTTTCTGCACCTCTCTTGCTTCTTTCTGCACTTCTCTTTCCTCTTTCTGTACCTCTCATGCCTCTTTCTGCACCTCTCTTGAATCTTTCTGCACCTCTCTTGCTTCTTTCTGCACTTCTCTTGCTTATGTCTGCTCCTTTCATCTTCTTTCTACACTTCTCTTGCCACTTTCTGCATTTCTGGTGCTTCTTTCTGTATCTTTCTTCCTATTTCTGCACTTCTCTTGCCTCTTTTTGCACCTTTCTTCCTCCTCCTGCACATCTCTTGCCTCTTTCTGGACATCTCTTCCTCTTTCTGCTCCTCCCTTCTTTCTGCACCTCTGTTGCTTCTTTCTGCACCTCTTTTGCTTCTTTCTGCACTTCTCTTTCCTCTTTCTGTACCTCTCATGCCTCTTTCTGCACCTCTCTTGATTCTTTCTGCACCTCTCCTGCTTCTTTCTGCACTTCTCTTGCTTATTTCTGCTCCTTTCATCTTCTTTCTACACTTCTCATGCCACTTTCTGCTTTTCTGTTGCTTCTTTCTGTATCTTTCTTCCTATTTCTGCACTTCTCTTGCCTCTTTTTGCACCTTTCTTCCTCCTCCTGCACATCTCTTACCTCTTTCTGGACATCTCTTCCTATTTCTGCACCTCCCTTCTTTCTGCACCTCTGCTGCTCCTCTCTGCTCTTCTCTTGCCTCTTTCTGCTCTTCTCTTGCCTCTTTTTGCACCTCTCTTGCTTCTTTCTGCACCTCTCTTGCTTCTTTTTTCACCTCTCTTGCTTCTTTCTCTACCTCTCTTTCTTCTGTCTGCACTTCGTTTGCCTCTCTCTGCACTTCACTTGCTTCTTTCTGTACTTCTCTTGCTTCTTTCTGTGTCTTTCTTCTTCTTTCTGTGCCTTTCTTCTTCTTTCTGTGCATTTCTTCCTCTATCTGCACCTCTCTTCCTTCTTTCTGCACTTCTCTTGCTTCTCTCTGTATTTTTCTTCCTTTTTCTGCACTTATCTTGCTTCTTTCTGCAGTTCTTCTGCTTCTTTCTGCACCTTTCTTCCTCTTTCTGCACCTCTTTTGCTACTTTCTGCATCTCTCTTTCCTCTTTTGCACCTCACTTGATTTTTTCCGCACTGCTCTCTTTTTTCTTTTTACACCTCTTTTTCTTCTTTCTGCACCTTTCTTCCTTCTTTATGCACTTCTCTGGATTCTTTCTGTGCCTTTCGTTATGTTTTTGAACCTTTCTTCCTCTTTTTGCACTTCGCTTGCTTCTTTCTGTACTTTTCTTGCCTCTTTCTGCACCTCTCTTGCTTCTTTCTGCACCGCTCTTGCTTCTTTCTGCACTTCTCTTGCCTCTTTCTGCACCTCTCTTGCTTCTTTCTGTGCCTTTCTCCCTGTTTCTGCACCTCTGTTGCTTCTTTCTGTTTCTCTCTTGCTTCTTTCTGCACCTCACTTGCTTCTTACCGCACTTCTCTTGCCTCTTTCTGCACTTCTCCTGCTTCTTTCTGCACCTTTCTCCCTCTTTCTGCACCTCTCTTACCTCTTCCTGCGCCTCACACTTTTCTTTCTGCACCTCTCGTGCTTCTTTCTGCACTTCTCTTGCTTCTTTCTGTACATCTCTTGCCTCTTTATGCACCCCTTTTGTCTTCCTGCACCTCTCTTGCTTCTTTCTACAGCTCCCTTGCTTCTTTCTGCACTTCTCTTGCTTCTCTCTGTATTTTTCTTCCTTTTTCTTCACTTATCTTGCTTCTTTCTGCACTTCTTCTGCTTCTTTCTGCACCTTTCTTCCTCTTTCTGCAACTCTCTTACCTCTTTTTGCACCTCATACTTTTCTTTCTGCACCTCTCTTGCTTCTTTCTGCATCTCTTTCCTCTTTTTGCATCTCACTTGTTTTTTTCCGCACTGCTCTCTTTTTTCTTTCTGCACCTCTTTTTCTTCTTTCTGCACCTTTCTTCCTTCTTTCTGCACTTCTCTGGATTCTTTCTGTGCCTTTCGTTATGTTTTTGAACTTATCTTCCTCTTTTTTCACTTCTCTTGCTTCTTTCTGCACTTTTCTTGCCTCTTTCTGCACCTCTCTTGCTTCTTTCAGCACTTCTCTTGCCTCTTTCTGCACCTCTCTTGCTTCTTTCTGCACCTCTCTTGCTTCTTTCTGCACCTCTCATGCCTCTTTCTGCATGTCACTCTCTTCTTTCTGCACCTCTCTTGTTTCCTTCTGCAACTCTCTTGCTTCTTTCTGTTCTTCTCTTGCTTCTTTCTGTGCCTTTCTTCCTCTTTCTGCACCTTTCTTCCTATTCCTGCACCTTTATTCCTCTTTCTGTTGTTCTCTTGTTTCTTTCAGCACCTATCTTGCTTCTTTCTGCACTTTTATTGCCTCTATCTGCACCTCTTATGCCTCTTTCTGAACTTTTCTTGCCTCTTTCTGCACCTCTCTTGCATCTTTCTTCACCTCTGTTGCTTCTTTCTGCACCTCTCTTGCCTCTTTCATCACTTTTCTTCCTTCTTTCTGCACCTCACCTGCTTCTTTCTGCACCTTGCTTGTTTCTTTCTGCACTTCTCGCTTCTTTCTGTACCTCTTTTGCCTCTTTCTCTATTTCTCTTGCTTCTTTTTGCACCTTTCTTCCTCTTTCTACACTTCTCTTGCCTCTTTCTGCACTTCTCTTGCTTCTTCCTGCACCTTTCTTCCTCTTTCTGCACATCTCTTGCCTCTTTCTGTACCTTTCTTCCTCTTTCTGCACCTCACTCTCTTTGTTCAGTACCTCCCTTGCTTCTCTTTGCACCTCTCTTGCTTCTTTCTGCACTTCTCTTGCCTCTTTCTGCACCTCTCTTGCCTCTTCCTGCACCGCTCTTGCCTCTTTCTGTACCATTCGTGCCTCTTTCTGCACCTCTTCTGCCTCTTTCTGCACCTCTATTGCCTCTTTCTACATTTCTTTTACTTCTTTCGCACCTCTCTTTCCTCTTTATGCACATTGCTTTCTCTTTATGCACCTCGCCTGCTTCTTTCTGCACTTCTCTTGCTTCTTTCTGCTCCTCTCTTCCTTCTTTCTGCACCCCTCTAGCCTCTTTCTGTACCTCTGTTGCTTCTTTCTGCACCTCTGTTGCTTATTTCTGCACAACTCTTTCCTTATTCTGCACCTCTCTTGCCTCTTTCTGCACCTCTCTTGCTTTTTTCTGTACCTCTCTTGCTTCTTTCTGCATGTCTCTTGCTTCTTTCTGTACCTCTTTTGCCTCTTTCTGCACGTCACTCTCTTCTTTCTGCACCTCTCTTGTTTCCTTCTGCACCTCTCTTGCTTCTTTATGCATTTCTCTTGCTTCTTTCTGTTCCTTTCTTCCTCTTTCTGCACCTTTCTTTGTATTTCTATACCTTTATTTCTCTTTCTGCGGCTCTCTTGTTTCTTCCTGCTCTTCTCTTGCTTCTTTCTGTACGTATCTTGCTTCTTTCTTCACCTCTCTTGCCTCTATCTGCACCTCTCCTGCTTCTTTCTGCACCTCTCCTGCTTCTTTCTGCACCTCTCCTGCTTCTTTCTGCACCTCACTTGCTTCTTTCTGCACCTCACATGTTTCTTTTTGCACTTCTCGCTACTTTTTTGTACCTCTCTTACCTCTTTCTGTGTTTCTCTTGCTTTTTTCTGCACCTTTCTTCCTCTTTCTACACTTCTCTTGCCTCTTTCTGCACTTCTCTTCCTTCTTTCTGCACCTTTCCACCTCTTTCTGCACTTCTCTTGCCTCTTTCTGTACCTTTCTTCCTCTTTCTGCACCACACTTTCTTCTTTCGCTACCTCTCTTGCTTCTTTCTGTATCTCTCTTGCTTCTTTCTGCACGTCTCTTGCCTTTTTCTGTACTTCTCTTGCCTCTTTCTGCACCTCTCTTTGCCTCTTTCTGCACCTCTCTTGCCTCTTTCTGCACCTCACTTGCTTCTTTCTGCACCTCTCTTGCTTCATTCTGCTCCTCACTTGCCTCTTTCTGCACCTCACTTGCTTCTTTCTGCACGTCACTCTCTTCTTTCTGCACCTCTCTTGTTTCCTTCTGCACCTCTCTTGCTTCTTTCTGCATTTCTCTTGCTTCTTTCAGCGCCTTTCTTCCTCTTTCTGTACCTTTATTCCGATTTCTGCACCTTTCTTCCTCTTTCTGCAGTTCTCTTGTTTCTTTCTGTAATTCTCTTGCTTCTTTCTGCACCTATCTTGCTTCTTTCTGTACTTTTCTTGCCTCTTTCTGTACCCCTCTCCCCTCTTTCTGCACTGCTCTTGCCTTTTTCTTAACTTCTCTTGCCTCTTTCTGCACCTCTCTTGCCTCTTTCTATATTTCTCTTCCTTCATTTGCACCTCTCTTGCCTCTTTTTGCACATTTTTTCCTCTTTATGAACCTCAATTGCTTCTTTATGCACTTCTCTTGCTTCTTTCTGCACCTCGCTTCCTTCTTTCTGCACCCCTCTTGCATCTTTCTGCACCTCTGTTGCTTCTTTCCGCACTTCTCTTGCTTCTTTCTGCACCACTCTTTCCTCATTCCACACTTCTATTGCCTCTTTCTGCAACTCTCTTTCCTCATTCTGCACTTCTTTTGCCTCTTTCTTCATATCTGTTGCCTCTTTCTGTACTTCTCTTGCTTCTTTCTGCACCTCTCTTGCTTCTTTCTGCACCTCTCTTGCCTCTTTCATCACTTCTTTTGATTCTTTCTACACCCCACTTGCTTCTTTCTGCACTTCTCTTGCTTCTTTCTGCACCTCTCTTGCATCTTTCTGCATTTCTCTTGCTTATTTTTGCACCTCACTTGCTTCTTTCTGCACCTCACTCTCTTCTTTCTGTACCTCTCTTACTTCCTTCTGAACCTCTCTTTCCTCTTTCTGCACCCCACTTTTTTCTTTCTGCATCTCTCTTGCTTCTTTCTGCACCTCTTTTGCTTCTTCGTGCATTTCTCTTGCTTCTTTCTGCACCTTTCTTCCTCTTTCTGCACCTTTCTTCCTCTTTCTGCTCTTCTGTTGCTTCTTTCTGCACTTCTCTTGCCTCTTCTGCACCTCTCTTGCCTTTTTCTGCACGTCTCTTGCCTTTTTCTGCACCTCTCTTGCTTCTTTCTGCACCTCACTTGCTTCTTCCTATACCTCTCTTGCTTCTTTCATCACTTCTCTTGTTCCTTTCTCCACGTCACTTGCTTCTGTCTGCACCTCACTTGCTTCTTTCTGTACTTTTCTTGCTTCTTTCTGCAGCTCTCTTGCCTCTTTCTGCATTTCACTTGCTTCTTTCTGTACCTTTATTTCTCTTTCTGCACCTCTCTTGCATCTTTTTGCATCTCTCTTGTTTCTTTCTGCACTTCCCTTGCTTCTTTCTGCAACCCTCTTGCCTCTTTCTGCACCTCACTTGCTTTTTTCTGCACCAAACGCTCTTCTTTCTGCACCTCTATTGATTCTTTCTGCACCTCTATTGCATCTTTCTGAATATCTCTTGCTTTTTTTCTGTGCCTTTCTTTCTCTTTCTGCACCTTTTTTCCTCCTTCGACACCTTTCTTGCCTCTTTCTGCACCTCTCCTGCTTCTTTCTGCACCTCACTTGCTTCTTTCTGTACCTCACATGTTTCTTTCTGTGCTTCTCACTCCTTTCTGTACCTCTCGTCTCTTTCTGTGTTTCTCTTGCTTTTTTCTCACCTTTCTTCCTCTTTCTACACTTCTCTTGCCTCTTTCTGTACCTCTCTTGCTTCTTTCAGCACTTCTCTTGCCTCTTTCTGTACCTCTCATGCCTCTTTCTGCACCTCTCTTGATTTTTTCTGCACCTCTCCTGCTTCTTTCTGTACTTCTCTTGCTTATTTCTGCTCCTTTCTTCCTCTTTCTACACTTCTCTTGCCACTTTCTGCTGTTCTGTTGCTTCTTTCTTTACCTTTCTTCCTATTTCTGCACTTCTCTTGCCTCTTTTTGCAACTTTCTTCCTCCTCCTGCACATCTCTTAACTCTTTCTGGACATCTCTTCCTCTTTCTGCTCCTCCCTTCTTTCTGCACCTCTGTTGCTTCTTTCTGCACCTCTCTTGCCTCTTTCTGCTCTTCTCTTGCCTCTTTTTGCACCTCTCTTGCTTCATTCTGCTCCTCTCTTGCCTCTTGTTGTAGGGATTCTGCACATATACAGAGCTATGCACAGGATAATTGTACCTCGGAATATAGTGGTGAGCCAACCATAAACCTTAGCACCTAAAACCCTAATCCGCCTAGCTTTAGCGTCTCATTAGCAACAATGCTGCCAATGATTAGACAACCCAGAACACGGTATCTCTCTCTCAGGACTCGCAGTAGCAAGAACGCCCTTTCATAACTCACTCATACCTGTCCACAACGCGCGTAAGAAGAGACTCTGTATAGTGTAAATTGTTTATTTCAACTAACGTGCTCTAAGATACAGTACACGTGTCAGTACTATCAGCATAATGCATAATGATAAAATAAGCAGCATAGTTACAACTCCATAGAATACAAATGGAGAAAGCATTTCACAAAGCAGTGGATGTAAGGCTAAATGACCTTACCACCCTCCCCGTGCTAGTAGCTAGTTTATTATAAAAATAGAAGACCTCTGGGCTTTGACTAGCGAACCCCCATACCTCAATATCTAGATGCAAGGTTTACATCATCAGATACAAACAGCTCTTCTCTCTGGAAAGGTTGTTCTCCAAGTGTGTCTAACAGTGACAAAACACATTATTAAAAGCATACGAATTTCTCCAGGGCAGCTGTAAATAGAGTGTTATGTCTAAGTGCGAGGGACTGGCCAAATCAGCAGGAACAAGGGACGTTGTTTATCGACCTTGTACATGGTGTGCAGACAGTAGCCCAAAAGGGAACAGGAGACAAGGTGAAAGATAGAAATGCAGACAGTGCTAAGATAGCCGGGCAGAAGCAGAGGCTTGAAAAACAACGGCACAAAGGAACGTGCGCAAAAAGGGCCTCATGGCAGCTAGGCCCAGGCCAACGTAGCAAGGCAGACCAGGAGGCCACAAACCACACGACACCCTCCCCTGGGCAGTCCAACGCTCAATAAAATGATAGAGTCCAAATAAACTGAGCAGAATGAATGTTGTGAGACATGAACTAAAAATTGAAAAGAAAAACATAGATGTACACACATCCAGTGAGGCAGGTCACAGAAAGCGAAAACCCTCTCAATCCAAAAGAGTGTACGTGCAAAAAAACGCCACACTTTCCAAGAGGACATCATTGGAATCATCGGAAAAAAGCGACGCCATCCAGTCAAGTAAATCAAAACTGCAGTCATGATCCTCGCAAGAGGGAGCAGCAAACAGCAATGCGGGACAACTTGCGTGATACTCAATATAACTCTGTTGTAGGAGATTCTGAGCAGCCGCCCAGATATCCCATTGAGCCAAAATCCCCAGTGCAGCCGCACGCGCCATGTAGCCTGCAGTGGAACAGTCCCATTCATGGGCCTCTAGAGGACCCACCAACTGAACAAAATCCGGAACAGACAAAGACGCATTGGAGAGGCAATAATCCATGGCCCACGAGAATGGACATCTGATGCAAGACATCACAGGTTGCATGCAAGTGAAATACGCAAAGCGAAAAGAAAGTGTATAGGATACACTCATTGTCGCCAACGGCAGGACGCCAAAGCCAGCGAGGAGGCGTTCACGGAGCATCTGGAGCCGACCTGGCTCGAGAAGGGCCCATGGAGGTGCAGCCATTGCGTAGGAAACAGACCAACAGCAGGACACCAGCTACCAAGGCGAGGATCAGTGGAAAGCCACCAAAGACGCTGGAAAAGATGGAATGAATAAAAGCCGGTATTACACCAAAAATAGTTTGAAAAGAGGTCACAAGGCCAGAGCCCACAACTTTAAAAAAGTGCACCAGACCTTCAGTGCGGGACGCATTAAAAACACGGTGAACCAGTTCACCGAAATGTTGTGGGAGGTTAGTGTTCAAAAGGGCCTGTATTTCACTGTGGGTACTTGCCACCTTGAGAATGAACGTCTCCCGGGCAGATGTGAGCATAACCTCCTGGTTCAATAATAGCGCCTTTATTCTGCTCAATTTATTGAAATCCGCCTTCAGAGTAGGAATGGAAGGCCACACAGAACTATCTATAATGTCGTGCGGGGGAGGAAAAAGCAAATTTTTGCAGCAGACAACCCTGTGGGAAACAGTAACAATATATGGTATGCCGGCCAGCAGGCCACAGCAGTCTTGGTTATTTAAAAGCAAATAGCTACCATTAGCAAGCACAGTGAAAGTAGGAGAAATAGCAGGAGCTGGAATACCCTTTAACACACAAGCAAGATTCGGAGCCGAAACGTTACAAGCTCCGTGCAACTTAATGTGTTTGCAAATAAGGGAATGACCCACAGTTGAATCGCATGACTCCCCCGTGAGAAAAACCTCCCTCCCGTCTCTAAGGCATTTAAACATGAAAGGCAGGGACCAAAGTTCATGCAGGAAGGCACTGCCTAAAGGCTGGAAACGGCCTACAGGATAATGCTTCATGCACGAACTAAATTCAAACAATGAAAAAGGCAAAGCGATAACCCCGTGTACTAGCCACACAGCAGAATCCAATTCCGCAATAGAGAATGGTAAGGGCTCTATCTTTTCAATATGTAACAGAGTGTATGCTGCATCCTTCATGGACATGAATCGCTGTTTCTCAGTCAAATTAAAAGGTGAAAATAAGGCAGAGGTGTTCAAAAATTGCCAAGTAACTTTCCCCATTTTAAGTGTTTGCAAAGTCCATGCAAACTGCATTACTGAACGCAATTGATCCTGACCATGATATAACACAGAAACATCATCTTGTACAATATCAACAACAGAGGAAATAATATTCTCTAAGGTGTAAATGCGGGAAGACAGGGTATTAATACTATTGTCAACAACAGCAAGCACCTTTTCCAAATTTGCTTGATCGATTTCCCGCAGACGGGAAGCAGCTTCAATTTGCGAAAGCTTCCAGAGTTCATTATAAGTTTCATAAATGAATCTCTTAGGTCGAGGACCACGACCAATAAACTGAGCAGAATGAATGTTGTGAGACGTGGACTAAAAATTGAAAAGAAAAACATATATGTACAGACATCCAGTGAGGCAAGCACGGTGCAAGGCTTCTGTGCCCTGCACCTGCCATGCTTTTGTGCCCCAAATAGATTTTAAATCTATGGTGTCATGCCAGTATTCATACCCACCAACAGACAAGGCGCTTAAAAAGGAGCCTGAATATAGCAATTTTGTATGGGTCAACATTATTTTCTGTGTAGAGGAAGTGTTTAATTTAAAGAAATAGGACCCAGGGTTCGATCTATTAAAATCTGTAAAATAAGTAAACTTATTTCTAAGAGTCTGGGAGCTACCTGGCGAAGGGGTCGGACAATGTTCCCATTGGGTGTAATTAAAAAGACCCCGAAGGGTACTGGGTTTATGAAGGAAGTGGTTGCCCCAATGCTGGTAACAATACAAATCAGCGTAATTTGCAGAATTCATGTACAGATCTTCAGCATGAAAAGCAGCATAATATTTCAAATCAGTAAATAATGCTTCAACCGCATGCACATCCCAATCATCAGAATGAATATTACTTTTACGACATCACCCATTGAAACGCTGAAGGACATTTGGTACATTAATAATTTCGGTTGGACCATGAATTTGGAAGTTCACCGCATCCCAAACGATGCCATCAGCAACTGGAAACGCTGAAATGTTCACAAATGTGTGGTCTCGCTTCATGATGTGCGATGAAGAATGTGGAGCCAAAGTTCCAGCGACAGAGTTCACCGCAGAGCGTTCTGGCAAATAGTGTCCATTAATGAGCAGAAAAAACACTGTGACAAAGCCAATAGACATGAACAAAAAATTAGGAAAAGTACCAACCAAATGTATGTCCATGGGGGATCAAAAAATTGTCTCTGAACCAGGATACAAAAATACTGAATTTGGATGGGACAAGTGATGGAGTGGAATCCGAGTCAAAGGAAGAACGTGTTGGGCTCAGTGGCGTTGTTGGTAAATGAGCCACGGACTCGGTTGCGGGGTAGATATACTCGGGCTCCTCGTTGCAGGGGGAATCCGGGTAGTCGTGCAGATTATCAGGCAAATCAACCATCTCGATAGCAACATCAGTGACCATTCGCGCAGGAGGGCCACGAACATTCGTCCGGTAAATGACAGGACAAGAGACCGCTGGTGTAACACTATTCAGGATCGGCCAGATGTTGTCGCTTGACATTTTCCACTGAGATGTATCTGTTCTCCTTGCGACCAGGAAGCGGTGGTAAGATGACTGTACGAGTTCCCTTCAAGCCAAGGACTGGAACCGGTGCACGATGAGAGGGGCGAATTCTTTTTTGTTCTCCACCTTCTCTCGAACCAGATCTCCAATCTTCGGAAGCCAGCCGGCAACCGGAATCTGCAATGCAGCGTCTGTGGCTGAAGGAAAATGTACAATCGCAAGTTTGTCTCGGGCTTCTTGTAAGAACTGTAACATAGTAGAATGGTTATCTACATCAAAGATGGCGGATTGCGCCGCCATGTCTAGACCATCAAGGTCAGGCACAAACATTCTTATGCCAAAGAGCATTTCGTATGGGGTCCGCCCACCCAGAGGTCTTCTCGGGAGATTATTAAGTGCACGTTGGACGGTATACAGGTGGGCCAGCCAGTTCCTGCCAGTACCTAAGACTCTAGCTGTCAAGGATTGCTTTAAGTCACGGTTCATTCGTTCAACAATCGAATTGCCCTCAGGCCGATACGGTGACGAAAATTTCACCCGCACCCCCAGTGAACCCATTGCGTCCTTGTAAGCCTTAGATGCAAACGCTGGACCTTGGTCAGAATGGAAGGTGCCGCAGGCGACAATTCCCACAAAGACACGCAAAACCCTTATGACATTTCGAGCGTCAGCACTCCGTTGTGACCAGACCCAGATAAAACGTGTGCACGAATCCACTGCAACTAAGATATATTTATATGCAGTGTCTGAAGAGAATGGACTGCAGTGATCCAGGTAAACACACCCAAAAGGTCTGTTTGAAATGCAGAGCGAGGTCTGTGGTGGCCGTGTAACCGTGGAAGGCTTAATCTGCTGACAAACGACACAAGAAAGCACATAAGTACGGGTTTGTTTGTATAAACCACGCCACCAGTAATGCTGCTGCAAGATAGAAACTGTCGCAGACACCCCAGCATGAGCCGAAGCCATGCCTTCGTGTGCTGCAGTAATAAAGGAAATCCTGCGGTCCGCGTTGGGGATCAGCCGATCACCAACGTCTGGAATTCTTACATAAGGAGCCTGTTCAGGACCTAATTGATAACAGTATTTGGAAGGGAATCCCCGTGGGTAATTAGCACCTTCCTTTGTTGCAGCAATAGCTGCTAGAATATCGGAATCGATTTTAGACATGGATCTGGTAACTGCTGCGACTGAGCACGTGGCTACTGCTGACTTGGCAGCTTCATCTGCCAAGCCGTTACCGACAGCATGTGCGCCCACACGCTGATGGCCAAGAGTGTGTACCACCTGTGTGAGAGGCAGACGTTGTTGTAAATCTGCCACTCGAACCCAAAGCATTTTATGCTTAATTGTGCTGCCTTTTGCGTCTCTATAGTCATTTTGTGACCAAAAGAAGAGATTGTCATTATAAGACTGAACACAGTAGTAGGAATCGCATACAATAAGAGTGGTCACATCCGGATTAGCGAACTCCAGTGCTAGCACCAATGCGCGCAGCTCGGCCAATTGTGCAGTACTGTCTCCCAGTGCTTGAGTATGCACCACAGTTGATTTAAATTTTCCGTTCACAAAGGAACCTGCAACAATAGCACATGCGGCTGAATAAGCATGCTTGGAACCCGTGGCCGGTTGTGCCGAGCCATCGGTATAAATAATACTTTCGTATTCCTCAAGCGGTAGCAACGACAGAGGAGGAGGATGAACGAATTCATACTGTAAAAACTCCTGAGTCTGAAGAGAAGAATCAAAGATAAAAGTGACATCTGGAGACGTCAAAGATGTTGCCCATTGAATCCAACGGGGGTGCAAAGCTTTAGAGTTCGGAACACTTGCTTTCGTCACTGCCTCTAGGGCAGGATAGGGTGTTACCACCAAAATGCGCTTTCCCTGTGCCAGTGCTCGTTCCTTTAGAATCGCCATTTGCACTGCAGTCAAAACTTTCTCCACAGAGGAAAAGCGCATTTCTGCTGAAGTGTATAGATGTGACTTGTATGCAATTGGTACTGTGTCACCTTCGTTAAAGGTCAAGTACATGAAACCCACTGCCCCTGGAATGATTCTAATCACCAGGTTGGTGTGGTTATCACGAGTCAACAAGTATTTAGACTCAAGTAAGTCTGTCTGCAAAGACTGCAGAATGGAGGAATGCTCCGGAAGCCAGCATGACTTCGAAAAGTTAGGTTGTATCAAGGAATACAGTGGCTTGATACGCTGGGCATATTCGGGAATGTAAGTACGCCCGAAGTTCAGAAAACCCAGCAAAGACTGAAGTTTCTTCAGAGTAGTAGGAGGGCACAGAAGTGCACATTTCTCCAGAAAATGGGGGGCTAAGCCCTTACCTTCATTGTTGAGCTCATAGCCCAAAAACAAAATGGTAAATTCAGCAATGTGAGATTTGGCAAAGTTAAACTTGTAACTTAGAACCGCAAATTCCAGAATAATGCGGTCCACTCGGGAAAGATGCGGGAATAATTCGTCGTCAGTCAGATAGATATCATCGACGTACGAACATGCATCTGGGTCTATGCCATCTAACAAAGAGACAACACGAGCAGCGAATACGCCTGGACTGTTTTTGTAGCCCATAGGTAAACGCCTGAATTTGAATAATTTACCACCGGAGGTAAAAGCGCTCCATTGGCTACTCTCCGGGGCTAAGTTGTGCGTGTAGAATCCATTGGATAGGTCAAGTGTCGTTTTATATTTTTTACGAACAAGACTGTCTACTAGCGCAGAACTATGTGTGTTTTGCACCGCAAAGGTCCGACAATGAGAGTTCAAATGTCGGTAATCCAAAACTAAGCGGTACGATCCATCGGGTTTAGAAACCGCGAAAGGGGATTATTCATCGGTGACTCGCATGTTTCAATCACTCCCTGATATTCCAACTGGGTCAGAATTTCGGAAACGGGACCTTTAGCTTCCCGTTTGATGGGATATTGGGGTTGTGGCTGTGGTAGAGACCGCAGAGGTATTTCATGGGGTGGTGATTCTTCATCCCAGCCCACATGGTTGCGGTATAACGCTGGAGCCAGGGACACAGCCCATTCAGCTGCAAGAGCCTCTGCTTTGTCTTTTGGGACGTGTCGAGAAAAGCTCGGAAGGATTACCTCCTCGCCTTTACGTGCAGCAAGTACGAATGGGGGTGGCCAATCCGCCTCCGTTAACAAAATGTCATACGAAGAGGTCAGATTTTCCCAAAAAATCCCTTTTATAACACGCTGAATACCGCCTTCGATTTGAATTACAATATTATATAGTCTGTCAGGGGGAGCCACTCTGGTGTCTGCTGTCTCGACAGTAATGAATGTTTCAGTTGCTGTCGCCTCCACATGAGGATGTAGCGCCTCCCGCACTATGGTAACTTCTGCTGCGCTGTCTAGGAGGGTCACTGCCCACGTCCAATTCAGGAGTCTCGTTCTCACCGTCTGTGGCATATTTCGCTGTTACAGCGGCAACTTTTTTCTTCTGAGATTGTGGGCGAGAACATTGAAAATCGTCTGGTTTCCCTCTGACCTGTTGTCGAGGTTGGTCTCGTCCCTGTGGATCCTCTCGACCCCTTCCTCTATCCTGGCGATCTCCTCCACCAGCCTGCGAAGATGTTGGTGCCTGTGAAGAACGAGGAGAACGCGAATCAGGGACTTGAAATCTCTCTGGAGATTTAATTCTCGCCCTATCATGCAAATCATAAGTGCGTTCAGAAGAGACGGAAACCGGGGATGCACCTCGCGACCCCGGCTTCTTCTGTTGCTTACCCTGTTTTTTCAACCTCCAGCTCTTTTTAGTAAAAACTGGTTTCTCATCTTTCTCAGACTGAGTTTTTGGTTGTTGTTGCGATTGTGTTTGCGTTTTAGCAAAAGGCTTAACTCCCAGGCTATTGCGACCAATGGTTTTGTAAGCCTGAGCAATTATTTTCGGTAATTCGCGAGGCCTGTCCAATTCTGGGACCAAAGCCAAAGCATTAGCTACTTGAAAGTTCACTGCATCGCCCTTGACATTCGCAAGGATCAACTCAGCTACTACGTCGAACACTCCCACCAGTCTCATCCCTAATTCCACAGCCGCTTCAGGGCCATGTTCATCCTGTACTCGTTTAATCACAGAGGGAGAACTGTCATGGAAGGAGTGCCGAAACACTTTGAATACACTGCAGCGAATACCCTACCCCAGTTGTTGCATTCTGCCAACTCGGGTACTAAGTCTTTGGCAAACTAATCGTCAAAATCCTATGTTTTTCCACGGGAGAAGTATTTGGAAAAACTGCCTCCAGCTGGTCAAATTTTTCTGCAAGCCAATAAGGAAAATCATCCTTATGCTGTGGGCGCTTGCCCATCACCGAATTCACCATGACAGGACTTATGGTTACACCGCCTGCACCAGCTGGATGGGCCGCAACTCCAGGCGGGGCTCCCTGGATGTTGCCTGTAACATATTGTACTAAAGCTCTATGTACTCGTATCAAAGACGAATGCATATGTCGCAGTTCAGCGACTGTCACCGTCATATAACGAGGATGTGGTGTATACCCGGCCAAGACTGGCCAAGTGGCCCCATCAATTGATAATGGGCCTAAACGAACTGTGGTAACCGGTTGGGGGGGGCGCCATCAAACCAAACACGGTGTTGCCAAGCCGTGAGCGGTACTTCAAGATTCATATACGGTCTATAGTGATTAGGAACAACGGTGGCTTCATATTCATGGAACAAATTATCTGCCCCATCCACCGCTGGAAAGGTGACCCAAGAGTAAAACACCTCAAAGTGGTAAGCTGGATCTGCTTGTACCACAAAGATCAAGTCGACACCCGCGTCAGGCACTCCATACACTGTTAAGTGAGCCCGGAGCGCTGCGCGGCTATGTGCCGCAATTTGCGTAGCCATTTCAGGCTAAAAGTTCACGACAACCTAATGTGTGGCAGCACAGTAGAGGGTATTGTTCAAGAAAACTTTTAACAACTTCAAGCTTGAAAGAACCTATAAAAATGTCAATATAGGAGGTATCACCGTCACATACTCTTCCGGAAGCGCCTGTGAAGGGAGCTGTGGACAAGCACAAATATTACTCAAGCGTCTCGCAGATAAGCGCCCCCACTCGTTGGTTGCGCCATGTTGTAGGGATTCTGCACATATACAGAGCTATGCACCGGATAATAGGACCTCGGAATACAGTGGTGAGCCAACCATAAACCTTAATACCTAAAACCCTAATCCGACTAGCTTTAGCGTCTCATTAGCAACAATGCTGCCAATGATTAGACAACCCAGAACACGGTATCTCTCTCTCAGGACTCGCAGTAGCAAGAACACCCTTTCATAACTCACTCATACCTGTCCACAATGCGGGTAAGAAGAGACACTGTATAGTTTAAAATGTTTATTTCAACTAACGTGCTCTAAGATACAGGACACGTGTCAGTACTATCAGCATAATGCATAATGATAAAGTAAGCAGCATAGTTACAACTCCATAGAATACAAACGGAGAAAGCATTTCACAAAGCAGTGGATGTAAGGCTAAATGACCTTACCACCCTCCCCGTGCTAGTAGCTAGTTTATTATAAAAATAGAAGACCTCTGGGCTTTGACTAGCGAACCCCCATACCTCAATATCTAGATGCAAGGTTTACATCATCAGATACAAACAGCTCTTCTCTCTGGAAAGGTTGTTCTCCAAGTGTGTCTAACAGTGACAAAACACATTATTAAAAGCACACAAATTTCTCCAGGGCAGCTGTAAATAGAGTGTTATGTCTAAGTGCGAGAGACTGGCCAAATCAGCAGGAACAAGGGACGTTGTTTATCAACCTTGTACATGGTGTGCAGACAGTAGCCCAAAAGGGAACAGGAGACAAGGTGAAAGATAGAAATGCAGACAGTGCTAAGATAGCCGGGCAGAAGCAGAGGCTTGAAAAACAACGGCACAAAGGAAAGTGCGCAAAAAAGGGCCTCATGGCAGCTAGGCCCAGGCCAACGTAGCAAGGCAGACCAGGAGGCCACAAACCACACGACACTCTTTCTGCATCTCTCTTGCTTCTTTCTACATGTCACTCTCTTCTTTCTGCACCTCTCTTGTTTCCTTCTGTACCTCTCTTGCTTCTTTCTGCATTTCTCTTGCTTCTTTCAGCGCCTTTCTTCCTCTTTCTTTACCTTTATTCCTATTTCTGCACCTTTCTTCCTCTTTCTGCAGTTCTCTTGTTTCTTTCTGTAATTCTCTTGCTTCTTTCTGCACCTATCTTGCTTCTTTCTGTACTTTTCTTGCCTCTTTCTGTACCTCTCTCCCCTCTTTCTGCACTGCTCTTGCCTTTTTCTTAACTTCTCTTGCCTCTTTCTGCACCTCTCTTGCCTCTTTCTATATTTCTCTTCCTTCTTTCGCACCTCTCTTGCCTCTTTCTGCACATTTCTTCCTCTTTATGAACCTCAATTGCTTCTTTCTGCACTTCTCTAGCTTCTTTCTGCACCTCACTTCCTTCTTTCTGCACCCCTCTTGCATCTTTTCTGCACCTCTGTTGCTTCTTTCTGCACTTCTCTTGCTTCCTTCTACACCACTCTTTCCTCATTCCGCACTTCTATTGCCTCTTTCTGCAACTCTCTTTCCTCATTCTGCACTTCTTTTGCCTCTTTCTGCATATCTGTTGCCTCTTTCTGTACTTTTCTTGCTTCTTTCTGCACCTCTCTTGCTTCTTTCTGTACCTCTCTTACCTCTTTCATCACTTCTTTTGATTCTTTCTACACCCCACTTGCTTCTTTCTGCACTTCTCTTGCTTCTTTCTGCACCTCTCTTGCATCTTTCTGCATTTCTCTTGCTTATTTTTGCACCTCACTTGCTTCTTTCTGCACCTCACTCTTCTTTCTGTACCTCTCTTGCTTCCTTCTGAACCTCTCTTTCCTCTTTATGCACCTCACTTGCTTCTTTCTGCACCCCACTTTTTTCTTTCTGCACCTCTCTTGCTTCTTTCCGCACCTCTTTTGCTTCTTTGTGCATTTCTCTTGCTTCTTTCTGCACCTTTCTTCCTCTTTCTGCACCTTTCTTCCTCTTTCTGCACCTTTCTTCCTCTTTCAGCACCTTTCTTCCTCTTTCTGCTCTTCTCTTGCTTCTTTCTGAACCTCTCTTGCCTTTTTCTGCACCTCTCTTGCTTCTTTCTGCACCTCACTTGCTTCTTCCTGTACCTCTCTTGCTTCTTTCATCACTTCTCTTGCTCCTTTCTGCACCTCACTTGCTTCTGTCTGCACCTCACTTGCTTCTTTCTGTACTTCTCTTGCTTCTTTCTGCAGCTCTCTTGCCTCTTTCTGCATTTCACTTGCTTCTTTCTGTACCTTTATTTCTCTTTCTGCACCTCTCTTGCATCTTTTTGCAATTCTCTTGTTTCTTTCTGCATCTTTCTCGCTCTTTCTGCACTTCTCTTGCCTTTTTCTGAACCTTTCTTCCTTTATCTACACTGCTCTTGTTTCTTTCTGCACTTCCCTTGCTTCTTTCTGCAACCCTCTTGCCTCTTTCTGCACCTCACTTGCTTTTTTCTGCACCAAACACTCTTCTTTCTGCACCTCTATTGATTCTTTCTGCACCTCTCTTGCATTTTTCTGAATATCTCTTGCTTTTTTTCTGCGCCTTTCTTTCTCTTTCTGCACCTTTTTTCCTCCTTCGACACCTTTCTTGCCTCTTTCTGCACCTCTCCTGCTTCTTTCTGCACCTCACTTGCTTCTTTCTGTACCTCACATGTTTCTTTCTGTGCTTCTCGCTCCTTTCTGTACCTCTCTTGTCTCTTTCTGTGTTTCTCTTGCTTTTTTCTGCACCTTTCTTCCTCTTTCTCCACTTCTCATGCCTCTTTCTGTACCTCTCTTGCTTCTTTCAGCACTTCTCTTGCCTCTTTCTGTACCTCTCATGCCTCTTTCTGCACCTCTATTGATTTTTTCTGCACCTCTCCTGCTTCTTTCTGCACTTCTCTTGCTTATTTCTGCTCCTTTCCTCCTCTTTCTACACTTCTCTTGCCACTTTCTGCTGTTCTGTTGCTTCTTTCTTTACCTTTCTTCCTATTTATGCACTTCTCTTGCCTCTTTTTGCACCTTTCTTCCTCCTCCTGCACATCTCTTAACTCTTTCTGGACATCTCTTCCTCTTTCTGCTCCTCCCTTCTTTCTGCACCTCTGTTGCTTCTTTCTGCACCCCTCTTGCCTTTTTCTGCTCTTCTCTTGCCTCTTTTTGCACCTCTCTTGCTTCATTCTGCTCCTCTCTTGCCTCTTTCTGCATTTCTCTTGCTTCTTTCTACACGTCACTCTCTTCTTTCTGCACCTCTCTTGTTTCCTTCTGTACCTCTCTTGCTTCTTTCTGCATTTCTCTTGCTTCTTTCAGCGCCTTTCTTCCTCTTTCTTTACCTTTATTCCTATTTCTGCACCTTTCTTCTTCTTTCTGCAGTTCTCTTGTTTCTTTCTGTAATTCTCTTACTTCTTTCTGCACCTATCTTGCTTCTTTCTGTACTTTTCTTGCCTCTTTCTGTACCTCTCTCCCCTCTTTCTGCACTGCTCTTGCCTTTTCTTAACTTCTCTTGCCTCTTTCTGCACCTCTCTTGCCTCTTTCTATATTTCTCTTGCTTCTTTCGCACCTCTCTTGCCTCTTTCTTCACATTTCTTCCTCTTTATGAACCTCAATTGCTTCTTTCTGCACTTCTCTTGCTTCTTTCTGCACCTCGCTTCCTTCTTTCTGCACCCCTCTTGCATCTTTCTGCACCTCTGTTGCTTCTTTCTGCACTTCTCTTGCTTCTTTCTGCACCACTCTTTCCTCATTCCGCACTTCTCTTGCCTCTTTCTGCAACTCTCTTTCCTCATTGTGCACTTCTTTTGCCTCTTTCTGCATATCTGTTGCCTCTTTCTGTGCTTCTCTTGCTTCTTTCTGCACCTCTCTTGCTTCTTTCTGCACCTCTCTTGCCTCTTTCATCACTTCTTTTGATTCTTTCTACACCCCACTTGCTTCTTTCTGCACTTCTCTTGCATCTTTCTGCATTTCTATTGCTTATTTTTGCACCTCACTTGCTTCTTTCTGCACCTCACTCTCTTCTTTCTGTACCTCTCTTGCTTCCTTCTGAACCTCTCTTTCCTCTTTATGCACCTCACTTGCTTCTTTCTGCACCCCACTTTTTTCTTTCTGCACCTCTCTTGCTTCTTTCTGCACCTCTTTTGCTTCTTCGTGCATTTCTCTTGCTTCTTTCTGCACCTTTCTTCCTCTTTCTGTACCTTTCTTCCTCTTTCAGCACCTTTCTTCCTCTTTCAGCACCTTTCTTCCTCTTTCTGCTTTTCTCTTGCTTCTTTCTGCACTTCTCTTGCCTCTTCTGCACCTCTATTGCCTTTTTCTGCACCTCTCTTGCTTCTTTCTGCACCTCACTTGCTTCTTCCTGTACCTCTCTTGCTTCTTTCATCACTTCTCTTGCTCCTTTCTGCACCTCACTTGCTTCTGTCTGCACCTCACTTGCTTCTTTCTGTACTTCTCTTGCTTCTTTCTGCAGCTCTCTTGCCTCTTTCTGCATTTCACTTGCTTCTTTCTGTACCTTTATTTCTCTTTCTGCACCTCTCTTGTATCTTTTTGCATTTCTCTTGTTTCTTTCTGCACCTTTCTCGCTCTTTCAGCACTTCTCTTGCCTCTTTCTGAACCTTTCTTCCTTTATCTACACTGCTCTTGTTTCTTTCTGCACTTCCCTTGCTTCTTTCTGCAACCCTCTTGCCTCTTTCTGCACCTCACTGGCTTTTTCTGCACCAAACACTCTTCTTTCTGCACCTCTATTGATTCTTTCTGCATCTCTCTTGTATCTTTCTGAATATCTCTTGCTTTTTTCTGCGCCTTTCTTTCTCTTTCTGCACCTTTTTTCCTCCTTTGACACCTTTCTTGCCTCTTTCTGCACCTCTCCTGCTTCTTTCTGCACCTCACTTGCTTCTTTCTGTACCTCACATGTTTCTTTCTGTGCTTCTCGCTCCTTTCTGCACCTCTCTTGTCTCTTTCTGTGTTTCTCTTGCTTTTTTCTGCACCTTTCTTCCTCCTTCTACACTTCTCTTGTCTCTTTCTGTGTTTCTCTTGCTTCTTTCAGCACTTCTCTTGCCTCTTTCTGTACCTCTCTTGCCTCTTTCTGTACCTCTCATGCCTCTTTCTGCACCTCTCCATTTTTTCTGCACCTCTCATGCTTCTTTCTGCACTTCTCTTGCTTATTTCTGCTCCATTCTTCCTCTTTCTACACTTCTCTTGCCACTTTCTGCTGTTCTGTTGCTTCTTTCTTTACCTTTCTTCCTATTTTTGCACTTCTCTTGCCTCTTTTTGCACCTTTCTTCCTCCTCCTGCACATCTCTTAACTCTTTCTGGACATCTCTTCCTCTTTCTGCTCCTCCCTTCTTTCTGCACCTCTGCTGCTTCTTTCTGCACCTCTCTTGCCTCTTTCTGCTCTTCTCTTGCCTCTTTTTGCACCTCTCTTGCTTCTTTCTGCACCTCTCTTGCTTCTTTTTTCACCTCTCTTGCTTCTTTCTGTACCTCTCTTTCTTCTTTCTGTACTTCTACTTGCTTCTTTCTGCACTGTTCTTGCCTCTTTCTGCACCTCTCTTGCTTCTTTCAGCACTTCTCTTGCCTCTTTCTGCACCTCTCTTTCTTCTTTATGCACCTCTCTTGCTACTTTCTGCACCTCTCTTGCTTCCTTCTCCACCTCTCTTGCTTCTTTCTGCACTTCTCTTGCTTCTTTCTGCACTTCTCCTACCTTTTTCTGCACCTCTATGGCTTCTTTCTGCACCTCTCTTGCTTTTTTCTGCACCTCTCTTGCTTTTTTTCTGCACCTCTCTTGCCTCTTTCTGTACATTTCTTCCTCTTTGTGCACCTCGCTTGCTTCTTTCTGCACTTCTCTTGCCTCTTTCTATGCTTCTCTTGCCTCTTTCTTGACCTTCTCTTGCCTTTTCTGCACTTGACTTGCTTCTTTCTGTGCCTATCTTGCTTCTTTCTGCACCTCTCTTGCTTCTTTCTGCACCTTTCTCCCTGTTTCTGCACTTCTGTTGCTTCTTTCTGTTCCTCTCTTGCTTCTTTCTGCACCTCACTTGCTTCTTTCTGCACCTCGTTTGCTTCTTTCTGCACTTCTCTTGCCTCTTTCTGCACTTCTCCTGCTTCTTTCTGCACCTTTCTTCCTCTTTCTGCACCTCTCTTATCTCTTTCTGTGCCTCACACTTTTCTTTCTGCACCTCTCTTGCTTCTTTCTGCACTTCTCTTGCTTCTCTTTGTATTTTTCTTCCTTTTTCTGCACTTATCTTGCTTCTTTCTGCACTTCTTCTGCTTCTTTCTGCACCCTTCTTCCTCTTTCTGCAACACTCTTACCTCTTTTTGCACCTCACACTTTTCTTTCTGCACCTCTCTTGCTTCTTTCTGCATCTCTCTTGCCTATTTTTGCACCTCACTTGATTTTTTCTGCACTGCTCTCTTTTTTCTATCTGCACCTCTTTTTCTTATTTCTGCACCTTTCTTTCTTCTTTCTGCACTTCTCTGGATTCTTTCTGTGCCTTTCGTTATGTTTTTGTACCTTTCTTACTCTTTTTGCACTTCTCTTGCTTCTTTCTGCACGTCTCTCGCCTCTTTCTGGTCCTCTCTTGCTTCTTTCAGCACTTCTCTTGCGTCTTTCTGTACCTCTCATGCCTCTTTCTGCACCTCTCCTGCTTCTTTCTGCACTTCTCTTGCTTATTTCTGCTCCTTTCGTCCTCTTTTTACACTTCTCCTATCACTTTCTGCTTTTCTGTTGCTTCTTTTTGTACCTTTCTTCCTATTTCTGCACTTCTCTTGCCTCTTTTTGCACCTTTCTTCCTCCTCCTGCACATCTCTTACCTTTCTGGACATCTCTTCCTCTTTCTGCACCTCCCTTCTTTCTGCACCTCTGCTGCTTCTTTCTGCACCTCTCTTGCCTCTTTCTGCTCTTCTCTGCCCTCTTTTTGCACCTCTCTTGCTTCTTTCTGCACTTCCCTTGCTTCTTTCTGCACTTCTCCTGCTTCTTTCTGCAACTCTCTTCCTCTTTCTGCAACACTCTTACCTCTTTTTCCACCTCACACTTTTCTTTCTGCACCTCTCTTGCTTCTTTCTGCATCTCTCTTGCCTCTTTTTGCACCTCACTTGATTTTTTCTGCACTGCTCTCTCCTTTCTTTCTGCACCTCTTTTTCTTCTTTCTGCACCTTCCTTCCTTCTTTCTGCACTTCTCTGATTCTTTCTGTGCCTTTCTTTATGTTTTTGCACCTTTCTTCCTCTTTTTGCACTTCTCTTGCTTCTTTCTGCACTTTTCTTGCCTCTTTCTGCACCTCTCTTGCTTCTTACAGCACTTCTCTTGCCTCTTTCTGCACCTCTTTCTTCTTTCTGCACCTCTCTTGCTTCTTTCTGCACCACTCTTGCTTCTTTCTCCACCTCTCTTGCTTCTTTCTCCACCTCTCTTGCTTCTTTCTGCACTTCTCCTACCTCTTTCTGCACCTCTATGGCTTCTTTCTGCACCACTCTTGCTTTTTTCTGAACCTCTCTTGCTTTTTTTCTGCGCCTCTCTTGCCTCTTTCTGCATTTCTCTTGCTTCTTTCTGCACCTCTCTTCCTTCTTTCTACACTTCTCTTGCTTCTTCCTGTGCCTTTCGTTATGTTTTTTCACCTTTCTTCCTCTTTTTGCACTTCTCTTGCTCCTTTCTGCACTTCTCTTGCCTCTTTCTGCACCTCTCTTGCTTCTTTCAGCACTTCTCTTGCCTCTTTCTGTACCCATCATGCCTCTTTCTGCACCTCTCTTGATTCTTTCTGCACCTCTCCTGCTTCTTTCTGCACTTCTCTTGCTTATTTCTGCTCCTTTCTTCCTCTTTCTACACTTCTCTTGCCACTTTCTGCTTTTCTGTTGCTTCTTTCTGTACCTTTCTTCCTATTTCTGCACTTCTCTTGCCTCTTTTTGCACCTTTCTTCCTCCTCCTGCACATCTCTTACCTCTTTCTGGACATCTCTTCCTCTTTCTGCACCTCCCTTCTTTCTGCACCTCTGTTGCTTCTTTCTGCACCACTCTTGCCTCTTTCTGCTCTTCTCTTGCCTCTTTTTGCACCTCTCTTGCTTCTTTCTGCACCTGTCTTGCTTCTTTTTGCATCTCTCTTGCTTCTTTCTGCACCTGTCTTGCTTCTTTTTGCACTTCACTTGCTTCTTTCTGTACTTCACTTGCTTCTTTCTGTGCCTTTCTTCTTCTTTCTGTGCCTTTCTTCTTCTTTCTGTGCCTTTCTTCCTCTATCTGCACCTCTCTTTCTTCTTTCTGCACCTCTCTTGCTTCTTTCTGCACCACTCTTGCTTCTTTCTCCACCTCTCTTGCTTCTTTCTGAACTTCTCTTGCTTCTTTCTGCACTTCTTCTACCTCTTTCTGCCCCTCTATGGCTTCTTCCTGCACCTCTCTTGCTTTTTTCTGCACCTCTCTTGCTTTCTTTCTGTGCCTCTCTTGCCTCTTTCTGCATATCTCTTGCTTTCTTTCTGCGCCTCTCTTACTTCTTTCTACACTTCTCTTGCTTCTTTCAGTGCCTTTCTTTATGTTTTTGTACTTTTCTTCCTCTTTTTGCACCTCTCTTCCTTCTTTCTGGCTTCTCTTGCCTCTATCTGCACTTCTCTTGCCTCTTTCTGCACCTCTCTTGCCTCTTTCTGTACATTTCTTCCTCTTTGTGCACCTCGCTTGCTTCTTTCTGCACTTCTCTTGCCTCTTTCTGTGCTTCTCTTGTGTCTTTCTTGACCTTCTCTTGCCTCTTTCTGCACTTCACTTGCTTCTTTCTGTGCCTCTCTTGCTTCTTTCTGCACCGCTCTTGCTTCTTTCTGCACTTCTCTTGCCTCTTTCTGCACCTCTCTTGCTTCTTTCTGCACCTTTCTCCCTGTTTCTGCACCTCTTGCTTCTTTCTGTTCCTCTCTTGCTTCTTTCTGCACATCTCTTGCTTCTTTCTGCACCTCTCTTGCTTCTTTCTGCACCTCTCTTGCTTCTCTCTGTATTTTTCTTCCTTTTTCTGCACTTATCTTGCTTCTTTCTGCACTTCTCTTGCTTCTTTCTGTACCTTTCTTCCTATTTCTGCAACTCTCTTACCTCTTTCTGCACCTCACACTTTTCTTTCTGCACCTCTCTTGCTTCTTTCTGCATCTCTCTTGCCTCTTTCTGCACCTCACTTGATTTTTCTGCACTGCTCTTTTTTTCTTTCTGCGCCTCTTCTTCCTCTTTCTGCACCTTTCTTCCATCTTTCTGCATTCCTCTGATTCTTTCTGTGCCTTTCTTTATGCTTTTGCACCTTTCTTCCTCTTTTTGCACTTCTCTTGCTTCTTTCTGCACTTCTCTTGCCTCTTTCTGTACCTCTCTTGCTTCTTTCTGCACCTCTCTTGCCTCTTTCTACACCTACTCTTGCTTCTTTCTCCACCTCTCTTGCTTCTTTCTACATTTCTCTTGCTTCTTTCTGCACTTCTCTTGCTTCTTTCTGCACCTCTCCTACCTCTTTCTACACCTCTATGGCTTCTTTCTGCACCTTTCTTGCTTTTTTCTGCACCTCTCTTGCTTTTTTCTGCTTCTCTCTTGCCTCTTTCTCCATTTCTCTTGCTTCTTTCTGCACCTCACTTCCTTCTTTCTACACTTCTCTTGCTTCTTTCTGTGCCTTTCTTTATGTTTTTGTACCTTTCTTCCTCTTTTGCACTTCTCTTGCTTCTTTCTTCACTTCTCTTGCCTCTTTCTGCACCTCTCTTGCTTCTTTCAGCACTTCTCTTGCCTCTTTCTGTACCTCTCATGCCTCTTTCTGTACCTCTCTTGCTTCTTTCTGCACCTCTCCTGCTTCTTTCTGCACTTCTCTTGCTTATTTCTGCTCCTTTCTTCCTCTTTCTACACTTCTCTTGCCACTTTCTGCTTTTCTCTTGATTCTTTCTGTACCTCTCCTGCTTCTTTCTGCACTTCTCTTGCTTATTTCTGCTCCTTTCGTTCCTCTTTCTACACTTCTCTTGCCACTTTCTGCTTTTCTGTTGCTTCTTTCTGTATCTTTCTTCCTATTTCTGCACTTCTCTTCCCTCTTTTTGTATCTTTCTTCCTCCTCCTGCACATCTCTTATCTCTTTCTGGACATCTCTTCCTCTTTCTGCACCGCCCTTCTTTCTGCACCTCTGTTGCTTCTTTCTGGCACCTGTCTTGCTTCTTTTTTCACCTCTATTGCTTCTTTCTGTACCTCTCTTTCTTCTTTCTGCACTTCTCTTGCTTCTTTCTGCACTTCTTCTACCTCTTTCTGCCCCTCTATGGCTTCTCTTGCCTCTTCCTGCACTCCACTAGCTTCTTTCTGTACTTTTCTTGCTTCTTTCTGCATCTTTCTTCTTCTTTCTGTGCCTTTCTTCTTCTTTCTGTGCCTTTCTTCCTCTATCTGCACCTCTCTTCCTTCTTTCTGCCCCTCTCTTGCTTCTTTCTGCACCTCTCTTGCTTCTTTCTGCACCTCTCTTGCTTCTTTCAGCACCACTCTTGCTTCTTTCTCTACCTCTCTTGCTTCTTTCTGCACTTCTTCTACCTCTTTCTGCACCTCTTTGGCTTCTTTCCTGCACCTCTCTTGCTTTTTTCTGCACCTCTCTTGCTTTCTTTCTGTGCCTCTCTTGCCTCTTTCTGCATATCTCTTGCTTCTCTTTCTGCGCCTCTCTTTCTTCTTTCTACACTTCTCTTGCTTCTTTCAGTGCCTTTCTTTATGTTTTTGTACCTTTCTTCCTCTTTTTGCACCTCTCTTCCTTCTTTCTGGCTTCTCTTGCCTCTATCTGCACTTCTCTTGCCTCTTTCTGCACCTCTCTTGCCTCTTTCTGTACATTTCTTCCTCTTTGTGCACCTCGCTTGCTTCTTTCTGCACTTCTCTTGCCTCTTTCTGTGCTTCTCTTGTGTCTTTCTTGACCTTCTCTTGCCTTTTCTGCACTTCACTTGCTTCTTTCTGTGCCTCTCTTGCTTCTTTCTGCACCGCTCTTGCTTCTTTCTGCACTTCTCTTGCCTCTTTCTGCACCTCTCTTGCTTCTTTCTGCACCTTTCTCCCTGTTTCTGCACCTGTTGCTTCTTTCTGTTCCTCTCTTGCTTCTTTCTGCACATCTCTTGCTTCTTTCTGCACTTCTCTTGCTTCTTTCTGTACCTTTCTTCCTATTTCTGCAACTCTCTTACCTCTTTTTGCACCTCACACTTTTCTTTGTGCACCTCTCTTGCTTCTTTCTGCATCTCTCTTGCCTCTTTTTGCACCTCACTTGATTTTTTCTGCACTGCTCTCTTTTTTCTTTCTGCGCCTCTTTTTCTTCTTTCTGCACCTTTCTTCCATCTTTCTGCATTCCTCTGGATTCTTTCTGTGCCTTTCTTTATGTTTTTGCACCTTTCTTCCTCTTTTTGCACTTCTCTTGCTTCTTTCAGCACTTCTCTTGCCTCTTTCTGTACCTCTCTTGCTCCTTTCTGCACCTCTCTTGCTTCTTTCTACACCACTCTTGCTTCTTTCTCCACCTCTCTTGCTTCTTTCTACATTTCTCTTGCTTATTTCTGCACTTCTCTTGCTTCTTTCTGCACTTCTCCTACCTCTTTCTACACCTCTATGGCTTCTTTCTGCACCTTTCTTGCTTTTTTCTGCACCTCTCTTGCTTTTTTCTGCTTCTCTCTTGCCTCTTTCTCCATTTCTCTTGCTTCTTTCTGCACCTCACTTCCTTCTTTCTACACTTCTCTTGCTTCTTTCTGTGCCTTTCTTTATGTTTTTGTACCTTTCTTCCTCTTTTTGCACTTCTCTTGCTTCTTTCTTCACTTCTCTTGCCTCTTTCTGCACCTCTCTTGCTTCTTTCAGCACTTCTCTTGCCTTTTTCTGTACCTCTCATGCCTCTTTCTGTACCTCTCTTGCTTCTTTCTGCACCTCTCCTGCTTCTTTCTGCACTTCTCTTGCTTATTTCTGCTCCTTTCTTCCTCTTTCTACACTTCTCTTGCCACTTTCTGCTTTTCTTTTGATTCTTTCTGTACCTCTCCTGCTTCTTTCTGCACTTCTCTTGCTTATTTCTGCTCCTTTCGTCCTCTTTCTGCACTTCTCTTGCCACTTTCTGCTTTTCTGTTGCTTCTTTCTGTATCTTTCTTCCTATTTCTGCACTTCTCTTGCCTCTTTTTGTATCTTTCTTCCTCCTCCTGCACATCTCTTATCTCTTTCTGGACATCTCTTCCTCTTTCTGCACCGTCCCTTCTTTCTGCACCTCTGTTGCTTCTTTTGGCACCTGTCTTGCTTCTTTTTTCACCTCTCTTGCTTCTTTCTGTACCTCTCTTTCTTCTTTCTGCACTTCTCTTGCTTCTTTCTGCACTTCTTCTACCTCTTTCTGCCCCTCTATGGCTTCTCTTGCCTCTTCCTGCACTCCACTAGCTTCTTTCTGTACTTTTCTTGCTTCTTTCTGCATCTTTCTTCTTCTTTCTGTGCCTTTCTTCTTCTTTCTGTGCCTTTCTTCCTCTATCTGCACCTCTCTTCCTTCTTTCTGCCCCTCTCTTGCTTCTTTCTGCACCTCTCTTGCTTCTTTCTGCACCTCTCTTGCTTCTTTCAGCACCACTCTTGCTTCTTTCTCTACCTCTCTTGCTTCTTTCTGCACTTCTTCTACCTCTTTCTGCCCCTCTTTGGCTTCTTCCTGCACCTCTCTTGCTTTTTTCTGCACCTCTCTTGCTTTCTTTCTGTGCCTCTCTTGCCTCTTTCTGCATATCTCTTGCTTTCTTTCTGCGCCTCTCTTCCTTCTTTCTACACTTCTCTTGCTTCTTTCAGTGCCTTTCTTTATGTTTTTGTACCTTTCTTCCTCTTTCTGCACCTCTCTTCCTTCTTTCTGGCTTCTCTTGCCTCTATCTGCACTTCTCTTGCCTCTTTCTGCACCTCTCTTGCCTCTTTCTGTACATTTCTTCCTCTTTGTGCACCTCGCTTGCTTCTTTCTGCACTTCTCTTGCCTCTTTCTGTGCTTCTCTTGTGTCTTTCTTGACCTTCTCTTGCCTTTTCTGCACTTCACTTGCTTCTTTCTGTGCCTCTCTTGCTTCTTTCTGCACCGCTCTTGCTTCTTTCTGCACTTCTCTTGCCTCTTTCTGCACCTCTCTTGCTTCTTTCTGCACCTTTCTCCCTGTTTCTGCACCTGTTGCTTCTTTCTGTTCCTCTCTTGCTTCTTTCTGCACATCTCTTGCTTCTTTCTGCACCTCCCTTGCTTCTTTCTGCACTTCTCTTGCTTCTCTCTGTATTTTTCTTCCTTTTTCTGCACTTATCTTGCTTCTTTCTGCACTTCTCTTGCTTCTTTCTGTACCTTTCTTCCTATTTCTGCAACTCTCTTACCTCTTTTTGCACCTCACACTTTTCTTTGTGCACCTCTCTTGCTTCTTTCTGCATCTCTCTTGCCTCTTTCTGCACCTCACTTGATTTTTTCTGCACTGCTCTCTTTTTCTTTCTGCGCCTCTTTTCTTCTTTCTGCACCTTTCTTCCATCTTTCTGCATTCTCTGGATTCTTTCTGTGCCTTTCTTTATGTTTCTGCACCTTTCTTCCTCTTTTGCACTTCTCTTGCTTCTTTCAGCACTTCTCTTGCCTCTTTCTGTACCTCTCTTGCTCCTTTCTGCACCTCTCTTGCTTCTTTCTACACCACTCTTGCTTCTTTCTCCACCTCTCTTGCTTCTTTCTACATTTCTCTTGCTTCTTTCTGCACTTCTCTTGCTTCTTTCTGCACTTCTCCTACCTCTTTCTACACCTCTATGGCTTCTTTCTGCACCTTTCTTGCTTTTTTCTGCACCTCTCTTGCTTTTTTCTGCTTCTCTCTTGCCTCTTTCTCCATTTCTCTTGCTTCTTTCTGCACCTCACTTCCTTCTTTCTACACTTCTCTTGCTTCTTTCTGTGCCTTTCTTTATGTTTTTGTACCTTTCTTCCTCTTTTTGCACTTCTCTTGCTTCTTTCTTCACTTCTCTTGCCTCTTTCTGCACCTCTCTTGCTTCTTTCAGCACTTCTCTTGCCTTTTTCTGTACCTCTCATGCCTCTTTCTGTACCTCTCTTGCTTCTTTCTGCACCTCTCCTGCTTCTTTCTGCACTTCTCTTGCTTATTTCTGCTCCTTTCTTCCTCTTTCTACACTTCTCTTGCCACTTTCTGCTTTTCTTTTGATTCTTTCTGTACCTCTCCTGCTTCTTTCTGCACTTCTCTTGCTTATTTCTGCTCCTTTCGTCCTCTTTCTACACTTCTCTTGCCACTTTCTGCTTTTCTGTTGCTTCTTTCTGTATCTTTCTTCCTATTTCTGCACTTCTCTTCCCTCTTTTTGTATCTTTCTTCCTCCTCCTGCACATCTCTTATCTCTTTCTGGACATCTCTTCCTCTTTCTGCACCGCCCTTCTTTCTGCACCTCTGTTGCTTCTTTTGGCACCTGTCTTGCTTCTTTTTTCACCTCTATTGCTTCTTTCTGTACCTCTCTTTCTTCTTTCTGCACTTCTCTTGCTTCTTTCTGCACTTCTTCTACCTCTTTCTGCCCCTCTATGGCTTCTCTTGCCTCTTCCTGCACTCCACTAGCTTCTTTCTGTACTTTTCTTGCTTCTTTCTGCATCTTTCTTCTTCTTTCTGTGCCTTTCTTCTTCTTTCTGTGCCTTTCTTCCTCTATCTGCACCTCTCTTCCTTCTTTCTGCCCCTCTCTTGCTTCTTTCTGCACCTCTCTTGCTTCTTTCTGCACCTCTCTTGCTTCTTTCAGCACCACTCTTGCTTCTTTCTCTACCTCTCTTGCTTCTTTCTGCACTTCTTCTACCTCTTTCTGCCCCTCTTTGGCTTCTTCCTGCACCTCTCTTGCTTTTTTCTGCACCTCTCTTGCTTTTTTCTGCACCTCTCTTGCCTCTTTCTGCATTTCTCCTGCTTCTTTCTGCACCTCTCTTTCTTCTTTCTACACTTCTCTTGCTTCTTTCTGTGCCTTTCTTTATGTTTTTGCACCTTTCTTCCTCTTTTTGCACTTCTCTTTGCACTTTTCTTGCCTCTTTCTGTACCTCTCATGCCTCTTTCTGCACCTCTCTTGATTCTTTCTGCACCTTCCTGCTTCTTTCTGCCCTTCTCTTGCTTATTTCTGCTCCTTTCGTCCACTTTCTACACTTCTCTTGCCACTTTCTGCTTTTCTGTTGCTTCTTTCTGTATCTTTCTTCCTATTTCTTCACTTCTCTTGCCTCTTTTTGCACCTTTCTTCCTCCTCCTGCACATCTCTTATCTCTTTCTGGACATCTCTTCCTCTTTCTGCACCTCCCTTCTTTCTGCACCTCTGCTGCTTCTTTCTGCACCTCTCTTGCCTCTTTCTGCTTTTCTCTTGCCTCTTTTTGCACCTCTCTTGCTTCTTTCTGCACCTCTCTTGCTTCTTTTTTCACCTCTCTTGCTTCTTTTTTCACCTCTCTTGCTTCTTTCTCTACCTCTCTTTCTTCTTTCTGCACTTCACTTGCTTCTTTCTGCACTTCACTTGCTTCTTTCTGTACTTCTCTTGCTTCTTTCTGTGTCGTTCTTCTTTCTGTGCCTTTCTTTTTCTTTATGTGCCTTTCTTCCTCTATCTGCACCTCTCTTCCTTCTTTTTGGCTTCTCTTGCCTCTAACTGCACTTCTCTTGCCTCTTTCTGCAACTCTCTTGCCTCTTTCTGTATATTTCTTCCTCTTTGTGCACCTCGCTTGCTTCTTTCTGCACTTCTCTTGCCTCTTTCTGTGCTTCTCTTGACTCTTTCTTGACCTTCTCTTGCCTTTTCTGCACTTCACTTACTTCTTTCTGTGCCTCTCTTGCTTCTTTCTGTACCTCTCTTGCTTATTGCTGGACCGCTCTTGCTTCTTTCTGTACTTCACTTGCCTCTTTTGGCACCTCGCTTGCTTCTTTTTGCACCTTTCTCCCCATTTCTGCACCTCAATTGCTTCTTTCTGCACCTCGCTTGCTTCCTTATGCACCTCTCTTTCCTCTTTTTGCACCTCTCTTGCTTCTTTCTGCATCTGACTCTCATCTTTCTGCACCTCTCGCTTCTTTCTGCACCTCTATTGCTTCTTTCTGCATTTCTCTTGCTTCTTTCTGCACCTTTATTCCTCGTTCTGTACCTTTCTGCCTCTTTCAGCACCTTTCTCCCTCTTTCTGCACTCCTCTTGCTTCTTTCTGCACTTCTCTTGCCTCTTTCTGCACATCTCTTGCCTCTTTCTGCACCTCTCCTGCCTCTTTCTGCACCTCTCTGGCTTCTTTCTATACCTCACTTGCCTCTTTCTGTACCTCTCTTGCTTCTTTCATCACGTCTCTTACTTCTTTCTGCACCTCACTTGCTTCTATCTGCACCCCACTTGCTTCTTTCTGCACTTCTCTTGCTTCTTTCTTCACTTCTCTTGCCTCTTTCTGTACCTTTCTTCCGCTTTCTACACCGCTCTTGTTTCTTTCTGCACTACCCTTGCTTCTTTCTGCACCCCTCTTGCTTCTTTCTGCACCTCACTCTCTTCTTTCTGCACCTCTCTTGCTTCTTTCTGCACCTCTCTTGCCTCTTTTTGCACCTTACTTGCTTTTTTCTGCACCATACTCTCTTCTTTCTGCACCTCTATTGCTTCTTTCAGCACCTCTCTTGCATCTTTCTCCATTTCTCTTGCTTTTTTCTGCACCTTTCTTCCTCTTTCTGCACCTTTCTTCCTCTTTTGACACCGTTCTTGACTCTTTCTGCACCACTCTTGCTTCTTTCTTCACCTCTCCTGCTTCTTTCTGCACTTCTTTTGCTTCTTTCTGCACCTCTCCTACCTCATTCTGCTCCATTCTTGCTTCTTTTTGTACATATCTTGCTTTGTTCTTCACCTCTCTTGCTTTTTAATGCGCCTCTGTTGCCTCTTTCTGCATTTCTCGCTTCTTTCCGTACCTTTCTTCCCCTTTCTGCACTTCTCTTGCCTCTTTCTGCACCTTTCTTGCCTCTTTCTGCACCTCTCTTGCTTCTTTCTGCACCTCTCTTGCTTCTTTCTGCACTTCTCTTTCTTCTTTCTGCACCTCTCTTGCTTCTTTCTGTACCTCTCTTACTTCTTTCTGTACCTCTCTTTCTGCAATTCTCTTGCCTCTTTCTGCAGTTTACTTTCTTCTTTCTGCATCTTTCTTCTTCTTTCTGCACCTTTCTTCCTCGTTTTGCACCCTTCTTCCTCTTTCTGCAGTTCTCTTGCTTCTTTCTGCACTTCCCCTGCCTCTTTCTGCACCTCTCTTGCTTCTTTCTGCACTTCTCTTCCCTTTTTCTGCATCTCTCTTGCCTCTTTCTGCAACTTTCTTGCCTCTTTCCACACATCTCTTGCTTCTTTCTTCACCTCTCTAACTCTATTCTTCACCTCTCTTAGTTTGTTCTGCACCTCTCTTGCCTCTTTCATCACTTCTCTTGCTTCTTTTTGCACCTCTCTTGCTTCTTTCTGCACCTTTCTTCCTCTTTCTGCACTTCTCTTACCTCTTTCTGTATTTCTATTGCTTCTTTCTGCACCTTTCTTCCTCTTTATGCACTTCTTTTGCCTCTTTCTGCACTTCTCTTGCTTCTTACTGTACCTTTCTTCCTCTTTCTGCACTTCTCTTACCTCTGTCTGCACATTTCTTCTTATTTATGTACTTCTCTTGCACATTAAATCACCAAGGCACTACCCATGCAGTCATCCATTCTCCAAGGCACTACTATTACAGTCAACCATTCACTCAGGGACTACCCATGCACTCATCCAATCACCCAGGCACTAGCCCTGCACTCATCCATTTACTCAGGCACTACCAATGCATTTATCCAATCACCCAGGCAGTACCCATGCACTCATCCAATGAGCCAGGCACTAGCCTTGTACTCATCCATTCACTCAGGCACTACCTATGCACAAATCCAATGACCCAGGCACTACCCTTGCATTCATCCAATCACCCAGGCATTACTGATGCACTAATCCAATCACTCAGACAGTATCCTAGCACTCATGCATTCACTCAGGTACAACCCATGCACTCATCCAATCACTCATGTACTATCCTTGCACTCAACCATTCATTCTGGCACTATGCATTCACTCCTGCATTCTCTCAGGTATATATTTTTTTTCTTTTTTTATTTGATAAAATATGCAATACAAAACATAGGGTGAAATAATACAGTACAGCGCCCCCACCCTCCAAACTAGAGCAATATACATTTACCACAGCAGGGAGAACACATTACATTTAAACAGTGATCACCATTTTAAACCCGCATTTGCAGCTAGAAAATAGGGTTTTTCGGACATGATACTAGTTGTTTGAAATAAAAACACAATATTTAAAGTGCCTGTGCAAACATTGTGGGACCATAAGCATAATAGAAGGAAAAAGAGTCCATTAGTGATAAAGTGAGCAGTGCCTCTGTGCAAAAATCGCAAACATACATTATCAGTTGTCTGTAAAGATTGAACTGCTCACAATTTATAATGCAAACATGCAATAAGTTGGTCAGAAAAAAAAACGCTAGGAGTTAGTCTGATTAAGCCACCTGGATAAAGGTTCCCAGATAACTAACCCCTTCTTTTTGGCCCGAATACCTTTTTTGGCGTAGATAGCCTTCTCAAGGTTGCAGGTCGCTACGAGTCGGGCCAACCACTGGGAAAATAAAGGGGGGTTTGGATCTATCCAAGCAGTTGTTATACAGTGCCTGAGAATAGTCATAGCAACAAAAATTAGCGCCCCACCGCTCTTCCTATCGATCGTATCTTGTATACCCAGCAAGATGGTCATAGGGGTTGGCTGAAAATCGCGTAATAGGACTACCCTTAAAAAGTTCTGAATCTTATCAAGCAGTGACCCAAGTTCCATACAGGTGGCAAACATATGGACAGAGTCTGCACTAAATTCGGCACATCTAGGGCAGTACGTGCCTTTACCTGTCCCCCATTTCGCAATTCTACTGGGTGTGATGTATAGAAAAAAGCCAGTTTTATAAAACTGTGCCTGCAATTTGGCAGAAAGCAAGTCGCTCTGAGCGGATCGCAGGGCTATATGAAAAACATTGTTGGAAATATCCAATTTTTGTTGCCATTTGCTTGCAATTGTAGCCATGTCATCAGGCATTTGGCTATTCAATATAGAATAGATAAACCCAATACGAGGCAGGATAGGTTCATTCGGCTTATCAATAAGATCATTTTGCACAAACCCCGTGGGCCCACCAGCCTTGCGTGCCAAGAAGTCCCTAATGGCGAGATATTTAAAAGCCTCATTATGGCTCAGGTTGAATTGGATCTTAAAATCATTAAAGGGCCGGATTCCTTCGGCAGAGTACAAGGCTCCCAGTTTTAATATGCCCGCATTGTACCAGTTTTGAAGATATGATCTCCCAAAAATGGCAGGCAAGTTAGCATTATTATTGATAGGGGTGTAATGGTTCAATCTACCTAAACCTAGAAGCTTGCGCACATCGGTGAAGACCCTATAGGTGCACAACAGGGTCTTAAATCTGACCCGCTTGTAGTACCCAAATTCAACCTGTCGCCACAGGCAGCCCCAACTAATAGTTCAAAGTGGGACGGGGTCCTGTCGTTGGAATAGATGGTTGTTCATGCAGCAATATGGTACAATTCTGCAGGACAGTGGCCCAATAGTATAACCTTAAATTTGGGAGCGCCCAACCCCCTCTTTCACGAGGAAGGGATAAAAGCTTAAAAGATCTCCTTGGCTGAGAGTATGCCCAGACAAATTGAGAAAAAAGCTGTTCAAATCTCTGAAGCATTACCTTAGTAAATTCAAGGGGGATAGCTCTAAAATAATAAAGAAGTTTGGGGGAAAAAATCATCTTAAGAACATTACACCGACCCACTATGGTCAGATGTAAGATGTTGATCCGATTGAGTGCTCTCTTAGGGGCATATTAGCAAGAACATCGTTAAAATTATCGCCGTTTTAGCGGCAGGAAACTGCAGCTAAAACGGCGATAATGGGCTTAAGTTTCCTGCCGCTAAAACGGCGATAATTTTAACGAGGTTCTTGCTAATATGCCCCTTAGTTTCTACCGGCAACTGGATCAAATTTTCGCTAACAATTAGGTCAGTATTGGCCACGATGTTTACACCTAAATATTTAGCCTTGTGGACAACCCTGGTATCTGTCCATTTGATTTCCTTATTTAGGATAATCTGCGTCTTACTTTTGTTAAGTGCGTACCCAGAAATTTTACCAAATCCCTGAGCCTCTTGTTCTATAGCTAAAATAGCTTTCTCAGGATCCGGAGTCACCAAGGCAAGGTCATCAGCATAGGCCATGATTTTAGTTTCTAGACCAAATCTACTTACAGCCAGGATTTCTTGATTGTTTTCGAGTTTTTTAATGAAAGGATCTATATATATGGCAAAGAGCAGCGGGGAGCAGGGACACCCCTTCCGCGTCCCACGTGAAATTTCAATCTGCTCCGTTAATTGCCCATTTATTGAGATCCTGGCTGTCGGGTTAAGATATAAGGCTTGAACAGCTTGAATAGCCTTAGGCCCAAAATACATCTTCCTCATGACGCACCAGAGAAATAGCCAGGAGACCCGATCAAATGCTTTTTCAGCATCAAGTAAAATTAGCGCAATCGGGTCCCCTGTAATCTGTGCAGCGTCGAACAAGGTGATGGTCCGCCGAATATGGTCTGTGGTGCCTTTTTAGGAATGAACCCATGCTGCCACTTGGAGACAAGATGTTCAATTTTGGTGGATAATCTGGACGCGAACATTTTAGAGTAAACTTTAGAATCACAGTTGATGACCGTGATTGGCCGATAGGAACCCATTTCTAACGGTGATTTATCTTTCTTTGGAAAGATTATAATCTTGGCTGATGACCATGAAGTGGGTGGGGGGGCACCGTTAAAGATAGAAACTACTAAAGTTGTAAAAAGATCTTTTAGCTGAGAAGAAAAATTTCTATAAAATTCCACGGGGATGCAGTCGGCACAAGCCGCTTTACCGTCTGGTAGATTTGCTAGAGCTGTAGCAATTTCTTCCCATGAAGGAGGATCTTCAAGTTGATCATGGTCTTCTATGCTAAGTTGAGTTAGAGAGACTGCGTCTAGATAATTAGTGATCTCTGCCCCTCTAAAATCCTATAGACCAGTGTCAGTATACAGGCCCTCATAAAACTCTCAAAGCCCCTCAAATTTTTATCTGGTCACTGGTAATCTCCCTGTAGAAACCTGGATTGAATATATTTCGTTGGAGGTAACCTGCTGCCTAGTTCTAATGGCCAACTGGTGGTCAATAAGCTCGCTACACTTGTATGTTTTTTCGCGAGCAGAGGCCCATTTTGCAGCAACCTTCTCAGCTAGTATCGACCCGATTTCAGCCTTAATGGCTACAACTTCCAGTTGTGTAGTTTCAATTTCAGCCTCCATCTGGACTGCCCCAGTTAGTTTCTCTTCTGCCTTTGCCATTTTGTCCTGGAGCTTCAAGATCTGCGCCTTTTCTTGTTTATTTTTCCTTAAGGAGTACCGTAAGGTCTCCCCAGGGATACACGCTTTCAGCGCGTCCCAAACAACCGTGGCTGGGGCAGACCCAATGTTTATCTCAAGGAACTCCTGAATCCAGCTTTTCATATAACTCTGGTATCGGATATCATATAAAAGCGCTCTCTCGAAGCTCCAGGACAAAATTTCCTTGCAGAAGCCCAAACCTTTTAAATTTAGGATGAGTGGATTATGATCTGACAAAAATCGCGGGGCGGTGTCAATAGCACAATCATGGATCAAAGATGATGAAGCCAGGAAATAATCTAGCCTCGCTAAGGAAAGGTGCGGGACTGAGTAGCATGTAAAGCCTGTTTGATTTGGTTTTAAATTAGCCCACACATTGATAAGCCCATGAGCGTGCATTAAATTTATTAAAGCTTGGTATACTTTTGGCTTCCGGCCTGTATAGTTCCACTGGTTGTTCACTCTTCAGTTGCTAGGTAAATTAATATTAAGATCCCCGCATATAACAACTGGGAGAGGCCAATGAGCTAATTCTCCTGAAATCCAGTTGATTACCCCAGGGTCATCAGTATTGCTCCCATATATGGAACATAAAGTAAAAGAAAATTCGGTCGAAAGCCGGCATTCTGCTATGACCCATCTCCCAAGAGGGTCGGACTTCACACAGGTAGATTTAAGTGAATGATTCCATTGGACCATAATCCCTACGCCTCTCACCCGCACACCCTGGGATGTCCCCCCAATTATTCTATACCCCAAAGAATTTAAAAGGTGTATCTGCGATCCCTCGATATGTGTCTTTCCTGGAGGAAAACTACGTCAGCCCCCAGCAAGCGCAACCCTTGTGCCACCTTCTGTCTCTTTTGAGCATCGTTCAAGCCGCAGATATTTACCGAAATAATTCTAAGATTAGTTATATTATTCATATTCAAACATGATAAAGTACCAAAAAGTAAACATCATAAGGGTTACATAAAAATTATACCCAAAATAGATCTGAAATCCAACCAGTGCTACCATAGACTTCCAGGTCCCAAAGTACATGATTATCCTGAATGCAATGACATACAAAGATTTCTCTTTTTTTTTTGTTTTACACATTTTCGCGCTTTGCGTTTTCCCCCCCCTGAATTCAGCCTCAAAATAACTAAAAATAACATGCTAGTAAACACCCAGTGTCCCCCACCACTAATCTACTTGCCCAATGCCCCCCATCCACCTCCCCCACCCCCCAAAATTAGAGCAATCAGGATAAACCTGAGTGATGGTAGTCTAATGTAAGTCCCCGCCGCCCATCCACGCCGCTTTTATCAACCAGAAATTTTAGGGTATTAAAGGCAAGTAAAAGAGGGAGCCCCCGATAAAAGCCCTTTTTAGGGCCCCCAAACTAATCCCTCACAAGAGACAGATGAAAGAGAGGAGGCGGCAGAAATTGAGTGATAATCTTTATCAGATAAAGTACTAATTAGCCGTGCCCCTTTCTTGACTTAATTTCCCTGAGGAATTCTTCCGCTTTAATTTCTGACAAAAAGGTACGAGTAGACCCGTTCAAAATAACCTTTAGTCTGGCTGGATTTATTAAGAACACCTGAGCACCCTGCTGCTGAAAAGGGGTAATTAGCTGACGGAGGCGCCACCTCCGCTCCACCGTAGCATGGCAAAAATCGGGCTTTGCAAAGAAAGACACCCCACTAGAGCCCTTCTGGGAATTGGGACGGGCCTGATCAGAGATCAACTGTCTAAGCAAAAAGTTCCCAAAAAACACCAGAAAGGCCCTGGGTTTTTCCCCTCTATAGCTGCTGCCATCATGCCGTTTCTTTAAATTGAAGGGGAAGCGGTGGGCTCGCTGGACCTCATGTTCCCAGTTCCAATTCGAGTGTTCAGGAAAGGCATCTCGCAGGAGTTTCACAATGAAGCACCGCGGATCGTCCCCCTCCACCCCTTTGGGAATCCCTAGTAGGCGGAGGTTATTCCGGTGCTGTCTGTTCTCCTGCTCTTCCATCTTCCATATCATGTCTGTCAGACAAGCGCCATGGGAAGAGCCTAGATCTTTTAGGGCGGTGACATCAGTTTCCAAACTTTCCGTACCACCTTCGACCATGGTAACCCGATCGCCGATGTCAGTGCAGATTTTGTTTAGTTTGATCATGCCCTCTTGCAGTTTCTTAGCGGCCCCCTTGGCGAGGCAACTATCAGATCGAACCTCTTCCTGAAATTGCTTTATAGAGGTCAGTATAGACGTTAGGGAGGGTTCTTCCATGAATTCCGGTGTAGCTCTTGTATTCTCCCAATGTGGGGCTTTAGTAGATTCCTCGCTATGGGAAAAAGTGAGCTGAGAATCTGAGTAATCCCATTTAAGCTGACTGCGTCTCTTTGCCTTGCTGCGCACCTTTTTCTGTCGCTGAACAGTTCCTGTATCTTTGGAGGGATTACTATCATTGTTGTTGGATAAATCTTCCTCTCTTGAGCTAGATAAACAGTCTTCTGTCACAGAGTCAGAACCATCCGACACTGAATAAAAATGTTCATCGGTAGATTCAGGAGTCTGGGGAGCCTGAGACCCCAGGTTGTTTTCAAAGCGTTGGACATAATTTATGGCTGCAGCCGTTTTAGGTTTAAAGACCAGTTTATCGGAATCAGAAGGAAAAGCAGCAGCACCGGGGGCAGGTGGGTTCGTTAAGCTGGTATTCCCATTGGTGAAAGCCAGAGGGAGGGCTGCTGGCTGAATAATATCAATAGATCCCATAGGGCCCTCTGCGCCAGATGATTGATCCCTGGGCACCACGGGCACCTCGGTCTGAGCCAGAGTAAGATTTTCTATTATAGGAGCGCCTGACTGTAGCAAATTAAGATGCCCCTGATTTGCAGTCAGTGAAACACCGAGTTCGCCCTCTGGAGGTAATACAATTGCATCTGTAGGGGCTGGCAGTTTGGCAGTAGGGAACAATTTGGAGATTGACGGTTGAGAACAAGTACCATCCTTGGAAGTTCTGCCCCCCCCAGTTTCCCCGCTGTCCTTTTGGAGCCCCCGGTCTCCCGTTTACCTTTCAGAGTGGTGTCCAGTCCCTCCACGTCTCCCTGGCCAGCACTGACAGGAGCGGCTTTAGTTTTGGGTCCTCTTGCTCCTCGAGAAGACATACTCCGTCTGGGGGGAGATTGAGCCTCAACACGGACCCGCGTGGCTGTCTCCACAAAGGCGCCGCAAAGCAAAAAGTTGTCAGCCGACCAGCACACAAGGACGTCCCCAGTCCTTTTCCTCAAAATGGACGAAAGGTGGCCGTAGCCGGCACCCGAAGTGCGGTGTCGGGCTTTCACAAACAATCCCAGTGCCTTACGAAGCTGCGTCCCGGGGCCAGGTAACATAGCCGACGGCCGATTATTTTCCTCACGGCGTGGGCGGCAGAGTGGCGGAGAATCACACAGACGCCATCTTGCTCCACCCATTCTCTCAGGTATATATGTATATATTTATTCACAAAACAAACAGGTTTCAGGGACGTTATAGTTAGCAAATAGCATTTAAAAAAACCTTAGAAATTCACTGAAAGAACCACAGGTTTCAAGGACGTTATGGTTAGAAATTTGCATTTAAAAAACCGTAGATATTCACTGAAAAAACCACAGGTTACAGGAACATTATACTTAGGCTAACATTCCACTCGTACAAAACCAGAGAAATTCAGCCGTTATAGTTAGCTGAGCTAACTATAACTCGTGCCTCCGCAATGCACTGCTCATGATATCACATATTACATCACTCATGATATGGTCAGTGACATCACTGATGACATCTCAAATGACATCACTGATGACATCATCCACATAATCTCTGATGCACCTACTCACACCCCAATATAATCTTACATATACCCACTCCAAATTTCAGACTACCATTCTTGAAACCATTAACACACCAATACCAGTACATACATACCCACTCACTGATTCATAGGTCTACATACACATCCCCACACTCACTCACCCATACAGGCACTCATACAGCCAGTCACTCACCAATACAGCTGCTGATATATCCACTCATATACCTATACAGCCACTGATACACCGTCAGTCACCTATAGAGCTGCTCACACACCTACTCACTCACCCAAACACTCAATCACACAGCCACTTACTCACCCATACAGAAACTCACACACACTCACTACTCATACAGATACTAACAAATACTTACTCTCCTATACAGTCGCTGACACAAGCACACACTCACACAGTCTCTTATATACTGCAACACTCACATACTGCCTTTCACATGTGCAGTTACCCATATACCACTGAGACATCCATTCACTTACCGACACAGCCACATGCACACTCACTCACCCATACAATCCCTCACAGATGCACTCATGAACCCATACACCCAGGGATTCACCCACTCATACATCCATACAGGGAGTCACACACACCCTCACCCCCCCACACAGACACTCATGCACCTATACAAGTACTCAGACAACTAATCAATAACCTGTATAGACACTCATGTACCTACTCACCAACCCATGCAGCCACTTACACACCAACTGACAGACTGATACTCTCACTCACACAGATTAGTCACTCCCACATACATTCATGAATACACGTTTAATCACTCACTTATACAGTCAGTCACGCACCCACTAAACCATCCATACAGACACTCATACACCCACTCATTCTTTGAATACACCTTGGCATACATATATACATATAACATTCTTAAACTTTTTAGAAACACTCAGTCACTGGATGATGTCATCTATGATGTCATCAGTGATGTCATTTGAGATGTCATCAGTGATGTCATCCGTGATGCCACTGACCATGTCATCAGTGATGTAATGTGTGTCATCATCAGCAGTGCACTGCGGGGGCACGAGTTATACTTAGCTCAGCTAACTGTAACGGTTGAATTTCTCTGGTTTTGTACAAGTGAAATGTCAGCCTAACTATAACATTCCTGTAACCTGTGTTTTTTTCAGTGAATATATATATACATATATATATATATATATATATATATAAATATATATATATATATATATATATATATGTATATATATACATCATTAATTTTTTAGAAGTTAAAAACAAGCTTCATTTGAAAAAATATATTGAAACTTTTATTTGAGCGTCTTTTCTTTAACAATGGTTACTACATATGAAATACCAATAAAAATGTTGATTACTGTAAATTATTTTGTAAAGTTAGCAACTAAATTCATGTATTTAAATTAATGAATTATTTAATACTCACTTAGTTGGATGAATTAATGTGCTGTAAGAGCTTATATTATGATTTGTAGGTTACAATAGAATAGGATTAATACATTTATATTTACATTTTACATTCAAATATTTCTAACATTTGTTAACGAATAATAAACTTAATTAATTCTCCCTATACATTCCATTGGAAAATCTCCACCATGATGGTGGAGATTTGCACTTACATGTGAAATAGTAGTAATTTTATACTAGTTGAATTGGCTCCACCCTTTAATTTGAAGGGGTGGAGTAATATAAGTCCACACCTAGCAGAAACTCTACACTCAAGTTATGGTGAACAGGAAAAAAGTGTAGAGTTACACCTAGGTGTAGTAGTAAATATATATGTGAGTAAGCAGGGCTGGCTTCAGTGCTGGTGGCACCTGGTGCAACAATCATCATCATATCAAACTGTGCTTAGGCACATTGCCATAAAAGCACATAAGATCATATACATCAATGCAAGAAGACATTAAAACATAACAAAAAATATGATTAAGAAATCCAGAATAAAATATGTTATAGTAGCTGCAATGGATAGTCATTTAACAAGGCCAGCATTAGAAATGCTTAAAAAAACATACATTAACTGGGAATCCAAGTCCACAATGCCAAACAACACATCATTCATATATTTGGAGGCTGAGGCATAATAAAACATACGATGTGATCAAGTCCCCAAACCTAAGCTGGTGACAACAAAGCAACCCTTTTCTCTCTGCATCTCCACATACTCAGTAAGAAGCTAGAGACCACAAAGACAATCAGTTGACATATATTGGATCTTAAGATTCTTAGAGCAGATCTAAACTCCCTAACACCCAGATTACGGCACAACAGCAGACGTCAAGATCTCCTGGAAGTGTGGTAAAGTGGGCAGAAAAATAAGACATGGTCAATGGATTCATTGGTTTCTGGGAAAAAGGGGTAGCTTGTCTCTAGTTTGAAATAGAGACGATTCCATCTTGCAGTAAATGATCAGAGCAGCAAATTCCCTATCCAGAAGTTAATTTATAGCGTTCTAGCAGATGGAGGCTCAATGTTATCCATATACCCCTCCAGATGGTAAATATATTTAAAATCCAGAAAGGCTGAAGTCAAAGAGCCTACCTTCCCGACCCAAGGAAAACATCATTTACATGGCTCTAGTACATCCTCTTAAGTGTGGTCTTGGATATACAACATGCAAACTCAGGGTGCTCCCAAAGATTCTCACACCCGATTTCTGAAAGACAAAGTTTAATGTATGCCAGCCATGGGATCCTGTCACCCCCAGAGAGCTATAAGATTTTTTCTAGTCCTGTCTGATAGGGCATTAGATCAACTGAGGACCAGATCCTCTTCCAATACAACAAGGGTCTAAGCCTGACTCTGTGAACGAGAGGTCTACTGCCAAGATCTAACAGGAGCTGGACAAGTGCTGTACTAGCTGGGAGGTTGGTAAGGAGACATAGAAAGCGATTCTCCACCAGCTCTCTAGAATTAACATTGTCATGGCAACAGAGTTCCCCACCATATAATGGTCTCCCATGGCTTGAAGATTATACATTTGCAAGGCAGGGGTTACCGGACGGAAGCTAGAGCCTTGTAGAGCTCTCAAATTGCCTCCTGTATGGTGCTCCAGCATGAGTTTTCACTTATCGATCTGGAGAGACCAGCCAAAATGTTCATTGAGTGTGTATCCTAAATATTTAAAGGTGCAAATCTTTTCCAGTGGAACAGCATTGAAGACTGAGTGTGATCAGGTTGATTGGCATGGATTCAAAACCATATACTTGGTCTTGCTAAGACTGATATGAAGCCCTCGCTATCTGCAGAAGACACCAAACCAGCCTAGCAGGTTTTGAATGCCCATGGGGGAAATCAGCTTGGTGTGATCTAAGAACAGGAGGACCAGGACCTTCCAGTTGGCCAAACTTTGGGCGTCGTGGGTGCATTGCTCCACTTGTGTCACCAGATCATTAATGTATAGCAAAAACAAAGTCGGAGCTAAAGTGCACCCCTGTCTAACACCCTCGGACACTGGAACTGGGTCTGACAACTACCCAGAAGGACCACACCTAACCTGTGCATAATTCCTCAGGTGGAGCCTCCTGATGACATCAAATAAATATGTTGGAACACCCATATTGGACAAACCTTTCACTGGACGCCCCTTGGAACAAGATTGAATGCTGACCGAAGTTCGACGAAAATTACATAGAGGCGACCCCGTCCCAGCATGACATATTTCCAATAGATTAATTGAAGTTGGAAAATTTGATCGGTGGTGCTAGTCTCCTCTCTAAACCCAGCTTGCAGGGGAGTCAGTACTCCTGCATTCTCCATCCAGGCTTCTAGTCTGTGCAAGAGGATTTGACTAAAGAGCTTCTGCGAGCAGTCAATGAGACTTATGGGTCAGTAATTGGATGGTAGGGACTTCAAACCTTTTTGTAGATGCGGAGGAACTCAGCCCCTGCCCAAGACTGCAGCGTAGTCAGCCCATTCATAATACAATTAAAATACAGGGCTCGGTAGGGGCTCCAAATCTCCCTCTCAGCTTTAAACAGGTCCCCCGGTACCTTATCCAACCCTGGGGCTGTCCCTGGGCTATTCAGATCTATGGTGTTGGCAAACTCAATACAGTGATAAGGCATAAAGTGCTATCATCCTGACTGGGCACTACTGCCCCAAGTTGAATGCATGATAAATGGGTTCCCCCTGCCAAAGCGGCTCGACTGGCTGTATCATCTGCAGGGGAGGTCAGTGTTACACCTTCTGTCACACTACTGGGAGGACTCGCTACAAAACCAGCAGCTAACTGATGGTCCAACTCACTTTGCACCATATTACATTCATAAAGTCCCTTTAAAGTGATCAACCCCGGTGGCACTGTAATGTTACAAGACAGGGGTGCAGCAGACTCTGGGCCCTTATTAGCCATTATATGCCAAAAGGAGAGATGGTCTTTCTCTTTGGTTGCAAGTAGAAGTGCCTCCCATTTGGATAATTCATGATATTGCTTTGCCTTGACTAAGGTGGCTTAAAGGAGGTTCTGGCTTCCTGAATTGTAGCTCTAATACCACCTTTGATGGCAGCCGTCAGGGCACGCCTAGCTACTCTACAAGTCTTAGTATACCATTGGGCTGTATTGGCTCATTAGGTGAGATACCTAGCCTCCATCATAAACAGCTCCCTTGTAGAGCTAAACAGGGAGTTGTGAATGGCTGAGCGACTCTTCCATGAAGCCTCATCAAGTGAGTTACCACCCAAAGCCAATGCAGCTTCCAGGGCAGAGGCTAATGCCTCATACAGTTGGGTCTTGATGGATGAAGTGGCAGCGATTTTACTCCAATTAAATCTACAACGGTTGGTAGTTAGTAGAAACCTCCTGTTGAAGGGTTCGTGGTCTAGAGAGGGAATACTGAGATCCAACGAACTCACGCAGAGATCCAAGATGTTATGGTCGCTGTTCTGCATAGGGACCACCTCCATATCAATTTCCTGTGGACACAGCCTGATGTCCATCAATATATAGTCTATGCGACTGGTGCCTCCAAGGCGATTGAAGGTGATCTTCCCTTCTCTGTCTGACAGAGTTCTCCCATTGCAGGCTCTCAACCCATTTTTAATGGTGAAAAAGTTTAATTGCAAGGCTACAGCAGACAATTTTTTAACCGGTTTTAGCCAAAGCTCCCAGATAGCCCACACTTCATCTTCTTCCCCATTAATTGTGTCAAAAGCAATACCAAGGGGTTCAAAATTACATTTTAAATCACCTGCCACAAGCCTGTAAGCATCTGCCAGTAAGGACGGCAGGTGGGCATTAATTACATCAATGACAACCAAGTTGGACAAGCTACCTTCATGCCTACAATAAACATTGAACAAGCATAACAAAACTCCATTGGTAAAATGCAACATTACATACAAAATATCAGGAGACCACAAATCAATGACTTTGGATGAGCATACCAGGGTTGTTTTTACCCAAACGGCAAGCCCCCCTGATGGCCTGCCCTATCCAGAAAACCGGGCAGGCTGGTCAAAACTGGCAAACCCAGATCAAAAGAAGGGTGTAACAGCCCAAGTCTCCTGGAAAATACAAATGTCAAATTAGTTCACGAAATCACACCAGTCCTGACATGCCTGTTTGTTTCTGATGCCAGCCAAGTTCTAGGAGATGAGCCTAGTAGGTGCTTTGGACAACAGCTCTCCGGTGGGAAAGTCACAGGGAATAACGATTTCCGGAGGGTGGGGGCTGTTGGATGCATGAGATTGCAGAAAATTACCATGAGAGGACCCAGAAGACCTGGGTGCGGGATGAGAATCGACCACCACTACAAGATGTGGGGAACCAACTCTGGCTTCCAAGCCCCACAGTGTACCGGGTACCCTCTGTCAGACCGGAGATTGCACAAGTCAGTCGTTAGTGTCCAGACTTGGAAGTGGCAGACATCTGTTGGAGGTACAAATGGTACAAACACCCAATATTTCAGAATGGTGGTAGATGGCTCCCCCCCTTACCAGCTGACCAAGGGAGCTAGAGGGGCTAGGTCTATAGAAATAGCCCAATGGTACAATGCCTATGGCTGTTCCTAACTTGCCATTCCTATATCCAGATTTGATCGACGATACTCCAGGCCTGGGATCCTGCAATTTATGACCACACAATCTCCCTCACTTAATTTAGGAGAGTTCCATGAGAGCCAAAGGCAGACTTTGTTTTTCAGCTCCAAATAAGTGTCATCCCTGTAGGCTGGAGGAGCAGGTACCCCTACCAAAACTGCCACATACAGGCAATATTAGCGTGGCAGGTCCAAGGGATGCTCAACTCCCATGGGAGGGGGCTGGAGAGGAGGTCTGCAAGAAGTGTTGGCCCCAGAAGGTCTCGTCGGCCCAGGGCCAGCTGGGGCATGCCTGGTTGGGGTTAGAGACCCTGCCACTGCTGCTAAAGGAGGTGCTGGATGAGGTGATATTGCAGGCCGAATAGCTTTTTACACTCAGGCTACGCGACTCCAGTCTATGGCACAGGTATTGGGATTAATGCTAAGCCCATTACTAGTGGATGCTTGGACGTATATTAGCATAGAGGGTAAGGGTGTTAGTGGGTGGCTTAACTTATCAGACTGGTCACGAATAACCCATTGCCAGGCACTTATCCTATCCATGAGGGGAGAGTTCACCAAAGCCAATACAGATTTATTGTGATCCAGAACAGCTTCTCAAGGTGGTCTATGCCCGTCCCTTGTTGCATCGAGGTCAGCAGCCGGTGCCATCACTGCCTGCCAGCACCTTTAACCAGCAAATTACCATACACTAGTAGCTGAGCTAGCAGCAGACCCCTGATTCTTAGGATTGCAGCTTTAGTTTTTCTTGTGGAGGGTTCACAGAAACAAGTATAAGGGGCAAATCGGGATATCTAGAACTGGGTCCTTGTACAAAATCATCAAAGGGGCATGGGTCAGGGCCTCAGAGATGGTTAGGCCAGGGCAGCTTGCAGGAGCAACCTCACAAGAATGAAGAGGTGATGACTCCATGCTCGGTGTAGAAAGACTAAGCTTCTCCCCAATATCTAGGGATAGGGTCTTCTCTGCCAATTCTATCTCCTTGGAGATGACACTAACTGCTTACACCAAAAAGGAATCCAGTGTAGTACCAGTTTGAGGATTGACAATGGTGCTGGCCTTCCCAGCGGCTACTTTACGCTTGCCCATAGCTTAATCCAGTCTTGCAGGCGATGTAATACAAAGATTAACTCACCACAAGGATTGGGGTGCATCAGACAGTGGGACCAAGAGGGGTGGCCCATCCCAGCTTCTTCCAGCCGCTGACAGGTGCAGACAGGCCCGCACTTGGCCCGGGCTTCGCCTGGGAGCGTCCTGTGCTGCAGGATGGCAGGAGGCATTTTGTAGCACTGTGCGGCAGGAGCTGGTGTTGTCCTGCCCTTCCTCTGGGCAGAAAAGGTGACTTGGACCTGTAGTCCCCACAGACAACAGCCCAACAACAACAGTGAAGTGTCCACTCTGCATCAGTTTTTCAACTTTAGCACCATTTTACCTCATTGTAAGAAGTCACCAGTAAAGACATCCCCAAAGTCAATGAAAACTCCAGGCCAAACACTCGATGGGACAGCCGTCTCCTCATCCTCTGCAGTGTCGATGCAGCATGGATGCAAATGAAGAAGGCAGTAGACAGGAATGGGTCTTTCAAGCCCTTGGCTGTGCCACAGTTCTGCTCCTTGGTGTCTCCTGGCATCCCCCATCTTGTCCCGGTGTCCTCCGGTGCCTCCCCCGTGTCTCAGTACAGCCCAATGTGAACAGTTAAACTTCTGGTACTCTGCTGTCTCAGATCTTAATATCCCACATCGCTCCCACTGCCACACTCAATGCTGGACCACACCGTGGTCTGGGCAGTGTAAGGATCCCAATGCGGAGACAGATGTGACAGGGGAAGCAGGTATATGGCATGCAGTGGTATGCGGCTGGCACAGGTACGATGAAAATAATGCAGCAGCTAGTCCACTTCATGCTTGACCTACTTTCCTCTCTGCAATTTCCTCTGGTTTGTGGCCCCTTTTTTACAGCCTCTTGTAGAAAAATGGTGCATCAGGGAGGGAGATTCGTGGGCTAGGGTTGGGAGGTGAAATTCATTGCAGCTAATTGGAGCTCCTTACCGCATTCTTCCTGCCTGCCACTATCAATGTTTTTTGGCAGTCACCTCCTACTCCACGGATTCCCTCACTCCCACTCACCAACAGTACCTCTCGTATCTCTATAGCCCCTCTCTCACATGCATTTCATCTGTTTTATAGTGCTACTCATACCAGTGTCGGGTGTCAGAGCACTTTACATCACACACAATATACAGAGACAATCAATCATGCATGTGTAATCAGCCTATAGGAAATGTTAGATGAGACAGTGTTGATTACAAGGTGTAGGAATCACATGTCATCTATTCTGGAAGGCAGCATATTTTAAGCGTACTTTGTCTGGAGAAGCACAAACTCAGTATTTAAAACATAACAGTGATTGGGCTTGGCTTTACTGATAAGAAGGTATTTCTACCCAAACTAACCCTTTTTAGCAACATTAGGTTAATGAAAAACTGGGGAAGAAACATAATGTTCTAACCTATACCATACAGTTTGCATGCAGCTCTTTGAAGATATTTAACGTGTATCAATCAATAAATCTGAGTTGGTAAAGTGCAACTACTCACCCATGAGGGGGGGAGGGGGTTGGCTCCGTGGTATGCTGGGGTCATCCGAAGAGCCAGGTCTTGAGGTCCTTTCCAAACTGGGGCAATGTGGGAGATTGCCAGAGGTGGATGGGTAGGGTGTTCCAGGCTTTGGCTGCGAGGTAGGCAAAGGACTTTCCTTCCGTTCTAGTCTTGTTGATATTAGGGACGGTGGCCAGAGAGAGCTGGGTTGATCGCAGGTGTACTTTGGGTGCGTGGAAGGAGAGGTGACTGTTCAGGTATGTGGGTCCGGTGTTGTGAAGGGCCTTGTATGCGTGGGTGAGGAGTTTGAAGGTTATTCTTCTTTCGACTGAAAGCCAGTGTAGATTGCGCAGGTGTTGGGTGATGTGACTGTGATGGGGATGTCGAGGATCAGTCTGCTGGGGCGTTCTGGACAGTCTGGAGTTTGCGAAGGAGTTTTTTTATTGTTTCCGGTGCACAGTGTTGCCGTAGTCCAGTCTGCTGATGATGAGTGATTGTGAGTGACGGTTTTGTCTGGAGTCGGTTGGGATCTGTTAGAAATTGGATTTCTGGTTGGCCAGGGCATGTGTCTAAGCCAGGCAGAAACCACCACTCTAGGCAGGGCAAGGGAGTTACACACCGAAGCTAACCCCTGCTCACCCTCTTACTAGCTTGGCAGAGCAGTCAGGCTTATCCACAGAGGCAATGTGTAACGCCTTTGCGCAACACACTCACACAGCAGCGACACACTAGGCACACCACAAATGAAACTCCACACAAGGTTATATCCAAAATAGCCTTTGTATTACTCATAAAACACATTAGAACGTAATCACATATATACACTGTGCCACCTGGCACTTGGTATGACTTTTACAAGGATTATATACACTACAGGGCCAATCGGGCCACTGTCATCATATCACAACTCACAGTTAGTGAAGACAACCAGTAATTACTGGTGAGGGTACACTTAGCACGAATGCATTAGACCTGAACTTCAGAATTATCAGTGCACCCTAGTAAGAAGCATTATGCATACATCATAATTAGCATTAGTACACCACAACAATCAGGGCACACATGGGTGCTCAGCATAGCACACTATGCCTTAGCAGCAGAAACAGTGCACCAAAAAAAGCACTTGCAAAGTGCACACATTCAGAAAATTCCCATCACGGTACAAGCTGCCACCCAGGGGTACCCAGGGCCCCGTCCTGGGCCTGCCCCAAAAATGCTCCTTCCTACACGAGGCCTCCAAACTGGCCCCCTAGCTGCTGATGCAGCAAGAACAATGCCCAGAGTGCAAAGGGGGGTGGGGGTTGCAACTCACCCTTGCTCCTTCCCTTGAGAATGCCCCTGGTGCTGTGCTAAGTATGCAGCTGCCCACGATCATGAGGGGCAGCTGTGACCATGCTGGAAATTTGGAGCAACTCTGCTCAGGGGCCTCAGTTGAGGTGTCCTTCTGAGACCCTCCTAGGCTGCACAAGGAGCTCGCAAGGCTCCGACTCCGGCTTGGGCTTCCCGCTAGCCACGCCCACAATCAGGCTCAGCTGCCTGACTTCCTTCTAGGGGCAACAGAAGCCAGCGAGGTCCCGGCTCCGTCTCTGGTGCCGGGCCAGATGGCCCTGCCTCGCGGACCTCCGGCAGCCCCCAGCTGATGGGAGACCCGGAGGCTCTGCTTCTCCTCACTCGGCTCTTCGCGGCAGTGGGCCCCGCCCACCACCAGGCCTAGCAGCTGCCTGACCTCCTCTCTGAGGGGGAAGCTCCGCCCACAGTCAGGCTGGCGACTTTGCCTGACTTCTGGTTTTGCGGCGCGGCTGCTTTCTCAGTGGACAAAAATGTGGGGTAGGCTTCCGCCCTCCTTCTGATGTCACCAGGCAATCCCAGCAGGGATTCCTAATGGTTTTGGTGCTTCCTCGCAGCCCGGGGCCACGTAGCAGAGCTCCGGCTGCCAATAACAGGAAGCGCAACAGGGTCCACGACTTGGCTCTCCCCTCCGTTGCTTAGGCCATAAAAGAGAGGGAGGCGCTGCCCACGCTGCAGGGCACGAAGCACTCCTCTCCTCACCTAGCGCTATGGCTTCTGAGTGCTGCAGGGCAGGATCCCCCAAGCCCTGAAGGGAACAGATCAAGCACTCACCACGTGCTGAGCCCCAAAGTCCAGAGAGGCAGAGATGGGCCCAGGCAGGCCAGCTCAGAGGGCCCTCTAGCAGAGGGGAAGTCCTTCGTGGTGGTTCCTCCTGGCGCCCAGCAGTCCTCTTCATCCTGGTCAAGTAACCACAACAGCATATGGGGTCACAGCCCCAACATTTATACTCATGAAGTCTTTGTTCTGCCCTGACACAGGGCCTTGGACCTAGTCCAAACCATTTCTGGGGGGCACTTAACACTACAGGGGGGCAGAGCCAGCATTGTGGAAGGCTAGCGCTGACTCACCCAGCCCCTCTAGAGCCACTTCACCTCCCCATCCCCTGTCATCCAGAGCCAGACATGCAATACACAACAGGCAGGAACAAAGACACATAGCATACAGAAATGCCCTCTTCTAAAAGTGGCATTTCTAAAATAGCGATAATAAATCTGCGAACACCATTACGCAGCATTTATTACCACTATTCCAAACATACCAAACTTGATCACGCTACTCCTCTCATGTCAGGAATTACCACTGAAACACATATCAGGGAATCCCCAATGCATTCCTATGAGAAGGCAGCCTCACAGCAGTGAGAAACCAAATAGGCTGTTTGTCACTACCAGGACATGCCACACAGTTAAGGCACATGTCCTACCTTTTACCTACACCGCACCCTGCCCATAGGGCTAGCTAGGGCCTACCTTAGGGGTGACTGATATGTAGCAAAAAGGGAGTCACAGACGTGGCAACCACTTTATGTGCCACGTCACAGCAGCAGTAAACTGCATGCGCAGGCCCTGCAATGGCAGAGGCCTGAGACAGGTTTGAAAGGCTACTTTGGTGGGTGGCACAAGCAGTGCTGCAAGCCCACCAGTAGCATTTAATTTACTGGCCCTGGGTATATGAGATGCCACTTTACAAAGGACTGATAGGTAAATTAAATACGCCAAACAGGTGTAGACCAATCTTACCACATTTACCATAGAGAGCACAGGCACTTTAACACTGGACAGCAGTGATAAATTGCCCAGAGTCCAAAAACCACCAACACCAGGTCAGAAAAAATACCAAGAGGAAGGCAAAAAGTTCTGGGATGACCCTGCAAAAAGGGCCAAGTCCAACACGATCCATCTGAAAGTCTTTTGGAGCATGCAGAGGGTGTTGAAGCAGGTCGAGGATACGGCGTAGATCTGGCGGTTCATTGTGAGTAATGAGTCTAGTATGATGCTGAGGTTTCGAGCGTGTTCCGTTAGGGTGGGGGGATTTCTGAGGGCAGGAGTCATTCCATGTGGAGGGGGTGGAGCCAAGGATGAGAATCTGTCTTTGCTGAGTTGAGTTTCAGGCAGCTGTTCTTCATTCAGGTGGTGACGGCTTTCATCCCTTCTTGGAAGTTGTGTTTGCTGATGTTGGGTAAGCTGGTGAGGGAGAGGATCAGCTGGGTGTCATCGGCATAAGAGACGATGTTGAGCCCGTGGTTCCTGACGATGGTTACGAGGGGGGCCACGTAGACATTGAAGACGGGGGCTGAGGGAGGAGCCCTGGGGCACTCCGCAGTTGGTCTCTGTCAATTTTGAGTGGTTGGGGGGGAGTCTAACCCGCTGAGTTCTGCCTGTGAGGAAGGAACGTATTCAGTCGAGGGCCTTGCTGTGGATGCCCGTGTCGTGGAGTCTGGTGGCTAGGGTGCAGTGGGAGACAGTGTCAATTGCCACTAAGAGGTCCAGGAGGATGAGGGCTGCCATTTTGCTCTGGTCAAGGAGGGAGTGGATGTCGTCGGTGGCGGCAAGTAGGGTAGTTTTGGTGCTGTGGTTGCTTTGGAGTCTGTATTGGGAGATGTCCAGGATGTTGTTAGCTTCGATGAAGTTTGCTAGCTGGGTGTTGATGGCCTTTTCGATGACCTTGGCTTCGAAGAGAAGCAGGGAGATGGGCCTGAAGTTCTCGAGGTCCGTCGGGTCCGCAGAGGGTTTATTCATTAGGGGGTTGACTTCAGTGTGTTTCCAGTCATCGGGGAAAGTGGCGGTCTCGAAGGAGCAGTTGATCGTCTTCGTAGTTCGGGTGTGATGGCAGAGGCGGCTCTGTGGAAGATGTGGCGTGGGCAGGGTCTGATGGTGCTCCAGAGTGGATGCTTTTCATGGTCTTCAAGGTGTCTTCTGTCATGAGCAGATCCCTTTGAGCAGGGTCTGTTGGATGATGTGGCATGAGGGGGGATCTGGAGTGGTGAGGTGGTCTTGGTTGTCGAAGTTGTTGTAGATCATCTTAATCTTGTGGTGGAAGAAGGTGCTGAGTCTGTTGCTGATGTCTTGGGAGGGTGGGACATCTTTTGCTTCGCTGCAAGGTTTGGCAAATTCCTTTATGATGGAGAAGAGCTCTTTGCTGTTATGTGCGTTGGTGAGGATTCTGTCTTGAAGGGATTTCTTCCTTGTGGATTTGATGAGCTGGTGGTGTATGGTGGTGGTTGCTTTGTAGGTGGTGCAGGTTTCCAGGGTTTTGTTGGTCCTCCATGTCTTTTTGAGTCATCTGCAGGGGCGTCTGGATTCTGAGAGTGCATGGGTGATCCAGCTTGCTTTCTTGATGTGTCTTCTGGTGGCTTTCTTGAGGGGGGGAGTGTGTCGGCACAGTTTGTGATCCAGCAGTGGAGGTTCCATGCTACGTTGTTTGCATTTGACATGGTAGGTGTTAGGGTGCTGATGAGGGTGGAGGTGAGCTTGTCTTCTGTGACTTTGTTCCAGTTCTGCAGGGGAGGCGGTGGGTTTTTGAAGGAGAAGTGGATGCAGTGGTGATCTGTCCAGAGGAATTCTGTAGTGTGGCTGTAGGAGAGGCTGTTTCCTCCGGTGAAGATGAGGTTGAGTGTGTGTCCCTCTGTGTGCGTGGGGGCAGTGACTAGTTGATTCAGTCCTAAGTTGGCGAGGTTCTCTAGGAGGGAGGTGGTGTTTGACTGCTTGCGAGGGCGTGGGGTGCGATGAAGTCAGTGATGGTGTCAGTAAAGGGCGTGCGGGCCATTCGGCCTATAGATGGCAAGCTTCTCAAATAGATCTCACGCCTGGATGACCTTGAACTCCTACAAATCATTTACCCCACAAACATTCTTCAATCAGGGATATTCCAAAGCCATAAAAATGAATTTTCTAAGGCTTAGATTGGGGATTTTCCTGTGCGCTCAGCATCTTCCACCATGGCTGAGGACAACAGCACAAGACACCTGCAGGCTGTGTAACATCAAGCAAGGAGATATTTTACACCTAATCTGCTCATGCAAGGAACTGCAACAAGAACGGCAGCAGCTCCTAAAAGAACCCCTCAAGCAGATAGGCACTCGTACCAGGAGGCAAGCAGTGCTGGCCTGCTTGAACCCGGAAAACACACAATTGAACTGCAGACTGGTAAAATTCCTTATGCTGGCCGAACAAAAAAATGCCCAAAATTCCCGAAAATTTGATATAACAAACATAAAGCTTGGACGCTGTATGATGTCCCATAGATGGAAATAGGCCTTCGCTTTGACTACACCAAGGAAGGATCACCTGCACTTTTGTGAACAAGCTCGCAACAAGCCCAGTTAATCTGAACAACACACACAAGACGTTACTGGTCTATGGGCAAGTCCGGTTGGAGCTAAAAATCTGTGACTGCATTTCACTCCACCCTGTGAATTAATGTCATTCACTAATGACACTATTATTAACTGTGATTTTAAACTGTACAGCATATTTCTACCTTGGGTTTTAACTGTTTTATTGAAGATATCTTTCTACAACATAGTGCTCAAAAAGGTGGCAAGGGCTGACGAAATCGTATTGAATATCTGTCTAAATTTTACTTTTTTTAAATGTGAATATTGCAATGGTTTTTGTTAACTATGCAAAATAAAGAAACTTGAAACTTGAAACTGTAGATGAGGGTCCTGCGGAGAGTCATTTTGGGTCTGGTCTGGATCAGGAAGGGGAGGCGCTCCATGATGTTCGTTGTGTCATCACGGAGGGGGGTCATGCGGAGGGTGCTTTTGTGAACAATGGCGATGCCTCCTCCTGGGAGATGGGGCGGTCCTTATGCATGATCTGGTATCCGTTGAGAATGGAGGTAGCGTTGTCGGGTGCCGAGTTGACGTTGATCCAGGTTTCCATGAGGAAGGCGACATCGGGTGACTAGGTGTTGAGGAGGTCCAAGATTTCTATTGCGTGCTTGTGTTGGGAGCGTACGTTGAGGAGGATGTTGTTGAGCGGTTTGTGAGCAGTGATGTCTGGTTGTCTGGGAGATGTTGCTGGGTTACAGAGGTAGGGTAAGGTGTGGCGGCAGTGTATACAGGAGAATGGACCTTGGGTGCTGGTCGGCATCAGGAGTTGGCAGTTGTTGTTGCGCCCAGGGTTGAGATGGTGGAGGGTGCTGGAGTTGTAGTGGAGTAAATGGTGACAGGAGTAAAACCCATAGACCAGGTTGAGATCTGGGTACGTAAGCAAGAACTAACAACAATGTCTCAACCGGTGTCAATGAGGAAGGCAAATATACATGCATGTACAAAACATTACAAGAAGAAAAGAGGGAGACTCGTGGTAAGTTTTTGGAAAGTGCTCATGGCATCATGTATTTAAAATAACAATTTATACAGAACAGTTATATCAGCACTGTGGGCATAAATTGCAAAGGCAACCCAAAAGGGCTTGGTGCACTATTGTGCTTGTGTCACACAAAAAAAGTGACGGCACAAGTGACAAGTGAGAGAGCAGTGAAAGGAGCAATGTGACAAGGTGGTAAAATATATGTACAGGAATATATGGTTCATCAAGGAATATTATTTACAGTGATTGGTCATAGTTTAGACATTTATGTGAACCATAGTTGAGTATGCGCCGCGAATTGCGCTGATTGATTGGTCAAATGTATACAGGAGAATGGACCGTGGGTGCTGGTCGGCATCAGGAGTTGGCAGTTGTTGTTGCGCCCAGGGTTGAGATGGTGGAGGGTGCTGGAGTTGTAGTGGAGGCAGGTCAGGTGACCAGGTTCCCTGACGCTGGTCACGGTTGGGTCGCAGACGGGCGCAGATGGGCTTGCCTTTGGCCCACCAGCGGCGCAGCCGCACAGTGGTTGCCATTAAGTAGGGATCGGGGAAGGGTGGGTGAGCTGGTAGGTGGGATCAGAAAGGACACACTGGAGGGGCAGCAGCGGCAGGGGAATCGAAGCAAAGAGCAAGAAGAGGGAAAGAATGAAAACAAAGGAGAGACCAGAGGGAAAGAGTGAAAAATTAAGGAGAGAGCAGAGGGAAAGTGCGAAAAATGAAGGCGAGAGCAAAAGGGCACAAAGAAGAGGCAAGAGAGGCAGAGGCAGAGCAGCGTGCTCTCCCACTGGTCTACCAGGGTGAGGTGCAGGCAGGAGCCTGCAGGTTAAGGAGGGCCTCGAACACCCTGCATCAGAGCTCAGGGGGCAACACTTAGTGGTGGAGCTACGCGGGGGAGAGCAGTCACTCTGATCAAGTCAGTGGTCTTGCTCTTCTTGCGGCGCAGCAGCTGCCATTAAGTAGGGTTCAGGGGGAGGGTGGGTCAGCTGGGAGGCGGGAGAGTGGAGGACACACTGGAGGGGGTTGGGCTGTGGGGGCAGCAGCGGCGGGGGAAAACAAAGTAAAGAGCTAGAAGAGGGAAAGAGTTAAAAACAAAAGAGAGAAAGAGGGAAAAATGAAGGAGAGAGCAAAGGGAAAGAGTGAAAAACGAAGGAAAGAGCAGATGATAGATTGAAAAACAAAGGAGAGAGCAAAGGGAAAGAGGTAACAACAAAGGAGAGAGCAGAGGGAAAGAGGGAAAAATGAAGGAGAGAGCAAAGGGAAAGAGTGAAAAACTAAGAAAAGCGCAGAGTAAAAGAGTGAAAAACGAAGGAGAGAGCAGAGGGAAAGAGTGAAAAACAAAGGAGAGAGCAGAGGGAAAGAGTGAAAAACGAAGGAGAGAGCAAAAGGGCACAAAGAAGAGGCAAGAGAGGCAGAGGCAGAGCAGCAGAAGAGCAGAGTGCTCTCCCACTGGACCACCAAGGATGAGGCGCAGGCAGGAGCCTGCGGGTGGAGGAGGGCCTGAACACCCTGCAACGGAGCTCAGGGCTCAGGGGCAACACTCAGTGGTGGAACTGTGCGGGGGAGAGCAGTCACACTGACCATGTCAGTGGTCTTACTCTTCTTCTTCATGTATCTGTGCTAAAATAGGATTATATTTTATGACCTACAGGTAACAAAATGATTTCTTTGACAAAAGCATGAACCCACTGAGCTATCCAAATAAAATTCAGCTCTGGGTCTGCATGGTACACGTTCTTTGCAGCAGGCAAATTAACCCTCTGCCTTACTTTGTGATGAGTCAAAACTGTCACTAGTCAAAACTCAAACTTTTCTCCAGTAGGAACTTTAATCACCAGAATTATCTTGACATTTTTATCAATTGCACCAGTCGCACAACCCTAAAGCCCTGTGAGTAAGTATAAACATGCATATTTACCTTTGGAATGGGCCCCTTAGATTGCAACACTGCAATTTTGTAACATTGTTCAATAGATTATATCAAAGTTCCAGCTGTGGGCTGCTTTTTTGGCAGCCTGGGGGCCGATTTGGGCTGTGTCTGCTGTGTTCAGATGTCGCCAGCGGCCTGGGGGTGCCTGAGTGGCCTTTCTGGCGGCAGATGGGCCTCTATTACCTCCCTTTTATCAAAGGGCAGAGGTGTCACTCCCTTTCTCTCGCTGGGCCGGCCAATTAATGTGTGCATACTAAGCGGGGGCAGAGGGCCTGAGCAGAAGTGGCCTCACTTGTTTTCAGGTTATATAAAACTTCACGGAAGCAGTGTTTTGCAGAAAGGTAATATGCAAATGTGGGCTACTTTTTTTTAGCGTGCCCGGGCCGATTTCTAATCCCAATCCAACCCTGCTGACAAGTACTTACATTTTGAACTAGTTAGTCAAACTAATACTAATATAGTAATATTTATTTCATGATGATATGCATTGTGCACCCACACAACGAAAGCAGCCTTACCACCTATTTTTTGGTCTTGCCTAGGCAGCGCTTGCGCTGTCTCGTTGAGACATGCAGTATATACTATAGCGTGGAAGCTTTCTGGAAGCTCCGCCCACCTTTTTGATTGACTTACATCCTAAATGCTGCCGTCTGATTGGTTTTAGACTTGTTAGTCCCTCTTCCTGACGGCCATGTTGTGATTTGTATACTTCCCTGGCTATTGGCCCCTTTACTCCAACACTATTTTCTGCCCTGTATCCTTCTTGCCCCCTCCCGCAGTTCGTCACTTCTCGCCCCCATCACCCCCTCCACTCCCGTTCTAGCCTTCACCCCCTCCACTCCCGTTCTAGCCTTATTAAACGCTCGCACTCCCATTTGTAATGCAATACGTCTCGTGTAAATGCGAGTCGTATTGCATTGCAAATGCTTGTTTTAAAGTAGTGCAGTTTGTGCCAAAGCGCGAAGACCGTAAGTCAGGCATCTCGCGCCTGAGTGTGGGCGGGGCTCCCGTGCACCGAGGAGAGCCCCGCACACCGGCCAGAGGAAGACGGAGCTTCCCCGATTGGCGCTCGTGGTCCATTCTTCGGAGACGGCTCTCGGCGAACGGGAGATGGAAGCACATGAGATGCCCGCATCTGCCACAAAACGGAAAACGATCTGTAACTCACCTTCACAAAACACAATAAATTAGCGTTTGCTTCTAGCTGTAACTGTAAAGTGCAAATCAGACTAAGTAAAACCATACTGATAACACAAAAAAATGAGCATTTAGTGCAGAGTACGAGTGTCAAGTTCACAACACGCTCTGTGTCTTTGAAGAGCTGTTCGAAAATGCAATTGGTCCTTCTTCAAAGCTTTCGAGACCAAAACAAAGTTAGCTGGTTTCCAGCGCCAAATTTTCCATGTTTGTGCGTGCAGGGCTTAATTTGTGCAACAAAAGAAAACATAAGGGCAGGGGGCAACGATTTTTCTCCCGAGCTACAGGAGGGGCTAGCAACTGTCTGGCAGCAAAATCTCAAGAGCCTCGTCCTGCTTCCCCCGTGTGCTTTTTTCTTCCACCCCCCTCCGCATCCCGTCTCTTTATTACATTTTATTTTCTCTTTGTCATCCCTGATTCCTCCCTTTGCCTGTGTGCTTATGACTCTCTTCGAACCCCCTTTCGCTCATTTCTGCCCTTCTCTTCCGTGCTCTGTGTAAAGTCTGCTAACTGCAAAGAAGCCACAATCCTTGGAAATGTGTTCTGGTGCCCACCCAGGCGCAAATTAAATACTGTTTGCAAGTCTTCGGCGGGCATTCACGCCAACAGTTGCTCCTGCCAATTGGTTGATCGCTCGCGAGGAACAGTTTCGCAGTGCTGGACAGTTTTACCCCCGGGTCGTTATTTTCTCCCGCACCGTTTTATCGCTGTGGCGGCCTCTCATACAGGCGCAGTTTGGGAAAACCTCACTTCCTGCAAGAACTGGAAGACCTTCTGAAACAAGTGTGTTTTCCTGTCCTGCTGCCCACGTCAGTGGAGTCATTCCTTAGGGAGAGTGGCCCAGGTGGAAGGGTTCCGTGACCTGGTGTGGTTGAGCCATACAGGAGTCAGTGTTCACATGAGTTCGATCAACCGGCCATAAGGGAAGGCAAACCCACGATAAGTTTGAGGAGTTTTGCGGTTGTGGTGTTGACTGAGAGTGTTGATCCTGAAGTGGGCAGAGGAGATGTGTTGAAGAGAATGTGTCTGTAAATCTGGCAAAAGGGGTGGTGTGCATTTTTTAGTCATCCTAAACAAGAAGGCCTGACCACAGCGAGACAACTCTGCGAGGATTTATTGCAAACCGTAAGTGATAGCAGCATAAATGTTCCACTCATTCAGTTCATTAAAATAACAACCCATCAGTATCTTAAGTACATTTTCCGACTTTTGCATTGAACCACAGTGCTGTCGTTTTGGTCAAGTAGTCACTCTTGTTTTAAGTAGGTTGGACATCTGCTCTTACACAGTTGACCAAATGCTTAATTCTGAACCAATTGCATTTAAAGCGATTGTGTTTGTGGCCAGGCAGTATATATGTATGTTCAAGGTCCCCTGCTTGACTGTGTGGAACATGCGCCCCTGCCTCGATTTCTCTCCACAAGCAGAATGTATTTTTTTGTGTGTCGACTTCCCAGCATGAGGGAATGCAAATCAGAAATGGAGCAGGGATAGAATAGTGAAATTTAGAGAGAATTCTTTCTGCCAATTAGCACTGTTGACTAGTAAAGTCTTTGTCTAGGGCTACAGGTCTCCAGTGAGTTTAGAGAGCCCCAACAGCACCAGATATTTCAATTTAAACAGACTTTTTGTTAGTAGTACGTATTCTGCTTCATTTACGGTCTTGCCTTGTGCCTCAGACTCCACACGTGCACAGTGCACCACCCTACTCTTCCTTGTTTAGTTTAAGGGTACTTGGCCAATGCATAATTATAAATTTACCTCATAGTTTGTCACTCTATTTGCAGTTTTTTCAAAAAATATTTTGTTTAGCTCAAATGGATAAAATTAATTCTGCCAGAGAACGTCCTGCATAATTTCGATAACCGTGTCAGATTATTTCGATACATTTGCCACATAATTCTAGTAGCCCTTGCAATGGGAAGTCTGTACAGAGTGGTTTGTGGGCTGTCGTTAAATTAAGTAATTTTTAATAACATGACTTAAACACATTGGCAGAGCCAATAGCTCTGGCTAAACACTTACAAGGTCCCAATGGCGAGACCGATTGCATTGCAAATGCTTGTTTAAGAAATGCCTCTGCCTTCAGTGCGCCTGCTGCTGCAGGGCATGCAGCTCGGTAGCAGAAGTAGAATGGAGCTGCTGCAAAATCGAATTCTGAAAAATTCAGTTGCAAAGCTCCGTTGTACAACTTTGTATAATGCCATATGTCTTAATCAGTGCTTTAAATGGGCCGGTACTCACCGGTACTGAGTACCTGCACTTCTTAGATTTATCGTTTGGAGTACCGGCACTTCTCTACTGCTGTGGAGAGTACCGGTACTCATGAAAAGTAAGGCTCACTGCCTGTGCTGGTGAGCAGGAGTGGGACGTGTTTCTGGCAGCCAAGGCGCCGCTTCTGCAGCCCCGATCTGAGCCCCAGCTGAGCTATTCAGCAGGGCTCATTTGAATAATGTCCGGCTACTCACCATCACGCTGTGCTTGACAGAGCAGGGTCCATTCAGGCCCTGTGCTGTCAATCACATTCACACTATCCTGTGCGTTCGTGCAAGCACAGGAATCATGGCAGTGGCCATCAGGCTACGGCCAGTCCGGCCCTGGTGGCAATTAAAAAAGCCATGGTAGGTGAAGAGTATAGCATGGCTTTAATCATACCCTAGTATTTTGTGTGTCTGCTTATGTTTGTGTGTATGCCTGTTTTTGTAAGAAAAAAGTGAGAGAAATAGAGAATCCAGACACTCTCAGGAGTTATTTTAAAGAAAATGGGTGGCACTTTGTTTGTACATGTCTGCTCGGCGACAAAGATTCATTAATAACGTAAAAGGGAGGGTGGGTGGGTGGGTGAGTGAGTGAGTAGATGAGTGAGTGGATGGATGAGTGAGCAAGGGTGGATGTATAGATGGATGGATGAATAGATGGATGGATGAGTGAAAGCATGCATGGGTGAAAGAGGGTGGATGATTGGATAAAAGGGCGGATGATGGGTGGATAAGTGAAAGATTGGATGGATGAATGAAAGGTAGGGGGGATGGATGAAAGGGTGGTTGATGGATGAGTGAAAGGAGGGATTGAATGAAAGGGTGGATGGAATAAAGGAGTGAAAGGGTTGATGGATGACCGAAAGGATTGATGGATGAGGGAAAGGGTGGATAAAGAGATGGATGAGTGAAAGGATGAATGGATAGGTTTGGAGATGGATAGGTTTGGATATGAAGGGTGGATAGACAGAATGGTGAAAAACTGAATGATTGATGAAAGACTGAATAGAGGATAGAATGTAAAGGTTAAATGGTGGACATCAGCAGGTAATGGTAGGATGAAAGGATGAATGGATAGATCGATGTAAGAGACAAGAGATATCTTCTGGGGAGGGTCATGATGAGTCGCTTCATTTTCTTGGTGCCATAAGAGCTTTGGTTCGACGTGGGGGTATTTTCAGTTTCTTCCTACTCGCGTGCTCAAAAATATATAGTATTGTGCCAAACAGCAATTAACAGTATGACATTAAGAAGGTGCAACTATTGCAAAAAAGGAAATGTTAACATATTATCGCATTTCTCTTTCATTTTGTGTAATGAGTTAACCTGCTTTGTTTATATAAACACATTTCTCATGTGTTTTGGTTTGTGCTGCAACTAATATAGAAGTTGTTAAGTATCATCATGTCTTGCCCTTAGCCCCGCCCCTAGCCCCGCCCCCTCACTACACCTCTATCTCATTTTAATGAGTACCTGCACTTATTTATTCCCATTTAAAGCACTGGTCTTAATGATACGGTTGCAAATGTCAGCGCAAAATTGTACCAGTCCCTACGAAATCCATGCGCTCTTCAAACGTTCTTGCAAAAGTGCAATCTACCGATGCAATCGGTGTTAGATGCAAATGTTTAGCGTAAAATGCATTGTATGGAATCGGCTCCACGTTAGTTCTTCAGTGACATTACTTTGCCAGAAACTGTCAGTCCCAGAAATCCTACTCAACAACCAGTGGGTCATTTCACCCTGAAAGGTTCTTAAAACTCAAGATGAGCACGCGGTTGCTACACACTTTACCACATTGCAGTGCACATTTTTTTCATTCGAAGCTCTAAAAAGCAGGAGTATAATTGAAGTCAGCAGGCATTGTGACGGTGGTCCTTTCTTAAGGTGGAAATCACAAAGGATATGTAAATGAGCTTGCCTAAGGTAATACGAACAAAAGCCCTTCCAGGAATTCCCAAGAGATGATGCATTTATACGCGTTTTATTGTTTAGCGTTAATAAGATGGATTACAAAGATACTGCGCTTTAAAAGATGTCGTCTTTACATGGCAGGAAGAGTTCTTACCCTGTGCTCTGCTGCCTGTAGGAACCTGGGAGTAGCAGGATTGCTGCAATTATTCCTTCCATCAAGCCCGAGACTGCCTTACAGACGAAATACTTCTGTCTTGCTTCACAATGCATCAGACAAACATTTGAAAGTAAGTTTGGTTGCACAGAATAATTGGGCAGTCGATGGACTTGCACGAGAGCATCTCACGTGCCTACACCGATTCGCTCTCCTGAAGATATTTTTCCTCTCGTATTTTCATCACGCTCGGCATGTGATGTCTTGTAATACGAGCGAAAGTGACTCGTTCATTGATTTACATAGGTCCCCAACTTTGGAACTGACAGAGAGGGAAAAGGAGCTCGAAGCGATATTGGCTTTAAAATCAATAGCTGCTGAGTGATTAACTTCCCGAAGCACTGTGTCACATTTGATAGCGACTTCAGGAAAAGTGTCTGATCGCGTTATGCGGAAAGTATGCTGCTGCTTACATTCCTGCTTCAAAATTGTTCTTGTGTTTCTGTAATGAGCAGAGCCGGCCTATGTTAAGATAGCGCCCTGGGCGAGAGACATTTGGCGCCCCTGCTGATGCTAGTGAATTAAATGAGTCAGCAGGGTCCCCCATTTGACTTCAGTGGCCAGTCCCTGGATGCGCAGTGACTCGTCCCTGAACATAAACGTCTATGGACCCCCCAGTTCACCTAAATCCCCAATAGCTTAGTTGCCTCAGGCTGATGAGGATTTTATTGGTGTTTATAAGCAGGAATGAGCCCCTGAAGGGAGGGCAAGGAAAGGGGCTGCGAGGTATTAAAAACATGGCCCACCTTATGATAATGAAGGACTAAAACTACTTTAAACTGTTAAATCAGAGAGAAACAAGCACACAAGGACACAGGCAAGGCTGGAACAAGGCAATAGTGGGTGCTGCTGTTTTATTACCATAATGCATACAGCTCCTGGCGCCCCTCAGAATATTGGCGCCCCGGGGTCCAGCTCCCCATGCTGAAGACTGGCCCTGGTAATGAGGCGGGGTGTACTGCATTGTTGCATCAGGTCCAAGGCACCATCCATACGCCGTGACACACCAATTTATATTGGAATAATGCACAATGAAAAATGCAATATCATGACACATTTTTAACTTGAAAGGCTCCAATAACAGGTTGGATAAACAAATAAGCAACAGAGCAGAAGAGTACACAAAAGCATTACTTACAGTGTGGGGCAGCCCCACTACCAACAGAGTTTCATGCACCTCATGTGATGTCAGGGACCAAACAGACATATTTGCATTGTTAATTAGTGGAGTAGCATAATTTTGGCTCCATCCTTTTACGTTTGGTTAGGCCATATATATATTTTCCGTTGGCCTTATGTACTCTTGTGACACAATATTACCAATTAGATATGGTGCACCAAAAGCATAGGAGTCCATTTATTGTGTGTTTTGATATATATGTGTGTGCATATTAATGTTTTCTTTTTCAGAAACATCTGGATTTCGGATATTAATTTTCTATAGGTTTAGATTGTAAGGCGGTGCTCTAAAATGCATTTAATACAGTGAATTTGCCAGGGATTAGTGAGAATGAATCATATGAGTGTTCAATGCTTTCTTTATAAATTGTGACCAGTTGTCGTTTTTGTTTATTAAAAATGTATAGGTTTACTGTGCCACATATAAGAGTACAGTATAAAATAGTTTCATTCCTTTATTAAAGATTTCATTTATTGGATTATATGTAGGTTGTGGAACTAACATGCATTTAAAGGAAACTGTTAAGTTAGTGTGATTGTGGGCCTTAAGTTTGCAGTCAAGACATTCAATAATAACGTGAAAGTAGTTTTTCTGCATGTTTTCTCCTCTGCAGGTGCAGACCAAAAGAATTCATTGGTGAGAGAAAAGCACACTGTATTTCAGAGATAGTGAGGTGAGGAAGAACTGGCAAGGTCAACTAATTTTAATGAAGAACATAGGGAGTGTTACCAGTTGATACTATCAGACAAAGGGAGGAATCCAAGGATGCTTTGGAGGAGGAGACTGGAACATGGGAGTAGTGTTCAAGGCACCAAGTTCTCTCCTGGGAACTGGAAAAGTACTATGATGTGTATGAGGTCATATTTCTCGCATGTTCTTTGTGCATTTTAATTAGTGAACCCTCCTTGTGTTTAGTCGTATTCCCTATCGGACTGGGAGAGGTACATACCTCTCTTGCCATCTCTGATTGTGTCGCTTCATGCTGTACATGACTCCGTTCTTGCTTCCTTGATCAATAGGGTTTCCCCTATCCTTAGTTTAGTGTAGGGATCGAAACTATTGGTCTAGTCATCAAATCCTTTTCCTTTTTTTTGCATTGCTGCCACAGAAATTCTTAAATGCTTTTTTCTATTGAGGACCAATATGGTACGCCACTTTGGTCTTCATTTGATAATCTTATATTTCTATAGTATGTTCTTGAGATTGGTTTATGTTAGTCTGGCTTTGAGTTTGTAATAAACCTTTCGACTTCAAGTGACTGACTCAGACTTTTATTGTGTGGTCCTACTGATTACACTGTACCTTAAGATTTAAATTGCTGTTAACCCTTTTTCCTCTCAGGCTACTAAAAAGTCTATTGACCAGAGTTGAATTGGAAGGAACAGCCCAGAGTGTTCTCATAAGCTTTAATTAAGAGTACAATTATATAGACATTTTTACGGTACTAGCATTTTCCGCCTTACGATAACTGTGACAGCAAGCATTAACGGTTTGTCAGTCTTCGTTCTCCATATAAAGCGGAAGGGAATACCAGTCAGTGTACTGCAGACTCATATATCTAAGTCAAATCATAGATAACGGGACCTCAGTAGTTTTATGTACGATGATATTGATCACATCATTTGTGGCGTTCACACTAATTTCATGGATGATGTCGTTTGAGGTGATCGCTTATATTATGTGTGAGATGATGTTTGAAAGAGTCAGCAGTGTATTGTTGTCAGTTATGGCTGCATAGCACATCATAACTGGCAAATGGCAGTTCTTTTTCCTTTTCTTTTTTAGATTTTTTAGATTTGGGCCGAACTGTAATGATCATTTAAGTGAAATTCTTTTCGGGAATGTTAGCATTTTATTTTTTTATAATATGGAACTTAGTTTCTATTTGTAATTTTCTTTAATGCAAGTATTTTCATTGAATGTATTTTACTGTGAACTGATGTACTTTACGAAACCAGACCCGGGTCCCTATTGTGCCCCATGCTGATGACCAGGAGGAACAGGGTGCAGAATGGAGACTTTTACCAGAGCAGGTGTCAAATATCCTGCTACATTTACCTGCTGAGTACTGGCTTTGGCCATGCTTTGTGCCAATTTCACTTCCCTCAGTTCCAACTGGGCTCTGGCTTGAAAGGCGCAGGCCTCATGGCATTCAACTGTCTCAGTGCCAACTGAGCATGGTCCTTGGTCAACAATTTGTGAACTCTTGCTACCAATAAATCTCTAAGGACAATTCAATGAAAATTTGAACATTTAGGACCCTGTATAACGTCCTCACCCATTGTTCAATCTGCATACAACTTTCAGAAACCAAACATAATGGAAAAGGTTTTGATTTTGAGAAGCTTGATACAGTCATCTTACTGGACCAAAGTTACAAATAATTAAAAATACAACATTATGTACCTGTTCCAATCTTGACTGATGCATAACTCTAATATATATATATAGATATTGAGTGTCAAAGAGAAGGAACCATTTATCCAACTAGCACTCAAAATGTAACATGCATTTACAAGTGTATAAAGCTAGGCTGCATAAAACCGTTTCACATGTAAAACATGAATACAATTTAAATGGGTATCATTTGCCAATTGTAAATGCTATGAAAAACACATTAGCAGCTTATAGCTAAAGCAGTGAGAAAAGATCAATGGAATGATTAGGCTGATTACTTATGATGCTTTACTTCTGTTTGAATTCTTAAACATAGTTTGTATAAACTCTGCTGCAGTATTTCTTAACAGGCCATTTGCATCCCTAGCAGCACTTCGGTCATTCCCACATAATCCTTTTGTGGCTAGGAGTGCCAGGAGTTACACTAACAAGCAAGCCCACACAATAGTTTATGGAAAGGAACATGTGTAACAGACTCCCACTTTGCATCTTCTTGCCGGCAGACTGGTTAACGCAGTCATCATTTGAAGTGGGGAACAAATCACAGACGTTGAAAGCCAACGGCCACATCGGGCCTAGAGCAGATGGTGGCTTTAAGTGGAGATGCTCTTAGATTGTAGGAAGGCGTAACTTGTGATGGAGCAGGGTTTTGCAAAAAGAAACCTGGTCGAATTAACTCCCCCATAAAACTTAATAACAGTGTGCAGTGTAAACTAATAGGCAAATCACATGAGCTACATGGGAAACCGCTTTGCGCATGCGTGCACTAATATGAACTAATGAATGAAAGAACTAGGCCGCATTTTACATTGCGTTTCAAAAGAAACGAGACTAATGCACGTTTAGGCCACATTTCGCATTTTGCATCTTGCTTTGAAAACGATAATAAATAATGCCGCTTTGCATGAAGCTTATGCTAAAACAAATATTAACCGGGAATAGTGTAAAGGTGGGTGGTAAACAGTGAAAGATGCATTTCCATGTAATTAATAATGTATGTGTTTATTTTGTCATAGTGAGCCGAATGGGCCTGTAATTGCTTAAATTGTCCGGATAGATGAGGGGCTGGAAAATGAGCAAAAATGACCTGACAAGACAGACAGAAGTGCTGAGCGTTGCGGATGATGAATAAAAAGTTCAAGGATAGACAGCTCAGAGAACATTGTTTGCCTGCCAAAAGATGAGACTGGCCGTGGGACTCAGGACTTCGTCCGCAGACGTGGCTGAGAATTTAATCAAATGTAACAATAATACATTTGTATGGACTGGTCAACACGTGTGCCATGGGAAAGGAAGTAGAACAATTAGTATGAAGAATTTTGAATGAAATCACGGTGGTGTGATGCACCACCTCCCCAAGCATCCAATGAGCGGTCGAATTCTGTGCAATGTTTCAATTACTGTGGGTTGGACATGTAGGTTTTAGGGTATAACTGGGGTGCCTTTGGGGGAGTGGTTAGAACGAGCACGGAGAGCGTAGTGGCAGCAAGAGATTGAGAGGGGAGATGCGTCGCAGTCCGTCGGTTTGCAGAGAGGCCTAGCTGTTCCTGTCCCGTCTTGTTCCTGAAATCTTTGTTTCCTGATTCTATTTCAGGAGACCCCCACTAGTCCCTTGGCCAGGGGGGTGGTATTTCATTTATCTTTGGGTTTGTATTGTCCTCTGACTCGTAATTTGCATAATTTCTTGCAAAAGATATTTTTGTCTTTGAAACTTATGTCTCTTCATCTATCCACTCCGTCATAAGTATTATATTGTTTCGCATTATTTTGTTGAAACTTATGTCTCTCTCTCTCTCTCTATCCACTTCCTCATGTGCATATCGTTTCATGAAAGATGAGTATGACACTGTTTGTATTTTGTTAATTGACTTTCTCTCCTTTTGTGGGATTCATTGTTTGCATTGTAACCTGTATGCGATGAGCATTTATCAATTACCTTTATCTGAGATAAACATTATTAAGCTTACCGAGAGTCTGTGAATAATTAGTTGGTTAGATAGTTAGTTAGTTCTATTATTACCATCAACTTCTCAACTAATTGGTCCATCGACCGAGAGGAAAGAGAGTTGATACATATAGGTCTAGTTATGTATTTAGAAATATTAAACGTGAATTTGTGAGGGAAATATTTTTCCATGACATTCAAACTTGACCATCTAGCGCAACAGGGATTTGTGAGTTCGGTGAATGTGTATGGGCCATTTGTATGAAATATTGATGAGTATCGATCCCTGATAAAGTGGCGCGCTGGATCAGGTTTTCTGGAAGCAGAGGACGGTTTAATTATTGATTAGTTTGGTAATAATTATTGATTATTGATTATATGTTTTTAACAAGAAAAGTTAGTGTTCTGCTCTATGTTGTCTAGAAGTAGAGGTACGGAGGTACCTGAGGAATCCCGGGATGGAAATTTAGCCTGAAGTAGGCAGAAAAAGAGTGTGGATAAGATATCACACTGCAGAAGTACTTTGTCAGTTATAATACTGTATGGCAAAAGGCTGTAGGTGTTATATTTAGGGACAGTTTTCGTATGTGAGTAGAGTGTCTGAAATTAGCAAAGGGTCCACTTTCGAAACTCTGGCCTTATCCCCAGAGGAGTACCAAGACCTCTTTTACACCAAAAAGTCCTCTTGCGAAACTTTGGCCTTATCCCTAGAGGAGTACTAAGTCCACCTGTAGCTTGTTTGGGTGTTGTTTTACTGGAAGAGAAAGAATTTCTTTATTTAGTGGAACAGACAAGGTAGCATTGTTTTATGTTGTTACTAACAGGAATTTTGATTAAGAGAACTTAGAAATACATCGCCGTATTATTTTGTAAAGGGAGGGTCAGTAGAAGGAGTAATACTGATGTCACAAAAAGGTCGCGCTGGCATTGGTCAGGCAGCAAACGTGAAGTGAGCTGTGATTGAACGGTTGGTGTGAGCCGCGCTGGTATTGGTTGAAATAGCAGATACGTAGAGAGCTGTGATTGGACGGTTGGTGTGAGTCGCGCTGGTATTGGACAAGAACTGACAAATAGAATAAGTAGAATTACGTAAAAGTTTCCTTGTTGTTTTACTGAGAGACATTAGCGTAAAGGGTCAGAAAAATGAAGCTGCTTATGAAAATAAAGAATTTCTTTAAAAAGGACAAACCAGTAGTGACTAGAGAGGGAATTCCTATTCCACCGCCGAGAACACCTGCTTCCTATATGATGTTAGAGTGAGGATACCATACGTGTACTTGGTTAGACAATTGGGTGGTAACACAAGGGATGATGGTGTTATAGCTTTCCCACAGCATGGTTCGTTTAATGTAAGGATTTTTCAGAATTTGAGAAATCGAATGAATTCATTAGAGCCAAGTCCCAGACCTACCCAGTATGAAGCGTTAGAGGAATGGGAAGTAGAAGCATTCGAAAGAGAGAAATATCGAGGTGGTAGGAGATATAGAAATTTAATGACTAGATATCCTTTTGAGAGAAGAGAAGATACAATGAAAAGATGGAGGAGAGCTGTGGTATCTGAAGGTTTGTACCCAGTTTTAGTTGCTGAAGATCAGACAGGAAGCAAGTGTAAAGAGAAAAAGAAAAATATAGAAACTTCAAGTTTAGGACAGGACCCGAGCGAACCTGATGATGAGTTATTAGAAGACATTATGACTAAAAGACCTCAGCCATATCAAGAAAATTCAGTTGAGGTGACTCCGAATGCACCAATAATGGGAACTCCATTAACTCCTCAGATTTCGGACATGGCTAGAATAGTGTGAGAAAAAGAACTGGACGTATTAAATAAGGCAAGAGTAGAGCAGATCCAGAAAATGAATCAGTTGAGTCTAAATACAGAAGCTTTGACGGTACCGGTAACAATTGGTCCCGTAGTTCCATTGTATGGAGAAAAACAGAATATATCAAAAGTACATACATTGGTAGTTCCAAGGAGTAGCGACAGGAGTGGAATGGTGACGGTAGTCGATGAGGATGGACAGGCTGACACGAATACTACATTGTTAGATCTTCCGGTTTGTGAGATGATAACAGAAACCCCTCCAAGAGGTATACAAATATAGGGACAAATGTCATTCCAACTACAGGGAATTCAGCAGGCCCTTTACCAGAGGAATTGAATGATTGGATAAAGGGAATGGAGAAGCAAAACCTCAACCACAGAGTATAAATGTGAGCCAATTGAAAGTGGATTTGGAAGAGATGATTATTGGTAAAATAAGTCCAGATAGATTAGGGACTTACCGAGATGAAGAGCTATTGTTTTTTTGTAAAAGTATCACTTGGAGAGCTAGGAACCTTCATGAGAGAAGAGCAGAGGCTGCCAGTGAATATGGAGTAGATATAGAGAAGTCAAAGGTGCTGCAGAAATCGTACAGATTGGCCTTTACTGAAAAAGATTTGGAGAGTTTGAATGCGTCTGGAAAAAGATTACAGATAAAGGAGTTGATGAATATTCTGAAAAAATGGGGAGATGTAGAACGGTGGAAAGGTAGATGGACTAAAAAGAAAGAAGAGGCAGCTGGCAAAGGAACGTCAATGTTTCCGTTAAGAGAGACAGAACAAGTTGAAAGGGCGTGTCCGATGAGAGAAGTCCCAGGTGGTGGATATGTACATGTTCCCTGGACAAGGCAGGATATATTGTCCTTTACGAATGATTTTCCCAGATTAAGAGAGAAACCAGTTGAGTGGTACACACAGGTAGAGAGGTTTGTGAAAGTTTCAAAGGTTTTGTTAAAGGATTTAGATGGTTTGTTTGAGATTGTCGTACCAGCTGATTTGTGGACAGAATGTAAAATTACTGTTGATTGGCCAAAAGAAGAATATCCTAGAGATCCTAAAACAGGTGCACCATCTGATAAGGTGATGAGAAAGTATAATCAGGTAATCACCTTTTTGAAAGGGAAAATTTCTCCAAAGGAAACAGATTGGGTTAAGATAGACAGGAGGACCCAAGAACCAAAAGAGTCAGTACATGCCTATTATGAACGATTGTTGCAGGTATTTAAACAATACAGCGGCTTTGAGAATATTGGAGACAAAGATATGGGACATTTTGTGTATTGTTTTGTGTTTGGTTTGAAACCGGAGATTAGTAATATGATTCAGCAGCATTTGATTTGTTGGCAGAGCAAACCAATTGATGACATTTTGAGGTATGCGAAGTATTGTAGTGATGACATTGAATCAAGGCATAAAAAATTAAAAGAGAAAATGATGTGGGCACAAGTGAAGGTAGCAGAGCAGCAAGAAGTAAATAATGGTTCTCAAACAGGTAATCAAATGAATGGTAAGAATCAAATTGGTCAGGTATAGAGTGGAGGTAGAGGAAAATGTAAATTGAGCAAAGAAGAAATTTCCTTGTCATACGTGCGGAAAGTATGGACATTGGAAGAACGAGTGTAGATCTGTTCAAAAGAATAATGGGGTAAATCAAAATTTAAATCCACAGATGCAGAATGAGGTGGGTGTGAATCAACAGCAGCAGCAGGTAGTTGCTCCACAGTTACAGGTGCCACAAGCTCCTATGCCCAATAATGTGAATGCTCAAGTACAGAGGTGTAGTGCGAACACTGGATTTCACGGAGGTGATCAAATTGGTAATAATCAAAGTGTGTAAATGGTTCCGCAATACTGGTTGCAGTGCAACGGGAGTGATTCAGACTCATCTCAATGACAGTGCCTGAGGGGTGAGGAAGAGTGTGTACTTGGCGCATCCTTGGTGGTAGATCAGTCAGGTCCATTTGTTTACAGAAAGGTGGAAGGTAATGATATTACATTCCTGATGGACACTGGTGCTCCCCGTTCTACTGTGAGAGCAACAGAAATTCCGAACCTACCCCTCTCGGGAGAAAATATCCAAGTTGTAGGAGTCTCAAATAAGCATATTAGAACACAAGTCACAAATCCAATAGAAGTCCATATTGGGAGTTTCAGAGACATGCATCGTTTCGTGGTATGTGACTCAAGTCCAGTAAATCTCTTGGGAAGAGATCTATTGTGTAAAATTAATTGTACCATCTATTGTACGCCAGATGGTATTGCGATTCAGACACCTGATGAGGATGTCGAATTCAAGATGATGTTAGCGAAGCAGGGGACAGAAGTGGATGAGTTGTTTTCACTTCTCACAGAAGAGAGTTTGCCTGAAGAATTAAAAAGTTCAGTAAGGATGGATGTATGGGATTTTACAGGAAAGGAGATTGGCCTAATGTCAAATGTAGATCCGATCCAGATTACGGTAAAAGAGGGTGCCATATATCCAAAGACTCCTCAGTACAAAATGAGACCGGAAGTAATTGCAGGAGTCACTCCTGTGATTGACCAAATGGTTGAACAGGGAATTCTGAAAGAAATAATGAGTAGTCCTTGTAATTCACCTATTATAGGAATTAAAAAGCCCAGTGGAAAATATAGAATAGTGCAGGATTTAAGAAAAATTAATAAAATTGTAGTACCCTGTTGTCCAGTTGTGCCTAATCCAGCAGTAATCCTTTACCAAATCCCATGTGATTCTGAATGGTACACAGTGATTGATCTGTGCCAAGCATTTTTTTCGATTCCTTTACATCCGGAAAGCCAGTATTTGTTTGCATTCCGGTTTGGAGACCATGCTTTGGCATGGTGCCAAGTTCCTCAAGGGTACACAGAGAGTCCTTCAATTTTTAATCAGATCCTGAAAAGATGTTTGGAGACTTTAGTCATGCCAGGAAATTCAGTTCTGGTTCAGTATATTGATGACCTACTGGTAGCATCAAAAACACGAGAGGCATGTGTGACAGATACCATTGCCTTACTGAACCATTTAGAAGAAGGAGGACACAAAGTGTCACCAGCAAAATTACAATTTTGTAAACAGGAAGTCCAGTATCTAGGACACAAAATAGAAAAAGGAGTCAGAAAGGTGACACCAGAAAGAATTAGTGTAATTAAACAGATGAGTCCACCAAAAACTCAGAGAGAAGTTCGAATATTTTTGGGAATGGTTGGATACTGCAGGCAGTGGATCAGTGGGTTCTCACTGATTGCAAAACCTCTACAGAGGTTGACACGAAAAGATGTGAAAGGTTCCAATTGTGTTGGATGATGAAAGCATGGAAGCTTTTACTAAATTGCAAAACAGTCTTTGTCGAGCACCTGCATTGGGAATGCCAGATTATGCAAAGGATTTTGCATTGTATTGTTGTGAAAGAGATGGGTGCGCACTTTCAGTTTTAACTCAAAAACATGGAATGGCACGACGTCCAGTAGCATATTTTTCTGCTACGTTGGATTCAGTCACCGCAGCGTTGCCAGGCTGTTTAAAAGCAGTAGCTGCTACTTGCGTGAGTCTGGAACAGAGTGAAGCAATTGTGAATGGACATCCAGTTAAGGTGTATGTGCCACATTCAGTTGAGATCCTTTTGACACGTACGAGGACACAGTACATGACCTCTAGTCGGCTGACTAAGTACGAAAGAGTGATCTTGGGTGCCAAAAATGTGACTGTGGTACGGTGCACAACCGTAAATCCGGCATCCCTGTTGCCGAATTCATATTGTGAGGAAGTAAGAGAAGAGGCGGATCATGATTGTTTGGATGTGACAGAGTTATGCACGAAACCTAGGCCCGATATCAAGGACGTTCCATTAGAAGAACCAGACTATGATATGTTTGTTGATGGATCATGTTTAAGAAATGAGAAAGGAGAATGTGTACTGCCTATGCTGTTTGCACCATAGCGGGAGTTCTAGAAGCATCCTGTTTAAAAGGGGTAAACTCCACCCAAATTTCTGAATTGATAGCTCTGATTAGAGCTTGCAAAATTTCCAAAAGCCTGAGGGTAACCATATTTACTGATAGTCAATATGGTTTTGGGGTTGTCCACAACTTCGGTCAGCTATAGATGCAAAGGGGATTTCTGACTTCTTCAGGTTCCCCTATAAGAAACAGCAAAATTGTAAAAGATTTATTGGATGCTTTACAATTGCCCAAAAGGATTGCAGTGGTCAAATGTTCCGCACATAAATCAAGGGATGATTATGTGACGAAGGGCAACAGATACGCGGATCAAGTAGCGCGTTTCTGTGCATGAAATTTAATTGCTCTAAACAGAGGGATGGAAAAGAAAATACCAATTGCCATCTTATGTTCTCTTCTTCATTTGAAACTTGGGACGAAATTAGACAGCTGCAGGAAGAAGCAAGTGATGAAGAGGAGGGAATTTGGATACATTCAGGTTGCAGAAAGAGAGCAGAGGACGAAGTGTGGGTCTATTTAGACGAAAGACCAGTCATGCCAGACAGTTTACTATCCCAAATGGCTAGGGTATACCATGGAATTGCACATGTTGGAAGAGATGCTATGTTCAGGCTCTTCAAGCAATCATGGTATAACCCAAAGTTCAGGGCTATTGCAGAGAGTCTCTGCCAGAGGTGTGTCACCTGTCAGAAGCAAAATCCAGGCAGAAAGACATTTGTTAGTTGGGGAGGATTTGGAAAGGCAGCAGGACCATTCACCCGACTCCAGTTGGATTTTATTGAACTCCCCCCATGCAATGGGCTGAAATATGTGTTGGTTGTTGTCTGCTTGTTTTCTCGCTGGGTGGAAGCCTATCCAACGAGAAGGAATGACAGTTTAACAGTCGCAAAGCTACTTCTAGGAGAACTTATACCTAGATTCGGATTTCAAGTCACTTTAGAAACAGATAGAGGAACCCATTTTAACAATGAGATAATTCGGATGATTTGTGCAGCATTACAGATTGAGCAGAAGCTGCATTGTGCCTATCGACCCGAAGCATCTGGAGTGGTTGAACAGTTAAATGGCACAATAAAATCTGGGTTAGGGAAGGTGTGTGCATCCACAACACTGAAATGGCCTGATGCTTTACCCCTTGTATTGATGAGTCTTAGAAGCATTCCTGACAAAAAGACGGGTTCGAGTCCTCACGAGATTCTAATGGGAAGAGCAATGAGACAAGCATATATTCCAGCGAACAAACTGATGAATATATCTGATGATCTAGTGCTTGACTATTGCAGAGGATTGGCTGATCTGGTGTGTTCTGTGTCTCACCAGGTTGGAGAAAATGCCACTACGACACAGCCGAATCAAGCTCATGATCTGAGTCCGGGAGAGTGGGTTCTCGTGAAGAAACACGTGAGGAAATCGTGTTTAGAACCCAGGTATAACGGACATTACAAGGTGATTCTGGTGACGACAACAGCAGTGAAGTGTGGTGGCTTGACAAATTGGATACATGTGAGCCATACCAGACGAGTCCCAAGTCCACTTGAAAGACAAGAAGAGCAGCGATTGGTAAACCAAAACCAAAGACCAAAGGCTGAAGTGTGTGAAGCTGAAGAATCTAGAGTAACAGATTCTGAAGAACAAACAGATGATGAACAGCCAAGCACAAGTCAAGTAGAGTGGGCACCAGTTACTGGGTCTCATGAGACTGCTGTAGAACCAGAAGAAAGGGAAGTTACTGAAAGTCAAGAAGAAGAACAGATAGAAGAAAGGGCAAATAAAAGAACCTATGAACCAGATGAAGAAGGTGAAGAAGTAGTTCAAAGGTGACAATTGGCCAAGTGGAGTGAAAAGACTGAAATATTCTCTTGTGAGGAGAAAGTCAAAAAGAAGACCAGAGCAACTTAATGAGGTTTCAAGTCAAACCGAACAAGAAGAGTCAGGAGAAGATTTAGTACGAAAAACAAGGAGAGTAAGAATTCCAAGCAAGAAATACACAGCACCGGAATGGACGTACGTGATCTTGGAAGAAATTGAAAGCTCAGATCCAAGTGAAGAAAAAGACAATACTGGCGCTGAGCAAGTGAATGAAAGCAAATTAAAACCACCTTAAAAAACTGTGAAAAAAATTAAGGTGAAACCTTGCCAGACGAAATGAATGGAAAGACTCAAAAGATTTAAAGAAAAAGGAAATAAAAGAAAGCGGTAAAAGAAGAAAGCCTTGAAGTGTAGGATTACACTATTTTTCAGAAAATAATTTTTTAGTAAATTTAGAATTTTTATAGATTTAGATTTTAATTTTTAGTAGAATACAAAATGGCCGAAGTAAAAGTGACTGAACATCCAAAATCTAGCCTAAAACGTAGATGTATTAAAGCTTGCTTATGTAGTGTCTTTTTACTGACATTTATGTGGATATTATTAACTGTCATTGTACCTTTTCTAATGGTAACTAATAATGGAAACAAAGCTAATGATGTAATAAGTGAAAGAGTGAGTGATGTTACTAAAGAAACCCCTAATACTAACATAGAAAAATTAGATGGAAGTATTTTCCATCATGATAAATCAATTAGTGATTTCTCGTTAAATGTTTTTACAAAGTTGTTGTATGAGTATGTTAATACAATGAATGTGAGTGATTGTTATTTGTGCATGCAATTACCTTCGTCTGTCTCAGAGGGGGTGACCTATCATCACCTACCTTTAACATAAGTGTGTCTTGCAGTGTTTTAACCAGCCTATTCTATGTGACAGGGAAGCTGGAATACAATTATTCCAATATAGATTTAGTATTTTCAGAGATACCTATTATAAAGGAACTAAACAAGGTTTTAAGTAGTTAAAATGCACGTTATATGGGAGAATTCTTCCATATTACTAAGACACTAGATGTAGGATATGCTTACAAAAACAATCTAACATGTAGTTTGCGGGTTGAAGAAAAAGTGTTCATAGATATGGTAGAATATACAAGAGAAAGTTTCCAAAGAAAAGCTGCTGAACAGAAGTCACGGGTACCACCGTGGGCGTTTAGAGAAGGGAATTATGAGAAAGGCGAGACATATGCTGCAATGTCCCTGGACTGGTATAAAAAGGGGAAATCTGCTTGCTTAGAATGAAAACTAACTATAATAATTATTTCATTGGTTCTAGTGAATGTGAGCATACTTACCAAATTACTGGAGGTTGGGGATTTAAGGGTGGAACTGATCCTGTTTTCCCAGGAGTCTATTATGTGTGTGGTAAGAAAGCCTATTACAGGCTGCCTGCACATTGGTATGGTAGTTGTTATTTTGCAAATGTTTTCCCAAAGGTTTACCATGTAGACATAAATAATAACAGAATCAATGAAATAAAACAAGGACTAACACGAAAAAAGAGAGCTAGTTTCTCAGAAATAGTAGGTGATATTTTTGGTGCACTGATACCATCAGTTGGAGTTGTTCTGTATTCGCATAAAATTCGAAAATTGTCCACAGTGGTTGATCGTTTATCGACAGATACTGCTGGTGGCTTCTTGATGATTGACACCGAAATGGTTGCGATCAGATCAATGGTTTTGCAAAATCGACTTGCCCTTGATATCTTATTGGCAAAAGAGGGTGGAGTCTGTGGCATGTTGAAAATTCAACACTGCTGTACTTATATCCCTGACAAAAGTAAAGGTATTGAGGGATATATTAAGAATATTACGAAATTACATGAAGACTTGTCCCAACTGGAGGTTGACGGTGTCTGGGAGAGACTTGGTAAGAGTTTCTCTTCGGTAAGTAAATGGTTTACTACCTTTGGAAATAGCTTATTAGGAAAAATAATAATACCAATGATTTCAGTAGCTGGAGTAGCATTAGTAATGATAACAATATACAAATGTTGTAAGTGTCAATGTGGAAGAAAAGAGATGATAGAATCAAACAACAAACGTAAAGCAAGAAAGAGAAAAGAGATGGGATAGAACTAGAAGATATGAAAGGAGATTACTATGAAGGAGTTAGATGAAAAGATGATGAAAATAGAAAAGAATACTGATCTTTAGATAGATAAAGATGGCACTTGGTTTGGTGGGTATTTTATGATGGCTCCAGGAAGCCATCAGAGGGGGGGATTGATGGAGCAGGGTTTCACAAAAAGAAACCTGCTCGAATTAACTCCCTCATAATACTTATTAACAGTCTGCAGTGTAAACTAATACGCAAATCACATGAGCTACATGGGAAACCGCTTTGCGCATGCGTGCACTAATATGAACTAATGCATGAAAGAACTAGGCCGCATTTTACATTGCGTTTCAAAAGAAACAAGACTAATGCACGTTTAGGCCACATTTCGCATTTTGCATCTTGCTTTGAAAACGATAATAAATAATGCCGCTTTGCATGAAGCTTATGCTAAGAAAAATATTAACCGGGAATAGTGTAAAGGTGGGTGGTAAACAGTGAAGGATGCATTTCCATGTAATTAATAATGTATGTGTTTATTTTGTCATAGTGAGCCGAACGGGCCTGTATTTGCTTAAATTATCCAGATAGATGAGGGGCTGGAAAATGAGCAAAAATGACCTGACAAGACAGACAGAAGTGCTGAGCGCTGCGGATGATGAATAAAATGTTCAAGGATGAACAGCTCAGAGAACATTGTTTGCCTGCCAAAAGATGAGACTGGCCGTGGGACTCAGGACTTCGTCCGCAACGTGGCTGAGAATTTAATCAAATGTAACAATAATAAATTTGTATGGACTGGTCAATACATGTGCCATGGGAAAGGAAGTAGAACAATGAGTATGAAGAATTTTTAATGAAATCACGGTGGTGTGATGCACCACCTCCCCAAGCATCCAATGAGCGGTCGAATTCTGTGCAATGTTTCAATTACTGTGGGTTGGACATGTAGGTTTTAGGGTATAACTGGGGTGCCTTTGGGGGTGTGGTTAGAGCGAGCACGGAGAGCGTAGCGGCAGCAAGAGATTGAGAGGGGAGATGCGTCGCAGTCCGTCGGTTTGCAGAGAGGCCTAGCTGTTCCTGTCCCTGTCCTGTATTGTTCCTGAAATCTTTGTTTCCTGATTCTATTTCAGGAGACCCCCACTACTCCCTTGGCCAGGGGTGTGGTATTTCATTTATCTTTGGGTTTGCATTATCCTCTGACTCGTAATTTGCATAATTTCTTGCAAAATGTATTTTTGTCTCTGAAACTTATGTCTCTTCATCTATCCACTCCGTCATAAGTATTATATTGTTTCGCATTATTTTGTTGAAACCTATGTCTCTCTCTTTCCACTTCCTCATGTGCATATCGTTTCATGAAAGATGAGTATGACACTGTTTGTATTTTGTTAATTGATTTTCTCTCCTTTTGTGGGATTCATTGTTTGCATTGTAACCTGAATGTGATGACCATTTATAAATTACCTTTATCTGAGATAAACATTATTAAGCTTACAGAGAGTCTGTGATTATTTAGTTGGTTAGATAGTTAGTTAGTTCTATTATTACCATCAACTTCTCAACTAATTGGTCCGTTGACCGAGAGGAAAGAGAGTTGATACATAGAAGTCTAGTTATGTATTTAGAAATACTATACGTGAATTTGTGAGGGAAATAATTTTCCACGACATTCAAACTTGACCATCCAGCGCAACAGGGATTTGTGAGTTGGGTGAATGTGTATGGGCCATTTGTATGAAATATTGATGAGTATCGATCCCGTATACAGTGGCGCGCTGGATCACTTGTAAAGCCTAGGATGGAGGTTGGGGAAGGAAACAGATGAACACAATGAAACAAAGATTCCACTATTTGGAGTTTCTGTTGCAAAAGGAACTATGCAACAGATTTGACCTTAATTTCTAGAAGAGAAACTGGGACATATCACTCAACATGAGAGGGGAAAGTCTTGGAATGTTTGTCCAGTTTACTGATAGGCCATTCCCAATTGCTTCCTGGTTTTACTCTGAGAGCTAAATGGAGCAAAGGAGCAAAGCAAGACAAGAAGACTTTCCTGCTGCTACATTGAAGAACATGTGACTCCCTGACAAAAGTTCATGGAAAGAGTTTATCTCCAGCTTCGCCTTGAGTTTCTGGGAACAAAAGGCTCTTACATGGCGAAAGGCAAAAGCCTCTGACTCCACCAAAAATATAGAGGAGCCCAGATCGAAAGACTGATAACAGCACACCATTGTAGAACTTCTTTCCTGTGAACGGTATCTCTAGAACAGAGGAAAGTGGTACATGCCGGTGTACCAGATGTAACTAGTCCTTTATCCTGCATTTTCCAGTGAAAAATGTAATTAGAAAAAAACAAAAATGATTACAATTCAGTAGGGGAAATGGAGATAGTTTTTTTCAAATTGTAGAGATCAAAGTGCCAAGAAAAAGTAAAGCGCCAATTAGAAGTCACTGATCAGGTTGACCACAATGGAGCAAAGGTCAGAGACACAAAGTGGACCTTTCCCGGTCAAAGCTTTTACCTTCTTACATAGTCTCTGAAATGGAAGTCGAAATGCTCCCATAGGTCAAGGTTGAAGACTATATCCGTAGAAGTCCTCTGGAAGTCAGAGATCCTCTGGATGATTTCCAGCTGGAGCTGTTGGCTTTGGTGAGAAAAATTCTGCGCTGGAAAATTGAAATTGCTGAAGTCCTCTAATCGGTCGGATACTTTCCGTGCCTTCTCTTTGTCAAGATTTCTACCTTCGGACTTAGACCCTGATTTACAAATAGGTCGATGGGATATTCCATCACAAATGCAACAGGTATCTCACCCGCCATACTACATTTGCAGTAGGATATAATGCAATTGTGATATGTCAGACAGAATATCTGCCATGTTTGTAATGGAGTATCCCATTCACCAAACTCTAAAATTAGCCCTTTGTCTCATTTTTTGGAGCTCAAAATTCTCTAGCAGGGCAAGCTTGGAATCTCTATCCAATGAAGTCCTCTCAAAAATTGACACTTTTTACGGGAGGTCCAACTGAGGCTATGGGGTTCATAGAAGTTTTGAAATTTTCAAAGATCAAACATCAAATTTTCGAGAGCAGTTCCTCTTGGCCCCTTCTAAGGCTGTCAGGACCTCAGGGGCACACGTAGGAGTCTGGACTCACTTCAGTAGAGGCCAGCAGCAGGGCCTAGTCACTGTCCAGTTGTTACTAGTCAACTGGTCAATTCAGGAAAAAGGCATCTTGCAGATTAGTGGGTTCATGAAGCCACATAGGAGATTAGTCAATAGTCCCTTGGACTCCGCTTCTCAGGTCCGGGTGCAAATCGGAGAAGGTCCAGTCACTCAGATCCCAACAGAGGTCACAAATAGCAGGTCTAGTCCTCCTATGTTCTTCAACAGGTCCAGAAAGTGTTATGATGAGCTATGAGTTTGGTCCCACTTATGTAGGATTTACTAGTGAATGAATAGGGGTGCCTCCTGGGTTCACTGGCAAAATACCGACCCCAAAATATCCCCATACCAAAATATTGTGACCAAAATATTGATGTCAAAAATATCGTCATCCTAGACTTATAATAGTAACTACAAAAAAATAGAAAAAAATATCGATGTCTTCAATATAGTTGTATTAAATATCGTTTTTTAAATATATATAAAATATGAAATATATTAAATAGTAACACTAATTAATTAAAAAAAAAAGATTTAATATATATCTTAACATATATAACAAACTTATTTAAAAAAGTTAAACACATATATGATAATATATATTTACATATATCTACTTAAAAAACAATATTCTTATTTATATTATAATTTTAAAGTAATATAAAAGTGTAACAAATAAATATATATATATATATACATATACCATTAACTTAAAATCTTTAAAAAACAAACCTTTCTAATTAAATAAAAAAATGAAACAACTTAAAATTCTTTACATTTAGTAAAAATTATTTCACACCTAAAAAATATTAATAATGAAAAATATTATAATTTAAAATAATCAAAAACGAAGTGTCTCATTACGATGTCGGGCGGAAAGACTCCGAACAGAGGTCGGAGGCTTTCCGCCAGGCATGGTTGGTTTACAGACCAACCGCCGTATTAGGATGACGGCTGTCAAAGTGAAACCTGCGGGGGGGATTCCGACGTGGTTCCGACGGGCTCAAGGAGCCTGTCGGTGCATCGGACTGACTGCATAATCCCTTAATGATGGCGGCTCCAACGTCGGGATTATGATGTCAGTTTCTGACAGCCATTCCATGCAGGGCCGATCTGGGAACCAGATCCAGCCCTGGCAAACTGCTCGGCCAGCCCCTGGCACCCTGTGGCAGGCTGTTTAGTAAGGTGCCTGCCACACGGTGCAGTGATGTTTACAGACCTCCATTTGTCAATGGAAGCTTGTGCTGTGGGCCTTTCCCGCCCGCCGCACAAGGTTCCATTGACAAATGGAGGTTTGTGACTGCCCTATGGGCGGTCGCATCATAATACTGCGGTCGGAATCGATGACCTAAGGTCGGGTCGTTCCTTTCTGCAAGACATTGTAATTAGGCCCATAATAATATAAATTATAGCAATATAATATAAATTGTAAAACATAAAATTTAATACATATACTAGTCGCACTACAATTTATACAAAACTTCACAAACTATTAAAATAAATATATAAAAAATGTACTACTCCGACTTCACACAACGCAAAAATAATATAAGTGGGTAAAATTTACAAATCTCCCTCCAATAAATGCAACAGTAGGAAAAGCATTAGATTGCGGATAGGTAATATTTACTATACCCATTCCAGCCAGTACAACAGTAGGGAATCGTATTTTAGAGTTTAGAGCACATACACTGTGAACTGGACAGCAATACCCCAGTGTGCATAGTTCCAAAACCAGCCATAACAGTCAGCAAAAATGGGAGCCATCCACCAAACAAAAATAAGTATTTTCTCTCAGGGGGACATTGTATACATGTAGGGCCAAAGAAGAATGCACTGCTGCTTACATGGGGCTGTTTTGGGTTGGTCTACTTTGGCCCAAAGTTGTTTTTTGGAAATAGGCATTCCCATTCTTTTTTGCTATATCTTTGAATCTCGATATCACACTTCCCTTATGTGTATGGCATTATACTCATTAAATTCTTACCCTTATAACCAATTCAGTTTTGACCATACATACTTTATTCTCTTAACTGTATTGATATTGTTGTTAGTTGTTGCACATATGCCATATGCAGTTTTCTGTTAGAAGTCTTGCAACCTAAGCCAAGATATCAAGCAATTCACCAAGTTATCAAGCCCTGAGTCTGCAGTTAATTACAAAAGGCTATGGAGTTTGGAGCACAGCCTGGACCACTGCCACCCAGGGTCGGCTGGCTATGGTCAAATTATATGCCTAGTATGGATTTATGGCTGAGAGTCGGAGTGGAGTGCATGGCCTCCATTTGGCCGGATCCTGCTGGGCACAGGGCAAGGAAAAGGCCTCCTGCTGATCCCAGACTCTCTTGAGCAAGACAAGTGGTCAAGCCTATTTGCTTTGAGCATAGAGAGCATGTGGCACAGGGGAAGGCCTTTGCCAAACACTGCTCTGTGTGGCTCTATGGTTGGAGGATCAGGTGGAGTTTGCAGTAATACGCCATGCCCTGAGTAACAGAGAATGCTCTGCACAAACAAAGGTCACACCCTTCTGGAACAGATTCCGATTTTAGGCCAAAAGAGTCCTAATGGGCATGTGCGAAACGTAGGACCATGTGGCTCTGGAAGCAGGGTCACAGCCCTTCTTCGCCATTTTCTATGAGCATCTATCACAGGGATAAAAAGTTACAGTAAATGGCACCGCAGTCTGCCAACTTCTGTTAATATTTTTAAAAGCAACTGGAGCAGTCTTTATTTTCTACATACATTCTGATGTCATCAGTAGTAACAACAACAATTATATGTAACATGGCATGATGTATCACATAAAATTGACATCACTGAGTCTGCACAGAACATATATTTTTAGCATTTTTGTGCTGACAAAGTAAATGCAGTTTGTCTCCTTCCCCTACACTCAAAAACCACAGAGCATGGCTAAAATCTGTGTCTTGCAGTGCGCGGAGAAAGTGGAATGGGCGTAAGTCATAGACCTCGTTCTGCATGTATTTTTCTCCCTGACATATAGATGCTGACGATAGATCTGCACTCTCACAACCGCATTGAAAGTGGAGAAGTCAAGTGGTTTATGTTTTATTTTAGTTTACACTGTTTTATAGCGCGACGACTCAACCCGAAGTTGCCAGTGCGCTACACAGTATAATATAACAGTAGAGACAAGGTACAGGATTAGTATCTAGTCCATTTAGTTACATTGATGTATGTGAGGTCATTCATTATGTCTCTTGCAGTGGCGGCTCGCATAGGACGTGCTGCGGGGCGGGGCGGGGGAGGGGCAGGGTGGGGGGTAGTAAACTCGGACATACGATGGAACGGATGAAAATACTTAAATAAATAAATAAAACCATTTACCTTGCGCGCGCTGCATTGCCAACTCGGCGATGCAGCGCGCGCAAGGTAAATAGTTTTATTTAAGTACTTTCATCCGTTCCGTCGTATGTCCGAGTTTACTACCCCCCACCATGCCCCTCCCCCACCCCACCGCCCCGCAGCACACCCTATGCGAGCCGCCACTGGTCTCTTGTGATGTCATCTGTGATATGCGTGAGGTCATAAGCAGTGTATTTTCCACGTTGTGATTGATAGCTGACCACAGCAGCTGAATTTTGGAGGGTTTCATGTTTTGATTTGTAATCAACTGAGGTTTGATGATTTGTCAATGAGGTTTCTCATTACATTGATGACTAACTGATCTCAGGAGATATCTAAAGCATAATTAAAGTGTTTTCCGGTGAGTTTCAACAACAGGCATTCACTTAGGTGCATTAAGATGTGTATGTATTTCATTGTCAGAAGCCAGGTCTTGAGAAAGGAAGCAGATCGAAATTGAAGCTGGTGCAACCTGCACGTACATCTATCCGCGGTCGCTCCTACAGAGAGCAATCAAATCGTCACAGCCAGAGATGTTCTCTCTGCTCTACAAGATAGTGTCAGATTGAGTAACAAGTGAAAATGGAAAGCAAAGAGAAAAAACATTTAAAAAAAAAAAATATATATATATATATATATCACAATCTGCTCATACCTGAGGCTAAAGATAAGTGGGTTTATAATTCGAAACATCAACTGAATATTTGAATGTTGCCGCTGAGTGGTCAGACAAATCTGAACAAATTATGCTATTTTCCTTGTCTTTGAAAACTTGCTTAACATTTGTGTGAAACTGCATGTTATTTCCAAAGAGCAAAGCTATAGAGAGGGCGTACACTAACAAGGAAAAAGTTAAAAAGAAAGATGGATAATTAGATACAGGTAGATAGATAGATAGATAGATAGATGGATGGATGGATGGATGGATGGATGGATGGACGGACGGACGGACGGACGGATAGATAGGTAGGATTGGGTGGGTGGGGGTCCAATTCAAAATGTCCTCATATAAGGAGAGGGTAGTGACATAAAGGATACCTTGAATGGGCGAAACTATTAATGCCTTCCCTCACATTAAGATTTGTACTTAAAACATAAATGGGTTGAGATCTAGAAATAGCTATCCTCTGTCTTCAGGAGACACATCTGACAAAAAAAGAAGCAGTCATATGGCTTAAAATAATTGTAAGCTGTGCTTAAAGCGGTACAGCCATTTTAGTCACCCTGAGCAAATATATCAAATTGCTTCAGGCTCAAGGAGTTCCTAAGGGAAGTTGGTCAGTTACCACGCTCTTGATGTATATATCATTTGTTTCATTTTAAGGACACAATATGGTTGATCCAACATGCCACCAATAACTCATGTGAGTAATGGCACCGTTTCCTTCTCTGTATATATAAGCAGGGGGTTTTAAGGCAATATTAGATGATGGATTCGATAAATCAAATCCCAGATATTATTCTAGAATGTGAGAAGGCTACCAACCAACCAACCAGGAGCTTCTGTCAAAAATACGATGATTAGATGCTGATGACAGAATAATTTGAGTATTTTAACAGAGATTCCTTTTGCATAAAAAAGCCAGAGTAGATAAGGGTAAAAAGCCACTTAACTTTTTGATATCTCAGAAATAGGTACTGCGTCTGGCTTATATGTTGACAAAGAAAACCATTTTAAAAGCCAGTAATCTATGCAATATGGATTTCCCCTTAAGTTTTCTGTAAATTTTTAGCCCCCCCCCCGACATGCACAGTTTTCTCATCAATGATGTCATTTCAGATGTTGCAGTCATGCTTTCAATGATGTCATAGAACATGTCATGCATAATATGGGAGTTAATTAACAGTGCATCGCGAGGGCATGAGTTATAGTTGCTTTAGGGCATGATTTATAGTTACTTGAGATAACTATAATTTATTAATTTCAGTGGTTTTGTTTGTTTAAAACAGTATGTTTCAAATGACATTTTCACCGAACTATAGCGTCCCTTTAACCTTTGTTTCAATGAATTTCCAAGGGTTTTTTAAAATGTAAAGTAACATATTATTGCAATTCCTAACTATAACGTCACTTTAACCTTTGGCATTTTTTCAGTGAATTTCTATTTTTTAAATGTAAAGTAAGATGTTAATCGCCATGTGCGGCAAACTCTGCAGGCCCCCTATCTCTGCAGTGCTCACCTTTTGGCTGTGCATGGTGTGGGGTTGGGTGGATGGCATGGCATGTAGCCAGGCTTACTTCACAACCCCCCACAGGCGTGCACAGCTGACAGTGTGATTGAACTATATAAAAGGTTTCATTTTAAGTAATGCAGACCTACTGACTTTGTCAAATGGACAGAACACCAAAATCTAAAATGTGGGCCCATTGGCTTTATTAAAGGGTCAACAGAACAACATATATAAAGCAGACCAGTTGCTTTGGTAAATGTCAGGAATAATTGTAACCAAATTAATATTTTATAACTTCGCACTTTGTAACATTTAAAAAAAGTGATTGTCCTAAAATCTTTAATAAAGCTTTCTTTAAAAATATAAACATACCAGTGAGTCTTTCTTATAACACTTTTCAGGCCACAAAGTGCAGCCATAGAACTCACCACAAGGGGTCCCTACACTCCAGCTGTAGGGCATAGAGCTCCAGCTACGAATGCTTTCAAGCAACATGGTAAGCACTCTAAGGGTCATGGATGCAATGACTCAGGAGACTTACTGTTATTTTTTTATGTTGTTGGGAGGCTGCTGCACTCCTTGCAGCCCCCCAGAACATTACAAAATGGTGATGGAGCCCCTGCCCCTTCTAGAGACACCACCAGGCTACAAATAATATAAGTAAAAAGCCATTGCAGGCCATTATGGGGAGCTCCTTCTTTGGAGCAGTGAATAATAGATGAGCGCCTCCAGATGCTCAATTAAATATTCATGTTATTTCTTTTTTTCCACTCTGGGCTCCCACTCCATTTTCTTTTAAGTTTGGGGGCTTGGGGAGTGCCCCAAAGCCCCCATGGGCAATATCTGCTCCCCAGCTGGCACCATTGACCTGGCATTTTTTTTAGCAGTGGGTGCCCCGGTTACCACTCTGCTTGCAGCCCTTGCCGGCACTACTGGCATAAATTGGACACTTAGATTATCGGTGTGGGCCCGAAGTCCAACTTGGGCACGCACAATGCTTCCATGGTTGGAGGCCACAGGGAGAGCCCCAAGGCCCCTGCAACCTCAGCTGGCTTCCCGGCCAGCACCACACTGGGTGCTGGGGAAGCCAGCTCCATTACTTCCCCCCATCCAGGCAGGAGAAGCTTCTTTCTCTGCTCCCTCCCAGGCAGGAGTAAAATTGTGTTTCCTGCCTGGGAGTTTGTGGGCAAGGTATGCACTCTCCCAGGTAGGGTACTGCAGTGTCCCAGTGGAGAAGGTCCCTCTGGCACTGCTTGACCTTGCTTTGGGAGATGGGAGTACCCAGAGCTGGTCTATGGCTGGGGGGGGGCACGATGCCTGCTTCCCCCAAGAAAACAAGTGGCCCCAGGGGGTAGGCTTTCCAGGGCATTCTAAGGATAAAACCCTAATGGCAGACATACAAGCTCAATTAGATTTAGCAGATTCGAAGCACTGTCACAAATTTGCAGTTGTTCCATCTCAATTAGAGGGGACCTCCAGGACTCCACTGCCAGAGGAAACCCTTGATCTATCAGCCACTGGGCTCCAGGCCATGGTTACAGTTGATAGAGCATAGACATTATCTTTCCTCTATCTCTACAATTTCACCCTGAAAAATTATTTGTGACATTATTTTACGATAATGACAAATGTGTGATAGGCTATCAAGTTTAACGAAAACCACAAATAAAGCCTGATTTAGATACTGCATCGTAAATGCATGCAGAATGTTAGACGTAGGTTTCTGATGACACTTAATCACTAATAAGCTAATGTAAAGTTTAACAAATATATTGACATATGTTTTCTTTATGGATAGATGAACGTAGTGAACAAACTATAACATAGAAATTTCTATATGAGTAAAACTGTTTATGTGTTAGAAAAACAGTTAATAACACAAGAATGTGTAATGTGAGCAGTGACATTGATGAGAGAATTAGATGCTATCCAAGAGATGTTATAATTTGTGCTATGTAAAGGTCTATTTTAAATGTGCTTTTCAAATCCTGAATGATATGTTAAACTATAACCAGCAAAGTGACTTGCAAATTATATGCAGAATAATAGTGAAGTGTTAACATTTTTTAGGGGTACCTTAAACTTACATGATGTAATTACAAATCCTTAATCTGCCTAATTGAAGAACTAATTCACTGTTTGAATAATGTAAAATTAATATTTTAGCACAAATCCATCGTGCACAAGCTTGGCTTTCTTTCCTAGTATGAACTTATGAACTGAATAGTCTGAAGCCAATGGGAACCTTTCGTAAAGTTTCTACTTGTGGGCTAACACTCAATGATTCTTTTCATGTTTGTAGCTTACTTGACTAGACTGGCAACAACATTGTTACTTCTAGAGCACATGCTTGGTAAAGGACTGAGCAAGGAAGGATGAAATGTCACAACCAATCATGACTAAACTACAGTGGTTCTAAGGAAAATGCAAAGCAATGCATTACTTAATTCTTCTGGATTTGTATACTTTTACCTACTACATCATCTCATCCTACTGAAACTGACCAATGGGACAGAGTGGTGTGACAATTTTGGTGATGTCAAGAGGTGTAAACCAGAAATTGATGTAGTATAATTGCCTAAAACCTTAACAGGGGCGGTTCCTAACTTGTCCATCTCCCTTCTACTCATCTTGCAGTACAGAGACTGATGATTTGGACTTCCAGATACAACGCGATCTGTGACTAAATACTGCATTTGCTGCTGGCTGGTATGCTTGTGTAGTGGGATCCTCCTGGTTGGAAGATTTCCGAGGAACTGTGGTGGCATTGACGCTGCAGTATGGACATTGGCAGACAAACCTGTCCATGAACTAGTCATTCAGAAATTTACTGAACTTTCATTAATAGGGTTTGTATTGAGAGATTACTGATTTTCCTATAATATATACTTTCTTAGGATAAAACCTTCCTTGGCTGAGGAAGATAGCTCCCTTCATAATTGGATTTTGCAAGCTTGTTAAATGTTTGGTAAATCTGTTCAATATAAAACTAGATTGTATGATAATCATTGAAATAAGATAAAATAACAATTTGAGATACAATACTCTGCTGATTCTGCTTCATTATTTGTTGGGGCTATAATAAGCTGATCCATGATCAACTAATTGGCTGGTAGAAATTACCAGGGAGTTTACTTTGACTTATTAAATACTAACAATTATCTTATTCCAGGTCCTCATATGATAAATGTTCAGCCCCTAAGTATTCTGGTCCCTTTCAGCACAGAACAAGATCCATCAGAGGACCTAATAGGTTTGTGTGGTAGCTGAGGTTATTCTGAGATAAGATAAACTGGATCAATTAAAATAATTTATGAGGCCCAACACGTTTATGCTACAACACAGTCATCCCACAATATTTAGGGTGTGGTCACAATCAATGGACCCCAACATAAGGAGAATTCTCCTTGTGTGTCACCACCATTGCGTTTTTCATTTTCTGAAACCAATTCCAGCTTTTGGCATTAGTTTCTCAAAATTAAAAACACATGCTGAGCTGGCTAAAACAACATACCAACATGTTCACGTTATTGGTGACAAAAGGCATCTGGAGTCCTGGTGGTGCACTTTCTTCACAGAGATATCTAGTTGGCAGGGGTGAATCTCCAAATATGGCAGGGAGTCCTCTGCCAGGTGCTTTTGGGTACTCATCAGTAAACATAACAAAATAAAATCTCTACCCTTATATGGAAGGATGGAAGCATCACTAGACTTGTATACAAATATTGCAGAATAATTTGCTAATTTGTTTTAGTCGTTCTCCTCAAAGGATCATTATGAATTTGAAAATTAAGGCGATGTTGCCAGAAAATATTATGAAATGAGATATTAATCTGAGGTCTTTTCAGAACTGCAGTTAGTCTATATTGACAGTGATATGGCAAGCTATAAAGTGCTAGCTAAAGGTGGGTCCACAGCCCTAGATAAACTCTGGGGTGCTCATCTATGGGAAAGTCATGCAGTGCAGCGCAGCAAGTCACCTTGCTGTTCTGCAATGCATGACAGGGAAAGGGCAGGAATGTGCTGTCTTTAAGGCAATACGGCACATTCCTGTCCTTTCCCTTGCACTGGCGTCCTTTTGACAGTCTAGCGCCAATGCAGGCACCCTTGCACCATGTTGCAAGGGTGCCTGTGTTGCATGCAGGATTGTTTTTGTGCAGGAAGGGATACCTTCCTGAACATAAATAATCCTGGGAGGCATAGTCCTCTTTCTATGTGTGCTGCAGACATGCGTAGAAAGAAAAAGAAACAAGGAGAAATAGAAGTATTTCTCCTCACTACGCCTCCTCTGGCAAGGTGTAAACATTTGGCGCACCCCCAGGTTTACAAGTTCTTGTAAATCTGGGGATGCGTCAAAGTCCACTGGAGTTGCATGGGAACACCCACGTATCGCCCATGGAACACCTTCCCAGGGTAGAGTAACGCAATGCAGCGATTTGCACTGCATTGCATTGCTCCAGATTTTTGGAGCTACTCAGAGCCATGCAAAGTGGCTTTGCGTGGTTTAAAAAATGTGCTTTAAGGTTTGCGCCACTCTTGCACCACTTGGCGTGGTGCAACAGCAACACAAACGGCCTCATAATTAGGCCTCTGGATGTATTTATTGTGAATCTTATGGGTCAGTCCTCCTCCTCCTTTACAAAGAAATACCTCCACTACACCTTTTCCTCTTTCATTATTTGATGATTCAAGCAGATCTCAGGAGATGCCTTCACTTCTGTAGCAGGCTAGGGACATAAATGTACCTCAGTGCAGAAGGTCTATTTTGCTTTTGAAATACTACTGTATCAGTAAGGCAAACATTTTAGTTTCATACTCAGCACAGTCGACATTGAAGACTATACATATTTAGAAAATTGGGTTTGCAGGGTAGACTTGCAGGCTCCAAAATACATCTATTCTAGGATATCCTGCAAAAGGTAAAATAATATTGGATATCCACTTCTGTAATTCATTTGAATGTAGCAAAGGATTTTGATAGCGAGGGTTATAATGTTCATTTCTGTTTTCTGGGGCAAATGCCTTCTTTTCTGGTAGCACTCTTTACTAAAATAAGAAAGAGCTTAAACTCTTACATTTGAAGTTGGTCCTCAGGACCTTCGAAGCTTCCTACGTGTAAATGCCAGTAATGAGTGCATTTACAGTAAAAAAAAAAAAAGAAACATTTTCATTAAGACAGTGGAATGTGCCACAAGCCTGTGTGTTGAAACAGTACCCTGAACTCTAACCACATTTGGTGAGAATGGGCATTATTTAGAGTTCGATGGACAAGTTAATTCATCACAGACGTGACGGATATACCATTCGCCCTATTACAAGTGCATTATATCCAGCAAAATTCGTAATACGGTTGACAGGGTATCCATCATGTTTCTGATGCAGTAAACCTCTCACCAAACTCTAAATGAGCCCAATATATGGTAATTGAGTGTTAAGTGTTCCGAACTACTGTAGAAAGCATCCTACCTTCCACGGGTGTGCCAGGATTTAAATGGGACAGTGAAGGATTACTTCAACCTGAATGTTTACTTTTGTGGAAGAGGTATGCGGTCAACAAGAGATAGTACCAATATGAATCTATTTTATTTCCAGTACACAGAATACATTTATAATTCCCTTCTAGATTCATAGGGCCCGATTCACAATCGTAAACTGAGACGAAAGTCTAACTTTACAACTTTTGGTATTCACAAAGTGCATTTACGAGTAGTAAAGTTAGACTTTTGTCCCAGTTTTGGTCTCAGTTAAACTTAAGACCAAAACTTAAGTTTAACTGAGACAAAAGTCTAACTTTACTACTCGTAAATGCCCTTTGTGAATACCGAAAGTCGCAAAGTTAGACTTTCATCTCAGTTTACCTTTGAGAATTGGGCCCATATTGTCTACATTGCTTCACAGTGTAACTTAGAAACACACTCGGTCAACTAAAGATGTAGACTTTTTCAACTGATCACAAGCATGCTCAGATACAAAAAATTATATTTATTTGTGTTGCAGTCTAGTCATACATGTTTCTTTTTTCATAGTCATGGCTTGTTCCCAGAAGGTGGACCTGTAGCCTATGTTCAGAATAATGTATCGAGTGGGTGGATTATGTATAGCTTACACCTAACACAGGACTACGATCATGTTATTTTCACATGAAGTCATTGCTGAGAAATGGAGACTCAAGGGGGTCCACCGCAGTGTATACAGACATATCACTTTCTAATTTTATGCCACACTGAAATTGGCAGACTTCTATATTCAAAGTGTGAATTGTTCTCTAGGGATGGAACACTATACAGGCATCTACCTAATATAATGTCAATTTGGTCTGGCAAATGTCATGCAGTTAAAAGATGAAGAACAGTCCTCCTTTTCACAGTTTTTTACTTTGTCCCAGGGCCCTTTTCCTTTTTCATTAGCCTTTTAAGGCTACTTGGAGAAAGTTAGGACATGTCGAAATTCTCCAAACTTTCATGGTAGGTACGTAGAGGAGCATAATTGTGAAAACTGAAATCTGCCTTCATTTTTTGGAAGACGTTCTTTCATTTTTGGAAGGAAGTCGATTGAAATAGAGTAATCTCTGATTATTTGCTATTAAAATGTCAGCAGTGATGAAAAACTAATTGCACATTCTATTACAAGTATGTGGCATTGGTAAAGAGAGAAACTGGTACCATAGCAACCAAAATTAGATCTGAACTATTAAAACAGTATCACTTCAAACAAACCAAAACACCCTGCTACCTCTGGTGTTGAGTGTGGAATCCCTAAACAATTAAGCATCCACTCTAAACATCAATAAAAAGGTTGGAGCACAGATAGAATCAGCTACAAAAAATAGTCATGAAGTCTATGCTAGATAAATGTTTGGTGCATCAATTTCAATTTATCCATGCTTCATCTGAGGTTGTCACACTTATTTCGTCGTTATGAAAGAAGAGTCAATTACATAAAACGATCAGGGCAGCTGAACCAAAATGTTAATTTGTTAATATTGTACCCTGTTATAGATGCTGTTTATATATTGTCGATTTATTGAACGGTACAAAATTAAATATTTAGTCTGCCAATCGGAATGGTCTGTTGGTGTTGGAGATGGTATAAGTTGAAAGGCGTGTGAGTGAAAGCGCTTCCGTTCAAAGGCCGAAGGTTCAGTAAACAGCTGATGTTCAGTATAGTGTCAGGCTCTTCAAATATATGGCGTCCGTGGTTCTTCCGCAACAACTTCATAAATGTGACCACCTGCGATGAAGAATTATTTTTTTTAAATTGATGCACCTAACTATATTTCTATCAATCAGTTCATGATTATTTTTGTAACTGACTCTGTTTGCTCCAAACATTTTTCTCATACTCTCTGAGTACGCTTAGGAAATAAGTCAGGCACCAATCGGAATAGATTTTGGAGATAAATAGTGCTTTCACTAGCATGCAGGTTTATATCTGCTGACAAAGTTTTATAGATTGAATAATTCTCTTGTTAGCTATTTATTCAGGGTGACAGGTTTTGGGACAAATATAAATCATCAGTGAGCCAAAAGCAGAAACACTGCTTGAATTGTCAGGCACGTAGAAACCCGAGGATAATTTAAGATAAAGCAAGGTTGTAGACTGCCTGTACCCCAAAGTCATAGGTCATGGATACCCACTGCATTCATGAGCAATATAAGTTCTTAAGGGTCATATTGAAGTGTGGTCATGAGGTAGCGGGTCTGGCAGTCTGACTTACCCAACACCAGAGCCACAAGCAGATGCATAAACTGGAAACATTGAGAATTGGGTTTTTAAAGGGCAAAGAACATCATTGGTAAACATCCTGGTGATGGAATTTTTATGACCATGTCTAGTGAGATTTATTTGTCTCTTAGCAACAGTGTACAAATTTAGATAGTGGCTTTCTTAAATATTTTAGCAAATTGCCAAGGTTTACCGAATGACCTGGAGTAGTCATTTATTTTCACTCTTTTATGCACAGGGATAGGAATTTAGAACTGAGCATGGAAAGAGGGCTTTAGTGGGGTCAATCATTCGGTGCATACAGCGAAATATACTTTATTCTTAATAATATTACCAGGCTTAGGGCCTGATTATGAGTCTGGCAGTCCAGGGACCGCTAGACTCACGGTGGTGCTGCGGTGGAGGTCCAGCCACTGCCACACCGGCGATCTGACTGCCCCATTACAAGTTGGGCGGTTGGACCACTATTGCGCCGCTGCAACCGCCAAGGATCCACGTTCCCTGGCGGTGGAGAGGCGGTGTGAGGCTGCAATATGCTTGGCGGGGCTGCTGCAATCCCACCAAGCATATTACGAGTTTCCTCATTGCCAGCTGTCTAATGGCGGCGAGCCCTCCATGAAACTGCTGGTGGTGAGGAAACCTAGGGGGCCCTACGGGGCACACTGGTGCCTCGCTGCATGGGGGTGCATGCAGAGGGGCACATTCTGTGCCCCCTGTCTGGGTGCACCCCCAGTTCCAGCACAGCATGGACTTTACAGACCATGCCGTGCTGGAACGCACTGTGGCTGACCCAAGGCACTGCCTTTCTAAGGCTTTCCTATGACACTTTGGAAGGCAGTGCCATTGGCCAGCTGTCGCAGGACCGCCCACTCGGATTACAACTTGCAATCCAGCGGGCTGTTAACGGTGGAGTTTGGTGGTGTGGGAGCGGGGCAGAGGCCCCACTCCCACACCACCAAACTCATAATCAGGCCCTGAAAAAAATACTGTTATGAAAGCTAGAGTTGGTATCTTTTTACAGGCTAGATCCCACCAGCAGGAAGCATATGTTTTTTGGTGATATAGCCTACATTCTTCCGTATGGGTACACTATTTTGTCTATTACAATGCCTTTGTAACTCTGTTGTATTACTGTTAAGTTATTATGATGTTTATACGACTATTACTAAATCTATCTCTATTACATTTTCAGTCATTTTCTGACAGGCAGGAAGCAACAATTATTTTTTGCTGGGCGAAGTGAAGTGAAGGGTGTAGGATGGGCTTGCATGTGAATATTGAGTTTTAAATATTGTGCTACAAAAATATTGTAGTTGAAATATCGATGACCATAATATCGCCACTGTAAGTATATATACGTAAATTTAGGATTACTATACTTAACTCCACCTTTAGGTACTTTGACTCTATATTAATATCGTCCAGGTACATAGATGTACAGTTAAGAATAGTAAATCTATTCTTTCCAGTAAGTACTTACTTCCACGATATTTTGAGTGTTAATATTTTTGCTAAGATATTCTTGCTGTATAATATTTCTGTGGTCAATGTTCTAACATAGAACAGTTTGCGTGCTCCAGAGTTCTCAACCTTTAAGCAGGAAATCAAAGCAGTGTAGCTGTCCAATCTAGAGTGAGTGGTTTGCTTTTGGCTCCAGTTAAGATAGATACTTGAAAAATTGCCATGGAAAGTGTTTTCAGATTTACCCTCTGAAGTGTCTCCATCCATGGTGATGCAGCCAATGTATTTAAACCATCCACTGCTATGTAATGTAATGCAAACTTATAAAGCGCACTATCACCCCACGGGTATCCTGGCTTACAGGTACTTCCCTAATTGCACAAGTTTACCAATCGGATGACTGTCCTACACTACATCCTAGGGAAGAGGCAGGTTTTAAGCTTCCTCCTGAAGTGGGGGAACTCTTCAACTTGCCTGAGGATGAGTGGGAGATTGTTCCATAGATGAGCGGCCGCACAACTAAATGCTCTACCTCCAAACCTGGAGGGTCTAATTCTGGCAGTGCTAACCAGATGGGCAGTGGAGGATCAAAGATTTCTTACGGGGGAGTGCCAGACAAATTTGTCCTTCAGTGGCACTGGTCCAAGCCCATGCAGAGCCTTGTAGACAATGCATAATGATTTGAACTGGATTCTCTGAGCTAGAGGAAGCCAGTGGAGCTCATTGAGAGCCGCAGAGGCCGAAGCACTGCGTGGCTGCTTTAAGGCTAACTTAGCGGCAATCGTCTGTATTCTTTGTAACTTCATAATCAGGAAATTGGGTGCACCGAGTAGCAGGGCATTGCAGTAGTCCAGACGGCTCAAGATAACACTTCTCACCACGAGAGCCCTGGCTGACATGGGTAGCATTGGAAGAATTTTCCGCAGTGCTTTGATAAGGGAAAAGCAGGTTCCGACTGTTTTGTTGACCTTGTTTTCTAGACTCAGCTTGTTGTCAAAAACTACCCCTAGATTGCACACTACTACCGCCGTTGTGGGAGGTGTGTCCGCCTGAGTAGGCCAGAAATTCGCCGGAAGCGGGCGAGGGACTTTCTTAGCTGTGCTGTACATGATTTCCCTTTTCCCCCCGTTAATCTGCAGGGAATTGTCTGTAAGCCATCTAGTAGTCCTTTGCATGCATTCATGAAAGTTGCTAAGTGGAATAGACTGATTCCCCTCAAGAGACAGAATGAGCTGCGTGTCATCCGCATAATTCACCAGCTTGATGTTATTGGTTTTGATGATGGAGATCAGTGGTTGCATATAGATATTAAATTGGATTGGGCTGATAGACGAGCCTTGGGGAACACCATGCTGAATGGTTCTGAATTTTGAAAGATAAGGGGGAAGGGCCACTGCTTGCTGTCTGTTCTCAAGATAAGACTGAAGCCATTTCAGTGCCAGGCCCTCCAACCCTATTTCAGTGAGCCGCCTTAGTAAGATTTTGTGGTTGACCGTATCGAACGCGGCAGACATGTCCAGTAGAATCAAAATTGCCGACTGACCCCTGTCTGCCCGCATTCTAAGTTCGTCTAGGACCATTACTCATGCAGTCTCCATGCCGTGACCCGGACGAAAACCAAATTGCACGTCTTCAAGCCCCCGGTTAGTTTCCAGATATTGCGAGAGGGTTTTGCTAACCAGGCGTTCTAGGATTTTCACCGGATAAGGAAGAAGGGAGATAGGTAGATAGTTATTTGGACACTGGGGGTCTAGAGAGGCTTTTTTCAGCAAGGGTGTCACCATTGCCTGTTTCCAACAGGAAAGGACTATACCACTGCTCAGAGATTGACCGCAGATCTGACGGAGCTGTGGGAATAGCGCCCCACCATACTCCTTCCAGACCCTATGAGGGAGGTGGTCCATAGGGGACCCTGAGACAGTGCTCATAGCAAGTTTGAGGAATTCTTCTTCAGTAGGGGTTTCAAAATGATCTAGCGTGGCTAGCTTATTCTCGCATGCCCCACCCTCATTCTGATGGACTAGTGGATGTGTGGAGAACTCAATATGTGGTTACATTCCCACTGTCAGTCCGGTGGAGAATGAAAATTCCACCATTCTAAAATGCTCTGCTAGTGTTGGCTTGAGACCTCCTTGCAGTAACCCTTTTGCTTGCGATTTTTGGAGTGCACTGGAAACCTTTCTGAGGTTAGAAAAAGCAAGATATGGTCCTCTTGCAATGACAAATAATTTTATTAGTATCAAATCATGGCCGAATAAAACTGGGGCCGGATCACAAACATTTCTGATAGGCACTATTTCATGTCCTTGGTGATAAGTAAAGGCAGTGCTTGTACCAAACACCTTCTACTACTTGCATTCTGCATTGTTGTGATGTTCCCAGTTGTGTTTTAACAGTGTTATTACATATTTCTTAGTCCTTTGTGTATGCCATTGTTTTATGTTCTGCTGTTTACTTCAGAGATGTCTGCAAATGCTACAAAATTTCCAGCCAAAAGCAGCTATAATTGTTTTGCAGTTTTTATGTAGCACAAACCTGACACACTGTCCTTAGAGCACAGGTTAGGTTACATTACACATTTTTGAGGCACAGGAAGATTAAAGATAGTGTTTAGAATTAGAGGATGATGAGCTGAGGCAGGGATTCAAAACTGATTTTCCTCTTTCAGGCAACCATGCACCACTATCTAAGGAAGTAAAACAGTGTTGCTCTATCCTTTCAACTACCTGAAATACCAGTTAGCCCAAAACTGTGGCTGAGACTGCCTTTTAATTTAGTGCTGCCAGTGCTTACTTCATGTGATATATTCCCTGGTCTTTTAACTGTAACTGGAAGATAAGTTCTCAGAATTAAGACATATACCGTCACATTCGCTAACAAGCAGTATAAGATATAGGCTTCGAATTAAGTGACAAATGGAAAGAGCGCCTACTGCAGTAAAGTGGCCGGGACAATTAAAAGGGATAACTTCAATTAGCCCTGCGATTAGCATATGGATAGAGAAAAACAAACAGCACATTGGTTACTGCCAGGGAAAAACAGACAAACATTGAACATAAACAGGGACGTTACTTGGCATGTATAGGACCTCGTGTTTCTTTCTGTGTGACTGAGGTAAATGTTGTGGTATGTGTGATGAGAACTTCTTGAATGCCTCCAAGTAAATGGATAAACATGCCAGATAGTCTGATGAGGCAGCAGAAAAGGAAACGTGTCTGTACAAAAGCCTATACCAGTAATTAAGACTGAGATCAGCCCATAATGTGTAAGAAAACCAGGCTGCAAAAGTTCTTTGTCCTCGCCAATTAAAAGAAAAACAAATTTGTTAATAGAAGCCAACATATTTATAGACTTAATTAAACTGCGGTATCTGGCGTAATGCTTTATATATATATATATATTTTCATATTTACCATGTAAACACAGGAAAAATTGTACGTGAAGTATTTATTTTTCTTAATTTTATCATAGCTCGCCTTTCTTTTACATTCCACCATGGGAGCAGGGCTAACGGGCATTGAAACCATAATTTGACTATGAAATGCAATGGACACAATGGAAAAATTAATATACAATGTAAACAATTAGAAGCATTGCTTGCACTTGCATGGCTCCTATTTGTGAGAATATGATTTGGCCCTGATTACAAGTTTGGTGGTAAAAACGACCAAACTCATACATAGGGTAACTACCAATTCCACAGGCTTTGGTAAATGACGTGTTGAATAACACTGATTATGAAATTTTGCCGTGTACTGCAGAATCTTTATTTAGCGCATGTGTTAAATATAGAATGTGTGTTATTAGTGCATGTGGGAAACAACACATTCAACAACTATCACTTGTACAAAACATCAGAAAGTGCCTGTTTTCAGGAACTGGAACTTCCTGGAGTGAGGTAATTAATACATAGAGAACAGAAACAGCCAGAGCGACACACAAAAAGACCTTCGGAGACCCCAAAAGTATACCAACAATTCGTTCCTGTATGGGAGTGTGCAGGTACTCATTTTGTGTGGACAAATTACTTGAAACAAGACAAGCAGAATCCACTGCCATCCTCTGATATAACTCAGTCAGTCAGTCAGTCAATTACATTATTCGATGCTTATAGTATAAGATCATAAAAGTTCAGATAAAAAACAATTTAAGAACATCAATCAATCAGTGCAAAATCAGGGATTATATACATGTCAATATAAAATAATAAAAACAGAGTTATAACAATCACAGATAAGAAAACCAATCACTAAAAACTGTTTAAAATTCATTCACTAGTGTTGCACTGCCTCCTGATCTTCCATGATTGAGTTAAAAAAGACGCCACTGAAAGGCAAACCATAGGATTGGGCAGAGATTGTAAAAAGAACATTGCTACCCGACATTGTTTAAAATGGAGATTGCGCATCATAGGGAGGATAAATCTTTTGCGTGGTTCCCTATAAAATTTGCAGAAAAAGAAAATATGTAAATTTGACTGCGCAGAGGAACCATCGCAGGGACAAGGGGGTAAATCATTTATAGAATAGATTCCTGCAGGGTGTGCCAGCATACACGGGATAAGATTTAACCGGAATCTAATTAGAAGGAATCTGTGTCGTAGGTTGTCACAGTAAAAAGATACAACATTGTCCCATCCAGATGCTTCGGACCTTCAAGGTATAATTTTACCAACACCTTCGTGCAGTTTTTTTGCAGTCTAGCATCTGCTTTTTGTTTAAGAAAGCGGGCTTTTAGCTCCCGTCTTGGGATGCTCATACAATCCCTGGGGGTAACAAATAGACGCTCCAAGTCTAAGGAGGAGAGAGTAGATTTAATGTACAAAATCCATGGAATCCTATGGGCATTATCCATGGATAGACAATCTTCAATTCGTTTTTGGGTAATCTAAATGGATTCTCTTCTCCAAATGAAATGCCACAAGATAATTGGGGCCACAGAGATTGTATCAGACAGATATGGGACCTTCAATTCTGTATGGGTGATAGAGTTAGAACAGCTCACAGGGAGGCCCATTAATTTTTTCCAAAAGGTATCCTCTATCACTTGGAGGGCAGACAAATTAATATGGCCCTATATGCCTGCCCCATAGGTTGCTACCGATACTGATTTGGCTGCATAAACCTTTCTCACCATATCAATAGGTTTCGCCCCCAGTTTTTTAATAAAGGAATGGAGAGCAATGTTACTTCTCTCCAGTGATAGCCCTCTAGTGGCACGCACATGGGACCATGAAAGCTGCCTGTCGAATGTTACGCCCAGGTAGGAAAAGGTATCTGTATGAGCTATTTTTTTCCCTGAAATATAAAAGCTCGGCACCTTCCCATCCCTCCGACCAGGGGTTAGGATGAAGGACTTTGCCTCATTAGTTTTCAGCCCTAATTTTTGCATGTAGGTTACTTAGATGTTTAGTAACTTTTGTAGGGCGAGGCCCGTACGGGCAATTAGCACTGCGTCGTCAGCATACAGGAGGATTGGGGTGCGCACATTGTTAATTTTAGGGACGTCTGGTGCTAAGTCCGTCAGGGGCACCTCAACCCCATTGGTTTAGATAGAAAAAAGAAATGGGGCGAGAACGCAACACTGGCGGACTTCCCCATTAATTGGAAACGCCCTGGTGCACTCCCCTTCCCTCCCGTATCTGACGCAGGCCGTAGCTGATGTGTAAAGCTGCCTGATGAATATTATAATAGCCCTATCTATGCCCATTTCTTCCATTATCCTCCATAGATGTTCGTGGGCCACGCAGTCAAATGCTGCGGACAGGTCCATAAACGCCAAGTATAGTCAGCCGGACTTTGCTTGGGTATACTTGGTGATTAATAGACTAAGGTTGAGGCACTGATCTTGAGTACCCATACCCTTTTTAAAACCATATTGGACCGGGATTAAAACCTTACTTTTTTCTGCCCATTCTTCTAAGCGGTTTAATAAAACCCTACCCATGAGTTTGGCTGTGCTGTCCAACAAAGATATTGGCCTATAATTTTTTGGTTCGGACTTGTCTCCCTTCTTGTAAATTGATATTAAAATTGATTTCTTTCATGAATCGGGTGGGCCCACTTTTGCGACTGCGTTAAAAACATTTGTCAGCACAGGGCCCCACAGATCTGGCTGCTCAATGAAGAAATCTATGGGAATGCAGTCTGGTCCTGGCGCTTTGTTTGTTTAACACTGGGCAAGGGCTTCTTTAACCTCATAATGTTCGAAAACCAGTGCTAACTCAATGAAAGGGATCACGGATATGTTCTGAGGTGCCACCCCCTCCACATTGGGGTCAAATATAAGGGAGAAATACCCAACCCAAGATTCCTCGTCAACATGGCAATCCAGTGTGCGAGCTGTGGCTGAGACTGCCTTTTAATTTAGTGCTGCCAGTGCTTACTTCATGTGATATAGTCCCTGGTCTTTTAACTGTAACTGGAAGATAAGTTCTCAGAATGAAGACAAATACCGTCACATTCGCTAACAAGCAGTATAAGATATAGGCTTCGAATTAAGTGACAAATGGAAAGAGCGCCTACTGCAGTAAAGTGGCCGGGACAATTAAAAGGGATAACTTCAATTAGCCCTGCGATTAGCATATGGATAGAGAAAAACAAACAGCACATTGGTTACTGCCAGGGAAAAACAGACAAACATTGAACATAAACAGGGACGTTACTTGGCCAGTAGCGGCCGGTGGTGGGAGTGCTGCCGGGCGCTGACGTGGGGCGGGGGAGGGGCAGGGTGGGGGGTAGTAAACTACGGATTACGGCCCATCAGAGGTAAGTAAACATATAAATAAATAAAACGAATTTCGTTGAGCGCGCTGCATCGCGCATATATATATATGTAGAAACAAACTCCTGACAATCAATCCAATCCAAGGAAATCAGGTACGGACCACCTCGAGCTGAGTTCAAGGTGCTTTATTGCGCTTAGTTACACAGCATGACGCGTTTCGACCGGGTCTCCCGGTCTTGATCACATGACGTGCTTGAGCAAATGACACAATATATAGTGACGTGATAATTGTAAAACCACTCCCCCTGACATGATGAAGCTAAACAAAATACTTAACAAACATCTTTTTTTACAAATGTCAGTGTATATGTTTACAAATAAATAACTGCCTGAAAATAAACACAGAACAATCCTATGTCATAGACTGTAGCCAATTGGCTGAATGCAGTAGTTAATCAGTAACATGCGGATATCTGAGGAAAAACCAACCCAATCCGGTACTGTTATTCCATATTTTAGTTTGGCTAAATTCACCGGAGGAATGCAAGTGCTAATAAATAAATAAAGTGCTAGTGCAAAAAACTGCTTTTCGTCATTAGTTTAAAATAGCTATTAAAAATATCATAGCTAAAAAACTGAATGTCTAATCAGGTAAAAGCAGGCTAAATCTTACATATATTTCATGTTATTAAAATGCAAGTGCAAATAAATGTTATAGATGCCTGGGAGTGCATCTTAGACATCAGATCATGATGACATATATTGATTACTTAATAATCTGGGGTAAAGAAGATTTATGCACAAAGGCCTAAGGATATGTGCAATTATCAGAAAATTGAGCAGTATGCACCACGTAATAATATAACCATTTTTCTGGTTCGTGCAACTAATCAATACACAGAAATACAGTACGAAGATAATGATAATTGAGTGAGTATAAATAGTTCAATAAAACCGACTAGAAACCAAGCATTAACCCAGTAAAAACCATGTAAAAACAGAAATTATCAGGTAAAACAAGGTAAAATAATTGGGTAAAAAAAAGGTCATAATAATCGGATAAAAAACTAATGTATACACAAGTCCATTACAATTATTGAACAGATAGAATCACATTAGGAGCCAGTTTGGGAAGTTCATGTTGAAGACACATTATAGAAAATGATGCATGTCTTCACCCGTATTCAATCCTTTCGGCATCTTAGTGTCAAGTGATAAAATATACTGGGTTTCCAACTGACGTAATTTTCTTTCTCTATTTCCTCCCTTGATAACCTCGGCACTGCATCAATAACAAAATAACTTAGGTCATTTAGGTTATTATTGTGTACTAACTTGAAATGCCGGGCAACTGGGTAGCTGGGGTCTGAATTGACTATTGCACGAAGGTGCTGAAGGATCCGATTAAACACCTGCAGCATTGTGCTGCCCACATATTGTAGGTGGCAGGAACATTCAAGAATATATACCGCGAATTCCGTTCTGCAAGTGAACATTCCCTTGATTTTAATGGGTGTAGGTTCAAATGCATCGGTATATTCTTGTTTATTGACCCCAAATTTGCACGCCGGCATGAACTGCACTTATAAAAACCTGTCCTATTCGATAACCAATTGTTAGGTGCAGTAACCTCAGGGCTGGTTTTGACTAATGCATCCCTCATTGAAGGTGCCCGTCTAAATGTTATTGAGGGTAATTCAGGCAAAATTTGTGAAAGTGTCATATCAGTTTTAACAATATGCCAGTTGTTGTATATTATTTTTCTTAGTTGTTTTTCTTGGTGACTGAAGGTTGTTATAAGCCTTGTTGAGTCGCTACTTGTGTGTTGGTTCTTGATTGCCTCAATGTTAATGGGGGTAGTTCTAATGTCAGTATTAACTGTGATATCGGTCCTGTTGGCCTTTGATACTGCGGTGTTCAAGTCTTTCATCTTATAGCCCCTTACCAAGAATCTCTGTACTGCTTCAGCCTGACACTGTGTGAGATCCGTGTCTAAACTGCAGATTCTCTTAATTCATAAGAATTCTCCTTACGGTGTGCTTTTTATTAGATGTTTAGGGTGGGAGCTGCTGGCATGTAAAATAGAATTTCCCGCTGTTACCTTCCTATGCAGTTTGGTCTGTAAGGTATTATTATCGACATAGATTTCCACATCAAGAAACTGAACTCTCTGATTGCTGATGTGGGCAGTAAATTCTAAATTCAGGTCATTATTGTTAATAGTACTAACAAAACTTTGGTCTGCCTCCAAAGATCCCTTCCAGATAACACACACGTCATCAATAAAACACCACCAATTAAGTACATGTGTGTCATACACCTGTTTGTGGGTATGCCTGAGGACATGCTCCTCCCACCAACCCACATGCAGGCATGCGTAGGTGGGAGAAAAGCATGCCCCCATGGCCAAACTGCGCAGCTGATGAAACACCTCTTTGTTGAAAGTAAAATAGTTATTCAGCAAACACAATTCAATCATTTTGATTAACATGGCATTATGTTGGAAGAATTGTATATTTCTAGTAGCTAAATATTATTTGACAGCTTTCAATCCATCAACATGTTTGATGCTCGTATATAGAGAGCAGATATCCATGACAATCAGTAAATATTCCTGTTTCCAGATCACTGCCTGTAATTTGGTTAAAAAATGTCCTGTATCTTTAATGAACGAAGGAAGGTTCTCTACATGCTCATGTAAATAAAAGTCAACATATTTGGACATGGCTTCCAGTATGCTTTTTCGGGCAGAAATAATAGGACGTCCAGGCACTGGGCTGACATTCTTATGAACCTTCGGAATTAGATACCAGACCGGCGTGATTGGATGTTCATTCTTGAGGAAGTTGTATTCATTTTTACTTAGTAATCCTTCTCGTTTCCATTGACCAAGATTTTTAAACACCAGTTCTTTAGTGTGTTTCATATCCTGATGTGTTGCTTTTTTATAACATGCGATGTCTGTTAGGTGGCGTTCAGCTTCTTGCATGTACAATTCCTTTGGCCACAACACTATATTCCCACCTTTATCTGCTTTATTAATGATTATGTTGCCATTTTCCTTGAGCTTGCGCATCAGTTTGGAATATTGAATTTCAGAATATTTTCTTTTGTTGGTCTTGCGCAACACTTCAAGGTTTAATTTTTTAAGTTCTTCAGTTACACAGTCATTAAATGTGTCTATAGAATCTTTAGGCATAAGGAGAACAAACGTGGAGGGAGGGCGAAAGGGGCTGCTTACTGCACAATTGCTCTGAATACCCAGCTCACCTAAATCCTCCTGAGTGGTATTTGTGGATTCATTAGTGTCATGGACCAGGGCATGCATCGTTCTTAGAGTAGTGATGTCAACTACTTGGAGAGAAGTACTTGGTTGGTGGGAAGCCATGATAGTGGAGGCAGTTTCAGTAGCCTTGTTTAGTTTAAAATGCTTCAGCAATTTAAGTTTTTGTATAAATTTGAAGACATCAATGCGTGTTTGTACATATTTAAACCTGTTTTTGGGACAAAAAGAGAGACCTAACGAAAGAAGATGTATTTCCGCAGTTGTTAATTCCATTTTGGATAAGTTGATGACAGTGTTGTCATTGCCTGGTGTTACTAATTCCATTGCTTGGCTTTGCCCCTCCTGCCTCTCTTGTTGGTTCCTGCATTTCCGCCTCTGTTTGCGGCACTTGTTTCTCCGTCTCCTGTTTTCTTCTGGGGAGGTCTTGGCCGCAATGTCTGGCGGCGGTCTTGGATTAAAAAACCCAATTCTTCGGAGGGAGTGAAATTGGTAGGTACCTGTGCCTGTGGATTAGTTAGGCTGTTATCATCCGAATCCAGACTGCTGCTGGCTACCGAGCTCAAGTCTGAGTTGGAAAGATTCATGCCTCTAGCATTGGGAGCAAGAGTCATGCACGTTTGAGGAATCATTGCTTGCCTTTTCACTGTATCGATTCCTCGAAAACGTGAATACTCTGCCGGTTTCGTAATCCTTTTTATCACGAGCAAACTTAAATATTTTTCGGGCTTTTATAGTGTCCTAATGTTTCTTTAAACGTACATCTATTCCTTCTCGGCCTTTTTTAACCAATTCTTTTTGCTCATGTAAATCCAGTTGCTGATTCAATTTATCTATTTCTTTTTGGATCTCTATTCTATCGATCTCTGCATATTTGACTAATATTGTCACCATATTCATAGATGCCTCCAAATTATTGGTTGCCCATTCCGTCAGTATTAGGGGGTTGGGATTCTCAAATGAAGGAGCGATGAGTACCCTCAACCCAGGAGGTACTCTGCCTACCTCCATATATTTTTCCAGTGATTTTTTCTCCCAACACTTGGTTAATTCAGTACGGAGTAGCTTTTCTAATTTTTTTAATAATGTTTTAACATCATTGTTGGTCCCCATGTTGATATTTTTATCGTTATCTTTTGTAGTTTCATCAATGTCCGGTAAGTTAAGAAATAAGGCATTAGCTGCTGCCTCCCTGTCTCGTAGCACATCCGCTGTAGAAGTCATGTTAAAACAAGCAGCAATTCCAGGTATGCACCGACAAACTTGCTAAACGTAGGCTTAAAGCAAGTTGGTTTTAAATAATAGCTCAATCTCTTCACCCGCTCCAATTCCACACCTAGGACATACACGGCTTACCACACTGGAGCCCGAACGGCTCACTCGGTGTCCTTCAACTCCGCGGAACCACCGGAACTCCAAAGGGACCCGCCTGTAGACTGCTCAAGTGATTGTGAATTGCGGGGGGCTGAAACAGAAAAACTCCTTCCGGGTCAACTGAAGATCGCTTCCACGATGCCGGCTGCAACTGATCAGCCTACACAAGAAGAGAAGGTCTGTTTACGGGCGAAGACAGCCGTACTTCGTCACAAATGAAATGTAGAAACAAACTCCTGACAATCAATCCAATCCAAGGAAATCAGGTACGGACCACTTCGAGCTGAGTTCAAGGTGCTTTATTGCGCTTAGTTACACAGCATGACGCGTTTCGACCGGGTCTCCCCGGTCTTGATCACATGACGTGCTTGAGCAAATGACACAATATATAGTGACGTGATAATTGTAAAACCACTCCCCCTGACATGATGAAGCTAAACAAAATACTTAACGAACATCTTTTTCTACAAATGTCAGTGTATATGTTTACAAATAAATAACTGCCTGAAAATAAACACGGAACAATCCTGTGTCATAGACTGTAGCCAATTGGCTGAATGCAGTAGTTAATCAGTAACATACGGACATCTGAGGAAAAAACTGACCCAATCCGGTACTGTTATTCCATATTTTGGTTTGGCTAAATTCACCGGAGGAATGCAAGTGCTAATAAATAAATAAAGTGCTAGTGCAAAAACTGCTTTTCGTCATTAGTTTAAAATAGCTATTAAAAATATCATAGCTAAAAAACTGAATGTCTAGTCAGGTAAAAGTAGGCTAAATCTTACATATATTTCATGTTATTAAAATGCAAGTGCAAATAAATGTTATAGATGCCTGGGAGTGCATCTTAGACATCATATCATGATGACATATATTGATTACTTAATAATCTGGGGTAAAGAAGATTTATGCACAAAGGCCTAAGGATATGTGCAATTATCAGAAAATTGAGCAGTATGCACCACGTAATAATATAACCATTTTTCTGGTTCGTGCAACTATTCAATACACAGAAATACAGTACGAAGATAATGATAATTGAGTGAGTATAAATAGTTCAATAAAACGACTAAAAACCAAGCATTAACCCAGTAAAAACCATGTAAAACCAAAAATTATCAGGTAAAACAAGGTAAAATAATTGGGTAAAAAGAAGGTCATAATAATCGGATAAAAAACTAATATATACACAAGTCCACCACAATTATTGAACAGATAGAATCACATTAGGAGCCAGTTTGGGAAGTTCATGTTGAAGACACATTATAGAAAATCATGCATGTCTTCACCCGTATTCAATCCTTTCGGCATCTTAGTGTCAAGTGATAAAATATACTGGGTTTCCAACTGACGTAATTTTCTTTCTCTATTTCCTCCCCTTGATAACCTCGGCACTGCATCAATAACAAAATAACTTAGGTCATTTAGGTTATTATTGTGTACTAACTTGAAATGCCGGGCAACTGGGTAGCTGGGGTCTGAATTGACTAATGCACGAAGGTGCTGAAGGATCCGATTAAATACCTGCAGCTTTGTGCTGCCCACATATTGTAGGTGGCAGGAACATTCAAGAATATATACCGCGAATTCCGTTCTGCAAGTGAACATTCCCTTGATTGTAATGGGTGTAGGTTCAAATGCATCAGTATATTCTTGTTTATTGACCCCAAATTTGCACGCTCGGCATGAACTGCACTTATAAAAACCTGTCCTATTCGATAACCAATTGTTAGGTGCAGTAACCTCAGGGCTGGTTTTGACTAATGTATCCCTCATTGAAGGTGCCCGTCTAAATGTTATTGAGGACAATACAGGCAAAATTTGTGAAAGTGTCATATCAGTTTTAACAATATGCCAGTTGTGGTATATTATTTTTCTTAGTTGTTTTTCTTGGTGACTGAAGGTTGTTATAAGCCTTGTTGAGTCACTATTTGTGTGTTGGTTCTTGATTGCCTCAATGTTAATGGGGGTAGTTCTAGTGTCAGTATTAACTGTGATATCAGTCCTGTTGGCCTTTGATAATGCGGTGTTCAAGTCTTTCATCTTATAGCCCCTTACCAAGAATCTCTGTACTGCTTCAGCCTGACACTGTGTGAGATCCATGTCTAAACTGCAGATTCTCTTAGTTCTTAAGAATTCTCCGTACGGTATGCTTTTTATTAGATGTTTAGGGTGGGATCTGCTGGCATGTAAAATAGAATTTCCCGCTGTTACCTTCCTATGCAGTTTGGTCTGTAAGGTATTATTATCGACATAGATTTCCACATCAAGAAACTGGACTCTCTGGTTGCTGATGTGGGCAGTAAATTCTAAATTCAGGTCATTATTGTTAATAGTACTAACAAAACTTTGGGCTGCCTCCAAAGATCCCTTCCAGATAACACACACGTCATCAATAAAACGCCACCAATTAAGTACATGTGTGTCATACACCTGTTTGTGGGTATGCCACTGGACTCAAGCTAGCCTGGCTGATGAGGGCTGTGAGCCCGAAACCGGTCCCAGGATGCTTGTTTCCGGTCCAGGGAAGACATGGCTTGGCAGTTCGGGCTGGAGTGTTCCCATGAGGCACAGGGTCAAGACTGATTTGCATATAGCTGTGTCTGAACTGGGGTGACGAAGTGAGCTAAAGAACGATGATGGATTCAACCCAGATCTGTGACTGGGGGTGGGTGTCTGAAAAGTTTCAGCGCTCCGTCCATCATCTCCTTGTGTTTGCAGTGCTGGTTCAGGAACAGAGAATTTTTTGTCAGTCAAAGAAACTTTATTTGACTATGCAAGTCATAAAAGCATTACAGATAAAAAGTTAAAAAACAGTACAAAAGTTTAAATCTAGGTTGAAACCTTTGTGCAAAAATGGCAAAAAAGCAATCAGAGCTATCATTATATGATACATTACATGACAAGATTAAAAGCATAAAATACAGACAGTCTCATAAGCCTTTGCAATAATGTTGGACCCCAAAAATCACATTATGCCCACTTTCACCTACGTGATGTTAAAAGATTTTATAATTTTCATTTTCCAGCCATAATTTGCTTGGAACGAATGTGCCACATCCACCTCAAAAATTTTGCCACCGGGATTGCGTACCTGGGTGATGAATCAGAGAAAAGGATTCACAGGGCTATGCTGTGAGATCTTATACCCATGTTCTTACTAAGTCTGGGCGGTGAACTCCCCTCCGCTCGCGGAGTTTGCGGAGCTTTCTGCACTCTGCATTACGCGGAGCTCCGAAAAACTCAGGTTCGAGTTGCGGAGCTGAGTTTTTTTCCTCGCTCGCGTTCGTCAACGTCAGGTTGGCGAGTGAGGAAAATCCACCTCCCGGCGAGATTTTCCCTCGTTCGCGATCGTCAACATCAAGTTGGTGAGCGCAAGCGTGGAAAAGCAACCTCCCAGAGAGATTTCTCAAGACGGGCGGTCAGATTTCTCATTGCGAGTCGTCGCTTATGCTCGCGACCGCTCGCGTTGAGAAACCGTCCATTCGCGTTGAGAAAAGCTGCAGCTCGAGTAAAAATCTACTCGAGCGGCAGAAAGGAAGCAGCGACCGCTTGCGCTGTGCATGGTGCCGTTCGCGATGATTGCACAGTGCGGACAAGCACCTGGCACTGAAAATCACAGCAAACTGGCATTTATCTAACACACTCTGCTGCTCGTGGAGCTCCGCGTCGTGCGGCAGAGGTTTTAGCACTTCGAGAAGTTCCGCATAGCGGAACTCCGCGAACTACGCCCAGGCTTAGTTCTTACAAAGCTGCGTCAGCCAGACTTTACGCAGGCCGGCATAAGCAGGGCAGGCAAAGAGCACATGCAAATACGATTCTACATATTTGGCACATTTGTGGCATTTATTGTTCCAGGTGGAAGACCATTTGGATGTAAAGCATTTCAGGGGCAAAGATCCTGATCTGAATTGGAAATAAAGTTTTTGGTCCAAAGGCTATTTAATGATATCCCAAAAGGGCTCAAGGCTCGGGCATGGTTTTATCTGTAGAAAAAGCCCCGAGAGTGAGGTGGGGTCATGGCGCCTAAACTCTTTATGTGCAACTATTTCCCAATAGGTTTCCTTGAGGCTGTTTTGTGATGGGAACGTTGAAGTAGAAGGGGAGTCCCACAGGTGTGATAAGCCCATTTTATTATTCAGACTTCTCAGATCTCGCAGCCAGCTGATTTTATGGAAACAATACAAATTGATGATATCCCTTAAGCCCTCAGTATATGCTGCCAGTTCCAGCGTACACCATATTCTACGCCAATATAGAATTGGACGTAGCCTGGCTAGATCCATCAGGGCTTTCCTGCCTAGATCATTCCTTAGGGGAAGGGTGGGTGTACTCTGTGGAAGACTGGTGATCGCACGCAAAAACGTATTCTCAGCGATAGTTAGCTGGGACAGGTTCTCTCGGCCCCACAGCTCAGCCCCATAGAGGACTGAGCTCACCACTTTGCTGTAATAAATTTGAAGTGCTGGACTAAGGGGCTTTGTCAGAGAGGTTTTGAGTTCCTTTCTGAGGGTGCCAGCTAACTGCCGATGTTTTAGTGCCATGACTTCGATATGTGGCTTCCACCTCATATCCTTCTGTAGTCTGATGCCCAGATAGACAAATGCATCAACCTGCTCCAGGGGAAGCCCATCCATCATCATTTTACTCTTAAAAGATCTATGCTGGTTAAAAGCCATGAACGTTGTCTTGGCGGCATTAATTTTAAGACCTCGCAGGAGACAGAACTCTTCATAACGATGGAGTGCACGCTGCAATCCACTCAGAGTTTTGGAGATTATCAGCGCGTCATTCGCAAACATTAGAAGGAGGATTTTTCTTCCAGCTAAGACAGGAGCGTCAGTGTGGGTGGCATCAAGGAAGTTTGCGACTCCATTTATAAACCATGCTCCAAGCAGAGAGCTTTTAGTTGAGTGGCAGCCTCAGTCCGACATTTGATTGGGTGTAATTCCAGAAGAGGGACACCCCAGTACCTATCCTCCTCCCTCGCTAGGTCGTTATCCTCACTATCAAGAGGTTCAAATGTTGTATTTAGATCCCCAACCACGACAGTTCCGGCTTCCCCTGGGAGGGTGTCTAAAAGCCCTCCTAAGGCATTAATAGTTTCGTATCTCCGCCCCCCACTCAGGCCCCTGGTGTATACATTTAGGATGACACTAGTTCCATATGGCCCAAGTGCCACCCTAATAGCAAGGATGTCGCTGCACTCTGAGGGTGGTGCCCTGATCTTGAAACCTATGTCCTCTCTTACCCAGATTGTGAGGCCCCCCCAGCGGGCGGCCCCTAGCACCCTGGGTTGCTGGGATGTAATTATTTAGGTAACCAAGATGGAAAAGTGGCTCTATGGACCAAGTTTCCTGAAAGGCACATATATCAAATTTTCCTGTAAAGTTATTCTAGTCAGGAGCATCACCCCTGTTCCTCACCCCCGCAATATTCCAGGATAGTATTGAAATAGTGCCGTGACGTTTGGCGTCTGTTGGTATTCAGCGCAACACTAGGGGATGTAGATCCTGATGTCTGATCTGGCTGGCTCCGGGCGCTAGCGGGGGATCTTATCTCTGTTAAAGGATTCCCTGTTGTAATTGGGGTATTGTGCCCACTGGTATGATCTATCGAGGCTGCCAGCGTGCTATGCACGGGGGGCGGGGGAAACCATCAATCTATCTCACTAAGTGTGAACACAGTTAGTTGAGAAGCAGCGGGACTTTTAAAAGTAGATTCTCTGGTCCCGCCAGTGGGACTATATTTGAGGCTGATATTGGTTTTAAAAAGATGTTGAGTCCTTAGGTCATAAGCTACCAGACTCTCGACCAAGTCATGGTATGTTAGGGTAAGGGCAATAGCATCCGTGTCAATCCCCAAGGTAGAGTGCCTTCTAGCCCCGACTATATCACCCCCTATTAAGGATCGGCATCCCCTCACTCGCCGGATCCAGTGAATAGATTTGTTAATCAGGGATGCCGTATCTTCTATGTATGGTCCGGGTGCAGACTTGGGTACGTTGGTCAGGTATATTGTCCACTTCCGCGCTGGGGTGGTGCCACTGCCATGAGGAGGGGAATGCCTATTGACCTGAGGGAATGGGATGCTTGTTTGGGGGACCTGCACCTGAAAATTGTGATGGATGCCCTATTAGGTTTGTCCCCCTCACAAAGTATTTGGAGCATGATGGACTCCCTTGGCCCTCCCTTGGTTTGTACTGCTGCCACTACTGCCAGCAACATCTCTGTTTGGGGCCTGAGGTCCCCCTGACAATAGTTGCTGGTTATCTGACACACCCAGGTCATATACCATGGAAATGGACTTAGATCCTAAATTATCCTTTAGTAATTGGACATCGTTATGTAACTTACTGAAGGATTCAGAGAGACGACCCACTACTGCCTTGAGTGCTTTGATTTCTTCTGTCAAATCATGATTTGAGCTATTAACGATCTCGCAGCTGGCGGCTCACTACATGTGCGGTTTGTGTGTGTGTCTGCAGTTTCACTGAGATAGTCAGCTTTTTTCCTGGTGCGAGGTACAGGGCTTGTGAATGGATGTGCCTTTCTTTTGTGTCGTTTTTTCACCTTTGGACTCCCTTTTAGTACCTCACTTCTTACTTTGGTAGGCTTATCTAATGCATCTGCATTGTCTGCATTTTCTGAGAGTGGGGCGTAGGTATTACTGCACTGGAAGACAGAAATGTTGACTACAGGCGCTGCCCGTCTGTAACTGTATTTTCAACCCTGCTAGGGCTTGGGACGGCTGTTTGGGGTTTCCTATCTTTCGCTCTGTTGGAAGATAAGGAGTTGCAGCCATTAAAAATACTATATATAGGACTTCCAAAGGTCTGTATACTGTGAGTTGGGGTGCAAGATGTATTGGGTTCAAGGAGGCCTTCGCATTCAGACAGGAGACTATCGATGTGGTTCAGTACCCCACCCTCCCCCATCTTTATCACCCTCAATAATGTTCATGGCCATTTTGCTCTTCTTCCCCATCTTTTGTTTTGCAGCCTTCGGGCCCTCCTCATTAGCCTTGCACTTTCCCATTGTGGGACTAGTACACAGTGTTCAGGGATGTTGCTCACAGAAAGGCCCAGACAGATGGTATGACAAGGTTACCACTATATAGGCAAGACGAATGATCAAACAGTGCCTTAGTCCTCGGGAGAACAGTCAAAATATTGTAATGGCGTGAGTAGCAGTAGTGCAAATATCAGGCGGGTGGCCGAGCCCAGCCTCATCCGGGCTCTGATGGGCGCGGGAAAACCACGTTGGCGCCTCCTGGCGCGAGTGCTGTTGGGGGATGGAGTCCCCGGTGCGTGCAGCAATGAAGGGCTCCCCAGCCCAATATTAAACGTAAAAAGTTCTCGAAGTGAAAGCTAGACTGCTTAAACTTTATAGCAGCTTAATGTCTTGCACAGTGCTAATTAGTCCCAATGTTCGATTATAATAGCACTCAGTGCAGTTCTCAGCTTACACGCTACTAATGTTTATAGCCAAAATTGCAATGAGCTGCTATTACAAGAAATACATCTTTCTTGTGCTGTGCCGGTTTTAGCTAATCGCGTAGAGTTTCCCAAAGGAAAAAAAGTATTAACAGTAAAAACACATCCGAAGTGTTTACTAAAGGTTAGTTTTGACCTTTGCCCAGATGCTTTTGCCTGTTTCAGCGTTAGGCGCGCATTGTGAGCATATTCGAGATGGGCGCTTTAATTCATCTGTGCTTTCTTTACAGGTACCACAGTAGCAGAAGGCGGCACAGTGGAAGCGATGGGAAGGCCAGGATCCTGAGTGCAGACTGCAGGAAGGAAGCCATTGTGAAGGGAGGAATGCAGCCGCCCCGAGTGTCTAGGAACTGGATTGAGCCAGGTAAGTGGTGCTGTCGGTCCAACGAGGCTTGTACCACACCAAATCGCCTTGTCGCAGACTTAGCCCTGCCACCGTAGCAGCCATTTTTCCGATCCTTGGTCTGCGTGAGACTAGCCGCACATAGCATCTCGGGATTGGTCCAGAGAATTACTAAAGCTCAGGAGTCAAGGTAGCACAGCAAACAGTGCTAATTCAGGAACAAGGATAGCTATAGTTCAGGAATAAATTAATAACTAAAGCTCAGGAAACACTAGAAACAAGGGTCGGTCTCACCGGTTCACAGCTACAATGACCAACCTTGGCCTGAAGGGTGCTGGGCTTAAAAGAGCTCACAGTAATCACATGCATCAGGTGTAAGCAGGCTAGCAGAAGCCAGCCAAAGGTGAGCTGAATTCCTTCACCCATCCTTGGCCTGCAGTGGTGTAGACAAAGCAGTGAGCAGGGAATTCTAGGTAACAGAGTGTCAAACATTAGCAGGCTGGCTTCAAGCATGAGCAGGCTGGCTTTCACAAAACCTGGCATGGATTGGAAATGGATGTCAATTCTCAAATAGTGTCCAAATGCCTGGAAGTCAGGATATGCATGCAGGGGAGTGTCTGGAAGCATATTAGAACACTGGAAAGCTCCACAATTTGGCCCCTGTTGGTGGGCACAAGAGCACAGGGAATGAATTGTGACAAGTCCTGCTTGAAGTCATAGGCCATAAGTGAACAAGTGAGCAACAAAATAATGGAACGGATTGATAACTAGAGGGATTCTCAGCGACCAAGATTAACCAATGCATTTCCATCCTTTTATTGTTTGTTGTCCAGCTGAGTTGACCTTACTGGTGTGGGTCCATATGAACCTGGGCAAGAGTCTGCTATACCAAAACACTGATGAGGCCTTATAGGCCAAAGCATAACTGGGGTTGCTTGTGAAGAGAATGTGCCTAATGGAGTTCAAAATTGTGTGACATTTTCACAATAAATCACACAATCCCATTAAAAATTCACAAAATTATGTGAGTATTCTATGATCAGAGTGAAATGTGAAGTGCTAGTCTCTTACAAGCGAATGCACACCGGGCGTGAAAAGGTTGTGTGAGGTGCCAGCAGGAGTAAGCAGAATATACCCCTTGACAAGGTTTTTTCTGTATTAACTACTTTCCACTGACAAAAATTATGCAACCTTGTGAAATGTGAAATATCTTGAAAATTTTGCTAAACACAAAATTCTGAATTCTTCTGGCTTAATTTAAATATAACCCATGCCTAGATGTAGCTTATCATCTTGGGTTGGGCTATTCTTTTTTTGGGGTGGGTCAGAACTGATTACGTATTTAATCTCCATCTATAAAGGCACAGACAAGCAGAAACCTGATGACTGGAAAGCAAGGGAAATTGTTTCCCATTGTTTATGATTATTCAACACATTTCTATCCATCACTTATATGAGCTCTGTAAATGAGAGGTGGGCGCATCTTGCGTAATTTGCTGTGGCGTAATTATGTGTAATTACCCCAAAGTTACGCACACAGTAATGCAGTCTTATGCGAGGAGCATAACCCATCACTTAGCGCAATTGTTTTTAGAGCAAAAAGGCATGCTTGCGCCCAGCGTAATACAAATTTGGTCCAGGCGTACTCTGTACGAGTCACTGGAAAAGGTCTGGATTGTCCAGTGATGGTCCAACGCTCAGTAGATACATGCAAATCATACTTATCTTCAGTGAAGAGACCTAATATGTGTCTAAATTGGTCTGTGTTTTTAAACAAAAGAGATGCGACCTAACAAGAATGATTTTCTTATTGCTATCCCTCTTTTGTTATGGAATAGAAAAACTAAACATTGATGGAACAGAATTCTATACAGAGAAATTATCAAGGATTAGATGCAATTCAAGATTACAATTATGTCATTGAGAAGCCTGCCATGGATCCCTGCCCCAAAGTGTCAGGTCAAAACTATGTAACACTATGGGTCCTGTTCACAAACTGCATTTTATAGTAGGTTTAGAAGGACTACAATACAGTTGTACAAAATGCTGTTCACACATCTAAGAGTGTAAACACCTCCACCACTCCTATTTTTTCATGGGAGATTCTCACATATATAAGTTTACTACTTAGGGCTCTATTATGATGTGATTCGGAAAGCCTCTGACCTCAGGTCGGAGACCTTCCAACTCACTTCGTCGGTTTCACTTCCGACCACCTAATTACAATCTAGGTGGTCAAAAGTGAAACCAGCCGGTCATTCCAGCTGGATTCCGACGGGCTCCAGAAGCCCATCGGCCAGTCGAAGAGCGCAACATAATCCCATACGACTGCATTTCAGCCGTCTGATTATGATGTCGGTTTCCAACAGGCTTTCCATGCCGGGCTTTACAACATAGAAAGCCTGTCGGAAAGCGACATTGGTGGCCCCTAGCAGCGCCCCCCTTTTTTAGCGGCCTCCAAGTTGGGTCCGAGGGGGCCCCCCTGTAAATCCCTGCCACATTTGTCAGGCACCGTGAGGTGCCTGCCACAGGGTGCAGGGATGTACCCAAAACTCCCATTTCTCGATGGGAGCTTGTGGCACAGCCGGGTTTAAGGCCACAGCACAAGCTCCTATAGAGAAATGGGAGTATGCAACCGCACCATGTGCAGTCGAATTGTAGTTGTAGTGTCGGGACCGCCGACCGGAGTTCGGTCAGTCCTGAGACCGCAACGGTGCCGGTCGGAGGCAACTCCGACCGACATCGTAATCGAGCCCTTAGTAGTAAATGTGGTAAGGACCAGGGTGAGTGATTGAAAAATTGGCTTTTGTATGCATCAACATGGACGGAACCCCTTTGTTAACCGGTTAGCGGATTTCACAAAACTGCGGAGGAACATTGGTTCTCGAATTAAAGGTTTGAACTAATATGCATCAGGAAGACGCTTATAGAAATATAGGATATGGATATTCCACCAGTGCATAGTAGGAAATCCCACAATAGGAGAGGTCCCCTAGGGATCATTCAATATTGCGCCAGCAGTTTGTCTGCACTGGAGGAGCACACTAACTTTCTATATCATAAAAGATGCTTCAGTCTCATCTGTTAAACAAAAAAACAGAGGTTCCTGTGGACACTTAATGATTGATATTACAATATATATATCAGCGCAGTCGCAATAAAGTGGGGGTACATAGATGTCAGAGAAAAAAATGACATGTAACACAGAGTGTGTAGAGAAACAAGGTATTTTTTATATAAATTCACATTTGTTATAGAATTCCAGTGCGAAGTGTCCCAAGTGAAAAAGTGAAACCTATCAATATGGATTGTGACTTTTTGTGACATAAAAAACAAGGTTTCAATGTTTATACAGAAACGACCATTCAATGGATACACAATACATGTTAGCAGCCTCCTAGTATAATAGTAGGAACTGAGAATTGGTTCGCTTCAAGTTGTCGACGGCGTTTCGACCCAGCTAACAATGTGGGGTCTCATCAGGACCTATCAGTGTAGGGACACCTGTGGATGACTGACAGTTAGTGTAGTGACCACTTGTGGGAGTGAAGGGTAGTAAAGGATACTCACATAGGGCCCAGCCGGGCACCTATGGAGGGGAGGGTACTGGCAATCAATAATATCCGATGGTATGCTGGTTACAATTCTATATCCAGAAGGCGGTGTCGCGTGGTTAAACGAGGCCTGAGATAATTGGGCGGCCTTTGGTTTACTGCGGTAAACGTCAATCTGTTTCCGTTGTAGAATCAGGTATTGAATAATTTTCAGATAGTCCAATGTGGTGTCCAGAATCAATCTGCAGCGGAAAAATCTTGCCGTGATATAAGGGAGAACTGCACTCGTCTGTCTCTGTTCGAGTAATGTCGGTCTCATCTGTGCCCTTGAATATCATCATAGCTGAGTTTATGTCAATGTCATTTTTTTGAAAGCCACCCCCACAAGTCACCTCTGAAGTATCTTAATTAGTGTGGTCCTGAAGAAGGTGTTTGGATAAAAGCAATTTCCACACCGAAACGTGTGTTGCCCATTTTTAGAAGTGAACCCAGCCCACAACACTACAACGGCTATAAGAGAAACACCTTCCCCATTGTCTTACTTTCTTTGTGTATGTGTGATAGTGCTGGGAGGGGGTATGCAAGAATTGTATGATAGGTATGTTTGCAATATGTATGAGTGAGTGCAAGATTGGGTTCAAAGTATCTTTCTGGTAGTATGTATTGTGTTTTTAGTTTAGTCTTTGTTAAACAAATGCTACATTTCAAGTATTGGTGCACTGAATAATAAAATATTGTAAAACAATGGATTTATGAAAATAATACATGTATTGATGATACTAAGTAGAATAAAAATGACAAAATACTTTAAATTAAAATTATTTTTATATAAAGTATATATGAGGTGTAGTGTTTTCATGGTCAGAACACACGGTACTATTTAGACATAACAGAAAAAAATACAGGACAAGTGGAATTTCTCCTTTATTTAATTGAAAAGTAGGGCATACCTGCTACAAAAGGAGTAAGGTTTTGAGATTTAGAGAGGAGTAAGGAGAGGTTAAGAAAAAGTTAAGGAGGGGTTTATGTAGGGATAGACACCCATCCACAAAAGAGTATGCCATTGCTTTTCATAAACTGCACTCCTAACATTATTATAGACAATTCAATTCAATTCAGAAACTTTATTCTGTTTATAGAAAATAAAAAAATTAAAGTACACAATAAAAACAATACAATTAATAAATAGCTTAAAATGATACAAAAACTCATGTGTGAAAGCCCGTTCCCAAAGTCAGTAGCCAGTGACATTTGTAATATAGCAGCATGGGATCCATCTCTTCAAGGCTGGCCAGGGCCTATATAGCATTCCAAAGTTGTTAATAGTCCTGGTCGCCAGGACCTCACGTTGCTCATTCAATGCAATTTAATCGATTAGTCAAGTGTCATTATTGTCAAGCAATTCATGGGAGATAGATTTATACAGTAGCCTTATAAGTTAAGGCTTCCAGATGTGCAAGGTTTTTCCTTCTTCCCAGAGCAGATGTGATGAATGCTATGACAGATAGACAGATATTCCCATTTTCCAAAGCACATAAATAGTTAAAAGCATCCTGGTAGTAAATATAGTTGCCAGTTTTAAAAATTGGCACTAAGAAACGTTTCCTAAGATCCTTATAAAGACTGTAGAATAAAATAAAGTGCATTGTGTTTTGACTGGTTCTACCATCTCATGGGCATTTTGGAAGGTTGTCAGTCCATGCCCCAATTTTTGGAAAGGCAACCCTTAAATGCAATATTCCTAAGCGTAACCTGGTGAGGTAGAACCTGTGTTGTGTAGTTCCTATATAACCTATACAGGATCTGCGCGTTTTGGATAACATAAACTGTGGGATTGGTGGCAGACTGATTCCGTGCACCCCCACCGGATAGGTTAGCCTATCTGTATTCTAGCTCACAGTGCCACTATAATCTCCTCTTACCAAAGAGAGAATAGATTCTGGCAACCTCAGAACATGACAACCCTGATCCCTCAGAATCGTGGAAACAAAATGCTACCTTTCGCTCAGTCACTTGTGCTCACTTAGTTTGTCTCAGAGAGATACTAAGAATAAACAGGATGGGCGTTTTCAATAAGAATTTAATTAACAGTTGTTATTCTAGTGTAGAATATATGAGCTGCAACAACCATTAGACAGTAGCAGAGATATATGATTGGCAGTACTACGAAAGTAAAGGGATGGTATAGTTCTACCATCTTGCAGAAATCATGAATATATACAAGTACATAAAACACATGATAAAAAGTGCGTACTCCTACGATATCTCCCTAACTAGATGTACCTAAATGTACCTAGCATCTGTGTAGGTGATATGCCAAGAATCCCTCTAGGATCTAGTCATCCCCATTACCTGAGAATGAGAGAATATGGGACCCCGTCCTGGTCTCGAGTTGGACACCCCGAGAGGGATGTTAGACCACTGCAAGCTGGAGAGTCTGCATGCAGGAACCTCAGCGTCTCTGGTCAGTGTGTCAGCCGGGAAGTCTCGGTCTCCTCTATCGTCCTAAGCAAGATGTGCTGTATATATACCCATAGGTATCTCCAGGTGTCCTACCTTGCTGTGTTACTGTGTCGGCCTAAAGGATGACGTTGGGCCTGAACTTTATACAGAGATATTATACAGGAGATGGTAATCCTACTGTTAGTCCTGCTGTGCTTCCAAGAAGCCTCATGCATAATGTATGAGAATCGAACTAGGGAAAAACCTGCGTTCTGAATGCAGTGTCATATCTAGGTAAAAGGTCAGTACCCAAGAACCATTATGTGTGTAATGTAGGGAAGAATATAGGTAAAAGGTTACAATGTTACCTTCCCCTATATAGGGTACCTATATGGAATATAACACCCACTCCTCTTCCGACTGGACGACATATGTAACTTATTACCATACTACTAGGCTAACTAGATATTGGTACACATATTGGTATAGATTTATAAAAACATTGGTTTTGCCAAAAATGTTTAAAAACCTCTAAAATTTCTAAAAAGTTTTAAAAAATGTTTAAAACTAATGCAAGCCATAGCTCTAAAGTGTCCACAATTATAGTCCGAAGCACTATAAGCATTAAAAAGCCATGTATGCCCAAAAAATTAAAGGAATGTCAATTTTGTTTTTGAGTTCCAAATTTGAGCTTATTTAAAAAAGGGCGAATTTCTTCCCAGCACACGACGAGCCAAATGAGTCAAATGTTTATGTGTCCTGGCTGGTAGACGCAACATTTCCGTTGCTTGCTTCCACCGTAGACGGCCCCTATAACACCTCGCAGAGTATGTCAATTGAGTACAGATAATGTTCCACACTGTCCGCAGCCGGTGCTGGGGCAGCCTGTGCACCGTCCAAAGCCTGGGTGTCAGTGGAGGAGCCGGTGTTCATACCAACAGGTGCAGTTACTACCTGCGGAGGCTCAAGGAATGCCGCCATCAACATTGGAATACGCTGAGGACACTGCAGAACATGGGCCGTTATCGGGTCCAGTAACGCATTCACGTCCGGTTGCGCACATGATGGGAGTGTCAAACACAGGTCTAACATGCATTCTTCTCCACAAAACAGGCATCGGAGGACAGGTAAGATGCAGTCCATCCAGACTGGTCGAAATGACAAGAACCAAGATGCACTTAGTTCTCTTAGGCGAGGCGTGCCCAGATGTTGTACCATGCGGTCAGGGTATTTACGTTCCAGGAGTGCTTTTTCCATCTCCTTGGTAACTGGGACGTCCATTGCGTAGCAAATATAAAACAATCAGGATACTTGCTGCTAGGAACAGGATGAGCGGAAGTCCTCCAAAGATGCTTCCAAATACGGAGTGTACGAAGTTTGGGATAACTCCAAGTACCATCTGAAAGGTGCTCAGAAGTCCAGAACCTATGGTCTTAAATAGGTGGACTATGCCTGTCGTATCAGACATGTTAAAGATATGATTTACCATTTCTGCAAAATGGAAAGGACAGTTTCTATGAATAAGCGCCTGTATCTCTGCCGAAGACCTTGCGATCTGGAGATCAAAAGTCTCTCGAGCGGAGGTTAAGGGCACGGACTTCTGTAGAAGCATGGCTTTCATTCTGCTTAGAGTATCAAACCGTATTAAAGAAATATTCAGTGAAGGCCATAATGGCACCTCCCTGCCTGTATGTGTCGGTGGAAACAATACTTGCATACAACAAGTAACCCTGGAGCTCACAGTTACCAGATATGCGATGCCCGGAAGCATTCCACAGCAGCCTTGACTGTTCAGCATCAAGTAACTCCCATTTAAAAGTAGCCTGAATGCTGGAGTAATCACTGCAGCTGGGGCACCCCTCAAATGGCAGGATAGGTTCGCTACAGAACCATTACAAGCCCCGTGCAGCATTATATCCTGGTATATGAGCGATCCACTTAAAGCGTTCTCACAGTTTGTACCGCTCAGAAACACTTCACGATCCCCACTCCGGCATCAAAATCTGTATGGTAATACCCATGATTCCTTAATGTATTCCTTACCCATTTCGTCATATCTGCCTACTTGCTTTTGTTCAAGGCAATACTGAAACTGAAAAGTAGTGACCAGTAGAGTTATGTGGCCATGGATTAGCCATTCTGTGGACGGTGATTCTGCCACTGTAAATGCTAATCCATCCAGTTTTTTGATACGCAGCATTGTATATTTTGCTCCCCTTTGTGCCATTTCTATCTGTTTATCTGTTAGATTGTATTCAGAAAACAGAGACGTACTGTTGATATAACGCCAAGGCACGTAGCCTGCACGCAAAGATTGCAGCGTCCAGCTTAATAACATAATAGAACGTAACTGTGATTGCCCGTGTTGTAATATGGCCAAATCTTGTTCTAGTATGTCTATTGCAGAAGACACAATGTTGCCTAAGGAATATATCCTGGAGGTCAATGTAGTTAACCCATTGTCTACCACTGCTAGAGATTTTTCTAGATTTATACGGTATATTTCACGTAACCTCTCTGCGGCCTCTTGTTGTGATATTTTCCATATTTCATTGTAGACAGCATAATAGAAACGTTTCTGACGTGGCTTCCTGGGACCTAGTAAAAAATCCCTGAGATCCACATCCTGTGACAGTAAGGATAAGTGTTGTTTCACCTTTGTGAGTGTTGAGGTTTTTAGCCAATCAAGGCACAACTTCCCAACACTGTAGGATGTCACTACCCCAGGATGTTGTCTCTGTACATAACGTGGATCTGGCCTATAGATACTAAACCCTTCGGTTTTACCCATGAATCTTGCCTGACAACTATTAGTGTCTGTGGGCCAAATTAACCATTTTTTCCAATCGGGGTCTGATCTGTTGTATTGTATGATGTCATCTACTGTAATCTCTTCCTGTGATGTTATGTTACCCTGGGTGTGTGATGGAGTCGGCATCCAAGGTGTGTTCAAGTCTTTGTTCTTGGCTAGTCCAAGACAAGACGTCTGTTGCACTGTCACGTTCAAAAACATGATTAGCTGAGGAATGAGGCATGCTCTAAACAAAGCTTCTGTTCCCTGAACTTGCCATTCTCTAGTACCCCAGACCCAGACTGATTTTAAGTCTATGGTGTCTTTCCATAAGTCGAAACCTTGTTCAGACAACTGGGCAATAAAGGAAGCAGAGTAAATCTGTTTGGTGTTTGTCAACATATTTTTCTGTGCTGATGCTGGTGCAACCCTATAGTAAGATGAGGCTGGGTCAGACATATTAAACCCTGATAAATATGGAAACTTTTGTGTAAATGTTTTTGAACTGCCTTTCGGCGGTGTTGGACAATGTTCCCACTGGTGGTATGTGAACACAGGTCTAGGATTTTCAGATTCATGCAGAAAGTGATGACCATAGTGTTGATAACAATACATACTTTCGAAATGTGATGTGCTTTCCAATGTTTCACTATTAGAAAATGCAGCAGATTTTTCCAAATCAGACAACATGTTATTAACAGTTTCAAAATCCCAATCATCGGAAAATGTACTTGAGATAATGATATCACTCAACGATATTTTAAATAAATGAGGAATTCTTAAAATTTCGGTTGGACCAAATATATTGAAATCAACCTTGTCCCAAACTATACCATCAGGTATAGGGACTGCTGTAATGTTCACTGATGACAAGTCTCTTTGTTCTCGATGAGATGCTAGGTGTGGTTTTAAAAGTAAGTTCACCTTTTGGGCTGCAGAGCTTTGTCGAAGGTATCTTCCATTAACAAGCATACTAAAAACTATTACCAAGCCTACCCAGAAAAGAAAGAAAAGTATCCTGGTGATTACCCATAGTTCTACCCAAGGTGATACCAGGTAAGTCTTTTTAAGAAAGTTCAGAAAGTCTTTTACTTGCTCCTTGCGTGATTTTTTGGCTGGCGTTTCTGGTTCGCTTGGATCCAAAGAAAACGTATCCAAGTTTATGAAGTAGCCAGAAGCAGTTCGATCAATTGTTGATATTGCATCAGGATTTGTAGAAATCGTAGTTTGCTCTCGTTGAGGCATGTTGATGTAAACATCTGTGTTTGGTCGAATAGAGAGTTGTCTTTCATTTTGAGTTTGATTTTGAAATTGAACATCAGGTTCAAGAGGAACGAGTTCCATAGCATTTTTGCATAGTCCTTCATTCGGTGCAGGGGATGCTTCGAACGTGATGAGTCTTTCCGTTTGAACTTCTTGGATTGTAGCGAGAGGAGGGCGTCTGCTACTTTGGAGTCCACGTGGCCTACGACTCAGTATCGGCCACATAGTGTGGTTTGATTAGGTCGATTGAGACAAATCTTTTCTCCTTTTTTCCGGCAAGAGGCGGTAGAAGTACAGTTCTTGTTCCTTCAATTGCTAGGACCAGTACAGGCTTTCTGTATGATGGCCCAAATTCTTTCTTGTCTGCTATCTTTTCTCTGACCAGATCCCCGACTTTTGGGATCCAGACAGTTCTTGCCGTGACTGATTTGACTTCCCCAGTGGCGGTCTGCTTCAGGTGGACATTACTTTGTTGTGTCCTGGTTTCATTTAGATCCTGTAAAACAGCCAAATGATCATGGATGTCAAAAGGTTTTTCATCCGCCACTGTGCCTTCACAATCATGATCAGGTACCCACATTCTTTTCCCAAATAGGACCTCATATGGAGTGACCCTCCCCTAGAGAACTTCTTGGCATGTTGTTATTAGATATTTTACCCAACTTTCACCCGTGCCTAATACTCTAGCTGTTAAAGATTGCTTTAAGTCCCGGTTTTTTCTCTCCATAACCGAATTTCCCTTGGGATGGTACGGAGATGAGTACCGCAATGCTACACCCAATCCTTGCATGGCCTCCTTGTAAGCCCGAGAGCTAAACGCAGGGCCCTGGTCAGAATGTAATGTGCCAATTGCGTATGTCCCTATAAAGACTCGCAAATCTTTGATAACAGTTCGAGCGTCAGCCGAGTGTTGGGGCCACACCCATAGGAATCTTGAGCAGGAACCCACTGCAACCATGATATACCTGTAAGCCCCATCTCTTTGTAAGGGGCCGCAGTGGTCTAAATAAACACACGCTAGTGATTTGTCAGATATTAACAGCGGTGTCTGAGCTGGACGTGTACGGTGGAACCTTTTATCTGCTGGCAGATGTCGCATTTCAAGACATAGTCTTTAGTCTGCTTTGTTAACCCAGGCCACCAGTAGCGTTGTTTCAACAAAGAAACCGTCGCCGTCACTCCTGCATGTGCAGAACCTATCCCTTTGTGCGCTGCTAGAATTAAACCTAACCTACGATCCATGTTTGGAATTACTCTATCCCCCACTCCAGGAATCTGAGCAAATGGAATGTTATTGGCATCTAACTTGTAGGAGTACTTGAGTGGAAACCTTTTTGGTACTGCTCCGCTGTTTTTGCGACAAGCATTGATAGCTAGTTTTAGAACGAGTGATTGTGGCTATGGAAGCCGTGCGTACAGCCCCCTTTGCGGCTTCATCAGCCAATGAATTCCCTTCAACGTGAACGCCATCAAGCTGATGACTCAGTGTATGTATCACGTGAGCCCTCAGCAGTTCGGTTTTCAACTCCACTACCTGTTCCTATAGCATTTTATGCTTAATTGTGCCACCTTTTGCATCTTTGAACCCATTTTGAACCCAGTGCTGCAAATATTCATTATATGACTGCACACAGTAAAAGGAATCGCACACAATTAGTGTGGGGAGTTCTCGATCCGTATTCACCAGTGCCAGTATCAGCGCTTTTAACTCTGCCAGCTGTGCCGTGCAGTCTCCTAGAGACTGCGTTTTTGTGCAACTTGGGTGGGATTTTCCATCCCGCATGCGACCTTTACCGATTGCGCATGCTGCGCTATATTGTTACTTACTTCCTATGGCCGGTTGAGCAGATCCGCCAGTGTAAATTATATATTCATACTGATCTAGAGGCATTATTTTGTTTGGCAGAGGATATTCTTGTTCGTATTGCAGGAATGCTTGTGTCTTTAAATTTGGGTCGTACCTGTATTCTACATCTGTTGCAGTGAGAGAATTAGTCCATTGTATGCATCTCGGATGTAAAGCTTTAGCATCAGGAACGCTTGCCTTTGTCGCAGCCTCTAAGGCTGGAACCGGAGTCACTACTATTATTCGTTTCCCCTGAGCCAGTGCTCTTTCTCTCACTACAGAAGTCTGTACCCCTGTCAGAATCTTTTTCTGCAGATGCGAAGCACATCTCAGCATTTGTGTACAAATGTGATTTGTAAGCAATTGGTACTGTCTCACCTTCATTATATGTTAGATCAGTGTACCCAGATTGACCCGCGACTATACGGATCACCAGGTTGCGTACGTTTACGCGTGTCTGTAAGTGTTTGGAAGCTATCATGTCAGCTTGTAAGGAACGAAGTGTTTCTGTATGTTCCTGTATCCATTGTTTTACTGAAAAATCAGGCTTTATTAAATCGTAGAAAGGTTTTACTCTTTCTGCGTAATCCAAAATGTATGTTCTACCAAAATGTAGGAATCCCAGAATTGACTGTAAATTTTTCAATGATTTTGGAGGTTGGAGCAGCGCGCATTTCTAAAAAACAGGACACTGAGGAGGGCAATTTTTGATTTTTTAAAGTTGAATTTGTAGCCCTCAGATGCAAATTCCCAAATTATGGTATTCACTCTGTTCAAGTGTACCTCTAGGTCATCGTCCGTTAGATAAATATCATCCACATAGGACAATGCCTCTTCATCCAAATTTTGAAGTAACTCAGTTACTCTGGCCAAAAACAACCCCGGGCTGTTCTTATACCCTTCGGGGAGTTGACAAAATTGACGCTGTGAACCTAGCGCTGAGAATGCTGTTAGATACCTTCTCTCAGGTGCTATGGATTGGCAGAAAAATCCATTTGAGATATCAAGTGTTGTTTTATATTTTTTCTGCACAATGTTATTCATTAATGCGGCACTGTGTGCATTTTGAACTGCAAATGTCTTAGTGCAAGTGTTTAAATGTCTATAATCTAAGACTAAACAATATGAATTGTCAGGTTTCATGACAGGAAACAAAGGATTGTTCATTGGTGAGGTGCAAGTTTCAATCACCCTCTGGTATTCAAGTTGATCTAAGATCTCCTTGACCTGTTTTTTAGCTTCTTGCTTTATTGGATACTGCCTCTGTGCAGTCGGAGTATTTTTTAAAGGAATTATGTGGTGGGTTGAATCCTCATCCCATCCAACATGGTTTTTGTATAATGCCGGAGCCTGGGCTACCGCCCACTCCTGCGCATATGTGTGTTGTAAATGCCTGGGAATATGGTCTGAGAATGCCGGAAGAATTACTGTTTCTCCTTTAGGGCAATCCATGATGAATGCTGGCTGCCAATCTTGTTCAGCTAATAAGATATCATAGCCAAACGTCATGTTCTCCCAAAAGAGACCTCTCACTGTTCTACATTTGTCCCCCTCCATCTGGAGCGTTATTTCATATACTTTATGTGGAACACCTACCCTAGTATCGGGGGTTTCTACTGTGATATAATCATTCAAGTCCACTGTCACCAGAAATTTCTTCAGGTTCTGGTGAGCTATTGTTACTTCTGCCGCACTGTCTAGCACCGTCAGAGCCCATTCCCCGTTCAGTAGTCGAGTCCTCAGAATTCTGGGCATTTCTGATCTTTAGACCTGCAACTTTCTTCTTTTTAAACTGTGGCTTTTGCTTTGGTTTTTCTTCTTTTTTAGAAGTGTAATCTTGAGCGTGCTGCTTGTCTCTGGACTTTGTACGCTCTTCTTGTCTTCCTGACCGTCCTTCCCTCTCGGAGTTTTTCGATGAACCCTGAAAGGAACGAGAGGAACGTGTATCAGTATCCTGATACCTGTCAGGTTTCCTAATATTATCCCTATTCCTGAGGTTATACCTCTTTTCGGAGGGCTCCTGTGGAGGAGATCTACCTCTGGATTGAGATCTGTTTCCTTTAAATTTTTGTTGTTTTTTATTGTCCCACTTCTTCTTTGTTGAAGCATGTGTCTGCTTAGAAGTGTCCTTTTCAGGACCACCCATCAGTTGTGGTCTTAAAGCTTTCCCACCGAAACTGTCTCCGCAGTTTCAATTATTTTTGGTAGTTCATGTTCCTGATCTAAAGGACTGAACTCCCTTAGACATTGGCGGATAGCCACTGAAGCTGCTTCCCCTTTAATATTAGCTAATATTATGGCTGATACCTGGGCATAGTTACCTAGTAACTTCATCCCTAAGTTTAGGGCAGGCTCTGCTCCGTACTCATTTTGTATTTGTCTCAATACATCAGGTACTACTGCTAATGACGGGATACCATGAGTTCTGGTATAAATGGCAGCAAAGACTGTACCCCAAGTGGTACAATCCTCTACTTGTGGTGTTATCCCCATGGGCAAGCAGATTGTTAGCATTCTGTGTTTTTCATATGGGATAGTATTCGGGAATACTGCCTCTAGCTGAGTTATTTTCTGAGCTACCCAGAATGGCATTTGTTCACGTTTTGTGGGCATTTTACCCATTACCCCATGTAATGTTTGTGGTGTAATTTTAGTTGCTGTACCCTGAATTTGAGTTCCATTAGTTGCAACTATTGCTGGTTGGACTGTAAGTGTCCTCATGACGAATTGCGTCAAGTTTCTGTATATTTTTATTAAATCTTTGTGTTGTGTGAGTAAGTCTCCTGGCGGCATTGTTTCAATGTCAGGACGTGGTGTGTAGGCCGCTAATATCGGCCATGTTGCCCCTTCTCTTCCGAGTGGGCTGAGTCTTACTCTTCTTCTTATGTGGGGTAGGGTGCCTTTAAACCAGTATAAGTGTTCCTGGTACGTGAGCGGAACTTCAATGTCCTCGAACAGACAATATTCCGCTGGGGCATGTCCTTCTGTGTAGGAGTGAAATGTTTTGTTCTTGCATTTGCTGCTGGGAATGTAACCCACGAATAAAATACCTCTGTTCTGTTTGATTCATGTGCCTCAATCACGAAAACTACTATGCCACCCCTAGATGATAAACCATGCTCTAGCAGTCTCAGGGTGACTGTATTTCTAAAGTTTGGTGCAATTTGTATTGCATCCTCATCTACCTCCTTGTCTGAGAGGGGCAGTGCATGTTGCAGTGGGTCTAAGACCTGGTTAGTCATTGTTCTTAGAATACCAAAATAGTTTTTCAAGGGAACCAAGATAAGGTGTTTTGCACAATTTTAGGAACACTGTGGGGCATATTCTCAAGGACACATCGCCGAGTTATCAGCACTTTACCGCAGCCGAATCCGCGATAAAACTATCGCCCCATTCGCAAGCTGGTGCTAACAGCCCATAACACCAGTTTACCTGCAAAAGCAGTTGCAGAAAACATCACCACAGATGACCCCGGCAACTAACGCTAATGAGATGCAGAGTAGGCGTTCCCGTGCAAAAAGCAGCGACAACACCACTCCACAACATTCTCAACGACCAGCCCGATCTGCGATAAGACCACAAAACATGCGATAAGGCGCGTTAGCAGCAGGAAATTAACACCTGCTCTGACCTGGTGTAAAGTCGGACGACAACCTGCACCAGACAAGGGAGCACAGCCCATAGCCACACATGAAGAACAACAGATGCCCTGGAGCAACCCATCATGCAGCCCGGAGCCCCAATAGGCCAACAACAACCAGGACCCCACCACCCCGACCACCCCCACCACAACCCCCCCAGGCCCTACCCCGCGCACCCCCCACATCACCCCCCGGGACAAAGATATCGCACATCAACTCCACGAAACCATGAACCAAACAAATCGCCTGAAGTCACACAAGCAAAACACCCAACATACATGTGTGTTCGGAAATGAGGGAAATCATACATCCATATCATAATATCCAAATAACACATTTATTACAGAACATAACAAAAACTGAAAATCAGAAGAGGCATGGCGGGTCGTCCCACGACATCCAGTAAGTCACAGCCTGCAAAACAGAAATCTGTATAAGAAGGAGTGCCATGCGCCCATCAAATCATAGAGAGAGAGCGAAAGAGGGAGAGAGAGAGGGAGAGAGAGGGAGAGATGGAGAGAGGGAGAGAGAGAGGGAGAGAGAGAGGGAGAGGGAGAGAGGGAGAGAGAGGGAGAGAGAGGGAGAGAGAGGGAGAGAGAGTGCCGACACTGCGGACCTATGCCCCACTGCTCACCTGCTGCCACCCGTGTGTCTCCAACCACGTGCCGGGATTCACAGCAGTCCCCCAGGTCCCTCATCTGAAACAGTTTCCAGAGACATGGATGTCAGAGTCCATACAGTTGCGCACGCCACCATCGCTTGCCCGCCCCTGCGCACACAGGCAGCTGCACCCCAGTCCCTCCCGACGTCCAGCGCTGAATGCCCGCCCCTGTGCAACCAGCCCTCACTGCTCACCTTCCGCCATCGGAGTGTCTCCAAGAGGGCCCACCACGTCCCGGAGGGATCTCCAAGCCCGGGGCCCGCAACCATGGCACCCTCCACATCATGCAGCCCGCACCGCGGGCCACCAGGTCACACACATGTTGCTGGGTCTTGATTTTGCAATGTAAGAGACCACATCTGTGGACACGGCATCATCGCAGGCTGCACACCCGCTCAGCGCTTGAGGTGCCACTAACTCTGTGAAATGCAACGCCACGTGGCGGGAGGCCCGCCCTGCCCTTTCCCAGGCCCACACTGCGGTCCAGCAGGACTCACACAAACCCATGCCAGTCCAGACCGCCAGGACGGCGCATCATCGCAGGCTGCACACCTGCTCAGCATTTCAGGTGCCCCTATCTCACTGCACCGCAAGACACCGTCCTGTGGCAGGATGCCTGTGCCTGCCGCAGTGTAGCCGGTGCCACCAAGTCTGTGCCCCGCTAGCCATGGACCCTTAATGATTGAGTCCCGTGGTGCGGACGCCATCATGTCACCCCTGGCACTGGGCAATGTGAGGTGGCAGGGCCCTAGGCCCTCATGCGTAGCTGGGAACTACACGGAAACACCCAGTTGTAGATTTGAAATGGCCTCCAGCACATGCACCAGGCCCTATTTATTGGCAGTGTCACATGTCCTGTGATGCCTGTGCTGGATGGGTGTGGTGTGGGTGTACACCAGCTGTGAGGGAGTGGCTGTGGCATGCTGACAACTAGACCTGTGAGCTGCAGATCCCTGCAGTGAAGACCTGGGACATGTAGCGTTGTCGTCGTCCCCTGTGAGCGTAAGCAGAGTGGGCTGCCCTGGCGTATGCCAGTCCAGCGTAAGGGTGTGAACAATGACCCCGGGGCTCTGGGCGCGGTTCCGTTCTGGGCTGGACAAGGAAGTGACTAATGGATGTGTCTCTGTTGTAGTGTCGGCAACCCCCGGCCCGTAACGGAAATGTGCCACCCTGTGACAGAAGTCCCACAACATGTGCAACATGGACTTAAGGGGGAATCACTGACCCTACATTCATCCATACTTCCACACTTGAAAGATAATAGACATGACACACCAGTGTGAATATGAATGTTTATTGCACATTCAAGGGAGTGTTGCAGCTGGAGCAGTACAGGGCCATGCCAACCCCACTCCACATTGTCGGGCCGTGTAGGGCCAGCCAGAGTCCTTCAGGGAGTGACCGGTACAGCAGGAGAGGAGGAGTTTAGTCGTAGTCTGATAGCTGTGTCATTGGTGACCAAACAGAATATGGCAGTCCATGTCGAGGTCCGAAGTGAGTGTGGCAGAGTGCATCGGGGGACAGTGGAAGGTGATGATGCAGAGGGAAGCACCAAGCAGAAACAGGCCACATGGCGGAGATGCATGCTACTGCGTCCTTCTGACCACGAAGTCAGATTCATCCGCATCCTCGTCCGCTGCTGTTGCCTGTCCCTCACATGTGGGTGGTGGTGTTATGTCTGCCGCACTGGGTGGCACTGACACATCAGGGGCCGGAGATGTGGATGGGGTGGTAGCAGCAGCATGCATCAGCGCCAGGCCTTGTGGCAGCAATGCCATGAGGGTGTTCCCTATGGCATGGAGGGACCCAGCTAGATCTCGCTGGTGTGCAGCCGTGGCAGCCACTCTCTCCGCCTGCGTCCACTCCATGTTCTCCATGATCCTCCGCATGTGTTCCAACTCCCGAGCGAGATCGCTGGAGGCACTTGGACTAGACAGTCGTTCCTGTCGCAGAGTCAGGACTCTAGCAATGTCAGCCATGGTTCGTTGGAGAGCATGGAGCGGACTGTGGGTGTCCATTAGGGACTGTGAGTGGTCCCTGATGGGACTTAGACACCCACGTATGGCGTCTAGTCTGGCTGCCATGCGGTTGAACCCCACCTGCACCTGTTCAGCCAGCTTCTCCTGGCACCACAACACACGGCGTTGGAAGGCCATGTGTTTGTCATGGGGGTCCTGGGAGGCGGCCGTGGTGGTGGGTGCTGCCTGCTGTGTGTACTGTGCAGGGGGTGGGTTCTCCTCGTGGCAGCTGGGCTACCCTGCTCCTGGAAGTGGGCTGCGGAGGCTGTCCACGAGCTGTTGGAGGGCGTCGGAGTCGAAGATTTGGTGGTCCTCTTCATCATCAGAGAAGAGAGGTTTGGACTACTCTGCAGGAGGTGTTTGATTTCCCCCTGCAATGTGGAGGGGAGATGCAGTTTAACAACGTGTTCACATGTATGTTGCAGCATTGTACAGGTTCACATACAGACTGCATGACAGTGTACATTGTGACTGTTTGGGGGGTGCTGCCTATTTGATGGGGGACAGTGGCCATTCCGACTACATCACGGATGTGTGTTTGTACTTGTACATTGTCAACTATCATTTGCCTGCAATGCCAAATGTGATTGTCCAGTTACTACGCACATGCGGCACCAGTTGTGTCCTCTGTTCTGTTGTGGACGTGTTGCGGTTTGTACCACGTCGTTGTCAATGTTGATGTGCTCTGCATGTAATGTGTGTTTGCGGCATTTTGGGTGATTCGCCCCTGCAGCTCTGATTTCGCTGCCCTTATCCATTACATGCGGTGTGCCTCTGGGTTCTGTGCTTATGCAGTGCTGGCGTGCTGCATACCTGTGTGCATTGGTCTCTTGGTGGGAGTTGTGGCTCTGGGGCATGGTTTGTCCGCAGATGTGGTCTGCTTAATTGTGCATGTGTGCCAGTGTGCCCATCTCCCCCCGTCCCCCCAGTCCCTGGTGGTTACTCACCCTGTTGCTGTTGTGTCCGGTCATGTTGAGCAGTGTCCGGTCCCCCACTCCTGCCACCGTCTCCCCACTGATGACTGTGGAGACCATTTCTTCCATCTCGTCCAGCTCCTCCTGTGTCGCTGGGCTCCCACCTCCAGTCTGCATTGCTGCCTTCAGGTTGTTTGCGCAGTTTCAGCTTGGTTTTGCGCTTCACATCATTCCAGCGCCTCTTGACCTCGTCCATTGTCCTCTTCAGCACTCCGACTGCATTCACCTTGTCCACGATGGACTGCCATATTCCATTCTTAGTTGCCAGTGACACAGTGGAGGTGACGAACAGTAGTTGATGGTGTTCTATCACCTCCGTGATCAGGATCCTGTTTTCTTGCGGACTGAACCGCTTCTTCCAACTCTTCTTGTCCTTGCCCTTCCCTGACCCAGAGGTCCCAGGCTGGTCCTCCGTGGGGCTTGTGGGGTTCTGGTTGTCCTCTGTGTTTGCTCCGGGTGCCTCCATTGTGCTTCGCTGTTGTTTGTCTTTTGTTTGTGTGTTTTTTTTTCTGTTTTTATAGTGCATTTTCCCGCATGACGCGTGGGAATTGCAGGCCTGTGGCTGGTTTTCGCAAATTTTTGTATCTCGATTGGCGTCATCGCTACTATTTTCGCGTTGGGGTTTCGCGTTTTGCTTTTAACGCGTTCATTTGTCGCGTTCTTGTGTGTCTATCGCATGATACCGCCATGTTGGGAATACCACGTTAACACAGCGTTATTTTCCCGCGATGGACTGCGATGTGCAGAGTTGCGTTAAGCTACACTTGCGGTGGTTATCACACGTTCTTGTGAATATGCCCCTGTGTCCTTCAAGCTTGATTAACCAACAGCCAATAAACAGGATTTTTTAGCCTACTCAGCTGTGGCGGAGTTTGTGCCCACCAACTCCAGACGTCTCTGGTGTTTTGTGAGTAGGGGTCTCTGAGAACAGCACGAATGAACTACTCAGATTCTACTGTTAAATAAGTACCCAGCCAACGTTGGTGGCACCATGTCGTGTAGTTCCTATATAACCTATACAGGATCTGCGCGTTTTGGATAACATAAACTGTGGGATTGGTGGCAGACTGATTCCGTGCACCCCACCGGATACGTTAGCCTATCTGTATTAGCTAGCTCACAGTGCCACTATAATCTCCTCTTACCAAGGAGAGAATAGATTCTGGCAACCTCAGAACATGACAACCCTGATCACGCAGAATTGTGGAAACAATATACTACCTTTCGCTCAGTCACTCGTGCTCACTTAATTTGTCTCAGAGAGATACACAGAATAAACAGGCTGGGCGTTTTCAATAAGAATTTATTGAACAGTTGTTATTCTAGTGTAGAATAGATGAGCTGCAACATCTATTAGACAGTAGCAGAGATATATGATTAGCAGTACTACGAAAGTAAAAAGATGGTATAGTTATACCATCTTGCAGAAATCATGAATATATACAAGTACATAAAACACATGATAAAAAGTGCATACTCCTACGATGTCTCCCTAACTAGATGTACCTAGCATCTGTGTAGGTGATATACCAAGAATCCCTCTAGGATCTACTCAACCCCATTACCTGAGAATGCGAGAATTTGGGACCCCGTCCTGGTCTCGAGTTGGACACCCCGTGAGGGATGTTAGACCACTGCGAGCTGGAGCGTCTGCATGCAGGAAGCTCCGCGTCTCTGGTCAGTGTGTCAGCCGGGAAGTCTCGGTCTCCTCTATTTTCCTAAGCAAGATGTGCTGTATATATACCGATAGGTCTCCCCAGGGGTCCTACCTTGCTGTGTTACTGTGTCGGCCTAAGGGATGACGTTGGGCCTTAACTTTATACAGAGATATTATACAGGAGATGGTAATCCTACTGTTAGTCCTGCTGTGCTTCCAAGAAGCCTCATGCATAATGTATGAGAATCGAACCAGGGAAAAACCAGCGTTCTGAATGCAGTGTCATATCTAGGTAAAAGGTCAGTACCCAAGAACCGTTATGTGTGTAATGTAGGGAAGAATATAGGTGAAAGGTTACAATGTTACATGCGCCTATATAGGGTACCTATATGGAATATAACACCTGTGTTGACTGTTTTTGACAATTGTCAGATAATTTTGCAGGCCCACCTGTACAGGGCCCAACAGATATCTACACACCGTGGATTTTTTGCTCTCATGGGTGTCTCACTCCATATCTCTTTTTCCCCTGAGTATAGATTTAACATTAGTTTTGGAGTATTCTAGGACTTTGTCTGTATCCTTGGCTCCGATGGTATGGTCCATTTTTCTTAGGTGACTGTCTATATAGGTCAACCATTTTATGTTCTTCCATGCATCCAGCATAAGGCAGTCTACTAATATCGCCTTTGTAAATTCTGTCCCTGCTTTACTCCATATATTGTACCACAAAAGGATGGGGCTAATGTATAGGTCGTCCTTTAAAAAAGCAACTGCCACTTCCTTATGAGTTATGTATGTTGAACTCGTTTTTGGGATGGCCAGTTGTCGAGCCCAAAACAAATTCTCAAGAGTTTGCAGCAGGGCACAATTGGTGTACCCCCACAAGGCAGCGCCATAACCAGCGCTTGGGAGGCATTTGCTTTTATACAATATCATTCTCTCCTCGATTATTATGGTCAAAACGGACCCTAAACAGTGGTAAATATACTCCACATCAGAGCTGGAGTAAGACCAGAATCACACATGGCCAACCACTGGAACTGCAACACCATTACCAGAGAAATTAAGGGAGGTAGGGCTCTAAAATAAAATTCCATATGAAATAATGTTGCATTTTTGGCTTCTTCATGGCAAGTTTTGCTCTGATCCGTCAAATCAGGGGCCAACAAAATGGGTGGTCCCTAAAGTGCAATTTCCTACATGAATGCCAATGCCTGTAGGAAGCTTTGCTCTCCGATAAGCCTGTACTGAATGACACCAATTTTTGCAAAAGGTTAGAATGTGTATTAAATAAAACATGCTTTTTGTGATTTGATATGAATACGTTTAGCTGTTATCAAGAAATTTACGGTTAAATGGGGACTCATGTTGGGCATGAAGGGGTTAACCCTTAGAAAATGTTAGGAGCATATTCACAAGGAGCTATCGCCGAATTAACGGCACTTTATCGCAGTCAAAGTTGTGATAAATTTACCTCCCCATTCACAAGCCGGTGTTAACAGCCCACAGCACCAGTTTACCCGCGATAGCAGCCGCAAAAAACATCGCCACAGAGGACCCCCGCAAATATCGCTAATGAGATGCAGAGTAGGCGTTCCCGTGCCAAAAGCCGAGACAACATCACACCTCAACATTCACAACAACCAGCCACATCGGCGATAAGGCGCGTTAGCACCAGGAAATTTACACCTGCTCAGACCTGGTGTTAAGTCGGACGGCAGCCAGCACCACAAAAGGGAGCACAGCCCAGGGCCACATCCGAAGGGCAACAGATGCCATGGAGCCACTCATCATGCGGCCCGGACACCCAAGAGGGCCACAACAACCACCGCCACCACCCTAGGACCCCAACCCACACCCGGAACACCCCCCCCGGACCACCACAGACGCAGCGCAGACAAAGACAGCGGACCCCCAGGAAGCGTACCAGCCGCACAGATCCAACATCTGACAATGTCACCGTCCACTACAGGCTGAAAGTGACAAACATCCTACGCATCCTGACCATCATCGCCTAACAGGCCTACGGCACCAACACAGCGGACAACCAACATCCCACCCCACACAAAGCTGCTGGCTTGGCTGCACCTGTTGGCCACTGGTACCCCCCAACCAACACCCGCCAGAGTCGGAGGAGTCTCACAGCCAGCCACATCCAAGTCCCCCACACCTGTCCTGGACATCACCATCACCCTGGTACCCCAGTCCCCATACGTACAACACAATGCGCAGGATCCGCTGGAGACCCAGCAAGGACCATACGCCCTAGCAGGATGCACGCATGTATTGGGGGCAATACACAGCACACATGTACTACCTGTGCCCCCTGGTGACACAGCACACAATCACCGCAACAGGAAGCACATGTCTCACATCAATGTGCAGGCAACAACAAAACACCGTGGAACCCCCAACAATGTCGCCTTCAAATACAGAGCCAGTGTGCATGATACCGTCATCCTCCGACAGTCCATCATCAACCAGCGTTCCCAGGGTGGCAACAAGGGAAATGCACAGCCCCTTGGCAATATCCAAATGAGCACTCCACACACCTCAACTCCACAACCATGCAACTCACAACTCTGGCAATGCAAACGTCACAAAAGCGCAAAAAACAGGCACAACAACATGCCCACCCACCAGACACGACAGAACAACTTACAATGTTCACATGGGCAAGCCCTGAACATGAGCCGGCAACGGCATGGCACCTCTGCCACATAATAGCCGAATGTGGGGAGAGGTGGCAACCAGGCATGTGTGAGGATGCAGTAGAACCATGATTGGGAAACTAAGTACACAATGCCAAGAGTGGCGGAGATGTGCTGGACACACCGCAGTATGCAGAACACACCCATATCCATGGCGACATACACCGCTGGTGTATGGAGTGTAGTGGACAGTGGACGCCACCATGTCACCCCAGCCAGTGGGGGACCTCGCGGAAATGTTGCCTGTTCGCCCCCCCTAAGCGTCAACGGAGTGGGATGGCCCGGTGTATACCACGCCAGCGTAGGGGTGTGAATAAAAAGCACATAGGCCTGGGCATGGTCCTCTTCCGGAAAGACCCACGTCTCTGACAGGGCGGCACCTCCCACCCCGCCACGAGGCCGACGCCATCCTCGTGAGCGGAGTTGCCTGCGATGCTGTGCGCCTGCTGGACCCCAGCACGCTGGACCACGAACCCGTCAGGCCCGCCCCTGCGCAGCCAGGCCACACTGAGCACCTGCCGACACCGGCATGTGTCAAGGAGGGCCCACCATATGCCGGCGCAAGCTCCAAGCCCGAGGCCCGCGACCTTGGCAGCCTCCTCAGACCATCACAGCCTCCACGAAACAGGCCCGCCTTACTCCTTTCTCGTTGATGCACTCTACTGCCGCCTTCGGCCCACTCGTCGGACCAGTAGGTCCCATGTGTGAAACTTGTCCTGAGTCATGAATGGCAGTGACCCCAAATCCGGGCCAGCGGCCACAGCACCAGACCCCCCCCGAACTGTGAGGCATAGTTCCATATGGGCATCTTGCGACACGTGGTGCCACTAACCCTGTTCAAGGCCAGCCGGTGACACGTGGATGAGGGACCAGGACTACCCTGCGGACCAGTAGGTCACACATCCAGCACCTAGTCGCAAAGCACGAATGGCAGAGTCCACACCAGTGGTCGCACGGAGAGGTGTAAGAGGAAGATGCGGCTCAGTCCGGACGAATGCCGGGTCACATACACGAAGGTGACCGAACATGTGGTGCCACTGAACCTGAACTACGCAGGCCGGTGGGGCCATCCAACCTATGCCGGCGACACTCGGTGAATGGGCCATGCTGACCGCTGCCTCAGGCCTACACCACGGTCAGGTAGGTCACACATTTGGAACTGAGTCTTGATTACACCATGGCAGTGAACATTATTTAAGGCAGAGAACAATTCACTATACACCCTTCGATGTGGTGGCAACAAGTCTATGCATGGCATCACAACCACACATGTCTGTGGGCCTACGCGGACTACTGCCCTTGGCCTATGCTGCACATGAGTGGGATCACAGATTTGGAACTGAACATCGGTAATTCAAAAGGCAGAATACATTTCATCGCACGCACGGAGAGGCGTAAGAGGATGACGCGTTGCAGTCCGGAGGGAACAGGATCATCGCTACGGAGGTGATTGAACACTACCGACAACTGCCACTGTGTCACTAACTCTGTGCCTCGCGAGCCAACGACACGTGGCTGTGGGCCACTGCTGACCGCTGCCTCCGGCCTACACTGCGGTCCAGTAGGTCACAGAGTCTTGATTTGGCAATGTTGGAGTTCACATCTGTGTACCGGCATCATCGCAGACTGCATCCCCTCTCAGCACCTGTGCCACTAAGTGTGTTCCCAGACATTCATGGACACTCACTTGTCGTACATTGGTGGCGTTTGAGTCTATGGAATAGGGGCTAGTTTTCATCCGCATGTAGCTGATACCGAATTGTTGGTGAAAACGAGGGTTGCGCTTTCCACTCCTCCATTTGCTGCTTCTAGATAACATCAGACCTTCCACATCATGTCCTGGAGGACACCTTCCACTGTCCCCCGCAACCCTCCGCAACATACACCTCAGACATTGATGGGGACCCACTCAGGTTGCATGGCCCATCTGACTGCACCGCAAGTCACCGTCCCGTGGCTGGGTGCCTGTGCCGGCCACAGTGCATCCGGGGCCACTAATTCTGTGCTGCTCAGGCCTGGGACCCCTTCTTCTGAGACATTGAATGGCCTCTGTAGCGATGGTCTTGGGGTCATCAGCGCCATGTGTCTGTGGCCCCGCGCTGTCCGCATCGTCCGGACTCAACTGCGGGCCACCAGGGCCCACACATAGCATCGTGTCTTGACCGGCCCGGACGACGCATCACCGCAGGAGGCACACGCCACCACCGCAAGGACCAACTCCAACTGCCATCTGCCAGAGTCCAAACGGTGGGCCTGACAGACCTACGGAGTTGCTCAGACCTGTCGTGGATGCCATCATTGGCCTGATACCCTGCTCAGCACTCCAGGTGCCAGTGACTCAGTGCACCGCAAGCCATTGTCCGTTACTGATTGAGTTTTGTGCTGTTGTGAGGTTGCGCAGCAATGTCACCTCATGCAGTGGGGAAGACCTGGGACTATGATGAGGAAGATGTGTCAAGTGTGCGGATGGGAGAAGGCACAGACAATGGGAGGGCAGGAGGCAACAGCCCCAAGGCAGGAATGCAGACTGGTGGTGGTAGTCAAGCTACACACCCGGATCTATTACTGGGTATTGCACTGTGGACTGCGGACGCAACTGTCACCTCAGGCAGTGTGGGAGACCTGGGACATTGATGAGGAAGTTGATGCAGGTGTAACACACCCCACTGCATCTGCATTAGGACTAACCCGAAGGGACACAATCCTAGCAATTTCTTCACATGAGCGCGCTCTTCTCTAGTGCCCCTACCTCAGTGCACTGCAACTCACGGAACCTCCTGACTGAATATTGGGTGACCTCTGTCCTTACTCCGGATCCCTCCATGTTGCTCTGCAGTTGACTCTGGTATGCTGGTGTTTTCTGTTTCCATTACACTGGTGTCCACTGTTCAGGTTGTTGCCAGCACCAAGCACTCCATGCGGGCTGGCTTATACTCACCCCACACACATCCAGCACAGGCGTCACTGTACATGTGGCCCTGCCAATAAAGGGGCCGGGCGCACGTGCCCGTAGCCAGTTCAACATGATATGTGCATGTGTCCCTGTGGTCTTGTTGTATGCATGGGGGCCCTGGGCCCTACGACATTACATTGTGCTGTGTACAGCGGATGCAGACATGCCACCGCAGGCAGCGGGCTAGAACCTGGACATGTAGCTTTGTTGTCACCCACTCAATTCGTAAGGGGAGTGGACTGTGCCGTTGTACGCAGAGCCAACGTGGGTGTGTGACTGATATGTGCGTGCCCCTGGGCGTGGTTCTGTACTGGGTATGTGCATCTGCATGTGTCTCTATGGCAGTGTGGGTCTCCTTTGTGGGGTGTAGGTGGTCCCTGAAGGGTATTGGACACCCACGTATGTGTTCTAGTTTGCATTCCATGGGTTCGGCAACACCCGCACCTGTTGGGCCACCTCCTTTGATGCGTTCTGACACCTGGCATTGGGGTGCCATGTGTGGGTCGGTGAAGTGTTGTGAGCCAGCCGTGATTGCGGGTGCTTCATGCTGTGTGGTCTGTTGCAGGGGCTGGGTTCTCCTCTGAGTAGCTTGTCTGCCCTGGTCCTGGTGGTGGGTTGTGTGGGATGTCCATGGGCTGTTGTAGGGCGTTGGTGTCGAAGGTGTGGTGTTCGTCTCCGGCATCATGATGGGTTGTCTGTTCTGACCTGCTGGAGGTGTTGTTTGTCCCTCTGCATTGTGAAGGGGAGATGCATGTTGGCATTGTGTTGGCGCCTTGTTCTTGTCGACATGCAGACTTCGTGACAATGTACATTGTGACTGTTTGGGCGGTGGTGGCTATTTGAGTAGGGACAGTGGACATTTGGCCTACATGGCTGATGTGGGGTTGTAGCCATAGATATGCATCTCACAGTTGACTGCTCTGTCCAATGTGATTGTTCTGTTTCTGCGCCTGGGCGGACCCAGTTGTGTCCCCTGTTCTGCAGTGTGGGTATTGCACTTTGTGCCACATTGTCATGGTATGTGCTGTGATTGCTATGTGTGTGTGCTGCAGTGTGCCACGGGGATGGGGGACATGTCCCTGGGTAATTGTGGGTGTGCAGTGTGCTACACCTCGTTGTGCATGTGTGCCATTGTGCCCATCACCCCCATCCCCCAGTCCCTGTTGGATCCTCACCCTGTTGTTGTTGTGTCGGGTCCTGTCGAGCTGTGTCCGTACTCCCACCTCCTTGCACCGTCTCCACACTGATGATTGTGGCCTGGGTATCCTCCAGCTCCTCCTGTGGCGCTGGACTGCCACCTCCTGTCGCCGTTGCTGCCTTCCTGTTGGCAGTGGGTTTGTGCCTGGTTTAGGTTGTCACGTCCTGGCGGCGCCTCTTGGCCTCCTGTATTGGCCTCCTCGGCACTCCGACTGCATTCCAGGTGGTCTGCTTGTGGGTCAGTTGCTGGTAGTGTTCTGTGACTCCTGGCGCTGGTCTTGTTTTCCTGTGGTCTGCACCCCGTCTTCCTCTCCCTTTTCTCCTTGGCCTTCCCCGACCCCGTTGTTCCTTGCTGGTGGTCTGTGGGGGTTGTGGGGTTTGCGTTGACCTCTGCGCTGGGTCAGGGTGCATCCATGTTGCTACATGCTTTGGCTTGTTTCTGGTGTGTTGTTTCTGTGGTTTTTATGGTGCAATTTCCTGCCAGAAGCGTGGGATTTGCAGGCCTGTGGCTGCTTTTCGCTACTTTTTGTACCGCGATTGGCCTCATCGCATGATTTCTCGCGTTTTGCATTTTTTCGGCGTGGCGTTGATTTTCACGCTGACATTTGACACGTTATCTGGTGACTATCGCATGCTACCGCCTTGTTGTGAATTCCACGTTGACATGGGGTTATTTTCCCGCGATAGGCTGCGATATTGAAAGTTGCGTTACGCTACTCTTGCGGTAGTTATCGCACGTTCTTGTGAATATACCCCTTAGAGTTATCTGTACAGTTGGTACCGCTGTATTGTACTGTGGTGCTCCTGTGGTACCAAAATTAAAATACTATTAAGACCTGATTGTTCATGGAAGCTTTTTTCCCTGTCAGCCTTTTTTGGACTACTCTACTGATACCTGCCATGCAGTACCAAAACAATCTGATTAGCTGGTCAGAACAGCGAAGAAAATGTTGCAACGGCAGCCCTCTGACTGTGACCACTCGCAACTGCCACCATTAGAAAAACACGCTTTGGGACGCCAAATCTCACTCGCATTTTCTGGAGCCTCGTGGGAGAAAGATTCTGCCACATAGTGATTGACGGTATTTGGCTGGAACTCTGCTTTAAAGAGTAATGCAGAGTGAACAAAATTCTGCCAATTCTGTGGGCAGAATGAAACATTCCACGTACCCCTAGTTTGGGTACCCACAGGGAAATGGGGACAGGGCCTAGCTGGAGGCTAGTACCTGCGGCCAACCCCTTGCTGTGCATGGCCTAAAGCATGCACAGTCGGTATTTGGGGACCCATGGGGGGTTGGTCGCAGTGCCTGGCCAGAGGCTTGGTTGGATGTGTGTAGTGGGGGAGTTGGGCACCCATGGTGTTGTTGGGTGCCTGCAAGGGAATGGGCACAAGGCCTGGTCAGATGCTACTCCATGTAGCTAACCCCACTCACTTAGACCAGTGCACAGCGGCTTATGCGCTAAGGGGTGCCCAAGGGGCTTGAGTATATGCTTGAATATGATAAAAAATCATAGACATTCATGAATAAAACAAAGGTAAAAGTGACATTAGAGTTAGGTATGGTAATAAGTTCCTAGTTTACACAAAAAAACTGAAATTCACTGAAAAGACACAAAGGTTAAAGTTACATTATAGTTAGGTGTTGAAATATGATGAGAACTAATATTTAAAAACTTAAAGTAAACACTGAAATTCGGCAATTATAGTTTAGTGAACTAACCATAACGTATGGCCCCATCACGTACTGCTTAAGCCCTCACGTACTACATCACTCATGGTATATTAAATGACATCATTCATGACATCACTGATGACATCTCAAATTACATTATTGACGCCATCACTGATGACATCATCCAATGATTGTGACAGTATGCTATAGTCTTTGTGGACTCGAAGTAAAGCAACAAGGTACATCTGTGTTCAATTTTCTATCACCAAACAAGTGGTAGGGTCAAAATATTTTTCCGCATGAAGGACACCTACCATATTTGGCAACTCACCCAAATTTGATGGCTGTTACCCTTTTGTTTTTTTTACTGGTATTCACCCACCGAACAATCAAATGCATCCATAGACTTTAATGGGGTCACCCAATTTTTAAACCTTAACCAATCTCCAAAAAAGTGTTTGTTCTCTTTTCACGTGAAAGGGATCACCCTATTAAAGAATTGATATGGCCTGAAAATTATAGTCAAGAAGTTGACAGATATGCATTAGTCACTGATAAGACACATTCAGCCAGACCCTATGGATGACCCTCTGTAGTTTGCTAAAATTGGCTACACACATGAGCACAATCGCATTCAATCTTAGACCCATGCTCACAATTATACTATGAGTTCAACCATCTCTCAGTGGGTCATCCCTTCATTCTACATTATTCAACAATCTGCAATGTTTAAAAATCTTAAGGGGAGTTTTGGAAAGGAACACCCAGTCCCTATACACATCCTCTTTACATGGAATTCATTTAGAGGACACTATATGACAACTATTTCACACAGGCACATGCCCATTTATCCACTGGTGGATAATTTATTGTGAACAGAAGCTTTGACTTTTCTAACAGACATTTGGCAACAGGATTTGACTTTAAGAAACAAACTACTTTGAAACATGCCTTTGCAACTCACATGGTGTGTGGCAGTGCAGCAGAAGAACTGTGGTACAGTGAAAAAAACATAGAAATGTAAAAATTGTGGGGTGGGGTTATGTGGTGAGTTGCATGACCGTGGGCGTTGGCCAGAAACAGGGCATCGGCTACCGGCATGTAAGAAATTGGGTTACTGGTTGAAGGGGTGATACCCTACTCAAGCAACAGCCACAATCCTTGTCAAGGTGAAGCCACAAGCAAACCCCGAATTAACCTATGCTTAAACCTCTGGTACCTTGGCTCAAAAGTAGTCAGGCTTATCTTAGAGGCAATGTGTAAAATATTTATGCAGCACCTCAAACAGTAATAAAGTGAAAACAGAACACAAGGAAAATCTCACACCAATTTATAAACATAGAGTAAGATTTAATAAATAATTTAAGACCAAAACAACAAAAATCCAATGAGTAGATCTGTATATATGCAGTTTTAAAGATTTAAGTGAAAATAGTGCCAAAAAGCACAAAGCGCCAACTGTGGTTATCTGGTTGAAGTGGACTGGGACAAAGTCACAAGTTCAGGCCGACCATAATGCAGAGTGGGCCAGCTAAACGGACCTAGTTAGTCCCACTAAACAAAAGTACCTCAAGTCATGGTTGATGAGCATTTTGGAGTTCCGCTTCGAAGATGCATTGCGCAGTGCCGATTCCTTAGAACTGCATCATAATCGAGGATGCCATTGATGAGGGGCTTGTGATTCGAAGCTCTGCATTGAGATGCATCTCAACCTGTCTGGGTCCGGAGAAGATGCAGGGCTTGCAATGTGGAGTACTGCCTCGTGGTTGAGGCTGCTGTGGACGAGGGGCTTGTGATGTGAAGGCCTGTGCAGAGAATGCATTACGCAGCAATGGTTCCTGGAAGGCTCCAGGAGGCAATGCGCAGTCCTGCGCCAGAGGCAAACCACGCAGTGGCCACAATGAGGAGTTTGATGAGGCGATATGTCATGCAGAGGTTCAGATGTGCGGGTTGTGCTGGGACCACAGTTGGGGCTGTTTGAGCACCTTCAGGCTGTCTTCCAAGGGTTCAGGACTGGGGTGGAATTACTTGGGAGGCTAGAACTCACAGCTGGCGGAGTCCAGTTGCTTGATAGATGATGGAGGAAGCCTGTTCTCCCACAGGGGCTTCTGATTTGGAGGCACTTGGAGTCACTCTGGTGGTCCTGGGTGCAGAATGCAAGTCCAGTCCTTCATTCAGACAGGAGGGCAGTAAGGCAGAACAGCAATGCAGCAGAGTGGCCGTCCTTCTTGGAGAAAATCAGCAGAGCAGTCCTTCAGAGGTCCAATATTTATACCTGGTGCCCACTATGAAGTAGGAAAAACCTCTACAGGTTTCCACCCCCAGAGGTGCATGGAATTTCCTGCCTCCCTACCCTGGTCCCATATTGTCTGGGGTCATAATAGACTAGTGTCAAGTCCTTTGTGAGAGTGCCCAGGCAGGGCCTTTGTGATGTGCACATGTGGTAGATGACAGCTTCCCCCTCGGTAACTCAGAGAGGCCCATTCTTCAAACACCTAACTTCTCTTTGCCTCACTGTCTGGGAGCAATACATAAAGAACAACTGCCAACTACACCTAGTCATGTGAACCAGGAAAAAGGCAGCAGATACCAAATGGTTGGGACAAGAAAATGTCATTAATCTTTTTATTCCTCTGCCCTCCTGATTAATCTACCCCTCATTGTTATTTATTGTATTAGTGTGTGTTTTTGTATCTGTGTATTTTTATGTTTTTTAATTTTTTGGGGACTTTTTCTATTTTTGTTTATTTTTCCCATTACTTCCTTATTTATTTCTTCCTTCCTTTTGTTCCTTCCTTCCTTCCTTCCTTCCTTCCTTCCTTCCTTCCTTCCTTCCTTCCTTCCTTCCTTCCTTCCTTCTTTCCTTCCTTTTCCTATTTCTTTTCTTTACCTCACCCAGCACCATGGCAAAGCAGGGTGACTAGGGGAGCGGCGGTGCCATGCCCCCCCAAACAGCCAGCTGCAGGAGCCACCTACCTTGCTGGGTGCAGCCGCTGGCAATCTTTTGTGAGGTGGAGGTGGCAGCACCGTTTTTTTCCATGCAGCATCACCTCCCCTCCATGCTTGCAGCAGGCTCAGCAGTGGGTCCCCCCTGCGGGACCATTGGCAGCATTGGGATAGGGACCAGCAGAGTCTAGCACACCACCCAGCAGCTGATGCACCACTGTGCGGATATCTTAGACCAGGAACAGGACCTGCTTGATCTGCTAGGCATCGAGATTCCAGGGCTCGGTGAGTATTAATTGTTTGTTGTGTTTGTGTTCTACATTGCTGACATTTTATTTCCAAATAGCATGCTGCTCACACTCAGAGATGGTAAGTTACGTTTAGTTTACATTAGAATATCATGTGATCCAGTTTCAGCAGGTGCTTGGCGCTACCTAATCATACTCATTGACGCTCGCTTTGGCTGATATTATTAATTGAGAAGCCATTGCAGACTCTTCTGTCCTCCTGTCACCATACTGAATCAGTGATATCAATGACTTAGCAATCTGTGTGACTCTCTTTATGTAGCTCCTAGAGTCCCAAGCTATTTCACAGTGATGTGTATGCATCTTTGCACTGCAAAAAAGAGAGACTGAGTTGGTCCATAAAGGGGGTTGAGAAATGAGAATAGAATCAAAGATCATGCATTGCAATGTATTAGTTCCAAATGTAGATTTTGTTAAGGAACTTTGGAATAGGGTTTGTAGCATTAGTATGGCCAACTCAACGACAGTCGATAGACTTGATTCTAGTACTATAGGTGATCTGTTTTAGATAAGTACAATGTGACTGCTTTTGCCTGTCATAATAGTTTTGTGGAGATTAACTCTACCACTAATCTATTTTTATGTTATCTTCCTTATTTCTTACATCAGCACCCAAGGGCAAGAAGAGGGGTGTTGCGGAGGTGGGTCCGGGAGGAGCTGGTAAGGAGGCGCCGACCACCAGCGTCGCTGCAGAGGGTTCTGCTAACCCCAGTAAGTCCTATTATTTATTATTATCATTTCCCTAATGTTGGGTTGTATGATTGTTGTGGGCTTAGGGTAGAATCTTGGGGTATTGGAATGTTGGTGCTGGTTTCCAGGACAGGAGTTGCTCCCTAGAGCCTGGTGTTGCTGGTGAGAAATAAAGTTGCTCTGACAGCCTTACCTGCAGTCTTCCTTTCAGATGCAAACCCATGAGTGCAAAGCACAATGGATTAGCTTGTTTTACTCTGCCCACTACGTTACTTTTAAATTTTCCCTTGTTTTTTATTTTTGCTGTCTCCTTTTTTCCAATTCCTCTATCCAGTTTTATGTTTAATTTTTGTTATCCGTGCATTATCCTTTTTTTCCCTATCTCATGTTTTTTGTGGCTCATTTTCTCCTGTCTGTACTAGTGTATGGTTGTTACAACACAAGAGGGCGGTAGTAGTGAAAAGAAAGGTTGCACCTTGTGAAATATACAATTTAGTGGGCATATGGTACAAATAAACTAAGTATATAGTATCTGTATGAGTAATGGTGCCACTAAGGGTAATACCACACCCTACAACTTTAGGTGTGAGTGCACATTGGATTGAAGCCCTTGTGTCAAATAATTACAAAACGTTTACCCTGGCACTCCATATTCAAATGTAATATAATTGGAATATAAATCTGTCCAAAAGAGAGTATCATGAAACAAGTTGGTTTAAATTTAATTTAATATTTCCTGAAAGACCTTTTTCCGTTTCACAGCTTAAGATATACAAACAAAATCTTTTCTTAACAGGTTAACAGTCCAACAATAGACATATTATGTTCATTCCAATTTTTACAGAAAAAAAGGGTAAACACTGCACAATGTAATGATGAAAATTTGCAGTCCGTCCAAATATCAATTTTCGATGACAGCCAACAGCCAACACATGTGACTTTTTCAAGGCTTAACAGTACATTTCAAGGTTGCACTGGGTAGAACACGACGAGTACGATGTGGAGAGAAAGAGGGCGTCCAAAGAGCCTATAGTTGTTATCTGCTTTGCTAGTAATCTTTCCCTCTTCCCTATATATCTTGTGGTACTGTAAGACTAAGAACAGGTTTTTGGTACTCTACTGTCTTCTGTGAAGATTGCAGGGCCAGATAAGCTAATATTGTAAATAATATTCACCACACGTTTGTTGAGAAGGTTTTCTTTTTCTTGCTCGTGCTCTAACAGTTAATGAGAGATTGGCCATGGTCATGGACCACCCCAATACTGTGTGTTGTGCTGTAATTCATTTATACAGTATACCAGCAGTTTCCATCACAGTGCAGCATGGCTAGAAACTAGTATGAGGTTCCATTGCATTTGCCAACCAACACCATATTTGCGTCATTGACCATTATTCCACCCCTTCATTGCGCTTCAATGACTCAGAGTCATCATCATAGGCTATAGCTGTGCCCCTCCATTATGAAAAGCTTTTGGTTGGCTTGACTAACATTGTCAACCAACGAAAAATAATATTTTTGAAAGAAGATAGTTGTAAGCAAACTGTAGTGGTGTATTGCAGTTGTATTTTGGGATTTTAAAAAAAGGGTGACATATCTGGCATCTAAAAAATGTGTAATATTTTTTTTAGGGGTGGGCGTAATTTGCGTAGTCGCGCTACGCAAAGCTCCGCGAAACGGTAAAAAATCTCCGCGAGCATGCAAAAGTTCTGCGAACACGCGGAATTGCTTGTTCCGCCCATTCGCGATGCTTTTTTCCTGTTCGCGAACGCTGTTTGCGTGCTCGGGGAGAAATATCTCGTGAACACGCATTTTGAAAGCGCGAACAAGCAAAAAATTCCGCGAAGCCGCAGATCGCGGAATTTTTGGCAATTTCGCGTTCTCCGCGGAACGCGACATTACCCAAATTCCGCAAGCGGAACGGAATTTACCGCCCAGGCCTAATTTTTTTCTAGCTACACAGACCACCAGTGTTGGTGCCAGTTCTGCTGCGAAGTTGGCCGTGGTTGGAAGAGAAGACACAGCAGCTAAAGGGACGGGGGTGTTAAGTCTTATTGGATAGATGAGTGAAAGGATGATTGGATAGATGAGTGAAAGGATGAATGGAAATATGGAAGGATATATGAATTAGAAATTTTGGGGAAAGACTGGATGAGAGAAAGTAAAGCTTAAATCATGGTGGCTATCAACAGGTGAATGTAGAAGAATGAAAGGATGAAGAAACAAGGGAGCTCTTCTGGAGAGGGGAATGCTCACCTACTTCCCTTATTTGGTTTTGTCAAAGCTATGGCTCAAATTGGGGGGTATTTTACTGTTGGCCTACTCCCTTGGCTCACTGTATTTGTTAAGCGATGCAGATAAGTATCCCCCCATCATCATTCATCACCTCCCTCCCTGCCCATTACATTTCACCACCATGACCTACGTGCAGCATCGTAACTGCAGTGTTGGCTGTGTGAAGTCAGGGTAGAAAGGCATTTGGGGACAAAGAGCAGGACCATTGGACTTGAAGTAAGATAATTGTCCATTACATCTGCCCCAGCTGCAGACTGCTTAGAGAAGCAAAGTGCCTGATGCGCTGGATAGCATGCCTCCATTAATTCAGTACAACAACTTGTACTCCATAGTGCATAATGCCATACTCATTACTGAGAGGTAATTTATTTTTATTTTTCCACACAAAGGTCCTGATTACGATATAAGTCAGAAAGCCCCCGACTGCAGATTGGAGGCTTTCCAACTTACATCATTGCTTTCAAATCTGACAGCCTTATTATAATGAAGGCTGTCGATTTTGAAACCGGCCAGTCGGACCGACTGAATTCTGACGGGCTCGAGGAGCCAGTCGGAGGCTGCTCATAATCCCCTATGTACGACGTTTACGCTGTGGGGATTAGGATGCTGGTTTCCGACAGACTTTTCATGACGGGCTTTTGGACATGAAAAGCCTGTCAGAAAGCGACTTTGGGCCCCCTTGCCACAGCGGCCTCTGATTGGAGGCCTCGGAGGCACCTATGGTGCCCCCCTGTTAATCCCTGCACATCGTGGCAAGCACCATCAGGTGTAGGGATTAACAAAAACACCTATTTCTCTCTGGGAGCTTGCACTACGGCAGGTTTATGGCTGCAGCACAAGCTCCCATTGAAAATTGGGAGTATGCAGTTGTAATGGCGTGAGTCCGCCCGACATCGTAATCAGGCCCAAAGTGGCTGTTTAGTTTTTTACTAGGAAAACCTTTACAAGAAAAAAATAAAATCAGTCTGTTTTTTTTAATCTGGTGTTATTCTGCCTTAATTCTTTTCAGCCAGACAGTCAGTACCTTTTATGTGAGGCATATGTGGATAAAAAATGGTCCCGTGACTCTCCTAATCACATCAAATTCCAATGGCCCTGGGGGATTAACAATGCACTGCTTATGAGCCACTATTTAATTTTAAACAAGTGTTTGCAGAGAGAATAGTTTACAATTTGCCTATTTTCTTTTTGTTCTTTTCTTTAAATAGCTACTCCTGCTGGTCCACCATCACCACCCAACAAGCAGGAGATAGCAGCATGGGTGCGGCAGCAGCTGCAGGTTATTCAGGCAGAATACCGCTGGTTGGTGGCCCAGGAGGAGGAGGTGGCAGAAGCATCTACCCTGGGAACCAGTTCTCACAGCCAGCCACAGCCTCCAGCCTCCTGGGGAATACATCACCATTGCTGCCAGCTGTCAGAAGCCTGAACCACCACTGCTGACCCCCCTCCCACTCAAACCACCAATTTCATAGCTGCCTCCCGCAGTGTTTGGACCAATTTGAGAGCAGGATGGCCCGGATGGAGAAGAGCTCTCTGTTAGCCCTTTTAAAATATTTTGTTTTGGTGGGGGGGACTTTTGTTGTGGATGGAGAGGGTGGGAATTGGGTAGGGAGTTGGGACCGGGAGTTTGGACTATGACACTTTACTTTGGACTTTGGTTGGGGATGGGGCAATTTGTTTGGGGAGAAGGGTGGGCCTATTGTGGGTAGAGAGGGTGGCTTTTTGTTTGTACAAAAATAAAGGGGAACATTTTATTTCTTCACAATTTATGGCTGAAGTAGTTTATTTGTGTTTTACTTTTACTTTCCACTGCTGCCTTTCTAAGCAGCCTGGTTTTTTCTAATCTGCTTACAAAAGTGTATACCAGTTAGTTATAGTTAGTTATATGCAACTATTTTGACCATTAGGGGGATGCCGTTCTGACCTATATTGCCTACAATAACCTAGAAAAACGATTTCTTATGCAGTAGCACTTACTTGCTTACTTATTAGCTGAACTAGTTCACATCACTCCATAGTTCTCTTACCTGAATATAGATGAAGCAATAACAGGGGAGGCATCACAACTTTACAAGTGAGGCCCCACTCCCACCCAGGTGAGCTCCAACTGTAGGATTAATGGAAAGGATTATTCATCGCAGTCAACTAAATGGAAATAAAAACACTAAGTTAGTGGGTTATAAATTATATCATAGCTTTACAAAGAATTGAGGCCAGACTATTACATGACACAACAAAGAATAACTGATGGTGATAAAAATAGCAAAAAATAGCAGGATTAACTTCTTGTTAGCAATGGGGAGCTAGTATTTAATTAAAAATAAAGTTATGAAATCCTCGAGTCATGAAAAGTGGACTCAAAGTCTGGAGTGGACAAGGTTAAGCGTTTACAGAACACAAGACCTGAATGATGATGCTGACAACTAATTTTCTTCTATTTCTAAAATTTGAATTTGTTTTATGTGTGGGTGGGTAAATGGGGCCAGTGTGGGCTGTTGCTTAGGTAATAGAAGATCATGCAGTGAGTTGGAGTCGCTTTTACCACATCCGCCCCACCAAGTGTGTGATCCATTTATGTACTAAATTAAGTCACACCTCAATAAATCACACAGCCCGGGGGAAGAGGGTTAGGGTTTTGATGAAAAGAGAGGAAAGGAGATTTGGGGAAAGGTGCAACAAAGACAAACACTACACAAGGACAATATTCATCTGGGCGATGAGCAGCACATCATCGTCATCAATCTGTTGTGGAAGGAAATGAAGGAATGAGTATGACACTGCATTGCAAACAGTCCATCAGCCCCAGAGACCCAAGTTATTATTATATATCGAAATGTTCTGTCACCTAGGTTTGAAAAATAGTATATACAAATTAGAGAGGAGTGAAGCAAACCCACACAGTTCTAAAATATGATTCTAAAAAAGAAAAATTCTACTGTATTGCAAAATTGGGTGGTGCATCTGCATTCTTCTTGGATTGTCTGTCAACCTTGGGAGCCTGACTGAAGTGCTCCGGTAAGGTAAGCATGAGTGTTATGGTGCTTTTGCCTTTTTTGCAGGAGAAGAGAAGGTCTGCAGATTGTAAAACAGAAAAGATATTGTACAGTCAAGGAGAAGGACACAAGGTAATCTCCATGAGAAGTATATGAAAAAGACTCAGAGGCAGAGCAAGAGCATAGTCCTTTGCAATCATTCATTTTATGACTCATGTACAATCAAGTGAGAGCAATTACAACAACAAACAATCACATACAAGTGGCTGCATATACAGGGCTGATCAAACTCGCAACTGTCATGATCATCATCATGACATTTAGCTTAGCGCTTGCATAGTGTGATTATGTGACATCTTCACTTTTCTGTCTTCGGTTACCTACATTAAAAGGCCCCCCACACAACCACATAGTTTCAAATTTGACCCAGCCAGCACACACACTCTTCAGCATTGCATTTCTCAAATCAAGTGATCAACGTACCTCTCCCCAGTCCACTTAGTTGAGTAGGCCTTTTAGAGTCATCCCCATGTTGTTTTCCCTAAAGTTGATTACTTCCTTCTTCTGGCAGTTGTTGAAGTAGTCACGCCCTGAGTCCTTCCATCATCCTCCTGACTCTGAGTAACAAATATGTCCAACTCTGTTCCAACTCTTAACCCAAATGAGAGATTGACCTATCTTTAGAAACCAATCAGATGCAGATTTTGGGGACAATGCTCCTGTTTCTGTTGTTGCTGATGTTCTTGTTGTTGGTTTTTGACTGCTGTGAGCCAACAGCACTGTCATCAGGCTCTATGAAAGTTGAAGGCTGAACCCCAGACCTTCTGCCCAGGAGTGGGCCTCTAATTTCCAGCCATTCTTTTTTTAGGTCACTGGCTTACTCAACAAGCCGCGTCTTATAGTTTGAAACATCCCCGTTGAAAAAGTAATGAAAGTGGCCAGTAATTGTTTGTACCCTGGATTAAGAATTGTGGCACAGATGTAATGTTTGGATGACACAATGTCTTTTTGCAACCTTGTATTAACAGCCAAGCGAAGGATTAAGCTCTCCACAAACTCATGCACATCTTTTTTTTCATCCACACCTGCGTACATTTCAGTAAGCCCGGGCGTAAAACTCCGCTCCATTCATGGAGTTTGTGGAATTCGGCAACTCCGCGTTCCGTGGAGAATGCAGAGATACCATTAAACTCCACGTTCTGCAACGGAGCAACATTTTTTTGCTACGTGCGCTCAAAATGCAATTTCTCATGCGCAGGAGCGACGTGCCGTGTGCTCACAATCGTCTATGAGATTTTCAAAGCCGTTCACGGGCGCCACGATATTTGTTAGCTGGCCGCATGCCCCCGTGAGATTTTGCGTTTGCCAACACGTCATTCGGGCATGCCAGTGACGTCCGGCAGAACTTTTCTGCTGTATGCAATCCCAAAAGCACAGGATCTACCCCCGCTGCAATCTGGGGAAGATTCTCTCCTTGAGCAGCATCAAAATCCTCCTGAACTGACGGTTTGGAGTCAAATACCTCCTTGAATTAACATTTGGCGGTGGTTTTTGGTGCGCGGAGTCTTTTTTTTGTTTATTGTACTTGTTTTTCAACTGGAAGGAAGTTTTCCAGAGTCTCTAACTTCCTGTTCCTGTCCATCAGGCTCCTCCCAGTGCTTTGTCCATCTCTGGTCACTTTTCATTTGGATTTGGCACTGGAAGGATCACTCTTTGTGTCTGCTGCATATCCTATTGGATTTAAAGACTTTGAATTTGAGATTTCACAAGTAAGCTGAAAAACTGGTGTTGCTTGTTTTGGGCCATGCACTTGGATTTATTTGTACTTTTAATTGATTTTCAAAATTTATTGTGGTGGGTGGCCTGTTGTTTCAGTAGGGGCCTAGTGATTTCTTTGCATTTCATTCTTCTTCCTTTGTAAAGAAAAATGTTTCACAGTTTACTATATTTTCTACATGTTTTCAAATACATTTGAAATTTTGATTGAATTCAATATGTGGCCTAGTCTGCCAATTGGCCTTCCAGCCAGCAGGCCCAATGCTAGTCATGGGCGCATAAAACAACACTTCCTGTGGTATATACAGCATTTAGGCAATGGATGGATTTGATTGAAACACAAAATAAGCTTTTTTGTGGTATTTCGTGTTTTTTTCATGCAAACAGTGTATAGGAGTAGGATGTGTCTTGTTTTAAAAATGTGTTTTTTAGCCCAATAATTTTTGTTGTTGGCATTCCTGAATTAATGATGTTTTCTCTGTTTTACCATGCCTCCTTTGTCTGGCCAGTGTGTGTGTTTGCCATAGGCCAACATTTGCCTTTGTTCCAGATGCCATGTGGCCACTGGCCAGGGGGCATTTTGTATAGTCAGTGCACAGTCCCAGCCTAGGCTTACATGTGCTGTTTGATTGTTTTACAGGCCTCCTGCCTCTTGGTGTGACCATGTGGCTGGTGGACATTTTGTGTAGGCAGCCAGTGTGCTTTTGCCATAGGCCTGCATGCGTTCTTTGTTGTAGGCCTCCAACTTCTTGTTGTGGCCATGTGGCTGGTGGCATTTTGTGTAGGCAGCCAGAGTGCTTTTGCCATAGGCCTGCATGCGTTCTTTGTTGTAGGCCTCCAGCTTCTTGTTGTGACCATATTGCTGGTGGCCATTTTGTGTAGTCAGTCAGTGTGCTTTTCCCATAGGCCTGCATGCATTCTTTGTTGAAGGCCCCAGGCTTCTTGTTGTGACCATGTGGCTGGCGGACATTTTGTGTAGGCAGCCTGTGTGCTTTTGCTATAGGCCTGCATGTGTTCTTTTTTGTAGGCCTCCAGCTTCTTGTTGTGACCACGTGGCTGGCGGCCATTTTGTGTAGGCAAACAGTGTACTTTTGCCATAGACATGCATGCATTCTTTGCTGTAGGCCTCCATCTTCTTGTTGTGACCATGTGGTTGGCGGCCATTTTATGTAGGCAGCCAGTGTGCTTTTGCCATAGGCCTGCATGAGCTCTTGGTTGTAGGCCTCCAGATTCTTGTTGTGACCATGTGGCTGGCAGCCTTTTTGTGTAGGCAGCCAGTGTGCTTTTGCCATAGGCCTGCATGCGTTCTTTGTTCTAGGCCTCCAGCATCTTGTTGTGACCATGTAGTTGGCGACCATTTTGTGAATCCAGCCAGTGTGCCATCCCTGCAGGCCTGCATGTCTTCTCCCTATTCCCAATGAACCTCTTTGCAGCTTGTACAGTGACAAGTAAACAACCAATTTGGTGTATGCATGTGTTCATCTATGCATTTAAAGACAAAATGCAGACTTAGTAAATTGGCCCATCAACAAGGGGTTGAGAAAGATTGCGAATGAGATCGGAACTTAGAAGCAAATATCATTTTGTTGCAATTTATTCCAAAGTCTTTGGAATAGGCAGGCTTGGTAGGTGTAGGAAATGTGGAATCGATAGGATGGTCCTGGAAACTAGTCAGGGCCGGACTGGCTGTGGCGGGCACAGGGCGTTTCCCCGGTGGGCCGCCAGGGTGGGTGCTGGATTTGGGCCCCTGGGGGGCTGTTTTTGTTTCCGGGGGCCGGCAATATTGGCCCCCTGTAACAAAATTGGTCGAAACCGGCCCTAGCAAACAGCTCAGCCGCACCCCCCTCTCCCCCCTGGGGGGCAGCCGAGCAGTTTGCCAGGGCCGGTTTTGGTTCCTAGTCCGGCCCTGATACTAGTCTACTACTAGTCGATATGATTAGGAAAGTTCAATGTTATTGCAATTGCCGTTTCCTGTCTAAAAATTGTTTTGGAGCGATTATTTATTTACCACCAATTATTTCTTGTCCTTTTAATTATGTCTTGCATGCATCAGCATCCAGGGGCAAGAGGTCGTCGGAGTCGGGTGAGGGAGGTGGAGGTGCCTCCCAGCAGGAAGAATGCTCCTCGGCCAATGGTTCTGCTGGCCCCAGTAAGTCCTCCTGTTGTTAATATCAATATATATTCCCCTAAATTTTACTGCTCCTCAATTTGAATTATTTTCTACCTGTTTCCTAGTTTTATTTCTTTCCCAAATCCTGTTTGATCTATCTGTTTATCCCTGCATTATCCTATTATTTACTAAGTTATTTTATGTTTCTAGTATCTGTTTTTCACCTCAAACTGCCTCTGTCTTTAGCTTCCTTTCTTCTGGTTTTTCAGTCATCTTTCCCTCTCCCCATATATATTTTGTGGACTGCCTAGGGGTGGTACTGTAAGACTCAGAGATCCCATTGGTCCTTACTACTCTACTAGTACTACTACTAATACTACTACTCTGCCGTGCAGAATGCATACCCAAGTAAGGTATTCTACGCATGTTTGTTGAGATGAGAAGGCTTTCTTTTACTTTCTCATACTCAATCAGTAAAACGAGAGAGTGGCCATGGTCACTTTGGACACCCCAAAGTTGTGTCTTCTTCTTATCTAGGCCTAGTATTATTTACAGCAGTTGATGGTGAACTGATTACAATGCACCATGGCTGGAAGGAAGTATGAGGAGGAGGAGGACGGCACCATTACATTTGCCAACCAAGAAGACTTTATGTCCGTTTGTCCGGCCAGTTGGCCACTTTTATTTCTTTTCAAAAACTCAGATTCACCATTAGCTCTAGCCACTCAGTTCAGTCCTTTACACTACAGTCTGTCTTCTTGAGAGGCTTTTCAAAAATGCCACCAACAAAAACAAAATGCCCAACCGGATATTTGATAATTTTTGATAGGACATACTGTGACTGTACCCGAATTGCTAGTGATGTGTGTGGTGCATGTACAATTTTGCTATGGAAAAAAATAAATAGGGGAGGCGCATATGGAATCTAAAAAATGTTTAATGTTTTTTCTAGATGCACCAACCACAAGTGCCGGGGCCAGCGGGGAAGGCGGCCCCATCCAAGGAGCAAATGCTGCAGCTACGGGGGTGAGCCAGCGGCAGTGGCTGGCGGTGGTAAGTCATATTGCTTGCTTATTGACAATTTATATACTCGCTGCAATGGTGTACAATATACTTTGAGAGTGAGACTAAGTTGTCATCAGTTGAAGACACCCTTCTTTACTTAGCATTAGCATATACAGCAGGAGTTGAGTAACTAATGGCCTCTTCAATCTTCAACTCAGCAGAGAAAGTTTCATGAAGAAGAGTCAGACATTGATGGGAAAGAAGTATGGAAGGAGGAAGGATGGGTGAAATGTAATATGACTGGCAGAGAAGGACGTGAGGGTGAAAGGATGGATATAAATGGCTGATAGGATGTATGCGTGGGTGGGTGGGTGAAGGATGGGTGAAAGATGAAAGAAATTATGCCTTCCTGCGTGTGTGAAAGTGTATGGGTGAAAGGAATCCTCCGGGTGGTTAGATGGGTCAAGCAAGAACGAATGGGTGATTAAAATGACAAATGTATGTTGCTGAAAGGTTTGTTGAGAACGATAGCCATGTTTGGATGGATGGATGTGTTGGACTTGGCCCTTTTTGCAGGGTCATCCCTGAACTTTTTGCCTTCCTCCTAGCCTTTTTTCTGACATGGTGTTGGTGGCTTTAGGACTCTGGGCACTTTAGCACTGATGTTCAGTGTAAAGTGGTGTGCTCTCTGTGGTAAACATGGTAAGATTGGTCTACACCTGTTTGGCCTATTTAATTTACCTGTCAGGCCCTTGTAAAGTGGTATCTCAGGTACCCGTGGCCGATAAATTAAATGCTACTGGTGGGTTTGCAGCGATGATTGTGCCACCCACCAAAGTAGCCTTTCAAACCTGTCTCAGGCCTCTGCCATTGCAGGGCCTGTGCACGCAGTGTTACTGCCGCTGTGACGTGACACCTAAAGTGTGTGTCATGTCTGTGACCCCACTTTTACTGCATGTCAGTCACCCCTAAGGTAGGCCCTAGCTAGCCCTATGGGCAGGGTGCATTGTAGGTAAAAGGCAGGACATGTACCTTAAGTGTGTGACATGTCCTGGTAGTGACAAACATCCATTTTGGTTTCTCACTACTGTGTGGTTGCCCTCCCATAGGAATGCATTGGGGATTCCCTGATAAGTGTTTCAGTGGTAATTCCTGATATGAGAGGAGCAGCGTGGTCAAGTTTGGTATGGTTGGAATAGTAATAATAAATGCTGCGCAATGGTGTGCGCAGATTTATTATCACTATTTTAGAAATGCCACTTCTAGAAGTTGGCATTTCTGTGTGCTATGTGTCTGCCTGCCTGATGTGGATTGCATGTTTGGCTTTGGAGTGACAGGGGCTGGTGAGGTGTGTGTGGCTCCAGGAGGGGCAGGGTGAGTCAGCGCTAGGCTGAATAGGGCAGCTGCATTTGGAGTAGTCCCCTGACCCTGAATAGGTCTGTGCCTGCCTATGTGAATGCTGGCTCCGCCCCCCTGTGGTGTGTCTGATGACGAGCCCCCACCTGACAAAGGGGAAGAGGAGCCTTGTCAACAAAGTGCTCCAAAACCCCCCAGAACCAGCTCAGGCTGGTTCCCCCAAGCCCTGTGCCAAGTGCAGACAAAGGAGAATTGGAGTATAAGTACTGGGGCTATGACCCCGTGAAAAGGTTGTGCTTCCTTGTGCTGAGGGGACCTGCTGCTGCTGGGCTCCAGGAGGAACCGCCACAAGGGACTGCCTCCCTGCTGGAGGGCCCTGTGAGCTGGCCTGCCTGGGCCCAGCCTTTTGCCCCTAGAACTTTGCTTGCTGGTGCTGTGGCTCTTAGCACCTCCTGAGTGCTATCTTTTTATTGCCAGCCCAAGAGGAGCGCGGATGCCGTGCAGCGTGCGGCTGCGGTGACTGCAAGGGGACCCCCGGTGTTGGGATCCCCCATGCTGCTGTGAGGAGGAGCGGGAGCCCACCCCGCATCTGCATCGTTTCCGGCGGGAGGCTACTCCGCAATTGTGATGCCGGTGGAAGCGGGAGCCCAGCCCGCATTTGTGGTCGTTTACCGGCGGGAGCCCACCCCGCACTGCCGAGCCAGGGTTAAAAGAGGCCGCCGCATTTGCCAGCGGCGACCCTGAAGACAGGCAAGTCGCCTGACCGTGGGCGGGGCCAGGAAGCAGAAGTTGTGGCTGGTGGAAGAGCGGGGCTCCAATGCGCTGGAGAGAGCCCCGCGTGTAACTGAAGCCTGGCAGCGGGGGGAGCCCGAGGCACAGTGTCTGTGCCACCCCCGCCATGTTGGAGGAGACCGGAGGAGGCCGAGCGCATTGAGGGAGAGCCCCGGTGAGGGGGGCTCCCATTGGGTCACGTCCGTGTCTGCTGCCTGCGACCGAGAGACCGGAGGAAGCAGTGAACACCAGAGTAGCCCCGGTGAGTGGGTGCTGAATCCAAAATATTTCGGGTGCCGAGAGTGGCACCAGAAGAGCCCCGGTGAGTGGGGCTCACCCGAGGCACATTGTCGGTGCCTGGAGCCGCATTGATGCTCCCTGGGGCACTGCGGTGCCCGTGCTGATTTCCTTTTGGGGGCCAGTTTGAGTTGCAGAGTCCCAGAGTGGGGCTCTCACAGCACATTGGTGCCAGTGTTCTTTGTGCTGATCCCAGCTGCCCTGTGAGAGCGCAGGCAGCTGTAGCGTTTGGGGGCCATTTCGGTTATTGAGGAAGGGGTGAGTTGCACACCCCGCCCCAGCGCATTTGTGCACTGTGGTTTCGCTGCATAGGCAGCCAGGGGGACATTTGGGAGGCCCCATTTCGAGCCCTGACTTTGCGGGACATAGGGCCTTTGAGCCCCAGTGAAAAGCCAGTTGGCCGGGGGTCCTTTGTGTGATGGTGAAAGGGCGCAAGGTCCTAAGGCGATGTATGCACCTTGTAATAGTGTCACATGTGGTGCACTACTGAGTTCCTGCCTAACATGTTTATGCCCAAGGTGGTTTATGCGTAATATGATTTATGCCTAAGTGCTGGTGCCAGTAATTACTGGTTGTGTTTTACGTTTGCTACTTGTGCTTTTGTGATGGTTCTGACAGTGGCCCGATTGGCCCTGTATATAATCCCCTGTGAATATTGCCTACTGCCAGTTGGCACAGAGTATATTGTGTGATTATGATTCTAATGTGTCTATGATAATACAAAGGCTATTTTTTATATAACCTTGTGTGGAGTTTCTTTTGTGGTGTGCCTAGTGGGTTGCTGCTGTGTGTGTGTGTTGCGGAAATGCTTTACACATTGCCTCTGGGATAAGCCTGACTGCTTGTGCCAAGCTACCAAGCGGGGTGAGCAGGGGCTATCTTCAGTGTGACTCCCTTGCCCTGACTAGAGTGGTGGTTTCTGCCTGGCTTAGGCGCATGCCCTAGCCAACCAGAAATCCCATTTCTAACATTGGTTGTCAGCGGTGAGGATAGGACTTGCATTTGCGCAGTACCACAGCGACAACTGGTTGCACTACAAACTCTGCATTTAAATAATCACAGGTTTGGGGATTATTTTTCCTGAGTTTTATTTTTCTCCTAAAAGTGTAATTTTCAAATTGTGTACTCTTCCTTCAGATCTTATGCCTAGGAGTCTTGCATTGTACCTGTGTGGGTTTAAGTGCCTTGCCAGAATGGAACCTGCCTTTAACACATATGATCTGTTGCTGTTGAACTACAGTCTAGAGGAGCTAAGGGGGTTCTGTGATGAGAGAGGCTTAGCAGTGAGTGGGGAAGACACTCAGCTATCCCTTAGGGACGCCCTGCTACAATGGCAACAGGATACATGGAGACTTGAGCACTCTGAGTGGGAGAGGGCCCAGGCCGCACACCAAGAGGGTGGTGGGTCTGAGGGTGACCCTGAAGAGTCTGAAGAAGAGGAAGAAAATGACAGGGCAGGGACGCCAGTAGATAGTGAGGAACCCATAGATAGGGAGTCCCTTGCTGGGTCCAGTGCCGGGGCAGTGCCCCATCCCTTTCCCTGTCCCCAGAGGAGTGGGTGGATAGGAGGGAAGAAAGGGAGCATCAGCTGGCTTTGGACACGCTCCAGTCGGAGTATGCCAAGGAGATAGCGCGGCTGGGTTTGGAGGAGAAAAAGGCATTGTGGGCCCATGAGTTGAGTCTCTAGGCGTTGGGCCTTGAAGAGAAAAAGCTAGAGACCAAGAGGGTCTTAGCGCAGGAGAGGATGGCGGAGGCAGAGAGGGCCTTCGCCAGAGAGAAACTAGCTCTGGAGGGTAGGTTATCCCCTGAGTGCAGTTTTAGTTGTCTGGATTCACCAGTGAGGGTGGGGTCCAGTGGTGGCAGCAATATGGAGTCCAGTGCAGGAAGTCCCACTCCCAGATCCCAGAGCGTGGTACCTAGTTCCCAGCAAGAGGGTGTCACACCTGAAGTGTATAGGTTGAGGTTCAGGGGCAGTAGGAAACTGTCTCACCAGTCTTGGGGGGAGTTTGTGGATGAATGTTGTGATGCACTGAAAGGTTGGGTGATGAGTAGCACGGCAAATGATTTTGAAGGGCTGTTCAATCTGGTTGTCAGAGAGCACATGTTCAGTAATTGTTTTCCGGGGTTACGCCAACACCTGTTGGAGTGTGAGTTCTCTGATCCCAGGGAGCTTGCACAGGAGGCAGACCTCTGGCTGTGTGACGGAGGGTCTGAAGAGGCATTGGGGAGTGATCCCAAAAGGAGTGGCTCAGTATCTTCCGGTCCTGTGTGGTGGAATAGGTTCAGAGTAGCCCAGCTAGGTCCCGGTGTAGTGGGAGGGGTGTAGGGGCTCATGTTCTGTCTCAGTGGAGGAGTGAGTGTGGGCTGTGTCCCAAGGTGCCCAAACCCAGTCTCAGGGCCTGGAGGGTTCCCTAAGGGAACACCAGGTTGGGGGCCTAGGCTGTACTAGTAGGCCATTTGAGGGGGATCTCCTAGTGTCAGGAGAACCTGGAGCGTCTGTAAACGGAGCTACAGTGGTTCTAGTGTCTGGCGGTGCCGCTCCTAAGTGGAGGGTGCAGAAGTCCAGATTGAGGGGTGAGAGGGGGATGTGTTCCCCAGTGGGAGAACCAGTGGGTAAGGGACCAGCCAGAAGGGCTGAGTCTCCTAGGAGTGACCATGGTGAGAGCACTTCTGTCCTGGAGGATCTTCGCGCACTGTCAAATGGACAGGGGTCGGGAGATCTGCACCAGGCAGACTGTCACACGACACATGAGTCATGTATTACCCTCGGGGGGATACTGTGTGCGTCCCCAGAAGTCCTGGTGGGCCAGGCAAGTGTTCAACCGCAGGGTTTAGTCCCTGGTTGGGAGGCCAGGTTCAGGTTCTGCCTGACCTGGAGGGAAGGACATCTGTAATCAGTGTCCTGACCGGGGGATACTGTGTGAGTCCCCAGAAGTCCTGGCGCACCAGGCCGCGGGGTTCAGCTCCAAGGTTGGGAGGCCAGGTTCAGGATCTGCCTGTCCTGGAAGGACAACTGTAACCAGTATCCTGACCGGTTTGGCTTCCAGGGGTACCACTCCAGGTGGGAGGGTGCAGAACTCTGGGAGGGGGTGCAAAGGGAGGGATTTCTCGCCTCTGACCCCGGTGCAACCTGAGGGTTTAGACCCTAGGTTGGGAGACCAGTTGCTGGAGAGAGGTCCTGAACTGGTGGGAGAGTTGTGTTCTGAGGGTGCCTCTCCAAGGAGGAGAGTGCGGAACCCTAGAAGGAGAGGTAGGGGGAGGAGAGCCTCGCCCGTGACTTCTGGTCAACCTGAGGGTGTGGACCCTAGGTTGGAGGATCAGTGGCAGTTTAGAACTGCACTGATGAGAGGAAGAGTGGAGAATGGTTACTATGTGCCAGGGGTGACTGCCCCCACTCTGTGAGATGGCAAGGACCAGATACATCTGGATGGCCTAGGGCCTGGTCCTGGCCGAGGACAACTAGAGAATACCAGTGGGGTAGCTAGGTTTGTCCTGGGAGCTTTGACAGAGGGGAGCACATGGGTTCAGAATGGCGTAGAACTGGAGTGTGCCCCTGCAGTTACGGGCCCGCGTCCGTGTTCTATCGCCCAAGGCAGGGAAGCCCATCAAGGTGGTGATTGGTCTACCCTGCGTTTTGGCTGGAAGGGGGTTGTGTTGGACTTGGCCCTTTTTGCAGGGTCATCCCTGAACTTTTTGCCTTCCTCCTAGCCTTTTTTCTGACATGGTGTTGGTGGTTTTAGGACGCTGGGCACTTTAGCACTGCTGTTCAGTGTAAAGTGCGTGTGCTCTCTGTGGTAAACATGGTAAGATTGGTCTACACCTGTTTGGCCTATTTAATTTACCTGTCAATCCCTTGTAAAGTGGTATCTCAGACACCCGGGGACGGTAAATTAAATGCTGCTGGTGGGCTTGCAGCGCTGATTGCGCCACCCACCAAAGTAGCCTTTCAAACCTGTCTCAGGCACGCGCAGTGTTACTGCCGCTGTGACGTGACACCTAAAGTGTGTGCCATGTCTGTGACCCCCTTTTACTGCATGTCAGTCACCCCTAAGGTAGGCCCTAGCTAGCCCTATGGGCAGGGTGCATTTTAGGTAGAAGGTAGGACATGTACCTTAAGTGTGTGACATGTCCTGGTAGTGACAAACAGCCATTTTGGTTTCTCACTACTGTGTGGTTGCCCTCCCATAGGAATGCATTGGGGATTCCCTGATAAGTGTTTCAGTGGTAATTCCTGATATGAGAGGAGCAGCGTGGTCAAGTTTGGTATGGTTGGAATAGTAATAATAAATGCGGCGCAATGCTGTGCGCAGATTTATTATCACTATTTTAGAAATGCCACTTCTAGAAGTTGGCATTTCTGTGTGCTATGTGTCTGCCTTCCTGATGTGGATTGCATGTCTGGCTTTGGAGTGACAGGGGCTGGTGAGGTGTGTGTGCTCCAGGAGGGGCAGGGTGAGTCAGCGCTAGGCTGAATAGGGCATCTGCATTTGGAGTAGTGGGTGGAGTAGTCCCCTGACCCTGAATAGGTCTGTGCCTGCCTATGTGAATGCTGACTCCGCCCCCTGTGGTGTGTCTGATGACGAGCCTCCACCTGACAAAGGGAAGAGGAGCCTTGTCAACAAAGTGCTCCAAAACCCCCAGAACCAGCTCAGGCTGGTTCTCCCAAGCCCTGTGCCAAGGGCAGACAAAGGAGAAATGGAGTATAAGTACTGGGGTTGTGACCCCGTGAAAAGGTTGTGCTTCCTTGTGCTGAGGGGACCTGCTGCTGCTGGGCTCCAGGAGGGAGGGCCCTGTGAGCAGGCCTGCCTGGGCCCAGCCGTGTGCCCCTAGAACTTTGCTTGCTGGAGCTGTGGCTCTTAGCGCCTCTTGAGCGCTAAATTGCTATTGCCAGCCCAAGAGGAGTGTGGATACCGTGCAGCGTGCGGCTGCGGTGACTGCAGGGGGACCCCCGGCGCTGGGATCCCCCCGTGCTGCTGTGAGGAGGAGCGGGAGCCCACCCCGCATCGGCATCGTTTCCGGCGGGAGTCTACCCCGCAATTGTGATGCCGGTGGAAGCGGGAGCCCACCCCGCATTTGTGGTCGTTTACTGGCGGGAGCCCACCCCGCACTGCCGAACCAGGGGAAAAGAGGCCACCGCGTTTGCCAGCGGCTACCCGGAAGACAGGCAAGTCGCCTGACCGTGGGCGGGGCCAAGAAGCGAAAGTTGTGGCCGGTGGAAGAGCGGGGCTCCCATGCGCTGGAGAGAGCCCCGCGTGTAACTGAAGCCTGGCAGTGGCAGCGGGGAGAGCCCGAGGCACAGTGTCCGTGCCGCCCCTCCGCGTTGGAGGAGACCGGAGGAGGCCGAGCGCATTGAGGGAGAGCCCCAGTGAGGGGGGCTCCCATTGGGTCGCGTCCATGTCTGCTGCCTGCGACCGAGAGACCGGAGGAAGCAGAGAACACCAGAGCAGCCCCGGTGAGTGGGGGCTGAATCTGAAGTATTTCGCGTGCCGAGAGTGACACCAGAAGAGCCCCGGTGAGTGGGGTTCCCCCGAGGCACATTGTTGGTGCCTGGAGCCGCGTTGATGCTCCCTGGGGCACTGCGGTGCCCGTGCTGATTTCCTTTTGGGGGCCAGTTTGAGTTGCAGAGTCCCAGAGTGGGGCTCTCACAGCACATTGGTGCCAGTGTTCTTTGTGCTGATCCCAGCTGCCCTGTGAGAGCGCGGGCAGCTGTAGCGTTTGGGGGCCATTTCGGTTATTGAGGAAGGGGTGAGTTGCACACCCCGCCCCAGCGCATTTGTGCACTGTGGTTTCGCTGCATAGGCAGCCAGGGGGACATTTGGGAGGCCCCATTTCGAGCCCTGACTTTGCGGGACATAGGGCCTTTGAGCCCCAGTGAAAAGCCAGTTGGCCGGGGGTCCTTTGTGTGATGGTGAAAGGGCGCAAGGTCCTAAGCGATGTATGCACCTTGTAATAGTGTTACTGTGGTGCACTACTGAGTTCCTGCCTAACATGTTTATGCCCAAGGTGGTTTATGCGTAATATGATTTATGCCTAAGTGCTAGTGCCAGTAATTACTGGTTGTGTTTTACGTTTGCTACTTGTGCTTTTGTGATGGTTCTGACAGTGGCCCGATTGGCCCTGTATATAATCCCCTGTGAATATTGCCTACTGCCAGTTGGCACAGAGTATATTGTGTGATTATGATTCTAATGTGTCTATGATAATACAAAGGCTATTTTTATATAACCTTGTGTGGAGTTTCTTTTGTGGTGTGCCTAGTGGGTTGCTGCTGTGTGTGTGTGTTGCGGAAATGCTTTACACATTGCCTCTGGGATAAGCCTGACTGCTTGTGCCAAGCTACCAAGCTGGGGTGAGCAGGGGCTATCTTCAGTGTGACTCCCTTGCCCTGACTAGAGTGGTGGTTTCTGCCTGGCTTAGGCGCATGCCCTAGCCAACCAGAAATCCCATTTCTAACATTGGTTGTCAGCGGTGAGGATAGGACTTGCATTTGCGCAGTACCACAGCGACAACTGGTTGCACTACAAACTCTGCATTTAAATAATCACAGGTTTGGGGATTATTTTTCCTGAGTTGTATTTTTCTCCTAAAAGTGTAATTTTCAAATTGTGCACTCTTCCTTCAGATCTTATGCCTAGGAGTCTTGCATTGTACCTGTGTGGGTTTAAGTGCCTTGCCAGAATGGAACCTGCCTTTAACACATATGATCTGTTGCTGTTGAACTACAGTCTAGAGGAGCTAAGGGGGTTCTGTGATGAGAGAGGCTTAGCAGTGAGTGGGGAAGACACTCAGCTATCCCTTAGGGACGCCCTGCTACAATGGCAACAGGATACATGGAGACTTGAGCACTCTGAGTGGGAGAGGGCCCAGGCCGCACACCAAGAGGGTGGTGGGTCTGAGGGTGACCCTGAAGAGTCTGAAGAAGAGGAAGAAAATGACAGGGCAGGGACGCCAGTAGATAGTGAGGAACCCATAGATAGGGAGTCCCTTGCTGGGTCCAGTGCCGGGGGCAGTGCCCCATCCCTTTCCCTGTCCCCAGAGGAGTGGGTGGATAGGAGGGAAGAAAGGGAGCATCAGCTGGCTTTGGACACGCTCCGGTCGGAGTATGCCAAGGAGATAGCGCGGCTGGGTTTGGAGGAGAAAAAGGCCTTGTGGGCCCATGAGTTGAGTCTCTAGGCGTTGGGCCTTGAAGAGAAAAAGCTAGAGACCAAGAGGGTCTTAGCGCAGGAGAGGATGGCGGAGGCAGAGAGGGCCTTCGCCAGAGAGAAACTAGCTCTGGAGGGTAGGTTATCCCCTGAGTGCAGTTTTAGTTGTCTGGATTCACCAGTGAGGGTGGGGTCCAGTGGTGGCAGCAATATGGAGTCCAGTGCAGGAAGTCCCACTCCCAGATCCCAGAGCGTGGTACCTAGTTCCCAGCAAGAGGGTGTCACACCTGAAGTGTATAGGTTGAGGTTCAGGGGCAGTAGGAAACTGTCTCACCAGTCTTGGGGGGAGTTTGTGGATGGATGTTGTGATGCACTGAAAGGTTGGGTGATGAGTAGCACGGCAAATGATTTTGAAGGGCTGTTCAATCTGGTTGTCAGAGAGCACATGTTCAGTAATTGTTTTCCGGGGTTACGCCAACACCTGTTGGAGTGTGAGTTCTCTGATCCCAGGGAGCTTGCACAGGAGGCAGACCTCTGGCTGTGTGACGGAGGGTCTGAAGAGGCATTGGGGAGTGATCCCAAAAGGAGTGGCTCAGGTATCTTCCGGTCCTGTGTGGTGGAATAGGTTCAGAGTAGCCCAGCTAGGTCCCGGTGTAGTGGGAGGGGTGTAGGGGCTCATGTTCTGTCTCAGTGGAGAAGGAGTGAGTGTGGGCTGTGTCCCAAGGTGCCCAAAACCCAGTCTCAGGGCCTGGAGGGTTCCCTAAGGGAACACCAGGTTGGGGGCCTAGGCTGTACTAGTAGGCCATTTGAGGGGGATCTCCTAGTGTCAGGAGAACCTGGAGCGTCTGTAAACGGAGCTACAGTGGTTCTAGTGTCTGGCGGTGCCGCTCCTAAGTGGAGGGTGCAGAAGTCCAGATTGAGGGGTGAGAGGGGGATGTGTTCCCCAGTGGGAGAACCAGTGGGTAAGGGACCAGCCAGAAGGGCTGAGTCTCCTAGGAGTGACCATGGTGAGAGCACTTCTGTCCTGGAGGATCTTCGCGCACTGTCAAATGGACAGGGGTCAGGAGATCTGCACCAGGCAGACTGTCACACGACACATGAGTCATGTATTACCCTCGGGGGGATACTGTGTGCGTCCCCAGAAGTCCTGGTGGGCCAGGCAAGTGTTCAACCACAGGGTTTAGTCCCTGGGTTGGGAGGCCAGGTTCAGGTTCTGCCTGACCTGGAGGGAAGGACATCTGTAATCAGTGTCCTGACCGGGGGGATACTGTGTGAGTCCCCAGAAGTCCTGGCGCACCAGGCCGCGGGGTTCAGCTCCAAGGTTGGGAGGCCAGGTTCAGGATCTGCCTGTCCTGGAAGGACAACTGTAACCAGTATCCTGACCGGTTTGGCTTCCAGGGGTACCACTCCAGGTGGGAGGGTGCAGAACTCTGGAAGGGGGTGCAAAGGGAGGGATTTCTCGCCTCTGACCCCGGTGCAACCTGAGGGTTTAGACCCTAGGTTGGGAGACCAGTTGCTGGAGAGAGGTCCTGAACTGGTGGGAGAGTTGTGTTCTGAGGGTGCCTCTCCAAGGAGGAGAGTGCGGAACCCTAGAAGGAGAGGTAGGGGAGGAGAGCCTCGCCCGTGACTTCTGGTCAACCTGAGGGTGTGGACCCTAGGTTGGAGGATCAGTGGCAGTTTAGAACTGCACTGATGAGAGGAAGAGTGGAGAATGGTTACTATGTGCCAGGGGTGACTGCCCCACTCTGTGAGATGGCAAGGACCAGATACATCTGGATGGCCTAGGGCCTGGTCCTGGCCGAGGACAACTAGAGAATACCAGTGGGGTAGCTAGGTTTGTCCTGGGAGCTTTGACAGAGGGAAGCACATGGGTTCAGAATGGCGTAGAACTGGAGTGTGCCCCTGCAGTTACGGGCCCGCGTCCGTGTTTTATCGCCCAAGGCAGGGAAGCCCATCAAGGTGGTGATTGGTCTACCCTGCGTTTTGGCTGGAAGGGGGTTGTGTTGGACTTGGCCCTTTTTGCAGGGTCATCCCTGAACTTTTTGCCTTCCTCCTAGCCTTTTTTCTGACATGGTGTTGGTGGTTTTAGGACGCTGGGCACTTTAGCACTGCTGTTCAGTGTAAAGTGCGTGTGCTCTCTGTGGTAAACATGGTAAGATTGGTCTACACCTGTTTGGCCTATTTAATTTACCTGTCAATCCCTTGTAAAGTGGTATCTCAGATACCCGGGGACGGTAAATTAAATGCTGCTGGTGGGCTTGCAGCGCTGATTGCGCCACCCACCAAAGTAGCCTTTCAAACCTGTCTCAGGCACGCGCAGTGTTACTGCCGCTGTGACGTGACACCTAAAGTGTGTGCCATGTCTGTGACCCCCCTTTTACTGCATGTCAGTCACCCCTAAGGTAGGCCCTAGCTAGCCCTATGGGCAGGGTGCATTTTAGGTAAAAGGTAGGACATGTACCTTAAGTGTGTGACATGTCCTGGTAGTGACAAACAGCCATTTTGGTTTCTCACTACTGTGTGGTTGCCCTCCCATAGGAATGCATTGGGGATTCCCTGATAAGTGTTTCAGTGGTAATTCCTGATATGAGAGGAGCAGCGTGGTCAAGTTTGGTATGGTTGGAATAGTAATAATAAATGCGGCGCAATGCTGTGCGCAGATTTATTATCACTATTTTAGAAATGCCACTTCTAGAAGTTGGCATTTCTGTGTGCTATGTGTCTGCCTTCCTGATGTGGATTGCATGTCTGGCTTTGGAGTGACAGGGGCTGGTGAGGTGTGTGTGGCTCCAGGAGGGGCAGGGTGAGTCAGCGCTAGGCTGAATAGGGCATCTGCATTTGGAGTAGTGGGTGGAGTAGTCCCCTGACCCTGAATAGGTCTGTGCCTGCCTATGTGAATGCTGACTCCGCCCCCCTGTGGTGTGTCTGATGACGAGCCTCCACCTGAAAAAGGGGAAGAGGAGCCTTGTCAACAAAGTGCTCCAAAACCCCCCAGAACCAGCTCAGGCTGGTTCTCCCAAGCCCTGTGCCAAGGGCAGACAAAGGAGAAATGGAGTATAAGTACTGGGGTTGTGACCCCGTGAAAAGGTTGTGCTTCCTTGTGCTGAGGGGACCTGCTGCTGCTGGGCTCCAGGAGGGAGGGCCCTGTGAGCAGGCCTGCCTGGGCCCAGCCGTGTGCCCCTAGAACTTTGCTTGCTGGAGCTGTGGCTCTTAGCGCCTCTTGAGCGCTAAATTGCTATTGCCAGCCCAAGAGGAGTGTGGATACCGTGCAGCGTGCGGCTGCGGTGACTGCAGGGGGACCCCCGGCGCTGGGATCCCCCCGTGCTGCTGTGAGGAGGAGCGGGAGCCCACCCTGCATCGGCATCGTTTCCGGCGGGAGTCTACCCCGCAATTGTGATGCCGGTGGAAGCGGGAGCCCACCCCGCATTTGTGGTCGTTTACTGGCGGGAGCCCACCCCGCACTGCCGAACCAGGGGAAAAGAGGCCGCCGCGTTTGCCAGCGGCTACCCGGAAGACAGGCAAGTCGCCTGACCGTGGGCGGGGCCAAGAAGCGAAAGTTGTGGCCGGTGGAAGAGCGGGGCTCCCATGCGCTGGAGAGAGCCCCGCGTGTAACTGAATCCTGGCGGTGGCAGCGGGGAGAGCCCGAGGCACAGTGTCCGTGCCGCCCCTCCGCGTTGGAGGAGACCGGAGGAGGCCAAGCGCATTGAGGGAGAGCCCCAGTGAGGGGGGCTCCCATTGGGTCGCGTCCATGTCTGCTGCCTGCGACCGAGAGACCGGAGGAAGCAGAGAACACCAGAGCAGCCCCGGTGAGTGGGGGCTGAATCCAAAGTATTTCGCGTGCCGAGAGTGACACCAGAAGAGCCCCGGTGAGTGGGGTTCCCCCGAGGCACATTGTTGGTGCCTGGAGCCGCGTTGATGCTCCCTGGGGCACTGCGGTGCCCGTGCTGATTTCCTTTTGGGGGCCAGTTTAAGTTGCAGAGTCCCAGAGTGGAGCTCTCACAGCACATTGGTGCCAATGTTCTTTGTGCTGATCCCAGCTGCCCTGTGAGAGCGCTGGCAGCGTTTGGGGGCCATTTCGGTTATTGAGGAAGGGGTGAGTTGCACCCCTGCCCCAGCGCATTTGCGCACTGTGGTTTCACTGCATAGGCAGCCAGGGGGACATTTGGGAGGCCCCATTTCGAGCCCTGACTTTGCGGGACATAGGGCATTTGAGCCCCAGTGAAAGGCCAGTTGGCCGGGGGTCTTTTGTGTGATGGTGAAAGGGCGCAAGGCCCTAAGGTGATGTATGCACCTTTTAATAGTGTTACTGTAGTGCACTACTGAGTTCCTGCCTAACATGTTTATGCCCAAGGTGGTTTATGCGTAATATGATTTATGCCTAAGTGCTAGTGCCAGTAATTACTGGTTGTGTTTTACGTTTGCTACTTGTGTTTTTGTGATGGTTCTGACAGTGGCCCGATTGGCCCTGTCCTGTATATAATCCCCTGTGAATATTGCCTAGCGCCAGTTGGCACAGTGTATATTGTGTGATTATGATTCTAATGTGTTTATGATAATACAAAGGCTATTTTTGATATAACCTTGTGTGGAGTTTCTTTTGTGGTGTGCCTAGTGGGTTGCTGCTGTGTGTGTGTGTGTGTTGCGCAAACGCTCTACACATTGCCTCTGGGATAAGCCTGACTGCTCGTGCCAAGCTACCAAGGGGGGTGAGCAGGGGTTATCTTCAGCGTGTAACTCCCTTGCCCTGACTAGAGCGGTGATTTCTGCCTGGCTTAGGTGCATGCCCTAGCCAACCAGAAATCCCATTTCTAACAGGATGGTACTAGTATTAATAGTGAGGACTGGATGAAGGGAATGTAAAACTTGAACGGTGACTGAGTAGCAAAGCCTAGGGTGAAGAATAAAAATAATGCTAGAAGAAAAATGCAGAGAAAAATGGAAAAATCCCTGAGAAGAAGAGTAAACAAGGAAAGCTTTTTTATCAAGGTTTTAGATTCGAAGGTTTGAGCGAGGTTGTATTTCAGAAAACTCCCTTGACTCACAGTAGATTTCAAGCACAACATATATTATGTACCCCTACCCACCCATCATCATCAATCGCCTCCGTCTGAGGCCCACTCCCTACCCATGGTATTTCGCCAGTGTCAGCTATGGGTGGCCTATCGGCTGCATGGTTATAATAGTAGTACCTCACGCTGCGCTGTATATCATTCATATATTAGCAACTATTCATCTGCCTTGTCATCAGGGTGAAAGTGAAAGTGAGCATTTGATTTAAAAGAGCATGGCAATGATAGGTAAAAAGATAATTGTGTGGTACAGCTGCCCCACATGCAGACAGTAGCATAGTATAAGGCGACACAAGTATGTCTGTCTAGGGCGCAAGCTGAGCTGGCATGCCTACATTAATTTAGCTAAACGAGAGAGAAGAAGAATACTTGTATACTCCATAGTGCTTAATGCCTGGAACTGTAATCACATCAAAATCGTATGGGCAGAGGAATCAAGGATACCAGCAAATGTTATGTACTGCTAGTGCTACTGTACCAGTATATGATTTTATGTGTTACTGTTTTGCTAAGAGTATTGGTTATAATTTGTCTTTTTTCTTTCTTAATATAGATGCTCCTGCCAATCCACCATCATCCTTATCATAACCCAACAAGTAGGAGATAGCAGCCAGGACCCGGCAAAGGAAGCCGGAGGGCATCAGGGCCGAATATCAGCGGCTGGTGGTCCTGGAGGAGGAGAAGGAGGAGGCGGCAGCAGCTGCAGCATCCAATGCCCCGGGCCCAGCCAGGCCCCAGTGCCTCCAGTTGTACGGCGCCATGGTCAGGCAGCCACCGTCCATCATTCATCGACCATTGCTGCTCCACCCTATAGACTCTATAGTGCCTTTCAGCGCTGTATGCTCCTGAGGATGGCGCAAATAGAAGCCAGGATGGAGGAGCAGTTAGATCGGTTGGAGCAGCAGCTCCGAGTCCTAGCCCACCGCTAGGTCTCTCTTGTCCCTTTTTAATCTTTTGTTTGGTGGGTGGGACTTGTTGGGGAGAGGGTCTGAATGTGGGAGTTGGAGAAATCTTATTCTTGGGGTTTTTGGCATTTTCTTTTATAGACATTTGTTCGGGCAATTTGGACTTTTGTTTAATATTGGTTGGGATTAGGGAGAGGGCTTTAGTTTATTTGTTAGGGAAATACATTTTTTTTGGTGGCTGTACATATGATTTAATTCTTTTTTGGGGGTTACTCTTTTACTTCGCTCTGTTTCCTTTGCCGCGCAGGCCCACAGCCAGTTTTCAAAATCTGCTGATAGTGTAACACACCAACAGAGAGTTATGCGGTACCCTCACTTGTCCTACTACTCTCTCCTCCTAGTCTCTGCAGTCTGCAACTATATTAACCCCAAAGGACTCGGAGGAGGTGTGGGGGTGTGAATTTCCCTAGTATATAGTTTATTGTAGCTCAGTAATCCTCCACAGTTCTTCTCTTACCTGTGATTAGGCAAAGTGATGGCTGCATGGTTTCACAAGGTGCCATGGTGGTGGTAGTAGACAGAAGTAGCATGCTTGCGGACTAGTCGTTGAATACTAGTGAAAGCACTAGATCCAGAAGCAAGGTTCCACTCCCTCCTAGCTGAACTCAAACTGTAGGATGAGAAATATTCTTTGCAGGGAACTAATTAAATTGAAAAATCACACTGAATTAATGATGTTTATATGCAAAGTTGCACAAAAAATTGAGACAGTCACCAGGGGGAGACTAGAGTATGACTAATAGTACACAAGAAGAAGACTGTCAAATGAGAAAACATAAGCAATGCTAAAGTAAAATAAATAATCAGAATAGTGAGTTAGTAAAAGTTACAAACTGAAGTCGACTCGAGCTATGAAGTGGACAAGCGTAACCTTTAGTGCTAAAAGGATGATAATGTTGTAAATAATATATTGAATACTGTGCATGGGTGGGCAATCTAAGATATATTAATATTGCCAGTGTGGGCTATACTCAGAGCAGAAGAAGATGCTCGCCCTGCCCTGAGTTGGTGTTGCTTTCACCACATCCGCCCCACCAAGTGTGTGATCAATTAATGGTTTAAATGTAATTTAGTCACACCTCAATAAATCACACAGCCCGGGGGAAGAGGGTTAGGGGTTCGATGAATGGATGGGACGGGGATTTGAGGGAAAGGTTTGACAAAGACAAACACTCCACATGGACAACACATTCATCTTGGCAGCTGACCATCATAAATCTGTTATGGGAGGAAAAGGAATGATGATGAGTACTAGTACAGGTAAACCAAATCAAATTGTCCGTCTGCCCCCAGAGAGACATTATGTTCTGTAACTGTTGTACCAAGCTTTGAAAGATATCCAATAAAATTAAAATATCTGTAGGAATCAAGTAACAAACATAAACAACACACACATTGTAATGATGATTAAAGAGAAAAAAAAGATACTGTATTGCCAAATTGGCAGTTGCATCTGCATTCCTCTTGGACTGTCCGTCAATCTTGGGTGCCTGGCAGATGCGGTTCTGTAAGGTAAGTGTGAGTATGTTGCATTGTTTTTCCAGTATGGCACACGGTAAAGGCCAGGGCCTGTAGATTGAAAAGCAAAAATGATATTTAAGAGTCAAGGAGAAAAGTTAAACTGCATAAGGAGGAGTGCACAACAAGAAGAGAAGACTCGGGGCATCATGGCTAAATGTCTGTTTCTGGCAGTTACCTCAACAACAGGCCCCCCACCCAACCACCACTTAGCTTCGGATTAAACGATGAATTGGAGCCATACAGCACTGAGCAGTGAGCACACACACACAGCAACATAGCATTTTCCAAATCAATTAGAAAGTCAACACACCACTGTCAGTCACACCACTCACCACCACCACTATACAGACTTGTGTAGGTCTGGTGCTGTTGTTTACCTTTAGGCCACTTCAAAGTCATCATCATCCAAATCGGTTGGTTTGAGTGAATTTTAAAACTTCCACCTTCTTCTGGTGGCAGTTCTCGCAGTAGTCACGCTCACGCCCACGTCCTGAGTCATTTCATCATCTCTGATCCTCCTGAGTCTGACCCCGAGTATAGTGTCCAACTCTGTACCAACACTGTCCCAACTCAAAATGCAATAGATCGGCCTGTAGTAGTACAATTTTATTATTGAACAACAAGAAGGGAAAGATTGACTCACTTTTTGTATAGACTAGATTTGTGTTTGCAAACTTTTCATTATCTAAGGGACTGGTTGGGTCTGAGTCTTTAAGGAGTATAAATATAAATGATAAAATAATAAAAAAACAAAGCAGTGTGGACTGTGTGGAGTGGAGTTGAACCCGGTGAAGGAATTTCACTATCCTATCTTTCAAAGGGGATGGAAAAAAAATAACCCTCAGGGGAAAATGTAAAATTATTGATCAACCGCCGGTAGACCAGGCCACCAACATTTTGGGAATCTCAAATTCATCACTTACACATTTAGTGTAACAAACAAACACCCAGTCTCACACTGCCTGCCAGCACATGAATCATCTCATCTCTTTTCAATCTATTCTCACATTGATGATGACATATCACAACAAGCTCACACATCACAACAACAAACAACAATCACTGAGTGTGCAATGCATGCCAGCATTGGCCTGTTCTTCCAGTGTGCTCATCGTGATCGATTGGTGGTACATTGCAGAATGTAGATCCTCCATTTGTTCACAAAGCACAGTATTGTCAGTGTAAATCAAATTAGAAATGTCACAAGTGGGTGGGTCAGTCCCTTTAGAGTAGGAACGCATAGATAGTCACGGCCCAGGGTTGGAGGCAGTCACACATTTGTTTGTATTCTCCGTCCACTGTCTGACTTGAGGGAAATGGTTTGGAGGGCGAATCGGGAGTTGAACTACTTCACTGACTGCACGCAGTTGCAACTCCAACCCAGCAATAAAAATATGTCTAAGAGTAAGTCGTTGGGATTGAATTGGTCAACCAGACAGTCAGACACACACAAATAATTAAAGAATGTTCCCTATCTATATCTTTTTTGTTTTTGGACGTCAAAGAAAGAAAGCCTAGTAGTCAGAGAAGTAGAGCTCGTCCTCACGCTCTAGTGGTTCACCCAGAAGTAGGCCATCTAACACACTAATTCCATGACCTGAGTCTCAGTCGTCTTCCTCCTGCGGTACTTCACATATGGTGTAATCCGGTGATATAAAGTGCTAATCCATTTTGATCATGGTTAATCTTTCCATGTTTTGGGGTGAGAGACTGGTCCTTCTCACTTTGACAACGGCACCAGCAGCACTAAAAACACGCTCAGCAGAGACACTGGCTATAGGGCAAGCCAGATAATTTATTGCCAGACTGCTGAGCACTGGCCATTGGTGCCTCTTCCCATACCAATACACCAATGGGTTTTGATCAAGGTAGACCTCTGTTGCATGATCCAGATAGGCCTGGATCATTCACTCAATGTTCATTGCTGGTGCTCCACTTTGCTCTACCTCTTTTGCCTTTGCCTCTGCGCTGGACTTCAGCCCTACCAGTAGAAACCACTCAGTTGAAGATTTGGGAGCTGATGCTCCTGGTCTTGGTGTTGTTGATGGTGTTCTAGTCATTGGTTTTGGCTGCTGTGAGCCAACCACACTGCTCTCAGGCTCTGAACTTGAAGGCTGCACCACAGGACTTGTGCCCTGGACCAGTGGGCCTCTAATTCCCCGCCGTTCTCTTTTAGTTCACTGCCTTGCTCAGCTATTCATGTTATGTATTTTCTAACATCCCCGTCTGAAAAAGGAATGATAGTGGACAGTAATGGTTTCTACTGTGGATGAAGAATTGTGGCACAGATGTGATGTTTGGTAGACACAATGTCTCTTTGCACCCTTGTATTAGCAGACAAGTGAAGGATTAAGCTCTCCACCAAGTTATATGCATCTTTTTTTTCCTCCACACCTGCATACATTGCATATTCCTCCTTTAGCTGTTCCTGTAGCATGTGCAACAATGGGATAGCTTGGCCCATGGTACTGTCCTCTTTGCTGACTTCCAGTGTGAACTCCTCAAAAGGAAGCAGCATCCCTGTCAGGCCATATGACTAGGCCCCATTGGTCCATCTCAATGATGATGCCTTTTACAGGCCAAATAGTTCTGGCTGGTAGACTTCCATTTTGGGCAGATGGCCACCACAAATTCTAGAAAACCCACTCCTTCCACAAAAGTAAATGGGAGGAGGTCCAGCGCTAACATTTTTACCAGCTTCCTGTTGTACAAATGTGCCGTTGGGTGGTTGCGCTCATACTCCCCCTCCTGCTTCAATATACAAGGAATAGTAGCCTGGATTTTTTTCTTTTCTGGTGCCACTGATGCAGGAAACTTCTTGAGAGAAGAAAGTGGTAGACTTAATGTGCATCTCAGTGGGCCATTCACTGTATGCTCTTTCCTTGGTGTCCCAACGTGACTCTGAGTCTTGTGCCATTGCGATGTTGCTGATGTGGGTGATACTGCTGCACTGCTGGTGACATGGATGATTTACATAATAAAAATGTCACCCTCTTCTTCATCTTCACCTTCCACCGTGATTGGAGCAGATTCAATTCCTTGCTCTCACCACCTTCACCAACACCATTTGCAGTTTTTTTGAGGTGCTAACCGTAAAGAAGTCCAAAACTGGGGAGGTCCACTTTCTGACACTGGTGCCACTGCCAATGTCCAAAGACTTAGCTGTAGGTGGGTGTTTCGACATTTGCCTCTCTGCAGGGCCTACTTCTACTGAGGTGCTTGTGGATGCTGGTCACAAGGGCCTTGCAAATATGGAAGCTGGTGGTGGTGGTATCTGTGCCACATCCCTCAGAGCAGGTTGAGATGGGCTAATGTTGGTCTCCTCTGGGGCTGGGCTAACATCCATGATGACTGGGTCATCATCATCCTCCTCTTCTTCATCCATAACTCTAAGGCTTTCAGGAACCTTCCTTTTCCCTTGCCTCTCCTGGCATGTCACAGACTGAGGTGGGATCCAAGTGGAGCCTTGATCATCAGAAGGGGGCTTGGAGAAGAAGATAGTGGAGTACCCTTTATTTTTCTTGCTGGAGATCTGGAAGACAAGGTATCTTCTGAAAGAGGGGCTTCTATTTCCTCAGCATAAAGCTCAATCTCCTGAAGTGCTCCTACTATTGCTGGCTGTGGCTGTTGTTGTCCATTAGCTGAGTTTGGGAAAAATATAACTCCAATTCAATATCACTGCTCATCGGCGTTGCCGTGATTACAGTGGCTGCTTCTGTGCCAGACATGGGCTTGGGCCTAGATTGGGGGGGGGGGGGTTGTTGATGCAGGAATACGGCTCCCAGAAAAAGACCTGGGGTGACATACCAGTGGTGGCAAGCTCCTTCTTATCACTGGCCACTTTCTGGTAGCACCTTTCTTTGGGGCCATCTTGAAGCTGTCAGTTGGCAGTGGCGCTTAGCTTCACAAACTGAAGAGATATGAGTATTGACGTCACGTGTTGTGTGGTCAGGCATCACGTGCACAGGTCTTCTGCTTGGTAGCACTGTGGGTGATGTCTCTTCGCTTGTGCATTTAACCTAAGAAGTGCCATGGGCCGATCTAATTGGCCCTGTGCTAAAAGTGAAAGTGCTCAGGGCGACCTGATTGGCCCAAGAGCTGACACTCATTTGGGAGCAGCTTTTTTTATGCTATGCTGCTTGAAAATCAAAATTGGCCTCCAGTGCCAATCTGGAACACCTACCTCTTTCTTTAGGAAGCTGTAGTTGCCCGTATTCTGACCCACTCGCAAACATTTCTTTCGCCTAAAAGTAGCAGCTAAATCATGTTCAGGGAATATAAACCAGCGTCTGCTAGAAGCTGCACAGGTCCTTGTTCACTATAAGAGGGTGCAGGCGGCTCAGATTCATATTGCTCTAATCTGCCGTCAGCCCCAGAGACAGTGCAGCAAGTGTGCAAGCTTGACTTGACCATCGTGCTGAAGGTACGGTTCACCAAACAGTGTCAATTAAAGTTGGTCTGGCTTGTTCTAAAACTTTGGAAGAAGCCCCCAGGTGGGACAAATTCTGGGGGCATGTTTTTTAAAACATTCGGGCTATATGATAGATTAGTGTGGGGGAGGTCAGTATGGCCTTCTCTGCAGCCCTGGGGGCTGCCACCTCCCTGGGGCTTTACATTTAAGTAATGTGGGGGCCATTCGTCCCCCCTGCAGCCCCGGGGATCTTCACCTCCCTGGGGCATTCATTGCAATATAGGCTGGGGCTGCCCTGGGCAACCCACGCAGCCCTGAGGGTTGCCACCTCCATGGGGCAAATGTAAAATTATTGTGAGTGGGCTCCAGCCCCCCTCACAGCCCGGGGACTGCCACCTTCCCTGGGCTAAATAAGAATTTAGCTCTGGGGACCACCACCTCCCCATGGCTGTGTTCTGCAAGGGAGGGGGCTGCCCGCACCCCCTCTGGAGCCAAAGTAGGCCCTGGGTACCGCTATCCCCTGGGGCTAGCTCCAGAAATGTCTCAGGGTTCCCACCGCCGAGACATTGCTGTTTGCTAAGCCATACCAAACTGTGCTCTTCTTCAAGAGAGAAAAAACGTGAAATACGACAAAAAAACACATTTTATAATTTCATCTAATGCCATCCATGGCCACAATGATGTTTCAATTCAACAGACCAACCACAAGGAGATGATGCATGGACCACTGAAACTTTTCAGACACTCACCCCCAGTCACTATTAGATCTGGGTTAAATCCATCATTTTTCTGTAGCTCACTTTGCCACCGCCCAGTTCAGACCCGGCAATATGCAAATCAGTTTTGACTGGGGGCAAGTATCTGAAACGTTTCAGCGCTCCGTCCATTTGTGTTTGCTCAATTCAACAGACACCTCAGAAACAGTTGTTTCAAGCACCCATTACTAATACTGGGCCTACTGGCTGGAAGGCCCATTGTCAGACGAGACCACATAGTGAATTAAATGAATATTGCCAATTTATTTAAAAAATTGAGAAAATGTACTAAACTGTGCAACATTTTTCCTCTACAAAAGAGGAAAACCTACATGCAAAAAAATAAGTAGGCTCCTAAGAAACAGCAGGCCACCCAGCACAATGAATTTTAAAAATCGAATAAAAGTACAAATAAGTCCTGGTGCATGCCCGATATCAAACAAACAACACCCTTATACAACAGTTTTTGAAACTTATTTGTGATATAAAAAAAAACTAAGGGGCCTATTACGATGGCGGGCGGAGGCACCACCGCAGTGCTGGCGGAAAATGACCTTTTCCGCACTCCATCGGCGGTCTTTGCGACCGCCGTATTATGATGGGCATCGATAGCCCATTTCCCGTCCGCTGCTGTGTTCCGGGTTCCGCCGAAAATCTCCGTCCGCACCGGTAGCGGACGGAGCCACAAGAGTGGTACTGCCGTGCGGAATGCGGTCAGGACCGCCGGTCAAATCACGATGCCTCATACAGCCTACCACCCCGCTGCAGAGAATCCGACCATTCGAGGATGGCGGTGGCAATACTGCGGACAGCTCCATGTGTTCCAGACCGCTGGGGAAACGGCGGTCTTTGGCCTTTCGCAGTAATTCCGACCGCCGCGGACGGAATTTCAGCTTTTCCGGCGCTGAATCCTGGAATCTGACCGCCGCGGTAGGGAGTTTCTGGCGGTGCATCCTAATCTGGCCGGCGGTTTTGCCGCGGTACCTGCCGGCGGAAGTTTCTCGCTAGCACGGCGGTCGGAATGCTTTTCCGCCCGCCATTGTAATCAGCCCCTTAGTCTTCAAATCCAATGATATATATGTAGCAGACAAACAGAGTGATCCTTCTAGTTCCAAATCCAAAGAAAAAGTGACCAGGAGGTGGACATGGCACTGGGAGGAGCCTGCTGGACAGGAACAGGAAGTTGAAGTCTCTGGGGCACTTCCTTCTTGTTGAAAAAAAAGGTACATTATGAGAAGTTTATTAACTCCAACTTGTCTTTTGAGGAGATTCAGCTGCTTTTCCAGGAGAGAAACTTCTCTAGGTTGCAGCCATGGTCACTCTCACTCGATCGTGCTCGCCTAAGTCACAAAAGAAGCACCAGAAGTAGCAGGCGAGGCATGCAGTGTTGCATTAGCAAATCTCATGGGCACTCGCGCGTGCTCAACAATTCCCGTTGCATTCCTCATGCACACGAAATGACGTTACAAGCGCGCCAACTGAAAAAATTATCCAGTTGCTGAGTGCGGAGTTTATCAGTAACTCCGCGTTCCAAATTCCGCAAACTCAGCAAGTGGAGTGGAAATTCATGCCGTGGCCTATTTAAAACTGCACACACAGGCTTTAATGGCAGGCTTAAGTCGTTTGCAAGGCTACTTAAGTGCGTGGCACAATAAGTGCTGCAGGCCCGCTAGTAGCATTTAATTTACAGGCCCTGGGTACATTTAGAACTACTTTAATAGAGACTTACAAGTGAATTAAATATGCCAATTGGGTGTAAACCAATTCTACCAAGTTTGAAGGCAAAAGCACAAGCACTTTAGAACTGATTAGCAGTAGTAAAGTGCACAGAGTCCTAAGGCCAACAAAACCGAGATCAGCAAAAATAGGAGGGTTGAAGGCAAAAGATTTGTGGGAAGGCCACCCTAAGGCTGACAGGTCTAACACCATGTTTATTAGTTTAGCATAATTTAGTTTTGGGGTTTATTTGAGGGATTTAGGTAGAGGTATGTCAGTTGTGGAGGGAGTGGTTGGGAACAATTGGGGAAGGAGAAGGTTTGTTTAGTAAAGTTCAGAATTGTGGGTTATGAGGGATTTAGGGTGAGTGGTAGATCTATTGTGGTGAAGTGGGTGGATTTATTTTTTGTAAAAATAATCACTTTATTTTTTCATTCTTTTAAAATGTTTAATTTAGCATTATTATTATTAACATTTGTTGTATCATTAGTTTACTTTTTACTGCAACATCTATAAACCAGGATGCTCAACCTACCTACCGTCAGAGTAGACACTGAGCCTTGAACCTGGCCCATCACAAAAAGATTTGTGATGTGGACTTCCCTCTATTCTACTCTTAAATTGACTTCAGCTTCCTTGCAAGCAGGCTAACCCCAGTGCAGGCCTCTGATCCACCTTCCTTAAGCAGTTTTGGAACACTGATGATATATTGTATTTGCTTCTCCCCTGCATGACTTGATCTTACCTGGGTGTATCCAACCTACCATCAGCCAGCAGTAGTAATTTCTCTGTAATGTCCTACTATCCTCACCTAGTTACCAAACACCACTACGGTGGAATACTATTTAAAGCAACTAATGGAATACAGGGGATGTGATTATATTATAAATACTGCAAAGGCATGTCCAACCCCAAACCCACCCACTCTTTCCTTACAGTTCATACCTGAGCTGAATGTAATCTTCCATCTCTCGCAAGATTTGCTGTTGCTACAGTTGTTTTTCCAAATGGACTACCTGCTGGTGGCCCTAACAGACCCAAACCGGGAACCCATCACAGGAAAACAGGAATCTTATTCAGAATGGAACACGCAAACCAGCAAAGAAGTATTCTTGGTCTGAAACAGGAACAAAAGACAAAAACAGGGTGAGTAAAAAATCCAAGACATAGAACAGCATAAATCGATTTAGTGTAAAGGAGAAGTCACTTACTAAAGTGAGCACAATGAGCGTTCAAGTCACAGAAGGAAGCTAGCTTCAGCAGAATCACCAAGTATATTAATTACCCTTGGCTTACCATTGTTCTAATTTATTATCTGTACTATGATATCCTTTCTGGCCAAGATAAGGGATATGGTGTGGGCAAATTAGAAATGTTTGGCAACCTCCCCATAACAGCTTAACCCCGTCAAGTGTGTGATCTGTCAATGGTGGAAATAGAATAGATATCAGCACAATAGATCACAATCAATCAATCAATCAGTCAATCAGTATTTATGTAGTGGGGCTTGGCGCTGAGGTTCGTAGGCTATTCGTCGATGAGCCAGGTCTTGAGTCCTATCCTGAAGTACGAGAGTGATGGTGCAGTTTGGAGGTGTAGTGGGAGGTTGTTCCAAGACTTAGCGGCAAGGTAGGAGAAAGAGCACCCTCCACTGTGTCTTTGGCGGATGCGTGGGACCTGTCTGGTGGTGAGGGAGGCAGAGCGCAGATGTCTGGCGGGTTGGTGGAAAGAGAGGCGATGGTTGATGTAGGCTGGTCTGATGTTGTGGAGGGCTCTGGATCATGGGTGAGTAGTTTGAACTGGGATCTCTTCTGCACAGGGGGCCAATATAGACTTTTGAGATGGGGGTGATGCTGGTCCACTTGGGGAGGTTGGTAATGAGTCCGGCTGAGGTGTTCTGTAAGGTATGTAGTCTCTTGAGGAGTTAGGTGGTGGTCCCTGCGTAGAGGGCGTTTCTGTAGTCCAGTCAACTGGTGATGAGGGCTTGAGCAATTGTTTTCCTTGTGTTGATGGTGATCCATCTGAAGATCTTTCAGAGAATGTGGAGGACGTGGAAGCAGGAGGATGAAACTGCATTGACCTGGCGCTTCATTGACAGTTTGGGTGTCCAGGATGATGCTGAGGTTGAGGGTGTGGTTTGACGGAGTTAGTGTGGGTTCGAGTTCAGTAGGCCACCAGGTGTCATCCCATGGTGAGGTATTCCTTCCGAAAATCAGCACTTCAGTCTTGTCCGAGTTCAGTTTTACGCAGTTGGACCTCATCCAGCCGTCGACGTTTGTCATGGCATTCCGGAAATTTGATCTGGTGGTGGAGGGTTTTCGTTGAGAAAGAGGATGAGTTGGGTTTTGTCAGGTTAGGAGATGATGTTGAGTCCATGTGCATGGACGATGTCGGTTAGTGGAGTCATGTAGGCATTGAATAGGGTGGGGCTGAGGAAGGAGCCTTGTGGGATGCCACAGAAGATGTTCTTTCACTCAGAGGTGAAGGGCGGTGGGCGGACTCTCTGAGTGTGTCTGGAGAGGAAGGTGGTGATCCACTTGATAGCATTTCCCTGGATGCTGATGTGGTGGAGTCTTGTGATGAGGGTGTAATGAGAGGTGGTGTTGAAAACGGACAACAGGGTTGAAGAGGATCAAGGCAGCTGCCTCAACTGGGTCGAGAAGGGTTATGATGTTGTGGGTCGCAACGATCAAGGTGGTCTGTGTGCTGTGGTTGGTGCGGAAACCAGACTGGGAAGAGTCGAGCAGGTTGTTTACTTCAAGGTGTTCAGTGAGCTGGAGGTTGATAGCTTTTACCAAGACCATGGTGAGGAAGGGGAACAGGGAGATGGGGTAGTAATTCTTGAGTTTTTTGGGGTCGGCAGAGGGCTTCTTCAGTAGGGGTTTAACCTCTGTGTGCTTCCATGCATGAGGGACGGTGGCCACGGTGAAGGATGCATTGAGGATGTCGGTGAGAGCGATGCTGATTTCCTTTTGTCCTAGGTTGAAGATATGTTGGGGGCAGGTGGCAGTCAGTGCTCCAGGGCGGATCGTGGTCATTATGGCTGACGTGCTCGGTGCTGTGAGTGGCTTCCAAGCAGTGAGCAAATGGTGGTTGGATGCATCAGCAGGTGTTATGAGGTGGCTGAAGTCAGTGGGATGTGGGTCAAAGTTGAAATAGATGTCGGATACCTTGCTGTAGAGTCAGTCCGCCAGGTGGTCACAAAGGGTTTGGGAAGGGCTGATGTGTTTTTGGTGGCTGAAGGGCAGGTAAACTCTCTGACGATGCCGAAGAGTTCATTCATGTGATTGGAGCTAGCTTCTAAGGGCTTTGTTATGGACTCCTTCTTGACTTCTTTGAGGCAAAGGTGGTAATCACTGAGGGCCGATTTGAAGGTAGTAAGGTCCATGAGATTCCTCCTGGAATAACAATGTCTTTCTAGTCGCTTACATTCACGTTTGATGGTCCGGAATTCAGGGGTGAACCAACTGGCATGCTTGCTGGACCTGTTGGTGCTGGACGGTTTTATGGGAATGATGGTGTTGGCACTGTTGGAGATCCAGTCGGAGCAGTTCTGGACGGCCTGCTCCAGGTTGCTCATGGTGACGGGTCTGGAGGTGCTGAGAGCAGTTGTCCACTGGGTCTCTTTGATGTTGTTCCATCAGTGGTGGGGTTTTGGGGGAATTGGTGGTGGGTCCTGGAGATCTTGATGATGCTGGGGTCGGTCCATGTAAGGTCAGTGACATGGCTGAACGTGACTCTGTCGCTGGCTGTGAAAATGGGGTCCAGTATGTATCCTGTATTGTGTGTGGAGCTGGTGACCAGCTGTGAGAGGCCAATGTTGCTCATTCTTTCAAGAAGGCTGGCGGAGTTGGTGTTGTTCACGTCATTGAGGTGGAAGTTGAGGTCACCAAGGAAGATGCAGTGTTTGGAGTCGATAGCTAGGGGGCGATGAATTCAGAGATTGCATTGCAGAAGCCGGGGCGGGGGCCTGTATGCGAGGGTTCCTCTGATGGTTGTCTTTGCATCTATGTAGATTTGGAAGTTGAGGTGTTCCATGATTGTTGTCATGATGTCTTCAGAGAAGGAGCATTGAAGGGTGTACTTGTGGATGATGGTGATGCCTCCTCCTTGTCTGTTGGTGCGGTCTTTGTGTATCATGGGGTGTTGCTGCAGCGATGTCCAACATAGAAAATGGGGTGAGCCATTTTTCGGCGATGAACATCACGTCCGGGGTGAGGGTGGTGATGGTGTCCCAGATTTCTGTGGCTTGCTGGCAGAGGGATCAGGCATTGAGCAGTATGCAGTGGAGCTGTTCCTGGGGGTATGATGATGGCTGCGTGGGAGAGGCGGGGGTGTCTATGTTGCAGGTGAAGTGGCACCAGCAGCAGGCGTAGGGTCCTTCTGTGGTTCGCGGAGAGGTGATTCAGCAGTTGTTGCTGTGGCATCTGGGGGGCAGGGCCAGGAGCTCGGAGGCGTCATAGTGATGGATGGCGGGAGGGCCAGGTTTCCTGGTGCTAGGTGCAGTCCAGGCACGGACAGCTGTGCAGATGGGCTTGCCTTTGGCACACCTGCGGTGCACCCACCGAAAGTGTCCGCAGCGCAGCCACTCTGCAACCTCCATTAAGCAGGCCTCACAACTTGTGGGAAGAGGATTAAGGTATTGATGATTGGATGGGTGGGGAAAATTAGGGAAATCTTTAGCGAGACAAGCATAGCATTCAGCAAGACCATGAGGGTGGCATATCTGTCATGAAAGAAGATGACAGCTAAGTTGACATTTGTGTAAGTTTACTGTTTTTTTGGTATTCACAAACTACGAGTTTATATTTTACTAATAGTAATTTTATGACTGTGGAGACTCTGCACATAAATATATAGGCCTATCCCATCTTTTTATGTGCACAGTTCTCCACTTGAGTGCAGAGTCTCTACAGCAAAAACTGCTATTGTACAGTCAGAGCGTTTCCTTATAAAAAAAGAAAAGTATTTTATTACACATACTGCTGAATACTACACATTCATCTAGAAATATGTACAATTAGGTAGATAGAAATTCCTTTGGTGACACCTGCAGAACAGTTGGCACCCCAGCATGCCATAACCATATATCACAGTTCTCCTGCACACATGCATAGACCCAATATCATTGATTGCAATTATAAATTGACAGGCCTACTAGCTTTGTCAGGGTGTTATACATTGCTAAAAGCAGAAACTTTATAATTCACCATTAAAGGGGAAGTAATATAAACCCCTGGGAGACGATGGAGGAGCTTCTTATGTGGCTGCTGTACTTCCGGTAGGCCCCATAACACTCTCAGAAATGGTAATGCTGCATCCCCCTCTTTGGACACCACAAGGACATTATGCAAATTTTCTAACCCTTGTGAGGGCTTATTAGGCACTCCTCTGCCTCGGTCATGAATAATTTATGAGTGGCATTTCTGCTACTCAAAATTCTTTCTCTTTTTTTAATATGTGGCCTTCCACCCCATTTTCTCTTTGTTAGGGTGCCCTGGTTCCACCTGCAGAACCAACATGCCTTTTTTATATGAGGCTGCTGGGGGATCCTCAGTATCCTACAGTCCCTACCAGCTGCCCATGCTGTACTCCTCGTGAGGCATGTAAGAGCCCGCACCATTCTGCAGTGTCCCTGTCATGGTTAGCGCAAGTGGCAAGATGCAGACAGTATGCTCTTCCTAAACAGAGACACATGAGCTGCATGCTGCATGCTGCCCAAACAGTGAGCACAGTGGCACTCACCTTTTCTTCTTTGCCCTGGAGAGACCAGGACCCTTCGACAGGGTGTTCTTGCTTCGAATCTCAAAGAATGGGTTCCCTGGGATCATGGTTGATCTCAGCGATGGTGCTCCATGCATGTCCTCTCCCATTAAAATTAAATTAATGAGGATGTGAAGACCCCTGTGGGCATGGCTCTCCCCAGGGAATTTTTACTAATAGTAGGAAAGTGCTACTCACTCCATTCTCCATTCGGTCCACCCTGTGAACCAACCTTTCCGGGCTGCTGCCTTTGGTCATGTAGTGGTGATTTGCTTTAATTTGATGTCGCTTTACGCCTGGGGACAAAATCTAGGCACCAAGAGCATTTCCTTCAGGTCTATTGGGCAGCAAATGTGACTTGCCTTATTAAAGCTTGATTCTCAAGACTTCCTTCACTAGACCTGTTCACTACCTAGGCTACTGATGCTCTCTCTGGTTTGGGGACATCTTCCACAGCCCCTCAAAAGGCAACAAGTAGAACACAGCCCCTTCTATTCTACCCAGGACTCAGTCTCCTGACTTCTTGCAGGGCACCTGTTTGTCAGAAAAGTCAGGGGGCAGTCCAGAGAAGTCCCTGGAGAGACCATTCCTAGTCCTGGGTGCCAGCTGAAATTTCAAAGTTCCAAAGTACATCCTTGGACAGGTTCAGGTGTCTGCTTCCTTCCAACTGGCCATTATTCTGGTGTTGCAGCCCCAGGTTCAGTGTCTTTTCAAGTGTCTCTTGCACTGTTTTTTAAGTGGGGATGGAAAGATCAGTAAAGTAGGCACATCTGCCCACTCCTACCGTGCAACATCATCACTCCACCCTTCACAAACCCTCCTGCACAGTATTCTGGGACATGTAAAGTTGGCAACTTCAAGTGGTCTATTTCCCTGGGAGCCTCAGCCCCACTCCCAACTGACACAGCTGCCTGATCCCTACTCACCAAAACTTCAAAAGGGTGCCCCTCCTGTGTTTGACTGTAGAGGATTTGGCCTTCCTCCTTTGTTTTTGTGGGCTTGGGCTTGTCCAGGACCGGTGCAGTGTGGAGAGTTAACTAACACATGCAGATTTCCTCACCACCTATCCTTTCCTAGGAACTGGGCCAAGCACTGTTAATGGCTCTATTTTGTGTGGGTGCCTTTGAGCCTCCTGCTAGCTAGCAGAGTAATTAACTTTCTCAGCACGACATACAAAGGCCTGTATTCTGATTATGGCTGAGTTAGGGAACTATGATAATCTCCAAGTGCCATAAGGAGTGATGTCATTACAGAAATGACATGGGATCTGCACTTGGGGTACATGCTTAACGTAAGATTCATGCCTGACTGCTACCACTAGGCCTAAGTATGGCAAAACTGTGCAGTGGTGCAGATTTCACCCATAAGCTATAATGTAGTGAGCCCACAGCCTTTCAGTAAGCACTACAGATTTAGACTATGAATGCCTGTTTACAATATGAGACCTACACCCAGTCATCAGCACCAATCCTTGACAGGTCTCTGCAACAGGTCACCTATGCATAGATACCGGGATGAGTTAGATTGTAGTCTCACACACTCTGCTCGCACACGTGCACACACACATGTGCTCATATGTTCAAATGTAACCAGCTCAAAGCCACTTACCCTAGATGTGCTGCAGCTGCCTTATCTTACAAGGTGGGCAATGGCAGTTTGCACTCTTAGTCAACATCCATATAATTTATTGGGAGACTCAGTTGTTGAGACTCACTTACAGTAAATGTCTAAAACCAGGCAGACAAAAAGCAAAAAATCCATGGCTATTTAATGGGTGGAACCCATTTACTACAGAGACCCAGGGGCATATTTATGAGAGGTTTGCGTCATGCTTGCATCATGGTACATGCGTGAAGCAAACCTCTAAGTCAGATTTATGAAGCCACGCAAAGCCACTTTGCATGGATTTGAATGGCTTCAAAAGTCTGGAGTATAGCAATGCAGCACAAATCACTTGTTCCCTTACTCTGCACATGGGAGGTGTTCCTTGGGTGTTGCGGTAGGTGTTCCCACACAACTCTCATGGTTTTTGACACATTCCCAGATTTACAAGGACCTGTAAACCTGAGAATGTGCCAAAATGATACACCTCCCCAGGAGAGGCATAACGAGGCAAAATATATTTATTTCTCCTCGTTTTTCTTTTTCTATATGTGCTGCATTCTGCAGCACACATAAAAGAGGAAAACGTCTCTCTGGATTGTTTTTGTGCAGGAAGGTGCCCCTATCTGCATAAAAACAATCCTGCCTACAATACAGGCACCCTTGCACCGTGGTGCGTGCATTAGTGCTAAGCTGGTAAAACAGTGCCAGCGCAGGGGGAAAGGATAGGAATGCGCCATATTGGATAAATATAGCAGCACAAAAAAGAGGATGGACGGAATGCAGAACATTGTCAAACATTCACACTCAGTCATAGATCTGGGTTAAATTCATCACTGTTTTTGTACACCATGCCACCCCAGTTTGCACCCAGCCATGTACAAATCAATCTTAACCCTGCTCACCATGGAGCAGTCCAGCCCGAATTGACCAGGCCAGGTCCTCCAAGGCCCAGAAAACAAGCATCCAGGGACCGGTTTTGGGGTATCGCCCCTCATCAGCCAGGCTAGCTTGAATCCAACAGCATAGTGAGCACTGAACCCACATCTGGGCATACACTTGCCACTTAGGGTGACATTAAGAACACAAAAAGATGATGGACAGAATGCTGAATATTGTCAAATATGCATCCCTAGTCACAGGTATGGGTTAAATCCATCATTTTTTCTCACCATGCCACTCCAGTTTGGACCCAGATATATGCAAATCACTCTTGACCCGGCTCCCCATGGGAACAGTTCAACCTGAACTGCCAGTCCAGGTCCTCCCTGGACCGAAAAACAAGCATCCTGGGATCAGTTTCAGGGTATAACTATTTATCAGCCAGGCTAGCTTGAATCCAGTGGCATAGCGAGCAGGGGAGGCAGGCACAAATTGAATACATTGATATAAAAATACCTGATGTCTCTCCAGGGCCAAGAGACTCTTATTGTAGGAAGTATTGTATTGTGGCAGGCAAATCTCCATTAAATTAAAAAACTCAACAGTTGGTGTGGCAGGCAAAAATGTAATAAATTAACAAATAAATACCTGGTGTTCCACCAGGGCACCTGGGAGGGAGGCAAAAATTGAAGAGAAAAATTAAAAACGACAGCTGCAATCAGCCACAAGCAAAAAGAAATATATCACGAAAAACATACTAGGATAAAACAAAAAATGAACACAAACCACACAGGCTTCTTATAATATCAATGATCCTAGAAAATGTTTTTTAAAAGTGGAATAAAATAATTGCTATTTCGAAACATACACTGCAAACACAAAATGGTAGTTGCTCACCACATGGCCACCAAAGAAGGAAACATGGAGAACAAAGACAAAATGGCTACACACACACACACACTCCACCAAAATGTTAATAACTCACCACATGCCCAGGAAAAAAGCAGGCATGAGAAACAAAGACACAATGGATGCCTATGACACACATACAATCTGGGTTCACATAATTGTCATTGTCACATGGCCATGAAAGAAAGAGGCATGATAAAAAAGAGAACATGGTTTCCTTACCCTGGCTGAAGCCCCTTCCTCTCTTCCACCAGCAAAACTTGCAGGGCTGCTGGGCAAGCATTGCACAAATAAACACCCACAATGTGACTTGGCTTATCTGTGGCCATCTGTGCATCACCAGTAAAGCAGCAACAATAATGCAAAAAAAGCTTCATAAGCAGAGCAAATGGAAACAGTGAGAAAAGATTAAACTAAACATTAAAAAGCCCCAAACCGCATAACCCAACAATTGCCACTGTCAAATACTTTTAGAATGTGAAGAAAACCATTTAATCATCAATTTCACACAAACAAAAACACCCACACACAGAATGGCTGGCAAGTAAACGTGGAAGAACAAAGAAAAATATCTGGCTACATGGTCATAGGCTCCTGGAGCCACCTTGACCCTTGCTAACAACATGCATATGGACGCAAAAGTCATACGTTAGGCGATGTGAGACTAAGCAAGTTATAAACATCATCCATATGAGCTGCAGCCATGGCTGCAAAAGCAAATTAGGAGGTTGTGCAGTACACCTTTCACTCACAGTCTCTCAAGACAGCTGGCTGCTGCTGGTCCTTTAAACTGCACACCTCTATTGTGGTGAATGAGCTATTGAGTGGCAGATTTACTACGTTTTGGTGCAATTCAGCACTGCAACAATGGTCACCATGGTATAACTTGAAATAGTATTGTTCAAAGACAGTTTCACTATCTTTAGAAGAGAGAGCTAGTATCAGGCCACCTTTTTTTTGGACGATGTGTTCCTTGAGGGTGAGTTTGGTGTCCAGGTTTTATCCAATTGACTTGGCATTCAGGGAAAGTTGGGGTTCAAAGCTGTCAAGGTTCATGTCATTGATCCAAGTTTGTACTGTTTTTTGTTTGCTTTTCTTGGCAAATAACAGGAACTCTGTCTTGGTTGGGTTGAATTTCAGGTAGGCGCTGGTTATCCAGGTCTAGATGATGTGCAGACAGTGTTTGAAGCGTTGGATGACTGAAACAGATTTCTCTAAAGCTGATTTTGTCTCAAGCATTGATTAGTAAATCAAGATATGAATGAAACAATATTTATAATATTGCAGAACATCTGAGCTCCCAAAATGCCTAATGTGAAGTTAAGAATATGTGAATAATTCAAATATTGTTTTTAAAATAAATGTTTGTTATTTTGCTGCACTGGGCCATGATGAGTATAAGATATGTGTAGGTCATGCAGCACGTTTGCTTCAAGACATTATTAATTTCACTTCAGCTTTCACTTTTACTGGCAACTGGCCTACAGAGAACATTGCAAATGGATGACTTTTCCGAGCAGGAGAATTATTCCACTAATGTGTTGTAGCATTTTTAGTATGCTACTGGGCTAAGATTGTTGAATTCATTTCTAGTTTACCTGAACTAATTAACATAATGGAAACCCTCCAAACCCTCACTGTGTTTTGGCTTCCTCTTTACAACTCCATAAAAAGGAACAAAAGCTAAACATCTCTTAATAATTTATTTGAGTGGTGCTACCTTATCCTCACTTAGAATTAAGAATGTAGAGCTGCACAAGCCCGAACAGCTTACAGTGGGGTATGTTGAAAAATTATTATTTATGGGGGCATATTTATCAATGTGTTGCGCTGCACTCGCTCCACACAAGGGGAGCGCAAGGGCCACGCAACACTAAAGTAAGATTTATCAAGCCACACAAGGTTACCTTGAATAGCCCTGCATGGCTTGCTAAATCTGGAGTGACGCAACCAGAGCATATTGCTGTGCTGCATTAACTTTGCCCCCGGGAGGACTTCCATGGGTGGAGCGTGGGTATTCCCATGCATCCGACCATGGATTTTGTAGCATCCCCAGATTTACCAACACTGGTAAACATGGGAATGCTTCATAATGCTATGCCTCCCCAGGGGAGGCTAAGCGATGGGAAATACCTTTATTTCTCTTCGTTGTTTCCTCGTTCTAAGTGTGCTGCATTCTGCAGCACATTAAGAAAGAGGAAAATGCCTTTGAAGGCACACTTGCACTCCCAAGCAAGGGTGTCTGCGTTGGCGCTAGGCAGCCAAAAGGGCACCAGCGAAAGTGAAGGACAGGAATGCACCACATAATGTTAAATACGGTGCATTCCTGCCTTTTCCATCTCACGCAGCACAGCGTAGTGCAGCAAAGTGGCTTGCTGCACTGCGTGAACGTTTAGTAAATAAGCCCCATGTTTGACTTTAATATGCTCAAGTGCATGTGAGTGTACACACACACACAGTTAATGCATGCACATTTCTCTGTTTGGTATAAAGTAAGGTTCAGGAAGGATTTCCAAGGATTGTCTGGAGTGTTCGTCCTCGACAGTTGAGATATCTCCTCTGCTACTTCAGCAAGAGTGATACTGGCAGTGTGTCAGTTTCAGTACAACTCCCTCTTGTCGAGATTCAGGGGTTCTAAGCTACATGCTGTTTGTCAGGCTTCTTGTATTATATTATATAGTTAGCTACATGAACTGCGCAGGGAGATTGGATGAACCCTTACTGCTGGGATAACCCCGGTTATGCTAGTGATGTAAATCAGCTCCTCTGGATGCTCCACATACCAAGGATATAGCTGTCCTTCCCCTCCGGGACAGTGTCTTATCCTCCATGGCCAATCACTCTCCTTTTCTCTCTGACCATGCAGGCAGACAGGTATCTAGGCACACAACTTTTCCTGCAAGTTGCATTGCCTTCAGGTGATGTCTCCCTCACCTCTGGGAGGCTGGCTGTGATGCAGACACCAGCCCTAGTCTCACAGCAGCTCTTTGAGTACTCTCCAGAGCACTCCCCTCCTTGGTTAAAAAATTAAGAAGAACTTAGAACTAGGACACAGTGGGAGGGCTTGGGTCTACTTGTTTACAAATTTTCCAGACAGGATGTTGATCTACTGACTAAGATTCCAGAATCATTGTGAGGTGTTTCCTTTTCAAATGCCACTTTCTGGTTGCAGTGCCGACACTCTGGGAAAGACAAAAGGGCAGGCTTGCCCCTCTCACTTACCATTCATCAAATAGAAGTACCCAGGAAGGACTAATTAACAATCACATATCAAAAGGTCTGCATAAAAATTCTTTGGGTAGCTATGTCTCCATCCATCCTCGCGTCAGTGTCTGGGTCGCCACCCTCCTGCTTCAGAAATCCAGGTCATACAATTGCACAGTCTGGAGAGATGAATCCCATTGTCATCTTGGGTTATGCTAACCAGGAGCATTCCAAAGTGGATACCAGTGGTTGTAGCAATCAGACTCTCACCATCAAACATCATCTTCCTACTAACTACACCACACATTTACTCACTTGGCATGCACACAGAATGTCATCAGAAGGGTTTCAGTATTACATCTAAGAGGAACTTTTCCATGAGGGCAGCCGGTAGGCCGCGCGTTCACCTGGAACAGAAATCAAATCTGTTCCGAACTATTAATAGAGGAAAATCTGTGTGCTGCCACCACTCCTTCATGTCAACAAACCAGGTCTTGTACAGTAGTCCTAACTTAGCAAATAAGGCGGGATTGGTGTACTCCTCTAGGTCACAGAACAACTGTTCTTTGAAGCCTCCCCTCATAAAGGGAATATCTGTCCACACTGGCTGTTTAAGATTTTAAACTGTAAGGAATCCTGGCATAGATTATCTGTGGACTGCCAATGGATGTGGATGCAAGCTCATTGACGACCTCTATTGAAACAAGCAAGCATGGACCCGGCTGCACTTTTACCTGAAAGCAGAGCTGTGGGCTTCAATTTGCTGAAGGTTAAGACTTGGCTTTTTCAGCGGGATTACCCCCAGACTCTTTGCTTTTTGGCCTCCTGTTTTTGACCCTGTTTTTCTTGGTTTTAGGACTCTGGACACTTTACCACTGCTATTCAGTGCTAAAGTGCATATGCTTTCCCTGTAAATTGTGTTTATGGATAGTTGATTCCATGAATGGCATATTTGATTTACTGGTAAGTCTCTAGTACAGTGCACTGTGTGTGCCCAGGGCCTGTCATCAAATGCTGCTAGTGGGCCTGTATCACTGATTGTAAAACCCACGTGAGCAGCCTCTAAATGTAACTCAGACATGCCACTGCAGTGTCTGCACGCAGTTTGTAACTGCCATGTCGACTTGTCAGGTGCACCCACATGACAGGCCCTAATCCTCCCTTTTCTTACATATAAGTCACCCCTAAGGTGGGCCCAAGGTACCCCTGTGGGCAGGGTGCTGTGTATGTTAATGATAGGACATGCACTGGTGTGTGTGACACGTCCTCGTAGTGAAAAACAATGTATTTTGTTTTTCACTATTGAAAGGCTATCAGTCTCATAGGATACAATGGGTGTTTATTTATAACATCTTATAAATATAACTTCCCATTGGGACAAGATAGAAAGATGGAGTTTAGTATGTCTGAACTCAGAATATAACAATGCATCTTTTAGTAAAGATGATTTTTATATTGTGTGTTTGAAAACACCACTTTTAGAAAGTGGGTATTTTCTTGCTTAGCCGTCCTGTGTGCCTCTACTGGTTTGCAGATTGACAGTCTGGCTTTGGAGTGACAGGGGCTGGGGATGCACATTCTCTCAGACAGTCACTGGGGGGATGGATGTATGTCCTGCCTTTCCTTAATGAGTCAGGGCTTAGCTGAATAGACCTGGGCTGCATTCAGAGTAGTGGGAGGAGTTTCACTAGCACCTGAATAGGCCTGGTCTGCATTTACAGTGGTGGGAGGAGATTTCCCTTGCACCTGAATAGGCCCTGTCTCCCTTGCACAATGCTGTCTCCACCTCCTGCTGGGAAGCTGGACCACAGAGGACAGAACTGGTTGGGCTGAGCACAGACACTCTGGGGCATATGTACAAGGAGTTAACGCAGCCGTAACGTCAATTTTTTGACGTTACGGCAGTTTTATTTTAATTGCCGTATTTACACGTTGCCGCTAACCGCAGTTAGCGGCAGTTTTCCGGCGTAAACCTGAATTTGTAGGATCGCCACTTCGGTTAGTGGGACTTACCGAAAATGAGATGCAAGGTAGGTGTTCCCATGCAAAAACTGCCGCTAACCCCACTTTGCAAAATTTACAAGGAATTACTTGTATGGTACAAAACCCCCAAAACTGCCTGTAACTCCAGTTAGAGGCAGTTTTTTAGGACCAGTGTAGTGTAGCTCCTATTTCCCTAATAGGCTCTGCGCATTGGAATAATATATCCTATAGGTTTGACATAGGACTAAGGTCAGTATGTCCCTATCGAGTATATTAAACTTAATTACTTGTGCCAGCTAGCTCAGAGGCCACTAGAAACTCCTTGGATAACAAGAAGGGAGTAGTTTCTGGCAGCCGCAAAACATGACCACTTTGTTTCCCTTTAGAATCAGAACGTGTCCCAGAGTCGTGGAAACAATAGATAACTATTTCACTCAGCTCAATCGTGCATGCTTAGTTTTCTCCAAGTTACACAGAAAGAACAGACGGGCGTTTCAATAAAAGATTTATTGAACAGTCTTGTTTCTGGTGTAAGTAAAATGTGCTGTTACGATCACAAGACAGTATGCGAGATAAATAATGTACAGTGTGAGCAGTAGAAATAAATAATACTGCGATAGCATTATCTTTTAGTACATATGCCTTTACATAAATAACACAGACTAAAAATGCGAGTTCTCATACGATGCGTTTCTAATCTAGTTCTACCCCAATGTACCTAACCTAACCTAGGTGTAGGGAGAGGTATGAAGTAGGTGAAGTATTCCTTACTATGGTATACTAAGAGTATGTTAAGCCTAGTATGCCTAGTATGCCTAGTATGCCAAGAGTCCCTCTAGGTTTTTGTCAGCTCCATACCTGAAGAATGAGAGAGGTAGGAATCTCTTTGCCAGACTCGAACTCCAACACCCCGCAAGGGAAGTCAGATCACTGGAAGCTGGACTCTCTGCGTGCAGGGATGACAGCGTCTTCTCAGTGCGTCAGGCCGGGAAACGGGCTCCTCTGAAGTCGAGGTCTCCTCTAGTTTACAAGGGCTAGGGAAGGTATATTTATACCTGAGAGGTACCTCAGAATGTTAGCATTGACGTGGATCGGACAGCGGAAGACGTCATGAATGAACCCCTAAGGAATAATGGTTCATGCATAATATATGAGTCCTTGAAGAAATCAATAGTCCTGGGCTAGGGAAACTCCCGCAGCCTAAGGGTCTGTTCTTCATGAACTCGTTGTGACGTTAGGGTGGACGGATGTCAGAAACCATGCCTGTATTTGGAGTGCACGGTTTAATGCCTAAATAAGTGCTGGGATTTTATGCCTATATAAGGGCAGGGCGAATTGTGCCTATATAAGGACATGATACTGGAAAGCCCGTTTATGGACACCCTAAGAGGAATACAACACCCACTCCACTTTCGTGTGTACGATAATACTAAAATGCTAAACATTTAAAATGCTAAACATTAAATGGAGTACCGCATATTTAAAAATATTTCTTAAAAGCATTAAAAAACATAGTAAAAAATGCAAAAGGTACTGTACATTTGAAGCAAATGCTTTTCATTTCAGGCATAAAGTTCGAAAATAAAATGCAATTGGAATGAAATAAGCAGTAATATTTACATGTGACAGAAAATGATCGATAAGTTGTTCAAAATCAAAGTCATTTCATGTCATGAAAATTAATGAACTGTTTTAGACCCACAAGATGACTAAGTGTCCGTGGAAGTACCATGAAGTCTGTATTATAAGGCTAGTTCTACTTTAAGCAGATTGAAGTGCCATTTTCATTCGAAAAATGGGAAAAAGTTCAATTTTGGTAGAGTTCCAAGTTTTTTTGAAAATGAAGGCCAAATTGTTACTGCATCTCTGGAACACTGTATGCTGAATCAGAGTCAGTTTACGGGTCTGGTGTAAACATGAGATCATTTATTTCTATAGACAAAACATCATCCACTGTAGTTGGTGTCAGTTGGAACACCTCATGTAGTAGATTAATTGCACAGAGATGAGAAGCATCGCTTCCAGCATAGGTTGCCGCAGCAATGTTCGCGTCCGTTGTTACCTGTGTGCCTGTAGATCTTTCTCGTACCTCAGCAGGAGCCGGAAGCGTCTGTGAGATCTCAATGAATGCTGACATCAGGATTGGTAGCCTCTGGGGACAACACAGAGCATGGGCCGTTATCGGGACCAGCAGAGTATCGACATCCGTTGGCGTAGCTGATGGAAATGTTAGACAGGTGTCCAACACGCATTCTTCACCGCATAGCAGGCATCGTAGAACAGGTAAGATGCAATCTTGCCAGATTGGTCTGAATGACAGGAACCACGTGGTATTAAGTTCCCGTGAGACGAGTCATGCCCAAAGCTGTACTATTCGCTCACGGCACTTTCGTTCAAGGAGAGCTTTCTCCATTTCGCTCGGAGTGATGTCTGCGAATAGGCTGGCCATAGCGCAATAGCAGGAAGAGAAATAGAATTCCGGCAACAAGTGCTAGAATTAATGGTATGCCACTAAACTCCGAAAGTGCAAAGTTCGGGATGATTCCTAGTATTGCCTGGAAAGGTGCTAACAGACCGGAGCAGATGCTCTTAAATACATGTACAATTCCGGTTGTATCAGACATATTGAAGATACGTCCTATCATTTCTACGAAATGTATAGGGCAGTTTGTACGTATTAAAGTCTGTATCTCAGCCGAAGTCCTTGCTACTTGTAGATCATAGGTTTCTTTGGCCGAGGTCAAAGGCACTGTTTGCTGTAAAAGCATGGCTTTCATTCTGCTCAAAGTATCAAATCTTATAAAAGAGACGTTCAGCGAAGGCCATAGAGGCGACTCCCTGACTGTGTCTATTGGGGCAAAAAATACTTGCATACAGCAAGTGACCCTGGAGTTGACCGTTACTAGATATGGGATGCCTGGCAGCATGCCGCAGCAACTCTGATCATTCAACATGAGGTAACTCCCATTAGAAAGTTGTCCAAACGTTGGATTAATCACAGCAGCTGGTGTACCCTGCTGATAGCAAGACAAATTTGCCACAGAACCATTACAAGCCCGTGTAAAGAAATGTCATGACATATAAGCGAACCGCTCAGTGCACGTTTACAGTGTGTACCGCTCAAAAACACTTCACGATCCCCACTCCAACATCTATATGTATACGGTAAATCCCAAGATGTCTTAATGTATTCCTTACCCAACCTTTCATATTTGCCTGCTTGCATTTGTCTGAAGCAATACTGAAACTGAAAAGTAGTCACAGGTAATGTTATTTTGCCATGAATAAGCCATTCTGTAGCTGGTTTTTCTGCCACTGTGAATGGTAACTTTTCCAGTTTTTCAATGCTCAGCACTGTATACCTTGCTCCTCTTTGTGCCAATTCGATCTGTTTATCAGTCAGATTGTATTCTGCAAACAGAGCTGACGTGTTGATAAAACGCCAAGGCACATAGCCCGCTCGCAAAGATTGCATCGTCCAGCTTAATAACACAATAGAACGTAATTGAGACTGGCCTTGCTGTAACATTGCCAAATCTTGTTCTAGTATGTCGATAGCAGAGGATACAATGCCATCCAATGAATATATTCTGGAGGACAAAGTTGTTAACCCATTGTCGACCACAGAGAGGGTTTTCTCTAAATTAATACGATCAAGTTCACGTATTTGTTCTGCGGCCTCCATCTGTGATACTTTCCATGCTTCATTATAGGCAGCATAAATGCCGGCATATATGAAATGTTTTTGACGCGGTTTTCTTGGTCCAAGCAAGAATTCCCTACGGTCTGCGTCCTTTTTAAGTAAGGTTAAGTGTTGTTTCACATCCTGTAGTGTAGACTTATGCAGCCAATCGAGGCATAATTTTCCTACACTGTATGTTGTTAGTACCCCGGATGCTGTCTTTGGACGTATCTTGGGTCTGGCCTATTAATAGTAAAGCCCTGAGTTTTATTCAGGAATCTTTCCTGACAGTTATTCGTGTCTGTGGGCCAGATCAACCATTTTTTCCAATCAGGATTAGATCTGTTGAGTTGTAGTATATTGTCAACTGTCACCACTGCCTGTGTATCGTTATCACTTGCAGGTGCTGGTACAGAAGGTGTGTTCATCTCCTTGATCTTGGCTAATCCAAGACAAGATGTTTGTTGGATGGTTTCATTCAAAAACATTATTTGTTCAGGGATGATACAGGCTCTAAATAAAGCTTCTATCCCCTGCACTTGCCAATCTTTAGTACCCCAGACAGTTTTTGTGTCTATTGTGTCTTTCCAAAAGTCGAAACCCTGTCTAGACAGTTGGGCATTAAATAATGCAGAATAAATCTGTTTTGTATTTGTTAACATAATTTTCAGTCCTGTCTTGTTTACATTTTTATAGTAAAACATTTCTGGATCAGATGTATAGTATCCTGAAAAATATGGAAACTTACTAGCAAATGTTTTTGAACTACCTTTAGGTGGTGTAGGACAATGTTCCCATTGGTTAAACATAAACACATTTCTTGGATATGCAGATTTATGCAAATATTGATGACCATAGTGGTTATAACAATACAGTTGTTCATAGTCTGATGAACCCTCTAAATATTCATTTTTAGAAAATGCAGCAGATTTTTCTAGGTCATACATTATGTCGTTAACAGTCTCAAAGTCCCAAACATCAGAATAGGTACTGGACGAAATTAGATTACTTAGTGAAATTTTAAACAAATGTGGAATGTTCAATTGTTCCGTCGGGCCGAAGATGTCAAAATCTGTTTTGTCCCACACTATACCATCCTGTATAGGAACAGCTGTGATGTTCACTGATGACAAGTCTCTTGCTTCATGATGGGAAGATTTATGAGGTCTCAAAAGTACGTTCACGTCTTTTCCTTCAGTATTCACATGGATGTATCTGCCACTTATAAGCACGCTCACAGTTGTAACCAAAGCTAGCCAGAGCAGGAATACAAAAAGTCCTGATATAATCCAGAGTTCAATCCATGAAGAAACCAAATAAGTCTTTTTCAGAAAGTGAAAAAAGTCTTGTACTTGCTGCTTGAATTTGAATGATGCTGGCGTCGTTTCAGGTTCACTCGGATCTTCTGAGAACGTATCAAAGTTAATGAAATAGCCAGAAGCAGTTCTATCAATTGTTGGAATTGCATCAGGATTTGTAGAAATCACTGGAACCAGTTCATCACTTGCTACATTGGTGTAGACAGGTGTATTTGGACGAACTGTTACTTGGTGTTCAAGAGGGATGAGTTTCATAGCGTTGTTGCTTAGTCCTCCATCTGTTACAGTTGAATTCTCGATTGTTATCAGTCTTTCAGTCTGAACCTCTTGGATAGTAGAGAGAGGAGTACGTCTGCTACTAGGTCGGAGTCCACGAGGCCTACTATTTAGTATTGGGCACATACTGTGGTTTGATCAGGTCGATGGACACAAATCTTTTCTCCTTTCTTCCAGCAAGGGGCGGCAGAAGTACTGTTCTTGTTCCTTGAACTGCTAGGACAGGTACTGGTTGTCTGTAAGAAGGTCCAAATTCCTTCTTGTCCGCAATTTTTTCTCTGACTAGATCCCCAACTTTTGGATTCCAGAGAGGCCTTGCTGGGACCGCCGATTTTTCCCCAGTGGTGGTTGGCTGTAGGAATACGTTGCTTTGTTTCGTTCTTAACTCATTCAGTTCCTGTAAAACAGCCAAACGATCTTTGATATCAAACGGTTTATTTTCCACCACTGTGCCTACGTGTTCAAGGTCTGGTACCCACATTCTTGTCCCAAATAGGACCTCATATGTAGTGACCCCCCTAGAGAACTTCTTGGCAGATTATTCAATGAGCGTTGGACCCCATTAAGGTGTTTGACCCACCCATCACCCCCACCTAATACCCTAGCTGTTATAGACTGCTTTATGTCCCGGTTTTTCCTTTCCACAACCGAATTTCCCACAGGATGGAATGGAGAGGAGTACGGCAATGCTACGCCCAGACTGGCCATGGCTTCTTTGTAAGCCCGAGAGCTAAACGCAGGACCCTAGTCAGAATGTAGCGTGCCTATTGCGTATGTGCCGATAAAGACTCGCAAATCTTTTATAACAGTTCGAGCGTCAGCCGAGCGCTGAGGCCATATCCATAGGAACCTAGAGCATGAATCCACTGCAACCATGATATATTTATAGTTACCGTCCCTTTGCAAGGGACCGCAGTGGTCCAGGTAAACACAAGCTAATGGTTTGTCTGAAATTAACAGGGGTGTCTGCGCAGGACGTTTCACTGTTGAGACTTTCATCTGTTGGCAAATATCACATTCTAAAACATAGTTTTTAGTTTGTTTCCGAATGCCAGGCCACCAATATCTTTGCTTGAGTAAAGATACTGTCGCTGAAACACCTGCATGGGCAGAAGCTATCCCTTCCTGTGCTGCTAGGATTAGTCCTACTCTGCGTTCCTTGTTTGGAATTACCCTATCCCCCACTCCAGGGATTCGAGCAAAAGGAACGTTGTTCGCATCAATTACATAAGAGTACTTGAGTGGAAAAGTTTTTGGTAACGCTGCGCTGCTGCCTTTGCTTGAAGCATTGACAGCCAACATTATCTCACCGTCTATTTTTGTTTTTGAATGAGTGATCGCAGCTACGGAAGCCGTCTGCACAGCCCCCTTTGCGGTTTCATCAGCCAATGAATTCCCTGCAACGTGAACGCCATCACGTTGATGACTCAGTGTGTGGATCACGTGAGCCTTTGCTAGTTCGCCTTTCAACTGAACTACTTGTTCCCAAAGCGTTTTGTGCTTTATTGTGCCACCTTTCGCATCTTTGAAACCATTTTCAAGCCAGTTTTGTATATATTCATTATACGACTGAACACAGTAAAAGGAATCGCACACTAGCAGTGTGGGGAATTCTCGATCTGTACTTTCAAGTGCCAGTTTGAATGCTTGTAGTTCAGCTCGCCGAGCTGTTCAATCTCCTAGAGATTGAGTTTTTGTGACCATAGGTCTGAAGATGCCATTTCGCATGCGACCTTTAACGATTGCACACGCTGCACTGTAAGCTTGCTTACTCCCTGTTGCGGGCTGTGCGGATCCGTCAATGTAAATTATAAATTCGTACTGATCGAGAGCCAGAATTTCAGTAGGCAGAGGACATTCTTGTTCATATTGCAGGAATGCTTGTGTTTTTAAATCTGGATCAAAAACATATTCAACATCTGTTGCAGCAAGAGAATTAACCCATTGTATCCATCTTGGATGTAATGCTTTAGCATTTGGAATGCTTGCTTTTGTGACCACTTCTAAAGCTGGTACCGGGGTTACGACAATAATGCGTTTCCCTTGGGCTAAGGCTATTTCTTTTGCTACAGCGGTTTGAACTGTTGTCAGAATTTTTTCAGTTGAACTGAAGCGCATTTCCGCTTGTGTGTACAAATGAGATTTGTATGCGATTGGTATTTTCTCACCCTCATTGAAGGTTAAGTAGGTGAATCCTCATTGACCCGAAATTATTTGGATCACCAAATTGCGTTGACTTACGCGTGTTTGTAAGTGATTTGTTGCTAACATGTTAGTCTGGAGTGAACGCAAGATTTCTGTGTGTTCCTGTGTCCAGTTTCTGATCGAAAAATCAGGTTTGATTAATGCGTAGAGAGGTTTAACCCTTTCTGCGTAATTTAGAATGTATGTTCTTCCAAAGTTTAGGAAACCCAGGATGGATTGTAAGTTTTTTTGCGTTTTTGGAGGTCGGAGCAGCGCACACTTTTCTAAAAGTTAGCTGCCAAGCTCTTGCCTTCACTTGAAAGCTCATATCCTAGAAATAGGACATTGAGATTGGCAATTCTGGACTTTTAAAGTTGAACTTGTAGCCCTCAGAGGCGAAACCCAGTATAATGGTGCTCACCCTGTTCAAGTGTTTTTCCAGGTCATTGTCTGTCAGATAGATGTCATCGACATAGGATAATGCCTCATTGTCATAAATTTGTAGTAACTCCGTTACCCTCGCTGAGAATAAACCTGGGCTGTTCTTGAACCCTTGTGGGAGTCGACAAAAGTGACGCTGGGTCCCCATTATGGAGAATGCTGTTAAGTACCTGCTTTCAGGTGCTATGTTTTGACAAAAGAAACCATTTGAGATGTCTAATGTTGTTTTATATTTTTTACGCACAATGTTATTCATTAATGCTGTGCTATGTGCATTTTGCACTGCAAAAGTTTTAGAACAAGTGTTTAGGTGTCTGTAGTCCAAAACTAGTATGTATTGTCTGGTTTGGAGACAGGAAACAAAGGATTGTTCATTGAGGAGGTGCATGTTTCAATCACCCCTTGATATTCAAGTTGATCTAAGATCTCCCTGACCTGTTTTTTAGCTTCTTGCTTTATTGGGTACTGCCGTTGTGCAGTTGGTTCATGTTTCAGATGTATTTTATGGTGAGGTGAGTCCTCATCCCATCCTACATGATTTTTATATAATGCTGGGGCCTGGGCCACTGCCCATTTCCTGGCATATGTATATTTTAGGTGAATTGGAATATGGTTGGAGAAGGCAGGCATAATAATGTCCTCGCCGTGTGGGCACTCCCTGACAAATTGTGGTGGCCAGTCTTTTTCTGCTAGAAGTATGTCATAGTCCCTTGATAGTCTTTCCCAAAAAAGTGCTTTCACCTGTCTAGGTTTGTCTCCCTCCATCCGGAGAGTTATTTCATATAACATTTGTGGAGTACTAACCCTGGTGTCTACAGTCTCTACTTTAATGTACTCATTCAAGTCCACTATCTCCAGAAGTTCCTTCAGGTTCTGGCGAGCTATTGTGACTTCTGCTGTACTGTCCAGCATTGTCTGAGCCCATTCTCCGTTCTTGAGTTGTGTTCTCAGTATTCTCGGCATGTCTGATTTTCAGACCTGCTACTTTCTTTTTGGAGAATTGAGGTTTTGCTTTAGTTTTTGGAGCGTGTTTGTCGTCTTTCGATTTCACGCGTTCTTCTCTATGTTCCGATCGTCCTCTTCTTTCCGAAGTCTGTGATGAGATCTGAAAGGGACGAGAGGAACGAGAGGAACGTGTATCAGTATCTTGATACCTGTCAGGTTTTCTCAAATTATCCCTATTCCTGAGGTTATACCTCCTTTCAGAGGGCTCCTTTTGAGGAGACCTACCTCGGGATTGAGAACGTTTCTCATTTGAATTTTGTTTATTAGTCTCCCACTTCTTTTTAGAAGATGTAGGAGTTTGTTTAATTGAGTCCTTCTCAGGACTTTCAGATAGCTTCGGCTTCACTGGTCTTCCACCCAAACTATCTCTGCCTAATTCTGCATAAGATTGTTCAATTATTCTGGGTAGCTCAGTTTGATGTTCTGTAACATCGAATTCCCTTAATTTTTGGCGGATCGCCACTGCTGCTGCCTCCCCTTTAATATTAGATAATATTATTGTTGAGACCTGGTCGAAATTTTTCAGTAACTTCATACCTAAATTTAGAGCAGGCTCTGCCCCGTATTCGTTTTGAATTTGTTTCAGGACATCAGGTATTACCGCAATTGACAGAATGCCATGTGTTTTAGTATAGATGGCAGCAAAGACTGAGCCCCATGTGGTGCAGTCTTCCAGTTGTGGTGTGATCCCTATTGGTAAACTGATTGTTAGGATTCTGTGTTTCTCATACGGGCTAGTATTTGGAAATACTGCTTCGATTTGAGTAATTTTTTGAGCTATCCAGAATGGAATCTGCTCACGTTTTGTGGGCATTTTACCCATGACTGCGTATAGAGGGCCTGATTCACAGAACTAACTTACGTCAAAAACGTAAAGTTAGTACTTTTTGGTATTCACAGAATACACTTACTCATTTTGGTATTCACAGAATGAACTTACTCATTTCGGTATTCACAGAAGTTAGTAGTTCTAACTTTAGGACTCCTAAATGCCTTCTGTGAATACCGAAAGTCTTAAAGTTAGGATTTTTCTCAGTTTAGGAGTAGTAAAGTTAGGAGTCCTAACTTTACTACTCCTAAACTGAGAAAAATCCTAACTTTCGGTATTCACAGAAGGCATTTAGGAGTCCTAAAGTTAGGACTCCTAACTTCTGTGAATACCGAAATGAGTAAGTTCATTCTGTGAATACCAAAATGAGTAAGTGTATTCTGTGAATACCAAAAAGTACTAACTTTACGTTTTTGACGTAAGTTAGTTCTGTGAATCAGGCCCAGAGTCTGTGGTGTAATTTTTAGTGTATTCCCCTGTTGGGGAGTTGGATTTGGAATTGTTAATGGTTGCTGGACTGTAAAAGTCCGCATGACATATTGGACCAATTGTCTGTAGATTTTTATTAACTCTGTGAGTTGAGTAAGTAATTCCTCGTCTGACATCTCTTCAATGTCAGGATGAGGTGTGTAGCCGGCTAGAATCGGCCATGTTGCTGCTGGTCTAACTAGTGGACAGAGCCTAGTAATGTTTTTGTGATGTTTTAGGGCGCCTTTAAACCAGAGCTGATGCTCCTGGTATGTTAATGGAATTTCAATATCCTCGAAAGGAATGTATTCCTCTGGTGGATCATCTTCTTTGTAGAAGTGAAACATGTGTGTTACTGAATTGGATTCAGGAAATATTACCCATGAATAGAATACCTCTGTCTGAAAGGATTCATGTGCCTCTATCACGAAAACTGCTCTACCGCCTCTTGGTGGTAGGCCATGTTTTATAAGTTTGAGAGTGATGGCTCTTCTTAAGTTTGGATGGATGTCTATAACACCCTCCTCGGTTTCATTTAAACCTGTAATGTTAAAAACTGCTGCTTGGGCTGAATCAGCCGCAGCTTCACCGTTTCCGGCTTCAGTCATTTTGTTTTTTGAAAAATGTAGAACAAGTTTCAAGGAAACAAAGATAAGGTGCACAATATTTTGGAACACTGTATCCTTCAACGTTGAGCAAACCAAACAGCTAATATATAGGGTGTTTCCCTATGTAGCCGTGGTGCAAACTTAACCCTGCCCACTCCAGACGTCGTTTGGAGTATATGGGTAGGGGTTTCTTGAGAGAAAAAGCACGGCTGAGTTACTCAGTATCTAACGTTGAATTACCGCCTTACCAATCCGTTGGGCGCCATGTAGTGTAGCTCCTATTTCCCTAATAGGCTCTGCGCATTGGAATAATATATCCTATAGGTTTGACATAGGACTAAGGTCAGTATGTCCCTATCGAGTATATTAAACTTAATTACTTGTGCCAGCTAGCTCAGAGGCCACTATAAACTCCTTGGATAACAAGAAGGGAGTAGTTTCTGGCAGCCGCAAAACATGACCACTTTGTTTCCCTTTAGAATCAGAACCTGTCCCAGAGTCGTGGAAACAATAGATAACTATTTCACTCAGCTCAATCGTGCATGCTTAGTTTTCTCCAAGTTACACAGAAAGAACAGACGGGCGTTTCAATAAAAGATTTATTGAACAGTCTTGTTTCTGGTGTAAGTAAAATGTGCTGTTACGATCACAAGACAGTATGCGAGATAAATAATGTACAGTGTGAGCAGTAGAAATAAATAATACTGCGATAGCATTATCTTTTAGTACATATGCCTTTACATAAATAACACAGACTAAAAATGCGAGTACTCATACGATGCGTTTCTAATCTAGTTCTACCCCAATGTACCTAACCTAACCTAGGTGTAGGGAGAGGTATGAAGTAGGTGAAGTATTCCTTACTATGGTATACTAAGAGTATGTTAAGCCTAGTATGCCTAGTATTCCAAGAGTCCCTCTAGGTTCTTGTCAGCTCCATACCTGAAGAATGAGAGAGGTAGGAATCTCTTTGCCAGACTCGAACTCCAACACCCCGCAAGGGAAGTCAGATCACTGGAAGCTGGACTCTCTGCGTGCAGGGATGATAGCGTCTTCTCAGTGCGTCAGGCCGGGCAACGGGCTCCTCTGAAGTCGAGGTCTCCTCTGGTTTACAAGGGCTAGGGAAGGTATATTTATACCTGAGAGGTACCTCAGAATGTTAGCATTGACGTGGATCGGACAGCGGAAGACGTCATGAATGAACCCCTAAGGAATAATGGTTCATGCATAATATATGAGTCCTTGAAGAAATCAATAGTCCTGGGCTAGGGAAACTCCCGCAGCCTAAGGGTCTGTTCTTCAGGAACTCATTGTGACGTTAGGGGGGACGGATGTCAGAAACCATGCCTGTATTTGGAGTGCACGGTTTAATGCCTAAATAAGGGCTGGGATTTTATGCCTATATAAGGGCAGGGCGAATTGTGCCTATATAAGGACATGATACTGGAAAGCCCGTTTATGGACACCCTAAGAGGAATACAACACCAGAAAATAGCTGGTCTTAAAAATGGTGCAAACATTTGGGGCCTCATTTCAGAATGTTTTGGTGCTGGACAGCGCTGCAAGGAATGTTGCTGAGCTGCCCTGCAACAAAACTACAGGGCAGGAATGCACACCATCAATAAGATAGGGCGCATTCTTGGGTCTCATTCATGAAAAGTGTTGCATCGCTGCAACAAAACAGCATTGCAACTAACCCTGGGAGGAGTTCGCGTAGTCACGCTACGCTGAGTTCCGTGAAGTGGTAAAAAAGCTCAGCGAGCTACGCAGAATTCCGCGAGCACGCGGAGTTGCTTGCTCCGCCCGTTCGCGATGCGTTTTTCCTGTTCGGGAACGCGTATTGCGTGTTCGGGTCGCTGTTTGCGTGCTCGGGGGGAAATATCTCGCGAACTTGCCCATGCGGTCGCCAATGGGCGTGGCCATCTTGTTTTTTACTTGTCCCGCCCGTTCGCGATGCGTATTTCCTGTTCGTGAATGCGGATGTCCGATGGCGCGTCCGAATGACGTGTTCGCAATCACACACTCTCGCGGGGATCGCGCAGCCGGCTACCAAAATCTCGTGGCGCACGCGAACGGATAGTAAAACTCGTCGGCGAATGCAGGGATCCTGGTAAGTCGCTACAGCGTGAGCGAAAACGCATTTTGAAAGCGAGAACAAGGGAAAAACTCCGCTACTCCGCAGATCGCGGAGTTTTAGGTATCTCCACGTTCTACGCGGAACGCGGAGTTGCCAAAAATCCGCCAACTCCGCGAGCGGAGCGGATTTTACCCCCCAGGGTTAGTTGCAACACTTTTCACTACACTCTTCTTGAGACACCATGGATGCGCTGTTTTCACTGTATGGCGCTCCATGTATCAATTAATGACAGATACGTCTGGAATCCTGACGTATCTGTCAGCGCTAAAGTCATGCATTGCTGCAGTTGTGTCACACGTATGACGCAACTCCAGCAATGCATGGGGCCAGCCTATCCCTGTGGCACTGCGTCACCCTTACGCCTGCCATGAGGCAGGCGTAAGGTACTGAGTAAGGTACTGACGCAGTGGTGTCCTACAATTGTTGCAGTGAAATCTGATAGATTTCACTGTGCCACTCCTATAAGGCTTTGTTGCGTGGAAACACCCACCCTGCATACATCATACCTGATGCAGGTATAATGTGGCACAGGGCTTCACAAGGTCACGCATATGCCTAGATGCGTCACTTTGCAAATACGACACAATGTGGTGCAAGAATCACGCTGCAAGTACGTCAAGAAAATGACGCACCGTCGGGGTGAAACTGTCAAAAGGGGCTCATGAATAAGCCCCCCTGCCTTTTTCCCCTACGTTGGCGCACAATGGCTACCATGCGCCAACGCAGGCACCCTTGTGCCATGGTGCAAGGGTGACTGGTTTGTAGAGTTGATTGATGCTGTGGCTCCATCTCTTCTTGAGATGTCTGCAAGTGGGGCTGTACTAGTGGAGGGTGGGAATGAACCATTTGGCATTCTTGGAGTGTTGTTTGCCTGGTCTTTTCTTGAGGGGTGCCAGGGTGTCGGTGCAGTTGGAGATCCATCGGTGGAGGTTGCGCGCTGCGGTGTTGGCGTCTATAAGCGTTGGCAGAGTGGTGATGCTGAGCGAGTTGACCGGAAGTTCTTCGGTGGCCTTGATCCAGCTGCGATGGGGGGGCAATGATGGCGATGGTGTACAGTGGGCGTGGTGAAGGCGTGATGTAAACAATGATGTCATTACAGGAGAGTCCTGTGGTGTGGCTGTGATTGAAGTTCCCGCTGGTGGAGAAGACGGACTCAAGCGTGTGTCAGGCTATGTGGGTTGGTGCGGTGACTAGCTGCTTGAGTCTGATGTTGGTGAGGTTCCCCAGGAGGGGGGTGGTATTCTGGTCACTGGGGTTGTCCAGGTAGAACTTGAGGTCTCTGAGTAGGATGCAGTCGGTGGATGGGAGAGCCTGCGGTGCGATGAAGTCTACAATAGGATCAGTGAATGGGGGTTCATGGCCAGAGGGGACCTGTAGATGAGGGTGCCGTGGAGGGTGGTGTTGGGGTTGGTCCGGATCTGGAAGTGAAGGTGTTCCATGGTCACCGTCGGGGCATTAGAGTGCGTGGTCAGTCGGAGTGCGCTTTTTCAGACAATGGCAATGCCTCCTCCTGGCCGCTCGTGGTTGTCCATGCGGGTAAATTAGTAGCCGTCGTAGATGGTGATGGCGATATCCGGTCCGGAGCATAGGCTGGTCCAGGTTTCCGTGAAGAAGGCGATGTCTGAAGAGGTGGCATCGAGGAGGTCCCAGATTTCTATTGCGTCTTTGTGGAGGGACCGCACGTTGAGGAGGATGCAGTTAAGCCGGTCGGCTGCGCTGTTGGTCGGCTGGGCGGCAGTAGGCGCTGGGGTGCTGATGTGGCAGAAGGTGTGTTTTCAGTTTCGACAGGCGCAGGGTGCAAGAGAATTCTACAGTGTTGCTAGATGGCAGGCGGTGTGGCGTCCAGGGTTGATGGTGAGGAGGGTGCTAGCGTCGTAGTGGTGGACTGTCTGAGAGGAAGGGTCCTAGGTGCTGGGCGCAGTCCAGGGGCAGACGGACAGAGATGGGCTTGACTTTGGCGCACCAGTGGTATGCCCGCTGCGCATGGCCGCACAGCGGCTGCCATTATGTAGTGCTGCAGGGGGGACTGGACAGCTGGGAGGCAGGAAACGTGGGAAAGGACACTGGAGGGGGCGGGGACGCGGGGGGGGTGGGGGTTGTAAATCAATTTTTTTTAAATTCCTACCTCTAGGCCGGGTCCCACGTCTTCTGTGCTCCTTCTCTCCTGAGTCTGCTTCCAGGAACAGGAAGCAGGCAGCCAGGCTCCCTCCCCTAAGCCAATCACAATGCTGCAATGTGGCGTTGTGATTGTTCTTGAGCGACGTGACAAGGAGTTCAATTAGAGGCTGGAGGGGTGGGCATGTTCTCCATGCAGGCTGTGATGCAGCCTGCATTGTGAACAGGGATGTGCGCATGACTGCTTTGGGCGGCCTGAGAGGGCCGACCAAACAGTCATTGCGCAATTGAGTGGGCAAACCACTCCGCCCCTGCCCTGCTCTGTGAGTAAAGCAACCCCAAGCAAAGGAAACATAGCATGAGTACATCAGAAAGTTATCATCTTGTTATGTTTCCTCTTCTTACACTGCTTGAAAGCAGTGGTGCGAAGCTCTTCCTCCATAGCGGATGAGTCGCCACTGGGGCGTCACCCACCGCTGCTAAGCCTGGGCCCGACTCGACCCCCTGGCCTCCTCCACTACACGTACCACCTTCTCCTCACCTGGACATTGACACTGTCGCGTAATCCGCTGCACTCTCTCCAAATCTGTGACTCAGCCAGCAGGAGCCTCAGCCACGCGGGATTTCACAGCAGTTACCGCCAAGTCCGCAGGGGAACCTCCCGATGCAGGTGATGCAACAGGGCCCCCTTTGGCATACAGTTGCAGTGCTCCCACCACACAAGTTTGGCGCAGCTCAGGGGCCTCACCCTCCACAGCGTCCGGCCAGCGCAACATCCTCCAGTCTGTGATGCAGAGAGGCGCGGCCCACCATTGGTAATCTCCTCCATACACCCCGGTGTAGTGGTGGCACGTGGTATGCGATGCAGACCTCCCTATGTTGGTGTGCTGGAGCGCCTCTACCGTTCACAGCTCCAAGGGGCACCAGGGTGTCTTCTCACACAGGTCAGTAACGCGTCTCCATGCGACCTGACAGACTTCACCACCAGGTAAGGGCAATCGCTGACTCCTCAATGTCTACCGCCATGGCCCAGCAACTCCACAGCACCTCCACATCCCACTCCGGGTCCCAGACGCAGGCCCAGCGAGGCCTCCAGACCCCGGGGGTTGTCTGCGCTTTCAAGGTTTTGGATGCCATGGTGTTGCAAGGAGTGCGCAATGATAAGTGATGCATCACTGGTTTTGCCCAGCGATGCGCCTCTTTTCATGATTGTAGCCCTGAATTTCCTCTTCCCCTGGGACTTTGGCTGGTCATCCTGGCTGTTGGGGGCTTGGGGGGGTTGTTGATCTGTGCTGCACTTGGCCCTGGCTGCTCCATTCTGCATTCCATTGGTTTTGTTTCCTATTTTTCTTTGGAGGTGGACTTATAGGCTATTTTTGCCTCTTGAGGCATACAAAGTCATGTTGGGCTGACTAACATGAGTTTTTTTGACGCTAATCGGCCTTTCGTCAGTTTTAGCCCACTAACGTCAGAATTTGTATCGCCTTCGCGCTAGTGTTAGTGACAGTTTTGACTGCGGCTACCTGAAAATATCGTCATGTAGCGACGTATTGTAAATACATTGCTAACAGGGCGATCCTGTTTGGTGATAGGCTGCGTTAAGAAAACTGCTGCTAACTAGCGTATACTCCTCTGTGCCCAAAAGAACAAAAAGAAACTGAGTATAAATATTGGGGCCCAGACCCCAGAACGTCAGATTACTACTGAACTAAGGAACCTGCCAGGAAGAAGAGCTGGAAAAGCTGTCAGGAGGAACTGCCACTTTGCTGTGTGCTCTACTGTGTTAGCCTGCTGCTTGCTGCTTCTGTCTTGGCCAGGGAAAGGACTGGTTTGTACTTACATCATCCTGAGTTTTCTCTAAGGGCTTGAAGTAGAGCTGGCCTCCTGTTGGAATTCTCAGGGAGATAAAAGACTTCAGAGAACTTGCTGGAATCAACGAACCTGTCAAGAAGAAGAGCTGGAAGAGCTGCCAGGAGGAGTACTGCCCCTTTGCTGTGTTATTGCTTTGTTGGGTTGGCCTGCAATTGCTGCTTCTGCCTTGGGCAGTGAAAGGACTGGAATGAACTTTCTTTACTGGTGCTGAGTATCTCCAAGGGCTTGAAGTAGAGCTTACCTCCTGTTCTGAAGTCTCAGGGACTGCAAACACTTCACCAACCTCTGGGTATCGCCTCTGGAACTGTGGTTTCAGTTGCCACAGAGGGGGGGAAGCAACTGACTCCATCACCGACTCCATTGCTGGCTCCGTGTCTTGATGGCACCGCAGAGGGCACCACCGCATCTCGCACCGCAACTCTGGTCTCACCGACGACAATGACCAATGCCGCTGCCACTGAGCCGCTGCTTGCACCGTGTCTTGTGAGCACCGCACTCCATACCACCGCACTTCACTTCGCCGTCCTGGTCTCACCAACGTCGTCGCTGCACGCTGACTCTTATACCTGTGTCCGCACCGTGGCTTGGGGGCACCGCTTGTCTCACGAAGCACCGCCCCGTCCCACACCGCAGTCCGACCAACTGACCCCAGCCACCTGCACCCGGCTCTGTCACCTGCACCGTGATCTGTCAGCACCGCAATGCCTTCACTCCACATCGCAGTCCTGGTCTCACCAACGCCCCTGGACGACCATCACCGATCGCTGCCTGCACCGCCCCTGGAGGGCACCACACGCCGCACTGGGACGCTTCGCATCACAACCACGACGGTTGACACACCCGGCCCGCGCCAACGTGTCGGCTGCAACCAAAAGGTACTGCTTATGAGTCTGCCGACACTACGACCTGATGGAACTGTTGGATTCTGTTGTTTTCAGCACTGCAGTAGCACCGGACAGAGCTACCGACTTCAAGGAACTGCATTTTTAAGGTTTTTCTTGCCAAGTGCATATTTTTAAGTACTGTATGTTGGATTTTTATCGTTTTGGTCTTGTTTTGAATATATAAAGTATTGAATATTTTTCTAAACTGGTGTGGTGTCCTTTTGTAGTGTTTTCACTGTATTACTGTTGGTTATGTGCAAATGCTTTACACACTGCCTCCGAGACAAGCCTGACTGCTTGTGCCAAGCTACCAAGGGGGTGAGCAGGGGTTATTTCATTAGTGTACCCCCCTTAGCCTGACTAAGAAGAAGGGTCCCTACTTGGACAAAGGTGCAAACCATTGCCAACTAGAAACCCTCATTTCTAACAAGACTGAAGCTAATCAACTGGTGAAACACTGCTGGCCTTTCCTCATGCCTCTGAAATTCCTTACGTAGAAGCACCAACCATCCCATTAAGCCCAGCAACATGGACACAGAGCATTAAGAAGCTATTTCTACCCCTCAACTGAGACCAGAGGAGGATGCCCAAGACTCCAACTGTCCTTCAGAGCTGAGTGGTATCTCAGTCTACAAACACATTCCTTACCCATGCCAACATATACTTACTGATTGTTTTACCACATGCCCTTTCTCCAAAAAGCTGTAACCTCCACCTGGTGGTGTGTGAGAATCAGAAAGTGACAATGAATAAATTCTTTTATTGAAAATGCTACTTTCTGCAGTAGTAGAACATCCCCGCTAGCACCCGCTTTCGGTCAGGGCTCTCAAGGAGACAACAGATCCCCTCTGTGCTCATTCAACCACTTGTCACTCTCTTTAGGATGCCCACTCACAGAGGTCTTTGGCACCAACTGCAATGGTAGTGTGTTGCAAAGTATGCACCTTTTGACTGGGAAATTCCCTTGGAGTGCAATATACAGCACCCAGGCAAAAATTCCTTTGACTACCGTTATGTTTTCAGAATGTGTCACTCACAAGACAGTTCTCCCAGACTGAAAGAACTAACAAAGAGAAGGACAAATCAGTGTGATAATATATCAGAAGAGAGGTGTGTAACCTAAAATTCATAGATCTAATTCCACTCAAGGATAGTTTTTACTCTCATCCATCTAAATTGGGTAATGATGATGTCTCATTATACAGTGCATGACTAGACATTAGTCTTATGACTGAATGTTCTCTGTTGGATGAGCTTTTCCTTCCACATTTGCCCCAGATGCTTGAGTCCTGTTCCTCTTCACGTTCAAATTTTTAATGATCACTGACTCCATCCCCAATGCTTAACTCATTGAATACTCATTGAATGCCCCCTTCTAGTGCAATCTCTGCATGCCCTACCCTTTGCAGGGTAAGTGTTCCATACATCCGCTTACATAGTTGCATGCCCTTAAAATACACCCCTTCTCAATTCACAAAACCATTTATGAGTACAGGAAGTAGTACTTGTTTAATACTCTTTCACTTACTCTCACAGCCTAAGTAAAAGGATAGCGAGCACAGTAATGTCTATGTGTAGTACATGTAAATGTATTTTGGCCCAAAAATGCCATTGTATTAGATGTTTTGTACTGATTCACAAAGGTATGCAAGAGTATGTAAAAGAGTTCTAGAGAAGTACTCTAAATATACTCTTGCATGTATTTTTTGAATCTGCTTCTTACATTGTAGTATTAAATTCATTATATGCTATGTTACCACTCCACTAATGGAGAACTCATGTTGACATTATATGATACCATATGTAAGGATTTTCCCCCAAGCTCAGGACTGTACTGTTGAATTATGTACTATTAGGGGTCGATTCCGATTCCGTTTGTAAAGTGAACCGACCGACACGTCCCGGGATAAAGTACCGACCGACACGTCTCGCCGCTGTACGACCCGCGCAGTACGATGGAAAGCCTGTGAATTCCAACCGACTCTCCCGAATATGAACCGGACGACGGAGCCGTACGGAAAAATAGCCTCCGGCCGGAAAAAGCCCTCGAGCAGTACCGTCCGACACGTACCCGGAACGGAGCCGAGCGACACATACCCGTGACGTACGAGTTGCAAAGTACGATGCCATACGTGGGAAACAAGAACGACTCGCATGGAGCACAAGCCGCACGACCGACACGCACACGATACAAACACTCAAACCAACGGACTCCGCCCGCGACCGACTCGAACTCCCGCGAGCGAAACGAACGCCCACGACCGAGTCGAACGCCCATTGACTGAGTCGCACACGACATACACAACACAGCATAACAACAGCGTGAAAGGCTCGGAGAAGCCTGTACGACTCACCAGCAGCGTCCGGCACGGTCAGAAGAACATCTCGTACACACACACAAACAACAGCTGACCAAACACAAAAAAAGGACCAAACAAGCACTGACAACGAAAATATATTAAAAAAAATAAAATCAATTAAGAGAGACACACCCACAACTCAACATATTTAAAGGCCACCAATCACTCCCATGAGCCATTGCCATTTCCTGAGAACCTCCACACACACAACTCTGCTGACACACACCATTGCCATCTCACCAACAGCGTTCACACACACACACCCACAAACCTCACTTGCACCCTCACACACACACACACCAATCACCACCACCACCACCCCACCACCACCCCAAACCCCCCATCCACCCCACCCTCACCACCAACACCACCCCCACTACCCCAAACCCCCCATCCACTCACCCCTCACCATCACCAACCCACCCCCCAACACCACAACCACAACTCCCCCATCCACCCCCCTCACCACTACCACCACCACCACCACCACCCCCAACACCAGTACACCAACCCCCATCCACCCCACTCACCACTACTACCACCACCACCACCACCACCACCCCCACCCCCAACACCACTACCACAACTCCCCCATCCACCCCCCTCACCACTACCACCCCCACCCCAACACCACTACCCCAACTCCCACATCCACCCCCCTCACCACAACCACCACCACCACCACCAACCCACCACCCTCGACACCACCACCACCACCACCATGCCCCCAAGAAGAATCCAAAGTTCACAGATAGTGAGTTGACAGTGTTGGTAGATGAAATCATCAGAGTAGAGCCACATTTGTTTGGCACATTGGTACAGAAGACCCCCATGTCCCAGAAGGCCAATATGTGGGAGAGAATCGTCAACAAGGTGAACGCACAAGCACCTTGTTTGCGCACTAAGGACGACTGCCAGAACAGGTGGTATGACGTGCGCAGGAGGGTCAGAAGCTGCTGGAGAAGGACCATAAGCTCAGCAAGCACACCGGCAGCGGCCCCCTGCCAAACCCGTTTACTTCCGGTCCTGGGAGGAGAAGGTGCAGGCCATCTTACCACCGGAGAGCATACATGGTCTGACTGACATCCCAGAGCCTGGTGAGTACACAAATAAGAGACTCAAGATTGTGGGGCCATGTACACATGTCGCCGTCAAGGGGACAGGCAAAACAACATCCGTCAACAAAGCCACAGTAACACAAACAAAGTCATCCCTACAGCCATATGCCTGGCACAGCAACACAACACCTGCTATCTCATACCAACATTGAACTATGTCATCACGTGTACAAACTTAGCAAAAATCAGAGCAACTCAGTGCCACAAAACCCCAACAGACACTGCCACACAGTCTGCCACCACTGTCACACCACCTCACAGGGAACCTGACCCACAGGAAGGAAGCTCGGGGATGTTGGGGAAGTCAGTGTAGCCAAAAGCATGATGGGAGTTGTAGTCACAGCCAATAGCCCCCTCACAAATGGACCAACAACACCACTTCGAACCATGCGCACCTCACAGGCAGTGGAAATGTACCCTCAAGATGGCTGACACTGGGTCCTGCTGTGGGGAGCACAAGGCCCTGATGGGCTATGTGCACATACCAAATGCAGGACCCTGATGCCTGACATCCTGAAAGTCAACTGCCACTCCCTGCAAGGGAAGCATACACAATAGTGGCCCATCTGGCCATGGAGGGAGAAGCACTGCCAGCTCTGACCATGCCCACCACCATGTGCTGTCACACACCCCTCAACACAAACTCCACACAACTCACCTGGGAGAAGGCATTTACCCACACTTCATGCAAACAACACCCAAGACCCACCATACTGGCTACTGCTGTGTGACGTACAGGGACTGTTGCCACTTGTGTACAACCACCACTACACCACTGACTCACAACCTCAACATCAACCCACACTCACCGACATTGAAGCATGTCTCTGTGTGAATTGCCTGGCCCCTGGGGAGGAGGAGGTACTGCAATGACACAGAAAACCAATGAGGCAGCTGCAAATCACATCTATCCAGCAAAAACTAACAGCAGCCCTGGGAACACACACTGGCAAACCAAAGAGCAGGGCAAGATGGCTGACACATGGATACAATGTATGAGTAGGCTGCTAGTCACACACACGCATCGACCAACCCAATCACAGTCACACTGCCAGCTATTGCAAATGTACCTTTGCACTCAACTTCCGGGGGATGCAGTGTCCCAGGGACCCCCTCTGGCCTGGACAGGTAGGCGCGGATTGTAGTTGACAAGTGCAGAAATGCAGACCTACAACAGAGATCCAAACACACAGCAACTCACATACACAGCAGTGACAGGGGACACCTGACTGACTACAATGGACCTACCAACATCCCTCACACTGTAGCATGCTGACATACACTCAAACACCCGTTGTCAGCCACATGAAATGCAGACATTGTCCAGTATTGTAGGCATCATCCACACCACACAGCACTCACTGATATGGACACTGGGGACACAAGGACTAACATGGGCTGCACTGGAGCAGGCATGCAAGTCACAGCTGAAGCAACCGAACACACACCTCTGGTCACGACTCTAGTAAAGAAAGACAGCCGCAGCGAACAGTCCATACCACCATGGAGGACATTGACATCACAAAGCATGTGTGCAAACACAAAACTCACACACAACTCCATTAGCAACAGTGACACCATCACCTGTGTGAAATGGGATGTGGACTGGGGACACAGACAGCACAGAAGAGAACATCAGGACAACCCGGGCATGCTGGACTGTGACCAGGTTGTGCAGACACACTAATGTGATGCACATTGACTGACACAAACTGGCATCACACATGCCCCAAACAGAGATCCCAAACTAGGTGCCTTTGCAAGGATGCCAGCGTCAAAGCACAAATGTTGACAGGGATGAAACACCTGTGTCAGGCATGTGTCAGCACCAGTGCAGGAATGGCACAGTACAATCCAGCGTGCAATTAAGATGCCAGGCAGGCAGACAGCTAGACTTGACAACCAAAGTGCCTCAGGGTGTCAGGTGAATGCACCACACTAATGGAAATCTCCCGCAGTGACAAAGTAGGATGATGCAATGGACAGGCATGCAACACCAACCACAGTGGCCAATGTCATGTGTATGAACCATTGATGTCCATGAATACATCACTAACATTGTGTCTTCCTTCCAAACACAGGGGCAGATGTGGACTCAACCACAGACGAGGAAGAGTCCCAGTCCCAGGCTCCGGTGGACCCACCTGGCTCCGGTGGCGCACAGTCTCACACCTCGTCGGACGACACCCAAGCTGGCCCCTCCGGTCTCGGCCCTCATGCAGCCCCTCGGCAACATTCACCTGCCCCCCTTGAAACCACCCCTGCAACTGCTGATACACCGCAAGCCACCCCTGCCAACACGGACAGACCCACCGAACCATCAGACGGCACAGAGTCACAGGGCACCAGGGCACCTGACAACAGCAACAACATCCAAGGTCCCCCTGTGACACCTGTGCGGAACACCACAGGTGCTGGCCGTGTGTCGAGGGGTGGTGGGAGGGTGGGAGGCCGAGCAGAGGCTCCACTGAGGGTGCGGGTCTGCAGGATGACACCCACCTGGAACGCATCATGGATGCGTACCAGGAGAGCACCCGGAGGGTTCAGCCAGGTAGTGGGGATCCTCACGGACATCAAAGAACAGCAGGCTGCCCACCATGCCCGCTTGGACTCCCACATGTCCCGTGTTGAAACACACCTGTCAAATATGGAGTCCAAGTGGGATACCATGGAAGATATAGCAGTGGTGCACCGGGAAATGTTGACCTGCCTCCACCAGATCAGCACCAACTTGAGCCCACCTCCCTGTGCGACGACTACATCTCGGGCAACAACATCTGCCACTGCCACAGGGAATGAGGGAGGGTCTGGTGGAAGCCCCCGTGCATGGCAGCAGCCTGCAGGTGAGGCTCCCCCTGAGAAGAAGAAGAGGGGTCGTCCGGTGAGGAACAAGTGAGACGAAGATGCCCATGCACATCCCCCAGGAAACCAACACCTGTTCTGGACAGTGACCTTTGTGTGCAAACCGTTCACCTTGTTGTACGACATCGTACTCCCCCACATGACATGGAGGGTCTGGGTTGGAACAATGTGCTTAATGACTGTGGACTGTACTCTAGACATTTCATCTACCAACACTCCTAACTTGTTATCTGTGAACTTTGGATTCTAAAGCCAACGGACAACACTCCCAATCCTGAGCACCATCCCCACTTATGTGCTAATAAATTCACCTAAACACAAGACGTGACTCTGTGGTGATTGAGAGGTTGCCAGTGGCATGTAGATCTGGATGTGCTGAAGAACACTGTGCATGCAAACCTGTACTGTGATGAGTACACTGTCATGTCAGTCAGGCCAATGTGCCACATATGTGGGAGACACACCACCAGGTCTACTTTACACATGCCCACCACGTCCAACCAATTCTTTGCCAACATCAATGTTGACAAGCAAGCCTGTGGTATGCACAAACTACACAGCCAACCTGAGTCAGTGGTGACAGGCCCACAAGTGCAGTACGTCAATGTCAGACTGATGTGTATGCACAAGCAACACACATCAGAAGGTGCAGCACAGTTTATTGTCAGGCAATTGCCACATGTCCCTTATTACACACATGCAAGCTAGCAACACCTGACAGTGGGCACACGGTCACCAAGTGGATAACTACGGAAGTCCTGGGGTGCCTGGCACATCACTCATCGGGACACTAACGACTCCATCCTGGCAGTGGAGCATGGGCATCAGGGGTCTCTGTACACCAAACAACAGCCACAGTACCCTGTGAAGGACAGACAGAAACACAATTGTTAACACTGCATGATGCCATACAACTGCAACACACATGGCAAACACAAATCACAGACTACACCACCCCAAAATACTAATCATCACACAACTGGTGAGGAGTACAGGTAAACTGGATGGACACATCACTGCAGGCATCCACACAAGTAGCACACAGCCACACGCAAGGTGCACCACACACACAAAACATACACACACAACACATTTACAACACATCACTGTATACTCACATTCAGGAGAAGAAGTTGTTGATGAGCTGTGTGCGGACATCCTCCGCAGCCTCATCATCGCTACTGGCATCCTGGCCCAGGCCAGGATCCTCCACAGGTGGCGGGTGTTGGTCATTGTCATCCTGGATGAGGGGCAACTCCCTTCGCACTGCCAGATTGTGCAGCATGCATGCTACGATGATGATCCGGCACACCTTAGCAGGGGCATACGGGAGGGCACCTCCTGTCTTGTCTAAACACCTGAAGCGGCTCTTCAGGAGTCCAAATGTCCGCTCTATCACCCTCCTGGTACGACCATGTGCCTGGTTGTAGCGCATCTCGGCTGGTGTCACAGGGTTCCTCAGGGGTGTCAGCAACCATGGCATGTTGGGATATCCAGAGTCACCTACATACAGACACATGCACATTAGAGGAGTTGGAGAAAAACAGGTAGCACACAATTGGCAGGCACACACAATGAGGAAAAGTCAGTACACACCAACAAGCCAGGCACGTAGATTCTGCATCCGTGACATCAGTCTAGGGACACGACTACTCCTCATCACATAGGCATCATGCGCAGACCCAGGGAAACGGGCACACACATGGGAGATTGTCATGTCCGCCAAACAAACCACCAGAGCATTGATGGAGTGGAAATGCTTGCGGTTCCTGTATGGCAGCTCATGTGCCTGTGGTGGCACCAAAGCCACATGTGTCCCGTCAATGGAGCCTATGACATTTGGCATCCTCCCCAGGGCATAGAAGTCACCCTTTATGTCTGCAAGTCGTTGGGGTGTGGGGAAATAGATGTACAGGTCCAGGAAATGTAACATGGCCTCCAACACATCCCGAAGCACCCGACTGAACATTGTCTGCGACATCCCTCCACCAGAAGACACAGTGTACTGGAAGGTACCCATCGCAAAGAAATGAAGGGCTGCCATCACCTTCACCTTGGGGGTCAGTGCCGTCGGGTATGGCCGGCCAGGTTGCAGGTGTGGGCCCAACTGCCCTGCCAACTCCTCAATCACTGCCCTGGTGAAACGGTACTTTCTGATGGACTCACGTTCCACCATCGTTGCCAGGTCCGGGAATGGCCTAGGTACATTTGGGGCCCTGCAGTACAGACAGAAACAAAGGATGAAGGCACACCCTCCAGCAATGTCACAAAGCCACAGCAACACAGCCCATCATAAACAAACACATAACACAATGAGCTGAGGTGGTTGCCACAGGTTACAGACACTAATGTCCCATACATGGCATCAACGCACATTGAAGCCCAAGATGTGCACATGACAGGGCCCCTGTTGTGCCATGACAAAGCAATGGGCCCTAGCACAGTACATCTGCCCTGTTGCCACCTACCACACAAAGCCCACAGTGACTAGTGAGGACAGATATTTTCTCCACAATACAGCTCCCTGACTGACAGTTACACATGCATGATGTGACGTATCGTTGACATTACACACAACAAGCATGTTAGCCACGGTCCATGTGCCCTGTCGCCACAAGTGGACATATGTAGGTGTCTGTGCCACCCCCACACAACAACACTGTGCATGTACAAACCAATGTGATGTGTGGATCAGCTCACATTGGATCACTGACAGATCACACCACATGCACACAGATAGTGTATGGACATCACAATGTCGACACTGGTTCACCCTGCGTTGAAGCTACTAACACTGATGAGACAGGGTACATGTGACATGACACACACGCACATCCTGGCTGGGACTGTGTCCATTGCCAATGTCCTGTACTGCATTGCTGCACCCCCTGTGGCAATGGGCACACCACACATGTATGTGTCCACCCACATCCGGGTCCAGCCTGGGAGTGCTTGTCAACAAGTGGCACACGACCAAACACATCCTGTGCCCCCAGACACACACATAAGAGGCAGCCATACATGACTGGGGACACACTGTGGCACAGGCAGTGGTGCCATTGGTGTGCCCCATAGTCCCTAGCTAGTGACAGAGGATGTCATCTGTCAGGAATTGACAGCAAGGCTGACCGACACGTTCAATGTCCCCAAAACCCAAATAACTTGTTCGGACCGAGCCGTGCGCATGTCAGGGACACACATTGCAATGGCGACGGACGCGTGTGACGCGTCGGTCGTGTATGACCGAGCCGCGCGCATGTCAGGGACACACATTGCAATGGCGACGGACGCGTGTGACGCGTCGGTCGTGTATGACCGAGCCGCGCGCATGTCAGGGACACACATTGCAATGGCGACGGACGCGTGTGACGCGTCGGTCGTGTATGACCGAGCCGCGCGCATGTCAGGGACACACATTGCAATGGCGACGGACGCGTGTGACGCGTCGGTCGTGTATGACCGAGCCGCGCGCATGTCAGGGACACACATTGCAATGGCGACGGACGCGTGTGACGCGTCCGTCGTGCTATGGCCGAGCCGCGCGCACGTCTTGCCCATTGAATCTGATGGAGACGGGTGTGTGTTGCCATTCAAAATCCGCGTAGTACAGTCATTTGCCGGGCCCTGCACCCTCATTGGCCATGAGCTGTCATGGTGATGGACGCGGATCTGAAATTTGAACGAGGCGTGTGCAGGAAATTCAGTTGGAGTCGTACAACATTGTTGCAATTGCTAGTGTGTCATGGAGGTGATGTTTTAAATGATGCTGAAGGCGTGTACGAGTCGTGCTATCCCATGGATTGGCCAAATTCATAGGATGCAAGCTTTTTGGACCTATCCCTTTGTACCCCAGGGCAGACATGCCTCCACAGCACAGATATAAGGCTGCCTGGCCCCCAGAGAACCCACTTGCCTGCACCACATGCTACTGGAGCACATCAAGATCATCACTGCTGCTGTCTCTGCTTCCTCTGGCTTCAATGATGGCACGTACTGTGGAGAGGGCCCCAGCCTTCAGTGAGGAGGAGAACCAGGCCCTGCTGGACGGGCTCCTGCCGCAGTACACCAAGCTCTATGGGAAACCAGGGGAGCAGGTGAGTGTGCTGTCCACTGCTTTGCTAATTGTGCTACTGGTCTGACCAGCAGCAGCATTAGTGTGTACACCAGAGGCTTGGTTGCCCACTGACTACTGCTCTTGCCACAAATGGGGCACCCACATGTACTGCACAGTTGCAGTGCAGTGCAAGGTGTATTGTCACTAGGTCCCCTTCCCAGGCCATGTCTCAAAGCTGTGAGTGCTGGACACCGGTCCCTCAACCATAGTTGCACCACCTGTGTACCTCATTAGCCTTGCTGATGCCCACATGTGTGACTGCCTGTGTGTTGCACTAATATGTTGCCAGTGTAGTAATGTCCTCTGCACTTTGTCATCCTCACAGGTTGCTGCCCAGAAGAAGCATTATATCTGGAGGAGCATCGTCCGGGCGGTGAGATCCGTGGGGGTCTACAGGCGCAGGATCCGCAACTGCCAGAAGAGGTGGCAGGACCTTCGGGGCTGGACCCGGAGGATCGCACGGGTCCAGCTGAAGCTGTCGCCTCCACGCAGGAGGGGCGGACACCGGACCCTGACCCCCACATGCTCCGGATCCTGGCGGTGGTCTTCCCGGACCTGGATGGGCAGCTGAAGGCCAGACAGCAGCAAGGAGGGGGTGAGTACATGACTGCACTGTGTGCTGTGTCTGACATGCTATGTGCCCCTCTGGCCTGGTAACACCTCAACAGTACATTGTTCAGTTAGTCCAGGACCCATGTCCCTCTCTGGTGACTTGCCCCCTTCTCATCTGTTTGCCAGGTGTTGCTGTTTCTGTCTGGGCATAGTGTCACGTGGGAACTGTGCCCTTACATGTGAAGGTGCATGGGATGTGGGCCAGCATTGCTTCAGGGGACTCAGTGTTGTGCTTCAAGGGTGGGACCATTGTATAGTACATGCCAGGGTCCTGGTATTTATCTGCATGTACTCCTGTCATGTGGCCAATTGACAGCTCGGGCTCACCACATGTGCCTGGGGCATTCGGCACACACCCATGCTGCTGGTTGGGTAAACTGTTGGGGCCTCTGGAGCATGTACCTCAAGTGTGTCACATATGCACAGCCACCTGCCTACTGTCCATGGCTATCACCTGTTCCACGTGGAGCAGGACAGTCATGGCTAGTCCAGGGCATGCTACAGTCTGTACTCCCACTCCCGTGTCTCGGTTGGCACTTTGTGCCAGGTGAACAGTTCCCTCAGGTGTCTGCCCCTGTGTCATTGTGCTGTGGCACCGTTGTCAGACCCACTGGTGTGTACATGGGTTTGGGGTCAGCATGCAATCTGAGATGTGCCCATGTGAGACAATACCTCTGTGACATGTATGGATGTGATGACTTGACCGTGCACAATGGTGCCTGCAACCGGGTAGTTCCAGCAGCTGGGTGTCATTCACAGCAGAGTGCGAGTTGCTCAGCTTCAGAGTGCCCTGTCCCATGTCTCTCATGCGTCCAATGGATCTGGGGTGGGCACATCAGAATCCAGACGCTGTTGTTACTGTGGATGGTAATGTGTAGTTGTCAGCTGCAGAGTTTGCAGGCCCCATGTCTTGGGAATGTGACACAGTGGTGACAGTTGTTGTAGGGCTGCCCTGCCCCCTGTGACTGGAGACTGTGATGTATGATCTCACAGGCATGGCTGAGCCATGGGACTACACTACCTAGGGGTGATCCAGCAGGAGTGTGTCATGTGCAACATGCACTCCATTGTGCCAAGGTATGCAGGACTTGCGGGGATCAGGATGTCTGGTGCATGTACTCAGCCCCAGCCTCTCAGATGCAACACTGGCCATCCCTACGTCCAGGCAAATGTACAGGTCCATTGTCAGCAGATGTGATGTGTGCATGTTGACAGACCACTACGTATTTTCAGGTCTTGTCAAGTGATGGGTAGGTGGTGCATGTGTCTGCAGTGGGGTGTAGGGATCCTACATGCACAAGACAGATGGGTGCAAGGGCACGAGGGATGTGAATGCCATGCTCGACTCTCAGACTAACCATTGGCCTATGCAAATCTGTGTGAGCACTCCTAGCAAAGTTCAACTGATTGATGCCCGCACTTGGCCACTGATGTGCTGTACTTTCTGTGGTGTGTGTGGTCAGTGCAGATGACTAATGTGTTTTCATTCTATTTTCCCTGTGCAGATACAGACACGGACACAGAGGGAGACCGCTCCACGGACCAGGGGGAGCCAGAGAGCCAGACTGGGTCGGAATTTGAGGAGTCGGAGGGACCCAGTGGCACGGAGGGCGAGGGAGTGAGTCTGTGGGCTCCTCGGCAAACACCACCGCAGCTGAGGACCACAGCAGCAGTGACGGGGACTTCCTTGTGGAGGCGGGTGGCAGCAGCCACCATCCAACACCTGTTGAGGTTGTCCCCGCCCCCACCATCACTGCCCTCCCCATGGCTCCCACATCTAAGGTCCGTGGAGGCGCCCGTGTTCATGGGCATGTCTCCTTCCAGTCAGGCACCGCACCCCCTACCCCTGTGTCCCCTGCAGCCCTGAGTGAGGAGTCTGTCGACCTGCTGCGGCAGATCCATGTGGGGCAGTCATCCATGCTGCGTGTCTTCCATGTGCACACGGGTCTGTTGAACCAGCTGGTGTCGTACATGGAGGGCATGTCATCATCCATGTCTGCCCTACAGAGGACCAGTCAGGGCATGGCCTCCTCACTGACGGCAGCAGTGTCCCTCCTCCAGCAGTCCCTCCCCCTCCTGCCCCTGCCCCATCCCCTACTCCCAGCACCCTACCTGTCCAACTCACACACACACCTGCACCATCATTGCACACAACAGACCCAGGCACTACACACCCCCCCAAGCCAAAGTCTAAACATGCATGCACGCATACTCAGGGGACTGGAAATACACTCACCGGGGATGGGTCAGACACACACACACATGCATCCACAGGCACTCCGCAGTCCTCCGATGCCTCACCCTCCACAGCCCCTTCCACGGCCCCTTCCACTGCCTCAACTGCATCCCCAGCTGCAAAGAGGCTCTTCCTGGTCGACCTCGGACTCTTCCCCACTGATCCATCCACACCAGCACACAAGGGGAAGAGGGGGTCCGGCCACACAGAGGGGGGTGTCCCTCACCCCCAGACACCCTCCCCCAGGCGCAGGCAGGCTGAGACACCACGCCGCAGGTCCCCCCGCACACGGAAGAGCAAGACCCCACCACCGGCCCAACACTCCACCAGACAGTCTCCACCCACCATCCCCCAGGCTCCCACTCCACAGGTCCCACCACCACACCCTGCCCCAGGTTCACCCACCCACCCACCGCTACCGCATCCCCAAGATGCTCAGGCCTTCCCCACCTGCCTCTTGCTCTTCCAGCACCCCACACCCCACTCAGCCTGTGTGTGGCACTGCTGTGGAGGGCGTGCCCTCCCCTCCGTCCTGCCCACATCACCGGATCCACTTCCTGCTCCCCTGGGGATGGGCACTGCAGTGGAGTCTCTGCCCTCCCGGTCTGACTTGGGCACTGCAGTGGGTTCCGTGTCCACTCCCTCTGACCTGCCCACTGCAGTTGTGCCGGCACCCACTGCTCCTGACTTGTTCCCCCAGTTGTGCCGGCACCCACTGATCCTGACTTGTGCCCCCAGTTGTGCCGGCACCCACTGCTCCTGACTTGTGCCCCCCAGTTGTGCCGGCACCCACTGATCCTGACTTGTGCCCCCCAGTCGTGCCGGCACCCACCCTGTCAGACTCCTCCGCTGCAGCTGACGCTTCTGCACCCACCAGCCCTTCCCTGCCTGTTTCTGTAGACCCATGATCCTGTACCTGCGGTGCCTGGCTGGCCTCTATGTATGCCCCTCCCAGGGGTATGTCCCCTTCCGTTGGCAGTGCAGGCATGCCAAATGTGGCATTTGGACACTTGACCCTGTTGGGTCTGTTTATGGACTGGCCATAGGCCTTCATGTTTTTCTTCTTGATTTTCCATTTCACAAATAACTCGGCTGAATAAAAGCTCCTTTTTGTTCACTAGTGGTTTTGCTTCAGATGTACATGATGTTGTTGATACTTGACATGCCCTTGCTCCAGTGATGGTGTATTCCATGGCTGGGAAATGTAGTGTCACTGTGCTGGAGACCATGTGGCCCATGGGGGGTATGTCCTGTTGGGGTGTGTATCCATGTCATCCTTTGCAGCAATCCGACGGGGTCATGATTATGGTCTTTAGAAATGTGTTATCTATCTTTTGTTAGCAATGTCTCATCAGTGTCTTACACACATGCACACCTGTTGGCCTTAGCATGGTTCAATTGGCCCATTTCACTGACTGTGTGGCCATCTCCAATGGACATGCAAGTGTATGCATCTATGTGGATGGACTCATCTGTGTCCTCAGTGCTACTTCATCTACATGTGTGTTGACTCTGTGCAGTTGACTCAGGGGACCCTCCCGTGCCCAGGCTGCTGTTACCAGGGCCACCAATGTGTGGTATATGTTAGCTGTGTGACAAAGTATACTGCTGACATGCTGGTGGCCTGCATGGACAACATATGGCACAGCTTTCCTTCCACAGAAGTGGAGTCCCCTCATGTCACTGTGCTGATGGGGGTTGAGACCCCATTGGCACAGTGCTCTACATATGCTGCATGTGTGATCCCCACACTCACCTTCATGTCACTGTGCTGATGGGGGTTGAGACCCCATTGGCACAGTGCTCTACATATGCTGCATGTGTGATCCCCACACTCACCTTCATGTCACTGTGCTGATGGGGGTTGAGACCCCATTGGCACAGTGCTCTATATATGCTGCATGTGTGATCCCCACACTCACCTTCATGTCACTGTGCTGATGGGGGTTGAGACCCCATTGGCACAGTGCTCTACATATGCTGCATGTGTGATCCCCACACTTACCTTCATGTCACTGTGCTGATGGGGGTTGAGACCCCATTGGCACAGTGCTCTACATATGCTGCATGTGTGATCCCCACACTTACCTTCATGTCACTGTGCTGATGGGGGTTGAGACCCCATTGGCACAGTGCTCTACATATGCTGCATGTGTGATCCCCACACTTACCTTCATGTCACTGTGCTGATGGGGGTTGAGACCCCATTAGCACAGTGCTCTACATATGCTGCTGTTTAGTACCACACAGTTACCTTTTGTACACTCAAGTGATGGGTGTTGAGGACATTACTGCAGTGCTCATGTGAGGCTTGGCTTGTGTTAGCCACACTATGGTATTGCAGACACGTGTTGTGAGTTACATTGTGTGTACATGGTCATGTTCACTGTGGTGGGTATTGTACACAGACTACATGTTGTGGTCATGAGGTTGTTGTGGATATCCTTTGGTTTGTAGTCCTTATGTTGGGGTATGGGGTATGTGTTACACATCACCCATCCTATGTGTGTGGGCATTGGTAGTGGTACTCACACAGTTCACTATTGGTGGTGGTGACAGGCAAGAGGCCCCCTATGGGTGGGGGTGTGAGTAGTCCCAGCCAAGAGGCCCACTATGGGTGGGAGTGGTGACAGGCAAGAGGCCCCCTATGGGTGGGGGTGTGAGTAGTCCCAGGCAAGAGGCCCCCTATGGGTGGGGGTGGAAGTGGTGACAGGCAAGAGGCCCCCTATGGGTGGGGGTGTGAGTAGTCCCAGCCAAGAGGCCCCCTATGGGTGGGGGTGTGAGTGGTGACAGGCAAGAGGCCCCCTATGGGTGGGGGTGTGAGTAGTCCCAGGCAAGAGGCCCCTTATGGGTGGGGGTGGAAGTGGTGACAGGCAAGAGGCCCCCTATGGGTGGGGGTGTGAGTAGTCCCAGCCAAGAGGCCCCCTATGGGTGGGGGTGTGAGTGGTGACAGGCAAGGGCCCCCTATGGGTGGGGGTGTGAGTAGTCCCAGCCAAGAGGCCCCCTATGGGTGGGGGTGGTAGTGGTGACAGGCAAGAGGCCCCCTATGGGTGGGGGTGTGAGTAGTCCCAGCCAAGGGGCCCACTATGGGTGGGGGTGGGAGTGGTGACAGGCAAGAGGCCCCTATGGGTGGGGGTGTGAGTAGTCCCAGGCAAGAGGCCCCCTATGGGTGGGGGTGGAAGTGGTGACAGGCAAGAGGCCCCCTATGGGTGGGGGTGTGAGTAGTCCCAGGCAAGAGGCCCCCTATGGGTGGGGGTGGAAGTGGTGACAGGCAAGAGGCCCCCTATGGGTGGGGGTGTGAGTAGTCCCAGCCAAGAGGCCCCCTATGGGTGGGGGTGGAAGTGGTGACAGGCAAGAGGCCCCCTATAGGTGGGGGTGTGAGTAGTCCCAGCCAAGAGGCCCCCTATGGGTGGGGGTGGTAGTGGTGACAGGCAAGAGGCCCCCTATGGGTGGGGGTGGAAGTGGTGACAGGCAAGAGGCCCCCTATAGGTGGGGGTGTGAGTAGTCCCAGCCAAGAGGCCCCCTATGGGTGGGGGTGGTAGTGGTGACAGGCAAGAAGCCCCCTATGGGTGGGGGTGATGGGCAAGGGGGGCCTGGGTGTTTGTCACAGGTTTACTGGTACGTGTCGGCTGTTTGTTTGGGGGGGTGTCTCTTACCGTCTCCGTCGTTGGCGTCTGTTCCGGATCAGTCCATGGATGTAGAGGATCGGTATGGCCTGTGCGATGGGATTCATGTCGACACCGTCTCGTCTGCACTGGTCGTTGGTTCGTTTCGTCCCAGTTGCAGGCTTGTACGTCTCGTGTCCGGGGATCGTGTTGTGGCGCGAATCGTTCCTTTCATGCAGCTTTTCCGGATGCTGTGACGTGCCGTACGTGTCGACTCGCTCGGCGCATAGGAAGTGCGCATCGTACTTGTCCGGCCGGAAACAGCTCTGACCTAGCCCCCGTGCGAGTCGATTCTGCGTTTACGGGACCGGGTCGTAGGGTGAATTGAGTATTTATTTGGCGAGTTCGTGTCGGTCGAGTTTTCAACACATGCACGCATCGTACTTGATCGGCAGGACTGACCGGCTCCCGGGACGGGTCGGTCGGGAGGTAAGCGTCCGGACGGCTCTTTTTGAGCTGTCCGACCCGAATCGGAATCGGCCCCTTAGTGTCACTTTGTTATCCTTTCTTCAAATGTAATGTACACTTTTCATCAAATTCTGTCGATTTTGATATTTCTACTAATAAAACAATTGTAATTCAAAAATATAATTATTAAGGCTAGACAAAAACAAACTAAAAACAAGAATAACAGTACAATTTCATCAGTAAAATGAAATAAAGGTTCTATCAAGGCCTTTTTTTAATAGAAATATCACATGGAATCTCATAAGGACAAAAGCTTTCCTTCTTACAAAAGAGTAAATAGCAGATTCCTTTTCTTATTCAGTAAGCACCATTGTTCCACAGTTACTGTGTAATCAATCAACCTCATAGTTTACAACAGTGGGGGGAATTTTGCGAACCGCAAATTGCAATTTTTAGTAACTCACAATTAGCGAGTCGCAAAATGAAATGTACTCATGTGTCTCAGACCGCATACATGGGGTCGCAAATGACCTACTTCATTAATATCCATGAGGTAGGTCGCAATTTGCGACCCATTGGGCAAGGCCTGTAATCACAGGGATGGTGGTCGAGTGGGGTTAGCAGATCATCATGTCTGTGATTGCTTTTTAATTAAAGAATTGTTTTTCTGAAATGCATCCTGTTTTCCTTTAAGGAAATCAGGATGCATTTAAATAGAAAAAGGAAAAGTTCCCTTTTCATTTTCTAAGAGTAGGCAGTGGTCCATGGGACCACTGCCTGCTCTTAAAAAATGTTGGCGCCCATATTCACAAAAGGGAAGGGCTCCCTTGGGGACCCCTTCCTGTTTGTGAATGGGTTACCACCTCCTTCACGGAGTCAGTAAAATATGAATGCTTTGCGACCACATTCCAGTCGCAAAACATCTTATACATGCCACTGTGACTCGCTATTAGGAAGGGACCCCCTTGCAATGCCCCTTCCTAATAGTGGCTTGCAAACCCTATTTTGCAAGTCGGTAATAGGTTACCGACTCGCAAAATAGGGTTAATACATTGCAAAAGCCGTTTTAGCGGTCGCAAACAGTCGGATTCTCGGTTTCCGAACGCTAAAAACGGTTGTACATGTGGCCCTAAGTGAAATACGCCAGTAAGAAGGGTTAAACTCAATTTGCATATTTAGTATGGAAACTTAGAGGGAATTGGTTTAACATTGATTGAAGATATCTGCAGTTGGAGAGGGCATCAGTGAAAATGCTTCTCAACTGAAAAATTGTGAGCAAGCCTGCATTTGAAGCCCTGCGCTCCAGGAATATGTGCTAGACGTGTGTCTTAAGGACCTTTTTGATCAATATCCTCCTCTTTCTTCCAGATCACTTACCATGGACATCAATTTACCAAAATACCATGAGTAGCGTACGTGACATCACACACCCTTTGACCTTCACTTTCACTCACACACACATGCTTACCTATACACACACATTCACACCTACACACACTCTCTCTCACATAAACACACTCTCACCCACAAGCAAACACATAATGTACATTTAAAAGAATTTGTTTACTTACCTAAGCAGCCAAGGAAGGTCATATTCCACATAATTGTACTCCATTTGTTATTGCACTAATAGTGAATAATGTAAAATTAGTCACTATTAGTGTAATTAAAAAAAATTGAGAGAAAATAAAGAGAGTGGAGCCCCAAAGCGTCTCATAAGTATGGGCTATCACTATGTTCCTGGCACTGATTTTGCCACCTCTGAGGCCAGGGATCGCAAAGGCTGTACTAGAGGTTGCAAAGGACAAGACAGGGGTCACAGCTACTATCCCTAGGGACCCCTAAATAACGTCCATGTCACTGACCTTCTCACATCGCAGTTACCATTATGTTTTTTCATTTTATGTAACAAGCTCTTCAATTCAGATCACCAAGCCTTTCCTACTTTACCAAATATACCTTTGGACTTTTGTTTTTGACAATCCCGGCACATGCTGCTATGCTTTTAAAAACTCCCTATGAGCTTTTAAGCATAACCTGTTTCTCATACGCATGGTCACCATTTTTAGCCTCTCTTAAGCACTCAACTAAGATCCTTATGTTGTCTATTGACCTTGCATATAGGGATATGCATGTTGCGCTGTTGGAGTTACACAAATCTGTATGCTTAATTAAACTTTGCAATTTTTTGAGTATGTAAGCCATTAATCCCTGGATGGATCCAAGTATCCAGCCAAGCTGAGAACATTTTTAGACTATTGTAGGGGAGAAGAAACAGAAACATCTTCAACAGTAAAGTTATAAATAACATTTTTTTTAAGTTTTGATGTTAAGATAACATTTTTCCTTTTCCTTGCAAGTTGTTTCACTGAGAAACCTTGTTGCTGTGTCACTATTTTTCTTTATGACTGAACCCTTCTCTAATCTGTCTTGGACTGCAGACATGTTATGTTCCCTATGTGGCTTCACTGTCCTCAACTTTTATTGCTTTTGTAGATATGTTATTCTCCTTATTATGTGTATGGTTGTGTTTGCTTAATCTCTTCCTCTCATCCTTTTTTCTTACCTCCCCTTGTTCTTAGAACAAAGTTAACTTAATAACTGTTTTTATGTATTTTATTTCATGGTCGTATATTTTTGTACATTTTCTATTGACCATTTAATTTATGTAATCTTCCTAAAGTGTAGATCTTTAAAGTTAAAATGACATAGTCAGTATTGTATGTGGAGTTATCGCGTAATGCCAAGTGACTATGCGCTCTGATTAATGGACAAGGCATTTTATCACATCTTTCAAAGCGTAAAGGGAAAGCAAATATCACATTATTGAAGGAGACACATTTAGGGGCCGATTCCGATTCGGGCCGGAAAACATACCGACCGACTCGGTACGGGAATTTAGTCCGACCGACTCGGACCGGCGCCGCACGACCCGGGTAGTACGATGAAATGCATGTGAAATCCGACAGACTCGGACGGAATACAAAACGACCGACCGAGCCGGACGGAAACAAGCCATCCAACCGGGAAATCATGCGAAACGAACCGACCGACACGCACTCGGATTGAACCCGAACGAAACGTACCCGCGAACTCCGACCCGCGTAGTACGATGCTGTGCGTGCAAAACACGACCGACTCGCCCGGAGCACAAGCCGTACGACCGACACGCATACAAAACCCAGCCGAAGCAACCCAATACTACGAGACCGACTCGTACGCCGCATATGAAACCTAGCTGACACACAGCGGGAACGAGTCGGACAAGATCGCACCAGACAACTGCAGCGTCCTACTCGGACACAAGAATGACTCCTACATGCACCAAAAACACCAAGGAAATGTTTTTAAAAAAAGGCCCAAACAAGCAACCACTAAGCCAATAAATACAGGGAGGAAAAAAAAATGGAACAAGGACACACCTCCAACTCCACCTACATAAAGGCCACAAATCCCTACCATGATCCCTTGCAAATTCCACTGCCCTGCCAGACAGAACACCATCACACAGCAACCACAGACACACTCACAGCTCATACATCACACAAGCCACACACCATTACCACACCTACAAATAGCACCCTCACACACACCAGCTAAACCTACACTCACACCCCCCCACTTGCACACACACAAACATCAATCACCACCACCACCCATCACCATGCCCCCAAAGAAGAACCATAAGTTCCTAGATTGTGAATTGGAAGTCCTGGTAGACGAGATCCTCAGGGTAGAGCCACAGTTGTTTGGTATATTGGTACAACAGACCCCCATGTCGCAGAAAACCAAGATGTGGGCGAGGATTGTCGACAGGGTCAACGCACAATCACCATGTTTGCGCACAAAGGAAGACATCCAGAACAGGTGGTATGATGTGCGCAGGAGGGTCAGGGACCTACTCAAAAGGACTACCTCCTCAGCCAGCACACCGGCAGTGGCCCTCCTGCAAAACCAGTATACCTCAGGCCCTGGGAGGAAAAGGTGCGGGCCATCCTACCACCAGTGAGCGTATACGGACTAACAGACATCCCAGAGCCTGGTGAGTACACAACTAATATACACAATATGGTGTAACAACACACACACATCACAGTCAAGGGGATAGGCAAACCATGCACACTTAGCAAATACACAGCAACCAAAAGATATCCATCCCAAGATGTGAATGCTAGTCAGACAAACACAATACCTGCCATCTCATAGTGATATGTAACTGTGTCATGACATCTACAAACCTAACAACAAATACAGCAAGGCAGTGGCACAAATAGAACCAACAAATACTCCCAGATATTTACCCACCACTAGAACATCACCTCACAGGGAAGCTCACTGAAAGGAAGGAATTCTGTGTATGCTGGTCAAGTCAGGGTAGCCAATAGCATGATGGGAGTGGTAGTCACAGATATTGGTCACACACACAATTGGCCCATCAACACCACACTGAACCATGCTCACATCACAGGGAGTGGAAAACAACTGACAAGATGGCTGACACTGGCTACTGCTGTGGGGAGCACAAGGCCCTGCTGGGAACTGGGCACCAACAAACAACAGGACCACACTGTCAGCCATCTTGCCATTGCTGTCACACTCACACACAGTGAAGTCCACTCAAAAGGAAGGAAGTATGGGCATGCTGGGAAGGGGGTGTAGGCAATAGCAGGATGGGAATTGTAGGCACAGATATTGGTCACACCCACAATTGGCCCATCAACACCACTCTGAACCATGCTCACATCACAGGGAGTGGAAAACAACTGACAAGATGGCTGACACTGGGTACTGCTGTGGGGAGCACAAGGCCCTGTTGGGAACTGTGCAACAACCAACAGCAGGACACCACTGACTGACATCCTGAAAGACAACTTGCACTCCCTGCAATGGAAGCACGTTCCATGGTGGGATATCTGGCTGGGTGGGAAGGAGGACTCACAGCACTGACCATAGTTACAAGCACCTCCCCTCACACACCCCCTCAACACTAACTCCACATAACCCACCTGGGAGAATGCAATGCCTCACATCCTAACTGAAGATCCCACAAAGAACCACCACCCTGGGTTATGCTGTGTGCAGCACAGGGACACTCTTGGGACTTGTAGCCAAACAACTGCCAGGACAACACTCCCAGCGATCCTGTCAGCACAGGCACCCCACCCCACAGGGAAGCAGAGTCAAAAGGAAGGAAGGATGGGCATGCTGGGAAGGGGGTGGAGGCAATAGCATGATGGGAGTTGTAGGCACAGATATTGCTCACCCTCACAATTGGCCCATCAACACCACTCTCAACCATGCTCACATCACAGGGAGTGGAAAAGGACTCACAAGATGGCTGACACTGGGTACTGCTGGGGGAGCACAAGGCCCTGCTGGGAACTGTGCAACAACCAACAGCAGGACACCACTGACTGACATCCTGAAAGACAACTTGCACTCCCTGCAATGGAAGCACTTCCCATGGTGGGATATCTGGCTGGGTGGGAAGGAGGACTCACAGCACTGACCATAGTTACAAGCACCTCCCCTCACACACCCCCTCAACACTAACTCCACATAACCCACCTGGGAGAATGCAATACCTCACATCCTAACTGAAGATCCCACAAAGAACCACCACCCTGGGTTATGCTGTGTGAAGCACAGGGACACTCTCGGGACTTGTAGCCAAACAACTGCCAGGACAACACTCCCAGCCATCCTGTCAGCACAGGCACCCCACGCCACAGGGAAGCAGAGTCAAAAGGAAGGAAGGATGGGCATGCTGGGAAGGGGGTGGAGGCAATAGCATGATGGGAGTTGTAGGCACAGATATTGCTCACCCTCACAATTGGCCCATCAACACCACTCTCAACCATGCTCACATCACAGGGAGTGGAAAAGGACTCACAAGATGGCTGACACTGGGTACTGCTGGGGGAGCACAAGGCCCTGCTGGGAACTGTGCAACAACCAACAGCAGGACACCACTGACTGACATCCTGAAAGACAACTTGCACTCCCTGCAATGGAAGCATGCTTCATGGTGGGATAACTGGGCTGGGGGAGAAGGAGGCCTGGATGGCAACCAAATACCACCAATGCTGGTCATGCACACACCTCAACATACACATTGACATGCCACAGGTTGGCAGGACACTGTGCTACACCAATATCACTCTCTGACTGTCACAATTTAGGAGAATGCAATGTCCTGGCCCACATCCAGAGGTACAGTCACAACTGTCAGGTGTTTGAACAATTGATGCCAGTAGAAACATAACATACAATCTGTGTCTCTCCCCAAAACAGGTGATGATGGGGACACAGCAGCAGACGAGGAGGAGTCCCTGTCCCAGGCTCCGGGGAACACTGAGCTCACTGGTGTGGATCAGCCACTGCACTCCTCGGATGGCGAAGAACCAGCTGGACCGTCCGGTGTGAGTCATCATGCAGCACCAGCAGGACCAACATCTGCACCCCCTGCACCCACCCCTCCAACAACTGCCAACACACAGGCCACCCCTGCCAACACGGACAGACCAAGGTCCACAGATGACAACAGCACAGGGACCCAGGCCCAAACTGGAGCTGGTGACAACGAGCCCAGGAACAACACCCAAGTGGGCCCACGGTCACCTGTGCATGCCACCGCAGGTCCTGCACGTGTCACCAGGGGTGGTGGGAGGGGTGGTAGACATAGGTCGCTCTTTGCAGAGGGATCTGGACTGCATGATGACCCACAACTGGCACGCATCGCGGATGCGTACCAGACTAGCACCGGAGAGGTCAGCCAGGTAGTGGGGATCCTCAAGGACATACAACAGCAGCAGGCTGCCCATCATGCCCGCTTGGACTCCCACATATCCCGTGTCGACACCCACATGTCACATGTCGAGACACACATGTCACGTGTCGAGACACACATGTCTGGCATGGAGTCCAAGTGGGACACATTGGAACAACTGACAGCGGTGCATAGGGACATACTGACATGCCTCCGCCAGATCAGCACCAACATGGCCTCACCTCCCTGTGTGCCCACAACAACTGCTGCTGAAACAACTGCAACTGCCACAGGGAGGGAAGAGGACTCTGGCAGAGAGTCCCCTGCACCGCCGCAGCCTGCACCTGAGGGTCCCCCCCAAGAAGAGGGGCCATCCGAGGAGGCCAAACTGAGAGGCCGATGGCCATCTACATCCCCCAGGAAGCCAACACCTGTTCTGGAACTTTTCCTCTGTGTGCAAACTGCACGCCCTGTCGAAGCCAACCCAACTCTCCCACATGACATGGGGAGCTCTAGTTGGCCAAATTTATCAGATGACTGTGGACTTTACTCTGGACATTTCAGCTACCAAGACTTCCAATACACATGGGAACTTTGGATTCCAATTTCTATGTACAGCATCCACCATCCTGTGCACCATCCTCACACCTGTATGTAAATAAACTCACCAATACACCATATCTGCCTCTGTTGTGATTCCAACGTGGTTTTTGTCATGTAGATGGTGATCTTCTAAATGACACTGTGCATGCTAACTGCTACAGCAAGTCCAACACCGTCATGTCAGTCATGGCGACGTGACACATATGAGGGAGACACACCACTAGGGTCACACAACACATACATACCAGGGCCATCAGACTCATCACCTATACTGATGTTGCAACTAAATACAGTGGAATGCACAGACACGCCACCTATTCCCAGTCACTGTCAACTAGACTACAGGTGCAGTAAGCAAATGTCAGTCAGATGTGTGACTACAGACAACGCACATCCCAAAGTGAAGCACAGGTTTATTACACATTTGCAACATGTTGTTTCCACTACAAATGCAAGCTAATCCAACCTGGCTGTGGCCACAAAGTCAAAAAGTACAGAAGATAGAAAGTCCAGGGGTGTGTGGCACATCACCTGTAGGGAAACGACTGCTTCCACCTTGGAAGTTGAATCATGGATTCGGGGGATCCAAGTTGATCAGACAACTCCGGCAGCACCCTGTGAAGGACAGACATGACACACAGTCAAAACCACTGAAGAACAGCACAGAACGGCAATACTCATGTCTAATACATGTCACGAGATAACTACACAAAACCAAGTTAGCATGTCAACACTGTTGGGCAGTACAGACCACCTGCAAGGACACATCGCTGCACGCATCCAGTCAAGTAGCACATGGCCACACTCAAACAGCACCAGAGCACCACACACACATATCATGCAAACTCAAATCATTGACATCACAACCCTCTGGAGACTCACATTCAGCTGAAGAAGTTGGTGATGAGCTGTGTGCGGACATCACCATCATCATCATCATCTTCTTCACTGGCATCGTGACCCAGGCCAGGATCTTCCACAGGTGACGGACGTTGGTCATCGTCATCCAGGATGAGAGGCAACTCCTTCTGCACTGCCAGGTTGTGTAGCATGCAGCAGACGATGACAATCTTGCACACCTTTGCTGGGGCATATGGGAGGGCCCCTCCTGTCTTGTCCAGGCAGCGGAAGCGGCTCTTCAGGAGACCAAAGGTCCGCTCAATCACCCTCCTCGTCCGACCATGTGCCTCATTGTAGCGCATCTGGGCTGGTGTCACAGGGTTCCTGAGGGGTGTCAGCAACCACGGCATGTTGGGGTATCCCGAGTCACCTACAGACAGACAATTGCACATTAGCCGATTTGAAAATGTGTGCGGAAAACAACATAGCAGAACACACACAATGGTACAAAGTCAGTACACACCAACAAGCCAGGCATGCTGGTTCGGCATCTGTGACATCATCCTCGGGATGTGACTACTCCTCATCACGTAGGCATCGTGTGCCGAACCGGGGAAATGGGCACACACATGTGAGATGGTCATATCTGCAAGACATACCACCAGAGCATTGATCGAATGGTAATGTTTACGGTTCCGGTATGCCTGCTCATGTGCCTGTGGTGGTATCAAAGCCACATGTGTCCCATCAATGGAGCCAATTACATGTGGCATCCTCCCCAGGGCATAGAAGTCACTCTTGACGTCAGTGAGTCGTTGACGTGTTGGGAAATAGATGTACTGGTTGAGGTATCTCAACATTGCCCCCAAAACATCGCGTAGCACACGGCTGAACATAGTCTGTGACATCCCACCAGTAGTTGCCACAGTGTGTTGAAAGGTACCGGTGGCAAAGAAGTGTAGGGCTGCCATCACCTTCACCTTGGGGGTCAGCGCTGTAGGATACGGCCGGCCAGGCTGCAAATGTGGGTCCAACCCCACTGCCAAATCCTCAATCAGCTGCCTGGTGAAGCGGTACCGTCGGATGCTGTCACGTTCCACCATCGTTGCCAGGTCTGGGAATGGTCGATGGACAGCAGGAGCCCTGCAGTGCATAGGTGAAGAAAGCAAGATTGTCAGTCACCCCACCTATGTGCCGTTCACCATACTCAATTTCACATGATACATCATTAACAAACACAAGTACTTGATGTGTGTGTCGTTCCGTTTGGACATATATGGCACCTACATGGACATCATCTAACATCTCTGTTCAACAAGTGTTGACAACAGGTTCCAGGGTGTGCTATGGGACACCATTAGGCTGTGTCACAGTACCCATTAACTGCTCTCACGTTCCACACACATACCACAGTGACATGTCTGGACAGATGCTCCACAGGCATGACAGCTCATTGAGAGGTAGATTCCCAGGGACCCTGTCTTGCCACATGGACACTGGCATGACATGGCGTATCATGTACACGTCAGAAAAACAAACATGACACCCACAGGTAGTGGCCCCTGTAGCCTCTGCAGGACAGACATGGACGTCTGTGACACACACACCATCAAAGTTCATGCACAAACCACGTGGATGTGGAGACTGTCTCCCATTGTGCACATGGAGTCAGAGACATGTGATACACAACATGCACACAGACTGTGGAGGGACATCACTATTGTTGGAATGGGCCACCCTGTGACGTACATGCCTTCCCACATGTGAGCCTGGGGGTATGTGACATGTCACACACATACACAACCTGGAAATGTGACCATGACACATGCTCAGAAATGAAAAGTTGCACACCACAGTGGTCAGGTGCACAACACACAAAGGACCCTGTCCCCATGAACACGTGCACAGCCTGGGTGTGTCTGCCCCCAAGTGCCACCCCAAAATCCACATGTTCACCCCCATACACAGATAAGGTTATGCTGCCACACATGTCTTATATACAGTGTGGACTGGGTGTGGTGTTGTAGGTGTGCCCCTGAGTCCCTGGAAAGTAAATGTGGCTGGCATAGGTTCACCAGTGACCAGCATGGTGACATATGCATGTGACCTGTCCAGGGACGTGTTGTAGAGCAATGGACCGATCGGTGTGCCCGGTCGTCCATTGAATTGTATGTGAGCAGGTACGCGTTGTATGCCTGGTACGCGTTGTAGAGCAATGGACCGATCGGTGTGCCCGGTCGGCCCATTGCATTGTATGTGAGCGGGTACGCGTTATATGCCTGGTACGCGTTGTAGAGCAATGGACCGATCGGTGTGCCCGGCCGGCCCATTGCATTGTATGTGAGCGGGTACGCGTTGTAGAGCAATGGACCGATCGGTGTGCCCGGCCGGCCCATTGCATTGTATGCGAGCGGGTACGCATTGTATGCCTGGTACGCGTTGTACAGCAATGGACCGATCGGTGTGCCCGGCCGGCCCATTACATTGTATGTGAGCGGGTACGCGTTGTATGCCTGGTACGCGTTGTACAGCAATGGACAGAACGGTGCGCACACATTGGCTGGGGCCTGGCATGGCAACGGACGCGTTTTCGAAGCTCCAACGAGTCTGATGCAGTGAATTCAGTTGGCCAGCCACAACAATGTTGCAAAATCATGGGTGTCATGAAGTTGAACATTTGAAGGATGCTGTGGGCGTGTATTAGTGCTGCTATTCCATGGATTGGTCAAATTCAGAAGATGCAAACGACTTGGACCTATCACTTTGGACACATGGGACAGTATCTGCCTCTGCAGCACACATATAATGCTGGCTGTTCCCCTGAGAGCTCACTTGCCTGCACTACATGCTCCAGGACGACATCTGCCACCAACACTGCTGCTGTTTATGCATCCTCTGGCTCCTGCAATGGCACGTACTGTGGAGAGAGCCCCAGCATTCAGCCTTGAGGAGAACCAGGCCCTGCTGGACAGCCTCCTTCCACAGTACAGCAAGCTGTATCGGAAACCAGGGGAGCAGGTGAGTGTGCTGTCCACTGCCTCACTAATTGTGCATGTTGTCTGACTAGCAGGGCTTTCAGTGTGCACACCACTGGCTAGCATGCCACTGAGTAGTTGTCACACCCCAAAGTGTGTAGTTACATGCACTGAACTGGTACAGTGCAGTAACAGTGCATTCCAACTAGGTTTACTTCCCATGCAATGATACCATGTAGTGACTGCTGGCAAACTGTTCATAGCCATTGTTGCACTGCCTGTGTACATCATATGCCCCTGTGATAGAGACATGTATATCCAACTGTGTGATGCACATATATGTTGCATGTGTAGTAATGGCCTTTTCACTTTGTCATCCTCACAGGTTGATGCCCACCAGAAGCAGGAAATTTGGCTGACCATCGCCCGGAAAGTAAGATCCGTGGGGGTCTACAGGCGCAGGATCCGCAACTGCCAGAAGAGGTGGCAGGACCTTCGTGGCTGGACCCGGAGGATCGCAAGGGTCCAGCTGAAGCTGTCGCCTCCTCGCAGGAGGGGCGGACACCGGACCCTGACCCCCACATGCTCCGGATCCTGGCGGTGGTCTTCCCTGACCTGGATGGGCAGCTGAAGGACAGACAGCAGCAAGGAGGGGGTGAGTCCATGACTGCACTGTGCACTTTGTCTGACATGCTATGTGCCCTCCTCTGGCCTGGTTAAACTTCCACAGTACATCAGTCATGTGGTCCAGGACCCATGTCCCTCATTTGTGACATGCCCACTTCTCCTCTGATACGCATATGTGTGGCCCTTATAGTCGGGAAATTGTGTCATTTGGGGACTGTGTCATTGCATTTTGCTTTGCTCAAGGTGGGGGACAGCATTTGTTCCCGTGACTATGTTGTGCGATTAATGGGTGGCTCAATTGCTTACACAATGCCTAAGTTCTGACATGTGATCTGGGTGTAACTTTGATATGTGGTCCGCTTGCTGCTCTGACTCACCACATGTCCCTGGGGAATTTGCCACACACCCATGCTGCTGGTGGGAACAATGTTTGGGCCTCAGGAGTATGTGTATCCAGTGTGTCACACATGCTTAGCCACCTGCCTACTGTCCAGGACTCATCCCTCTTACTGGTGGAGCTGGACAGTCATGCCTACTCCAGGGCATGCAATACACTCTGTACTCCCACTCCCGTGTATCATCTGGCATGTTGTGATCAGTGAAATGTACCCTCAGGTGTCTGCCTCTGTCTCATTGTGCTGTGTCTTCGTTGTCAGGACTACTGGTATGTTTATGGGTTAGGGCTCAGCATGCCATCTGAGATGTCACCATGATAGACGATACTTCTGTGACTTATAGGTGTCTGATCACTTGACTGTGCACACAGGTGTTTGCGACTGTGACTTTCAAGCAGCTGTGTTGTGATTCACAGCACACTGTGAGGTGCTCATGTTCAGAGAGTTGTGTTTCATGTCCCCCATATGTCCAGTTGGTATGACGTGGACAAATAGTAGTACAGATGATGTGGTATTTGGGGGATGGACATGTGCACTTGTCAGTCACATAACTTGCATTCCCCATGTCCTCGGATTGTGACACAGTGCAGACTGTTGTTGGCAGGCTGCCATGGCCATGTGACTTGAGACAGTAATGTATGACTTTGCACGCATTCCTGTGTCATGGCATTAAACTTCCTGAGACTGATCCTGCAGGGGAGTGACATGTGCAACATGCACCCCATTGTGGCATTGACTATCCGGACATGGGTGCTTCATGGGGTCTGGTGCTGGTATGCATCACATGCATTTCTATTTAGACTCTGGCCATCCATTTATACAGACACCTGCACTGACTCAGTGGCAAGAGATGTGACGTGGGCATGTTCACATACTTCACCATGTTCCCTGCAATGTCCAACAACTGTGTAGGTGGTGCATGTGTCCGCACTGGGGTCTTACCATCAGACAGGCACCAGACAGATGGGTGCAAGGGCAGGAGGGGTGTGAGTCCCATGGTTGACCATCAGACTGACAATTGGCTTCCCCGAATCTGTGTGGGGACTTTAGGCAATGTTCAACTAAGGATGCCAGGGCTTGCTCTGTAATGTGCTGTACTTACTGTGGTGTGTGTGGTCAGTGCAGGTGACTGATGTTTGTCTGTTTCCCTAATTGTTTGCAGATACATCCACGGCCACAGGAGGGGACAGCTCCATGGACCAGGAGGAGCAGCGGAGCCAGACTGGGTCAGCATCGGACGAGTGGTCAGAGGGACCCAGTGGCACGAAGGGCGAGGGGAGCCACACCGAGGAGTCCTCAGCACCATCCACCTCAGCTGAGGACCACAGCAGCTCGGAGGATGACTCCCTTGTGGAGGCGGGTGTCAGCAGCCACCAAAGGCCAGCTAGTCTGTCTGGCCCCGCCACTACCACCACTACCACCACCGCCCTCCCATTGGCTCCCATTCCTGAGGTCCGTGGAAGCTCCCGTACTCGGGAGCGTGTCTCCTTCGTGCCAGGCACTTCACCCCCTGCCCCTGTGTCCCCTGCTGCTTGAGTGAGGAGTCTGTGTACCTCCTTCAGCAGCTCCATGTAGGGCAGACAGCAATGCTGAGTGTCCTCCATGCACACACCACTCTGTTGACACAGCTGGTGTTGTTCATGGAGGGCATCTCGAAGGGTATGTCTGCCCTACAGAGGAGCAATAAGTCCATGGACTCCTCCCTGACGGCAGCAGTGTCCCTCCTCCAACAGTCCCTCACCCCTCCCACCTCTGCCCCATCCACACGTCCTGCCCCCCTACCTGTCCAAAGCACATGCACACCTGCACAGTCACCAAAACACACAGACACGAGCAGCACAGACACACCCAAGAGAAAGGCAAGACGTGCACACAAGCATCCTCAGGGGACTGATACCACAGACACAGGGGATGGGGAACACACACACACACAGGCAACCACAGTCACTCCGCAATCCTCAAGATCCTCTCCCTCCAAGACCCCTTCCCTTGCCTCACCTGCAACCCCACCTGATCAGCAGCTCTTCCTCAGTGACCTTGGCCTCTTCCCCTCCAATCCCGCTGATCCAGCATACCGGGGAAGAGGAAGTCCACCCACACAGAGGGGAGGGCCCTCGCCCCCGGACACCCTCCCCCAGGCGCAGGCAGAGTGAGCCCCCCACCCGCAAGTCCCCCGGTCCCGGAAGAGCAAGACCCCGCCACCGCCCTGCAAGTCAACCACCCAGTCTCTCACCTCCATCCCCCAGGCCACCACTCCACAGGTTCCACCGCCACACCCTGCCCCAGGTTCCCCCACACACCGATACCGCATCCCCAAACTGCTTAGGCCCTCCCCCCCTGCCACTTGCTCTTCCACCCCCAAACCAGACTGTTAGACTTGGCATCTTTTGGCGTGTTTCCCCTGACTTTTTGCTTTCTGACCTCCCGGTTTTGACTCTGTTTTTGCTGGTGTGATGATTCTGCGCACTTTCCTCACTGCGGTCCAGTGGGAAAGTGCAAGTGCTCCTGTATAAAATGTGTTATGGATTGGTGTTTCCATGATTGGCCTATTTGGTTTATGTGTCAGTCCCTTGTAAAGTGCACTGCGAGTGCCAGGGCCTATAGACCAAATGCTGTTGGTGGGCTGCAGCACTGGATTGTGCCACCCACGCAAACAGCCCGTAAAGTGTAACTCGGGCCTGCCATTGCAGAGCCTGTGCGCAGCCTGGGGCTGCCATGTCGACTTGGCAAGTGCACACACTTGCAAGTCCCCAAACCTTCCCTTTGCTACATGTTAGTCACCCATAAGGTAGGCCCAAGGTACCCCTGTGGGCAGGGTGCGGTGTATGCGAAAGGTAGGACATGCCCGGGTGTGTGCGGCATGTCCTGATAGTGAATTACAGCCTAGTTCGTTTTTCACTATTGCAAGGCTACCTGTTCCCCCTAGGCCAGAACGGGCAGTTTTGATTATTACAGCTTATAATCCTAACTGACCCCGGGAACATGGTAGAAATTCGAGTTTAGTATGCCTGGACTCAGAATGATAAAATGCAGCTTTTAGTGAAGTTGGTTTTAACATTCTGTGTTTGAAAATACCACTTTTAGAAGGTGGGTATTTTCTTGTCTAACCATCCAAGCCTGCCTCTGCGAGGTTGTGTATTCCTTGTCTGGAATGTGAGTGACAGGGGCTGGGGGATGCCAGGAGACAGGGTGAGTCAGCGCAGGGCTGAATAGCCAGATCGACCTGTAGATGGGTGGGAGGGGTCGCACCTGGGCCCTGAATAGGACAGTGCCTTCCCTCCACAATGCTGGCTCCACCTCCTGTGGTGCGTCTGATGTCCCTGGCCTACTCACTGAAAGAAGGGACGGAGACTTGTCAACAAAGTGCTCCAGAACTGGTTTGGACTAGGCAAAGGCCTCTCTGCCTTCAGGGAACAAAGGAATTTGGGATATAAATATTGGGGCCTGACCCCATGAATTTAGATCTCGCTGGAATCAAGGAACCTGCCAAGACGAAGAGCTGGAAGAGCTGCCAGGAGGAGTACTGCCCCTTTGCTGTGTGTTGCTTTGTTGGGTTGGCCTGCAGCTGCTGCTTCTGCCTTGGGCAGTGAAAGGACTGGACTGAACTTTCTACAAACTTGTGCTGAGTATCTCCAAGGGCCAGGAACCGAGCTGGCCTCCTGTTAAGAAGTCTCAGGGACTACAAAGACTTCACAAGCCTCTGGGTACCGCATCTGGAACAGCTGTTTCAGTCGCCACAGAGGAAGGGAACTGCAACCGACTCCGTCAACCGAATCCATCCCTGGCCGGTGACCTGTTTGCACCGCAGACCGCATCGCCCCGCTTCGCATCGCAACCCTGGTCTCACCGTGGGCGACGTCCGACACCGCCAACATCGAGCCGCTGCTTGCACCGGTGACCTGTGGGCACCGCAGTTCGCATCGCATCGCTTCACTGGGCCAGCCGGACCAGACCGACACTGTCGCTGCAACTGGCTCAAGAGTCGAGACCGCACCGCATTTGGGGCACCGCTCGCACGTCTGCGACGCACCGCTCCGACTCGCACCGCTGTCCGACGCCAGCTCCCGCACTCCGGCTAGGTCGCCTGCATCGCAACCTGTCAGCACCGCATCGAGCATCGTCTCGCCCTGCATCGCACGCCTTGGACTCACCGACTCCGTCTGCACGACGCTCATCGAGCCGCTGCCTGCACCGCATCGAGGGACACCGCACCTTGCATCGCTCCGTCTTGCACCGCAACCGCGACGAACGCCAACCGGCTCGTACACTCCGTACCAGCCACAACGAGAAAGGTACTGTAACCGAATCTGTTCATGACTCTGCTGGCCCGTATCGACGCGGTCGGCTGGAACTGTTAGACTCTGTGGTTTTCAGCATCGCGGTAGGCTCGGACGGAGCTACCGACTCGTACGAACTTTGCTTTGGTGCTATTCCTGCAAAGAAGAAGTTAACGTATCAAGCATTCATTCGTAAAGTATAGTATTGTGGATTTTTGTCGTAATTGGTCTTGTCTTGAGTATATAAAATATTGGTTATTTTTCTAAACTGGTGTGGTGTCCGTTTGTAGTGCTTACACTGTATTACTGTTGGTTATGTGCAAACGCTTTACACACTGCCTCTGAATTAAGCCTGACTGCTCGTGCCAAGCTACCACGAGGGTGAGCAGGGGTTACTTCACGAGTGTAACACCCTTACCCTGACTAGGAAGAAGGGTCCCTACTTGGACAAAGGTGCAAGCCCTTGCCAACTAGAGATCCCATTTCTAACACAGACGCTCTGCCTGTTTGTGCCACTGGTGTGGAGACCGTGTCCCCCCCTCTGTCCTGCCCAGCTCTTCTGCCCCACCTTCCACTACCTTGGAGTCATGCACTGCGGTGGAGTCCACAACCACCCCGTCTGACTCGGGCACTGCATTGGGGAACCAGTCCACTCCATCTGACCAGCCCACTGCAGTGGTTGCAGCACCAACACCATCTGACTTGAGCCCTGCGGTGGTGCCAGCCCCCCCTGAGTCAGACACCTCCACTGCAGTTGCCGGTGACACTCCTGCACCCACCTCCCCTTCACTGCCTCCTTCTGGCATCCCCTGATCCTGTCCCTGCGGTGCCTGGCCTGCCCCTCGTATGCCCCTCCAAGGGGGATGTCCCCTGTCCGTACCTGTGCAGGCAAGCAATTGTTGACAAGTTGTCACACATCACCCTGTTGGGACTGTATATTTGGACTGGCCATTGGCCTTAGATTATTTTGGACTTTTGATTTGAGTTGCACACTTGCTGAATAAAGCCTCTTTTTGTTTACTTGTGGTTAATCTTTGGAGGTACATGATGTAGATGTGTGGAATCATGCATTTGCTGTTGTAATAGTGTTCAGATCAGGTAAATGAAGTTTTGCTGTGATGGGCTCCATGTGGTCCATGGGATATGTGTCCTAATCTAGTCTGGATCTATAGCATCCTTTGCTGCAGTCTGAGTGTGTAATGTTCAGCATTTGACACAGGGATGTACGTTTAGCATTTGTAGATTACCATCTTTGTCCTACACTGATGCACATCTGGTGGGCTTACCACTGTCCAATGTTCCTAGTACCCTGACTGTGTGCCCGTCTCCAATGGACATGCAGTTTGGCACATCAAATTTGGAGGACTCATCTGTGTACACAGTGCAAGTTGCTTGACATGTGTCTTGGGTGTATGCAGATGACTGACGTGACACTCCCGTGCCCAGGCTGATATGAGCAGAGCCTTCAGTGTGTTGTAGTTGTTGACTCACTGACCGAGTGTTCTGCTGACAGGTTTGAGTCGTGCACAGACAAGGTTTGGCACAGCTGACCTTCCACAGGAGTAGAGTGCCCTCATGGCAGTGCGTGATTCCGTGATATAGGCTGTGCCCGTGTTGTGTGTTGTGTAGGCATGTCTGTGCGTGTACCCTTCTCCTTTTCCTACACAGGCTGTGTCCCTACGGATGTTCCTGTTTGTGATGCTTGCTGAGTTGTTCTGTGTTCATCCAGCATCTTGGACCTGGTTTCTCCGGGATGTGGGTGCATGGCAAACTAATGTTAATGAGGTTGTCATCCCTAGTTGTCTTTGTTGTCAGGGCTGGGGATGTGGGCAAACGCAGATGGGACACAGTCAAGATTCCTCTTGGCACTTGTTGGTTACACGAGTAATGTGATTTTCTGTTTGTGTATGCTCTCAGTGATTGTGACACGTTGTGTGTGTGACTGCTGCCACTCCTCAGGGTCAGAGCTGCAATGTTGGAAGTTGTCTATGTGTGTCCTTTGTGGGTCAGCTTGGCTTCTTCATTGGTGTGTGACTATGGCCAGGATCCCATTGTTTGGGGTGGATTTGACGTCATGCCCATGTACGGCATACTGTGCAGTGTGTCAGACATTCACAAGTATTGTTGACTGGCCATGTGTGATGGGTTTCTGCACCTTATTTCCCCCACCACCACTGGGATTTTCATGGGTGCATGTGCAATGTCAGCAGTCCATGTGAGCTTCACTGCTGCACATTGGTGGAGTTCAAGGTGTGTGTCGTTGAGTGTGTGCAAATGTGAGTTGTTGCACGGCTGGGGCACTACCTCCATGTTGTCCTTGGCTGGCAGGCCATGCTGAGTGCTTTGTGCTTGTATAGGTGTGATGGTAGTTTGTTGCTCAGGACACATGGCTGTGGTTCACAGTGTGGATGACATCTACCTTTGCCATCACAGTGTGATTGTCATGCAGGCTAGTGTCACCACAATGTGGGGTCCCTGGGGAGTGCTGTGGTGGTTCTGTCTCTTGCTGTGTTTGTTGCTGTTCCTACAAGCTTGTGTGACATGTGTAATTTGGGCTCCCTCTCATCTCACAACGCCTGTTTGCCCACATAGGGGAATCCAATCCCTGAGTTAGTTTTGTATGTGACTGTGTTGACATCTGTGTATTAGTGAATCTGGCCTCCTCATGTGTTGTGTGTTTGCCTGGGGACACTGGCACACAACCCCCTCACCTGTTGTGTATGATATGCAGTGTGAGTCTGCCTGTTTGTGTTTGTGCATTTGCACCACTGCATTGGCATATCTTTAGTTTGCCATTGGCTGTATGTTGTTTGTTGGCTTTCCCCTGCTGGCCCTGGGACTGCTAGGTCATCAGTCAGCACAATGATCATGGTTAGTATGTCCCATTGCTGCCATGGTATGGTATTTGTTCACATGACATCTACAGTCTCCACAGGATATCTACATTTGTGTGTCCATTGCTGCAGCTATGTGGGTCTGCATTATGATGCTCACTTCTGTCATTGTGTTATTTGTGAATGTAGACAATGTGGGCCCCCATGGCTGATGTTTGTGTGCACATGGCTAGAACGATGTGTCATTGGCACTGCACTGCTTGCCTCACACACTCTATGTTGCTATTGGACACAAGCACTACAATGCCACTGTAGTGTTTGGTGTTGTGTGGCCAGGAATAATCCCTGCATTTTTGGCTTAGCCGCATTTACCAGGACTACACTTACCTTTTGGGCACTGTGGTGATGGGGCTTTGGGCCCCATTGCCACACTGTCCAAAATGTGCTTCAGCTATGGAGCACACACTTACCTTTTGGCCACTGTGGTGATGGGGCTTAGGGCCCCATTGCCACACTGTTCAAAATGTGCTTCAGCTATGGAGCACACACTTACCTTTTGGCCACTGTGGTGATGGGGCTTAGGGCCCCATTGCCACACTGTTCAAAATGTGCTTCAGCTATGGAGCACACACTTACCTTTGGGCACTGTGGTGATGGGGCTTTGGGCCCCATTGCCACACTGTTCAAAATGTGCTTCAGCTATGGTGCACACACTTACCTTTTGGGCACTGTGGTGATGGGGCTTTGGGCCACATTGCCACAGTGGTCATGGTCTGCTTGCATTGTGTAGGCCACACACACAATTATGTGTGACACATGTGTTAGGGGGTCACATTGTATGTTCAATGTCATGTTCAGTGTTGTATGCATTTGACACAGACCACACACGCTTGTCATGGTGTTGGGGGTGGGATGTAATTTACAGACAGTCCTTATGTGGGAGTATGCTAGTTGTGTCATGCATTACCCATCCTATGAGTAGGGGTGGTTGTAGTGACAGGCATCCTGCCCCCCATGAGTGGGGATGGTAGTAGTGGTAGGCATCCAGCCCCCTATGGGTGGGGATGGTAGTAGTGGCAGCCATCCAGCCCCCCATGAGTGGGGATGGTAGTAGTGGTAGGCATCCAGCCCACCCTGAGTGGGGGTAGTGTTAGTGGCAGCCATCCATCCCCCCATCAGTGGGGATGGCAGTAGTGACAGGCATCCAGCCCCCCATGAGTGGGGGGGGGGGGGTGGTGGCAGGCATCTAGCCACCCATGAGTGGGGATGGTAGTAGTGGTAGGCATCCAGCCCCCTATGGGTGGGGATGGTAGTAGTGGCAGCCATCCAGCCCCCCATGAGTGGGGATGGTAGTAGTGGTAGGCATCCAGCCCACCCTGAGTGGGGGTGGTGTTAGTGGTAGGCATCCATCCCCCTATGGGTGGGGATGGTAGTAGTGGTAGGCATCCAGCCCCCCATGAGTGGGGATGGTAGTAGTGGCAGCCATCCAGCCCCCATGAGTGGGGATGGTAGTAGTGGTAGGCATCCAGCCCACCCTGAGTGGGGGTGGTGTTAGTGGTAGGCATCCATCCCCCTATGGGTGGGGATGGTAGTAGTGGTAGGCATCCAGCCCCCCATGAGTGGGGATGGTAGTAGTGGCAGCCATCCAGCCCCCCATGAGTGGGGATGGTAGTAGTGGTAGGCATCCAGCCCACCCTGAGTGGTGTTAGTGGTAGGCATCCATCCCCCTATGGGTGGGGATGGTAGTAGTGGTAGGCATCCAGCCCACCCTGAGTGGGGGTGGTGTTAGTGGCAGCCATCCATCCCCCCATGAGTGGGGATGGTAGTAGTGGCAGCCTTCCATCCCCCCATGAGTGGGGATGGCAGTTGTGACAGGCATCCAGCCCCCATGAGTGGGGGGGGGTGGTGGCAGGCATCTAGCCACCCATGAGTGGGGATGGTAGTAGTGGGAGGCATCCAGCCCCCTATGGGTGGGGATGGTAGTAGTGGCAGCCATCCAGCCCCCCATGAGTGGGGATGGTAGTAGTGGTAGGCATCCAGCCCACCCTGAGTGGGGGTGGTGTTAGTGGTAGGCATCCATCCCCCTATGGGTGGGGATGGTAGTAGTGGTAGGCATCCAGCCCACCCTGTGTGGGGGTGGTGTTAGTGGTAGGCATCCATCCCCCTATGGGTGGGGATGGTAGTAGTGGCAGCCATCCATCCACCCATGAGTGGGGATGGCAGTAGTGACAGGCATCCAGCCCCCCATGAGTGGGGGTGGTAGTAATGGTAGGCATCCAGCCACCCATGAGTGGGGATGGGAGTAGTGGTAGGCATCCAGCCCCCTATGGGTGGGGATGGCAGTAGTGGTAGGCATCCAGCCCCCCATGAGTGGGGATGGTAGTAGTGGCAGCCATCCAGCCCCCCATGAGTGGGGATGGCAGTAGTGACAGGCATCCAGCCCCCCATGAGTGGGGGGGGGTGGCAGGCATCTAGCCACCCATGAGTGGGGATGGTAGTAGTGGTAGGCATCCAGCCCCCTATGGGTGGGGATGGCAGTAGTGGTAGGCATCCAGCCCCCCATGAGTAGGGGTAGTTGTAGGGTGGTGTTGGTGGTAGGCATCCATCCCCCTATGGGTGTGTATGGCATTGGTGTTGGCCATCCCACCCCTATGGTTCTGCTGTTGCTTGTGTACGTCATTTGTGCATCCCTATGTGTGTGTGACATATTTCGGGTACGTGTCGTTTGTTTGTGTTGTGGGTGTTTGACTTACCGTCTGCGCCGTACGCGTCCGTGCTGGTCCCGGTAATAGATGTAGAGTATTGGTAGGACCTGCGCAATGGGATTCATGGTTGGTTCGTCTCGTTCGGGTTTCTCGTGTCTTCGACTCGTACTCGTTGCTGGCTTGTTCGTCTCGTCGCCGTGGATCATCTTGTGGCGCGAATCGGAGCTTATGTGCAGCTCTCCCGGATGCTCAAACGTGCCGTACATAGCGACGAGTTCGGCGCGTACGGGAGACGCATCGTACTAGTCCGGCCGAAGGTGCTGTGTATTTGGTTCCGTGCGACTCGATTCGGCGTTTATGGATCTGGCTCGGGCGGGGAACAGGAGCTGGAATGGGTAAGTACGGCTCGCTCGGAATCTGGGCTGTTATGCGCATCGTACTTGTTCGTTCGGTAGAGTGTTCGAGTCGGTCGGAAAACACGCGTTCGGCTCGTATTTTTTCCGGACGAATACTGTTAGGTGCGCTTCCGGCCGACATCGGAATCGACCCCATAGTAGAGATAGAATATTGAAGCTAAAGAGATGTTGAGTGGCAGATACCTTTTACTCATCAGACATTGGATAAAAGAATGGTGTAATAATTTTATGTGCCAGATTTCTTGGTGTAAAACTAGTTTCTCAAGAAATTGGCACAGAAATATGCTGGGTAGCAGTCAAATTGATCATTAAACATGTTATTTTACCTATACTTATTGTATGTGTTCCAAATCAATAACTCCTTCTGGTCCTTCTGGTGTAAAAGTAACAACAAATTGATGGAATACTCTGAAGATAATCTTATTTTGGAGGTGGTCGTGATCAAATAGCTGATCCTCTTCTAGACAGAAATTCGAAATGTACTAACATCTAAATTAAAATGCAAAAACAGTTTACTAATGCAATAGTCCAGAGATCACTCATTTATTCCTGTAGACTGTGTAATCTAATGTTAAAGGGTTATACCTTTTTCTCTCCTGTCCACAATTCTCAGTCGATAAGTTGTCATTTATTTAAAAAAAAACATTTATCACAAAGCGTAATTAATACTGAGATCTGTACCATTCTAAAATCCAAGTTCAAGTTTATTGTTTCAGTTAATAAAAACCATAACAATTTTGCATCTTAAAACCATGAAATATTACTGTTAGTAACATCATGAAATAATACATCCTAAGAAAAAGTGCAGACAATCATTTTACCCTAAGATTACATGATTACTGCTATGGTATATTTTAAAACCAATTAGTTAAAAAAAATTGTTAAATATAATCAGCATCCATACTATTTTTATATCCGAACCAGACTTTTCAACCCTTTGTTCACCATATGTGAGTGTATAAGTGTACATGTGTAGGATTTGAGATAAAAAGAATTCATGTTTAAGATTTCATTACGTTGAAGAAGGCAATTGACTAAAAACGATGGGCCGTCAGGTGCTCAGTGCGTGGTTACACCCAAGGGATTTAACGACGAATGTTTCTTTGGCAATCTTGAAGGTTAAGTGCACAATTCAGCTAGAGATTGACAGTGACTTTGCTTCAAGGGTCCCTGCCCCGCAACTGCCATTATTACTCTGGGGTGACCGAGTTGCTGTTAATAGATTGTTCACTTGAAGAAGGAACTTAGCGGCCCTGCAGGAGAGCTGAATTGATTTACTGTTCAGTAATGTCAGCACTGCAGTACGGCATGATCTTATGTTGAGCGCCCAAAAGGCGGGGCAAAGTAGTTTCTGCCTTAAAGAGATTACAGCCGGACAGATGCACAAAAAGTGTAATAAACTTTCCTCAAATTGGCCGCAAAGTCGGCAGAGAGAGTTCGACCATCTCTGTTCCCAGAGCAGCACCTGATCTTTTGAGGGGAAGGCTCCCAATCGCATTACTAAGTAAAAATGCTGGATGGTTTGAGAAATATGGCACGTAAGGTATGGTTGAGGCCCCCAGATGCTATAAGATTGTAGGACTGTCCAGCTGTGTTTTTTGCTGCCAATTCCGCTTTATCCATCGACCATGATTTTAGTTTAGCGGCCTTATTGGCAATTTTTTTGAATGCTGCATGGCTAATATTTAGCTCCCAGGCCTTGTATAAATCGAGGGATGACAATGCTTGGCTGAGCGCGGTTGGCCAGCTGTTTTTGGTCGTGCGCTGATTTTTCATTTCGGACCAACTCAAGGCAGCCAAAGAATCAGGTAGGGCTGCTCTCAACTTCCAGCACAGTTTGAGTCGGGCAGCCATTCTCACCGGCAGCTGGTGCTGGAGCCCAAATTTGAGGCGGACTTGAGCTTGACAAGTGTTTCTTGGGATGCGGTAGATGCTTTTGAACAGGACGAACTGTAGAGTATTGAGAGTCGTTACGTCTTTGCCCTTAAGAATTTCTGAGCCGTAGGTCAGTGATGGTAGAAATTTGGCTCTAATGATTTGCAGTAAATAGGTGTGAGATGAACTCCCCATTTTTTTATTTATTAAGTTGAGGGTGAAGAACAGTTTGTTTGCTAAGGCCCTTCGTTGGGAAAGATGCTTTTTGAAGTTTAGTCGAGCGTCCAGTTCCACCCCAAGGTATTTGTAGGTGCTGACCTGGTCGATCTTATTCCCGGCAACTTTCCATTTGAATATCAGGACTTGCTGTCTGTTTTTTGTCAAGAAGCAGATGACTTTAGTCTTACTGTAATTTAGCTTCAAGCCTAGGGATTCGGTTATACTGTATAGGGTGGTTATTTGTCGCTGCAAGCCAATAGGACTCTGGCTACACAAAACGATGTCATCCGCATATTGTAGGCTACGCACTAGTCTATGTGAGAGTTTTGGAGGGTCACTCAAGACTTCAGATAGCAGGGTATCCAGGTCTGCTGTATAAATATTAAAAAGTCAAGGGGCTCGAACACATCCCTGTTTGAGACCAATGGATGTGGGGATCTTTCTGGTCATTCTATCACCCTTGCCTATTTTAATTTGTACCTAAGTATCAGAGTGTAGATTAATGATAGATTTGAGAAGGTTTGGGGGCACACCCCATCTGGCCATTTTTGCCCATAGAAGGTCTCTCGGGACCGTGTTGAATGCTGATTTTAAATCGACAAAGCAGGTGTATAAGGAGGCCTTATTGGTAGCTTTTTCAATCATAAGAGTGAGAGCCAGGAGATTAGTAGTTGTGCTCATGCCTGCCCTAAACCCAGTTTGGGTAGCAGGAATAATTTTTTCAGTTAATACCCATGCTTCCAAGTCTGTCAAGAGATTGGCCTCGTAGAGTTTTGCTTCAACATCGATCAAAGCAATTAATCTATAGTTTGCTGTATTTGCCCGTGAGCCTGATTTAAAGATGGGATGGAGAACACTGCCTCTCCATGATGATGGAATTGAATTGGTGGTGAATGCCAAGTTGAATAGGGGTGTAAAATGAGATGCCCAAAAGGCCTGGTCATATTCTAAAATCCAATTAATCTCCTGTTAGGATTGATCTTGATTTATTACATGATCCAAGCAGATAAAGAAGAAGAAGATTTAATCATTTTCTTTTATTAGAATACTCTTTTGCTCGTGCCTTTCAAGAGTTTTTCAATTTTAACTGTGGTGGTATTTCTATTCTAATTATATGGGATTTTTTCAGGTGATGGCAATGATTTAAAGTATTAAAGAAAAAGAAATTGCAAACTGAACGATTGCATAATGGTATGCATAACATCAAGTGACTGGAACACCAATAATATTAATCTAACTGTAAACCATGCCTAGATGAAAACGTTAAAGCCAAGTTTCAATTCAAGAAAATATCCACAGACAATGCATCCTCATGCCTTCTTAGGTCTAGTGCAAAATGCTGTGGTGGGCAAAATAAAGCAGGAAAACATCTGGTGCAAATTGCCTCAAGATTAAGATAGAACGTACTAAAATGTGAATTATTCTAAAACACAACAAAGATCCCATTTTGAAAGACAGTGATATATTGTCCTGGATGAATTCGCTCCATATTACAAAACTCAATACATTCCTGAATTAATACCTCAGAATGAACATATTACAGATATTTAGCATCATTTAAACCAGACCACGAAAAATGTTGATTTTTCCACTCTGCAAATGAACATTTCTGTTGACGAAATTACCAAAGCAGTTAGCATAATCAAAAAAGGCAGGGTACTAAGCCCAGATAGGTGATCCATTGAATTTTGTTCACATTTCTCTAAGTATTAATACTAAATTACAGGACTAATTTAATAATTGATCAAAATGGGAATAACTCAAGGTATCCCCCAAGATGCATTAATCTGCATTATGGTAAGGGCAAGGATACCCTAGATTGTATACAATTTATAGACCATTTTTCACTTGTAAATATTGATTAAAAAACATTCATGAAAATAGTTGATCTTTGATTAGACCTCTTTTTTTCAGACCTAATGAGATGAGAGCAATCTGGTTTTGTCAAAGTAAGATTTATCCCAGACAATACAAGACTTCTTTTTAACATTTTAAATAAGTCCCCTTGAGCAGCAATTACTCTCAGTGGCGAACAAACGTTTGACTGCATCCATTGCCCATCATTTTCAGAATGTAAAACGGTTTGGCTTTGGTCCTAAAATGATCAGTTTATTATCTTTTTTATAATTTTCACTTAGGTGTATATTTACTAAGATTTTGCGCTGTGTTTACATCACCACAAATTAAGCAAATCGACGCAAAATCTTTTTTCCCCCTACTTTTGCACTGGAATACCACTTAAAAATAACGCAAAGCAGCACATAGCGCTGCTTTGCATTACTTAGTGCCAAGTGGGTGTATCATGAGTGGTGCATCCAATGCAACTACCCAAGGTTTATGAAGCAAAGCCCTATTTTCTAAAAAAAAAAGTAGATAGGGTTTTGCGTCAAAAACTGCACCCATTTCAAATAGGAATTGCTTTTATTTCTCCTTTCTTTTCCGACTTTGCATGTGTGCTGCATTGACCAGTACATATACAAAGTGGTGAATGTTTTAAAGTTAGTCTAAGCATTCTATTTTGTATTGGAAGGGTATCCTTCCAGGAAAAAAACCTATGCTAGGCTCACGCAGATACCCCTGCACTATGGTGCAAAGGTGTGTGCATTTCACACGGCTGACTGATTGTGAGCCGGGGCTAGGGAGCATCTCACACAATGCCGAGCAGCAATTTTGGCTGCTGTGCTGTGTTGCATGAGAATTTAGTAGAACTGGGCCTAAGGCTTCTAGTTTTGCTAATGCTCTGAATCCCTCACTTTTTAAACTATATTGAGGCATAAGACAAGGATAATAATGTTCCCCTCTGTTATTTATTTTAGCTTTAGAACCTTTTCTAAGATAAGAGATAAACTTATGCAAGTAATTGAAATTGATAAAAGCCAATTAAAATGTCACTTTACTCAGAGGATATACTTTTAGGGGCATATTTACAAGCGCTGTGTAGAGACGCAATGTCACTTTTTGTGACGCTTCAGTGGTGCACAGGGCTTAGCCATATCTACAATGCCACGTAAAGCCATCCTGCGTGGCTTTTCATGGCCTTGTAGATATGGAGTGAGGCAACACAGCGCAAATTGATGCCTCGCCTTACTCTGTGTGAAAGAGGCGTTTTATGGGTGTTGCTGTGGCTGTTGCCACTCAACAGCCATGGAATTTTACACTGTGCCAGATTTACAACATCTGGTAAACCTGGGGCAGCGCCAAAACCAAAACCTTGAGCCTTTCTAGAGCAGGGGTCACGAGGAGAAATGCTTACATTTCTCCTAATTTTTTCCTCTTTCTCGTGTGCTGCATTCTGCAACACACATAGAAGGAGGAAAACTCCTATTGTGATTGTTTTTGTGCAGGATGGTGCCCTTTTCTGCACAAAAACAATTGTGCCAACAACAGAGACACACTTGCACCATGGTGCAAGTGTGCCTGCATTGGCACATGGCTGTTAAATGTGCGCCAGCTCTGGCTGAAAAGACAGGGAGGCATCGTATCTTGTAAATACAGTGCATTCCTGCCTTTTTAAACTGACGTCAGGCAGTGCAGCAAGAAGCACTGCAGCGCTGCCCTGCACCAATCATTTGTAAATATGCCCCTTAGTTTTCATCTCTTGCTGCGTTCTTAGACGAAGGTAAAAGCTTTTCTTTATTCTCAAGTTGTAAATTGAAAAAATGTGAGGTCCTTTCACTAGATAAACTTTGTTTAAAACAAAAATTCATAAATATTGATTTCAGGTGGAAACCACATAAAATCAATTTCTTGGGATTCTGGTTTTCTAGTTCCAAGAAAGACACAGTTAAAATAAATATCCACAAAAATGATAATAAAATAAGCTTACTGACAACTAGGAGGAACCCCTTATTTATTTCTTGATGGGGATGCCTGGACTTAATTAATATAATTTAGTATCTATTTGTACATATGTTTTATCTACAATTTCCATCAATATGCCATCTTACTTTTTTTTTTTTTTTAAAGATGTATTCTATATAATCATCTTTTTATGGAATAAGTAAAAACTGTGTTTATCTTGGTTTAAGCAAAAAGAGACAAACAAGTAGGTAGAGTCAATTTTTCAAGTTTTCAGTTCCTTCATTTAAAGGAACTTATATACAGAAGATGCTATTAGAAACTATCCTCTATGGTTTGAACTAAAGGATTCCTTTATTCACCCTTTCTCATTCAAGGAATTTAGATCTTTTTTCAAAAGACCATATTCCATGTCATTACCCATCATCCAAAATACATGTAACTTTCTGCTACCTTTGATCGATCATCATACTAGGGAGAAGGATAGTTTTTACAATTCTTTTCTGAGGCACATTTCAAAAGAAATTCAATATTTTTATGCAAGGTGAATCTGTTGTGAAAGAATATAGGTTATTATTTGGGGAAGATGTGAGTGCTTCTCATGTAATAAATCTAAACTCCTTTTAGGTCCAACACCCAAGTTGAATAATTAAGCCTGGGCACAATCCTTGGTAGCTATGGCTTAGGATCTGGTTTAAAGTTTGGAAGGTGCAGATGGGCCACCCAAAACCATTTATTTACCCGTCTGCTGCCATGGAAGTCCAGCCATCAGATTTGGAATATGGTGGTTTGATGAGCAAAAGTCTGTCAACCATACCCACATTTTACTTCCTACGTTGATGGTATTATACCCCAAACATGGCAGATGGAGGAGCAGAAAGCCACTAATATGTCCTCCCTAATTAGAATATAATTTCTGTCAATGGAAACATTGTGAGCCATCCTCCACTCCTGTGTTTGAGATAAATGAGCATACTCTGCCAAACCCTGCCCACAACAGCCACAAAATCTGTTCTATCAACATGTTCCTGCTACTTCAAGGCCTAGGATGCTATCTGGCAATGCTGAAAGAAACAACAACTCAATCCACAGCAAACTAGAAGGTAAGTTAGTCTTTCCAACTTTTTAAAAGTACTATGTTAATTATCCATATTGCAAAATGTAACTTTATATATTTCAAACCATGTTTAATTTCTATTTACCCTGTCTTCGTGTCTGGCCACATGCCTCACACTACATACCCATATTGAAAACTTACCTAATACAATTTAAGTATGCCCTCACTCCTCTAGTCAGTAAGTCATTGCATATTTTTGATGAATCTACATGGTCAAGTAGTACTCAAGTACTCATTTCCATTACCCAGTCACTTATAGGTAATGTCTTTAAATGCAGCACAAAAAGAGCAAAGTAAAGTCAGGGGCAGGGTCATAAAAATAGTGTCCTATCACAGTCTGTATGCTGCTCATCGCTATGATGTTGCCTTCACATTGTTGTAGTCTACTCTTCATTAAAGGTATGCAAAAATGACAATTATATAATTGTGAGTAATTATGCAAAATTTCAGCGAACTCATGTGAATTTCTGTATAATTACGCAAAAAGCAAATCCATCGTTTAGCGCTTTATTTTAGTATGAAAGTGTCCTCATGTCAATTTTTTACGTACGGACACATTTTGTGCAAAAAACAAAAGCACACTGAACAACACCTTGTGTTTTGTTGTTTGTCTGTATTTGCAGTACATTTTACAGTGAATGCTGCATAATTATGCAACAAGGGTAATGGTGTAATGTCAGGATTTTCACATAACACAAAATTGCTTAAATTATGCCAGCGTAAACACATTTTGCCCAGGCCTACTCTTCACGGGGCTCTACATCATCCAGGAGCTGTTGAATGTCAAGGCACCTTCGTATTGTGAGGGGGTATAGTGTTCAGAATGTTTTTAGATGGGACAGGTCAAGGTGGTTCGGGAGGAAATGGTAACTGGAATGGTGAGGTGTATGGGGTATGGAAATGTTTAGGGATATAAGATGGTTTTTGGACAGGTAGAATTTTGGAGGGATTAGGAGTGATTGAGTCTGAAGGAAACATTGGGGTGGACTGATGAATGGGGTCAGGGCTTTGAATGGGAGATGGTGGTGGAATACCCTTCACTTTTGTTGCTAAGTAACCATCTGCAAAACTCTAAAGAATGGACTATATCTGTTAATGAACTGATTTCAAGTTAAACTATAGCTCTCCAGGTACTCACAGTTGTAATCCAATCTCAAACTTTTTCTCACATCTGTACAGTTAGTTGTTGGGTTCACTTTGGGCCTGATTTGCTATTTTGTGGATGGGTTTCTCCACCACAAATGTAACAGACATTCTCTCTGCCTTATTACAAAAGCCATAGGACAAAATGTACTTGTAATAAGAAATTTGTGACTGTGTAACTTGTCTTTCAAAGTCTAAATCAGGGATTAGGTCACAAATCTGACATATATTTTGGCAAACACATTAAAAGTTTGATATCCTCAAAATTGCACTTGGAAAAAGGTGCATGTCTTTCTGTGATCTTTTGTAAGAACTATCCAATCTGGCAAAATTAAGCCCTGACACAGATAGGTATTTTTGTACTTTGAAAAATTGTTGGAAGCAATGTTCTGCACATGGTGCATGCTGGTGACACGTACTCCGCATTCACATTTGTACTTATCTGCTATCACTATTGCAAAAGACCTGTATTTATGTCAATGCCCAGGCCACTTTTGACAGCATCATCACAGACTTCGTCCCCCCCTGATCCTCAACTGCAGAGTCTTTATCCTCCTCGGTGACCTCAACTAACCCCTGGAGGACCTTACTGATCCCATCACAATGGGGTTGGAAAGCCTCTTCAACCACTGACTCACCCAGCGAGTGGAAGACCCCAAACGCACTTCTGAACATCTAATGGACCACATCTTCACCATCTTCAGCAACATCACAATAGACAAGCCCACACAGATCACCTGTCTGATCACATCTTCATCAACTTCAGAATACCCATCCCACACCACCAAAGAAACACCATCACCATATCTTCACGACGGGATTAGAACAAGATCCTAGTCTTCTGAACTCCAATGGCCTAAATGAAACAGAAGGGGGATGGGAGCACACTGCTTCACCTCCCAGCACAGTTCACCCCTTAGCATTATGGTAAATGCAGTCACTTTAAATGCTTACTTGTATTTTTGCTGAGGTGTTTCACCAAAGTTGGTGCAGGTTAGTGCTGTGAATCTCTAGACACATGTGTTTCTGGATATTATCCTTCATCAGTAGAGATAAAAAAACGAAATTCATCTGGGGTTGCTGAGCAGGCTGCCACAGTCCTTTCAGGTCTCAGTGCCTCTCTCTGGCGCACAGGTGCATCTCCAAAAGCTCAAGTAAGCATTTAAACTGAACTACATTTACCAGAATGCTAAGGGGCGAACTGTGTTGGAAGGTGAAGCAGTGTTCTCCCATCCCCCTCCTGTTTAAAAAGGCTCCCTTGAGCCACTGAGGTGAGGAGCTCTTGGAGATGCACCTGTGTGCCAGGGAGAGGTACAGAGACCTGAGAGGATTGTGGCAGCTCTCTCAGAAACCCCAGAATTTCGTTTTTTATCTCTACTGATGAAGGATAATATCCAGAAACACATGTGTCTAGAGATTGACAGCACTAACCTGCACCAACTTTGGTAAAACAGTTATACAAAAATTCAAGCAGCCATTTAAACTGAACTGCATTTAAAAGGATGCTAAGGGGCGAACTGTGCTGGGAGGTGAAGCAGTGTGCTCCCATCCCCCTTCTGTTTAAAAAGGCTCCCTTGAGCCACTGCGCTGACGAGCTCTTGGAGATGCACCTGTGCGCCAGGGAGAGGTACAGAGACCTGAGAGGATTGTGGCAGCTCTCTCAGCAACCCCAGAATTTCGTTTTTTATCTCTACTGATGAAGGATAATATCCAGAAATACATGTGTCTAGAGATTGACAGCACTAACCTGCACCAACTTTGGTGAAACACTTCTACAAAAATTCAAGTAAGCATTTAAAATGAACTGCATTTACCAGGATGCTAAGGGGCGAACTGTGCTGGGAGGTGAAGCAGTGTGCTCCCATCCCCCTTCTGTTTAAAAACACTCCCTTGAGCCACTGAGCTGATGAGCTCTTGGAGATGCACCTGTGCGCCAGGGAGAGGTACAGAGACCTGAGAGGATTGTGGCAGCTCTCTCAGCAACCCCAGAATTTCGTTTTTTATCTCTACTGATGAAGGATAATATCCAGAAATACATGTGTCTAGAGATTGACAGCACTAACCTGCACCAACTTTGGTGAAACACTTCTACAAAAATTCAAGTAAGCATTTAAAATGAACTGCATTTACCAGGATGCTAAGGGGCGAACTGTGCTGGGAGGTGAAGCAGTGTGCTCCCATCCCCCTTCGGCCTAAATGAAACAACAACCTGCCTGAATGTATTTCCGACTTCAACACCTGGATCACCACCTAGGCCAACATCCAGGCTCCTCTCAAACCAACAGAACCGGACCACAAGCAAGCTGGTGCATATGAGAACTCAGGCTCATAAAACACCAGTGCAAGCAACTTAAAATGCAGATGAAGAAAAAGTCAGAACGATACTCACAAGAGCACCTACAAATCTGCCCGCAGACGCTACCATCAGCAAATTAGAGCTGTCAACACTCCACACTCACTGACCACATCGAACACAGCACTAACAGTAGCAATTAAATCTTTGTCATAGTGAAAGACTTCACCTCTCCAGCAGCAAGCTCCGCCAGATTAACCTCCTCTCAGAACCTCTGCACCCAACTGTCCTTATTCTTCAGTAATAAGATCACCAGCATCTACAAAAACTTTGAGCCTCAACCAGACCATTCCATACTTGCAGCCCTCCTACCCATCTCTACCAACACCCAGAGGACCATCCTGACCACCTGGCCCACCATCACCACTCAGGAAACTGCAACAGGCGGCATGGTCAACAACCATGCAGTCCAGACTCTCCAGAGCACCCTGGAACCCCTTCCCTAACCACGTCTTTATCAATGGACTTGACCCCATCAGTACAGCCCTCACACCAATTCTGAGCAACTCAGTCATCACAGCCACCTACCGTGACACCTGGAAACACACTACAGTATTCCTCTTCCTCAGCAGATCCGAAGATGGTAGAGAACTATGACCTGATCCTTGCTACTCTGCCGGCAAAAGTCATAGACCAGATGATAAACAAATGCCTATCCACCCACCCCACAGACAACTACCTCCTCAATAACACTCAATCTGGATTCATGCCCAACCACAGTACAGAGGCTGAGCTCATTGTTGCAGAGACAACATCTGGATGATCACGGATAGAGGTGGCAGCGCGGCCCTCATCCTATTGGATGTTTCCACAGCCATCAACACCGTCTGCCACCCCATCCTTATCCAATGACTGCCCGAAGATGGCATCCATGGTCCTGCACTTTTCTGAATTTGCCCCTTCCTGGCAGGCCACAGCGAGTCAGTCAACCTGGCCCCCTTCACCTTGAATGCCATCAACCTCATCTGTGGAGTTCCACAGGGATCCTCATAAAGCCCCACTCAGTTCAACTCCTACAAGGCACCACTCACAACATCATTCATTCACATGGAATCAATTTCATATCTGATGCTAATGAAACCTAGGTCAGCATCTCTTCTCCGAGAAGACGGTATACCCCCACACTAATTTCTCCAACTGCATGACCAAAGTCCCTAGATGGGTGAAAAACAACTGCCTCAAACTCAACACGGATAAGATGGAAGTAGTAGTGCTCGGCAAATACACCTCGCTCTCGGACTCCACCTGGTGGCCTGCTGAACTCTGACCCAACCCCGCCCAGGCAACCCTTGTAAAGATCCTCAAAATAGTAATCAACAACCAAATCACGATGACTGGCCAAATGAACACAGTCTCCTTCTCCTGCTTTCACTCACTCAGGACCCTAAAGAAGATCTTCAAATAGCTCCCCATCAACACACACAGGACTGTCGCCCAAACCCTCATCACCAGCAAGCTGGATTATGGCAACACACTCTTAGCTGAAATGAATGCTTAACTGACCAGAAAACTCCAGACCATACAAAACTCAGCTACCTGGCTCACATACAGCCTCCCACCACGCACTCACATCACACCGCACTTCATAGAGCTTCATTGACTCCCACTTCACAAATAAGCACTCTCCATGAACCTCATGCACACATACAAAGCATTACACAACATTGGCCCCACATAGTTTAACAACCTCATAAACTTCCACAAACCTACCAGACACCTCCTCTTAGCCAGACTTCTACTTGCACTCATCCCCTGCATATGTAAAACCAGATCCAGCCTTCTCTTACCTCGTTGCTAAAGCCTGCAATGACCTTCCCCTGTAAACTCTTTGTAGTCATGTCTAGCTTGGGGCCAGCGTGGACTCAATTTCACAGCATTATAGCAGCAGGAGAGGCTCCATTACTTGCCTTGCATTGCCCCACTTATCGCTCTAAGCTCTCAAAAGCGCTCCAGTCTTCCTGCGGCACATGTAAACTCTTTGGAATCTTGCCATAGCGCAGGCCAGTGGGGACTCCATTTCTCAGCATCATAAGTGCCAGAAGAGGCACCATCTCTTTCTCTGCCATGCCCTGTCTGCCCCTCCAAGCGCTCAAAAGCGATCTAGCCTTCCCACGTCCAGGTAAACTCTTTGGAATCTTGCCGCAGCTTGAGGCCAGTGGGGACTCCATTTCACAGCATCATAAGTGCCAGCAGAGGAGCCATCACTTGCCCTGCCATTCCCCACCAGCCGCTGCCACTCCAAGTGCTCAGAAGCACTCCAACCTTCTCGCGAGTAAACTCTTTGGAACCTTGCTGCAGCTCGGGGCCTGTGGGAACTCCATTTCCCAGCATCATAAGTGCCAGGAGAGGTGCCCTCACTTGCCCTGCCACCCCAGCCCAGCCACGCCTGCTGCTGCTGCTCCAAGCACTCAAAAGCGCTCCAGCCCGTCTGCGCCCGAACGAGGCCAGACCACCCCTCTTGGCTCGAGGGCTTTCAGGATTGCAGAAGTCCTGGTAAGATATTCCGTACTTACTAGTTTCAAATAAAATGTCTGCGTTTTCAGGATAACTTAATTATGGGCAAACAAAAACTAGCTCACAGTAGGGAAAACTGTAAAACAACAAATGACATAACAAACTACCTCACAGATGCAATGGGCATAATAAATAGCAAGATCGTTAATGTGGAAGAAAGACTGGCCCGACCATGAGCGCAGCCAATGAGGTTCTGTGTAGTGTAATTGTGAAAGTCACTGAAGAGATTTTACCGACCGTAATTGAGTATTCAAAATCATCTGATACTGTTCCAGTGGCAACGAGCATAAAGAGAACTAAACTGCCGTCATGCATATTATACACACCACCGGAAATAACAGATCTCTCATCAAGCCGTCAAATTCAGCATCGGCAAAAAAGAGGAGAAAAAGAAAAAAAGTAGACAGCCGCACGGAATCAACAACTACCAAACACAACAGAACGTTAGAACTCCAGGCCAAAGTGAAAAATGTAATTGTGCTAACGGACGTAACAAGGAGCTGGAACACTCCCAAACCAAGAATATTGAGGCACTGATTAAAAAGGTTCATGCAAAACTGGACAATATAGAAAGGAAACTCTTCAAATCAGGGAAGTAAAGAAAAAAGTGTCATCACTCAAAGGGGCATATTTACGTTCCCTGGCGCATCCCTGCATATCAGCAGGGATGCGCCAGGGAAAATGCGTCACGCAAGTTTACCCTTGCACCACGTCCGATGCGCCGCAAATGCGGCGCATCGTGGCGCAGGGATAAGCAGATGCGTGACGCATCTGCCGGGCGGAAGGTTGGCGCAGTGCTTAAGTTGTGTCGCAAGCGTGACGCAACTCCAGCACTGTTCCAACCTTCCCTATCCCTAACATGGTGCGTCAATCCTTACGCCTGCTTGAAGCAGGCGTAAGGATTTGACGCACCAGCTGCCGGAAAAGTGACTGCGTGAAATCTTGTAGATTTCACTGCGTCACTTTTCCGAGGCGTTCCTGCGCCGGAACGCCCCACTCCTGCGCCGGTACGCCCACATGAAACCTGGACGAGGTTTCATGTGGCGCAGGGGTTTACTACGTGACGCATCTCCCTAGATGCGTCACGTTGTAAATATAGCGCAACGCGGTGCATGGTTTGCGTCGCCGCTGCGTCACATGCGTGACGCAACGGCGGCGCAAAAGTGGCGCAAGGGGCTTGTAAATATGCCCCAAAGTATTTAAGAACACATCATGTCCTACTCAGAACCTACAGTTCATAACAGAGAACGGAGTCATAGAAACGGAATATCCAGTATCAAATAGTTCTCCAAAAGGTACCATCAACATTATGCCATCAAATGATATACAAAGTGTACAACTAATTAGAGGCTCACAACAGACGCATTCTTCCACTCTATTAGGCCCTCGGGAGGCTGTAACTTTAAATGCATGGCAATCAGGCGAAGCGTGTTTGGAACTAAAAGTGTCTGCACCAGAGATATTACATTTATTGCCACAGGCTACTCCCTATGTAATTATTCTAAAGGATGTTCCAAAGTTGGAATCACAAGTGATGGAAAACTGCTGGGACTTGAAAAACAAAGTCATGCACTGGATGGCAGCCTGTACCTGTAATACAGATTTTTTACATACGGGTGAGCTGGATTGGGGACTCAAGAAAACTAGGCCATGGTGATTGTGTTATTGTTCATTTTCAACATCTGGACATGGTAAAGTCTCTTTTGGTAAACTCTATCGAAAGCATCAGTCCCTAGATAATCCTGAGGGGAAGAATATAGCTGTCCCTCCCACTGGGCTTCTTCTATAAACCACCAGCACCAGTCACTCACTTCCAAAGACCCTTGCCCCAAATCTGTATAAACCGGGAGTCAATGGAAAGAAAACATCTAAGAATGAGTAAATCCAACGTATTTGAACCATTGCTCAACTGTAGTGAGTTGGACTGACAATTTGAGTGCAAAAAGCTAGGATCCAGTCATTGGGAACTGGTGGAAATAAATGACCAATGGGAAGGGAGGGAGGAGAAACCTTTGTTAGTCCTGAGGCACTAGGAAATAAAGGTTACACATTAGCTATTAGTTCATGGAATGTGGGCGGTTAAAAAACAAAATAGAGGATAAAGAATGGCTAAGTACCATAAAAACCTCACACCTGCTGTGTTTTGCCCGAATAGTGGAAGGGCCAAGGGAGGTATGGCTGTATTCATTTCCACAATAGTGCCAATAATCATAAAGAAACCTTATTCAAATTCATGGTTCTTTCTGTTTTTACTCCTTCAAATAGATGAGAAACAGTATTTTGCACTTATAAATTACTATTACAATATATTATTAAAACAAGATTTAAGGTAATCGTCAACCTTCGAGAATGAATTGGAACATTTTGTTAGAGGCGGCGAGGCTGATTGCATCTATATATGATTGGGAGATCTTAATGTTATTAAGTACCCGTTATCACCAAGGAGGTTTGTGGATATATTTAAGGTATAGGCAGTGGCCACTTGCATTTCCCGCATGATTCCTATGGGAAAGCTTTAAATTAGCTGATATTTAAATATAATATTATTGGAACATAATATTGATGAAAATAAGGCTCCCCACCCTACTTACCGAGGGAATGGTAGGTGCTCTATTATTGGTCACATCCTACTCTCGGAAAATGGTTATTTCATTCATTAAGGGTTGAATCAAGTATTTTTAGTGACCACTTTCCTTTTATATTAGTGCTTAATTGTCAGCAACCTGGGGATGAGGACTCTATACATTGTCTCCCCGGAGCTGACTGCGCCCTTCTTATGTTATGTTATAGGGCTAATGCGTCGAGGGACTCCAGACACGAAGTCAGGCAACCTGGAGTGGGACAAAAATCTCATCAGACTTGCGCGTCACTGAGAGGTGGGAGGCGGGGCCTCGAAATGTAGAAGAAAAGTGGAGAGGAGGAATGGTGGCATTGGACCCTGCCAGAAAAGACAGAGAGCGGAGAAGAAGCCCCCAAACACCTGAGTGCCGGATCGGGAGACCCGCCTAAGGCAAAGTCGAGAGTGCTCACCAAACAGAGGGAATAGAGATGGCGAGAGAGGAACCAGAGCCGAATCCTGTACGCCGGCAGAGCTTCACTCCAGCTATGCTCCCGGAGGAGTGTGACTCCGTCAGATGTGTGGACAACTCCTTGAGTGGAGAAGCAGGAGGGTTAACCCTAAGAGCGAGGCGAGTGGACAAAAAAGGTCTTGTTACGAGGACTTGTATAAAACGGCAAGGATTAAAATCAGACCAAACCTCTAGAGTCTAATGAGTTACCTGTCCCTTTTTAGTTGTTTTGTAGGTTGCTATCAATTTCTTTATTTTGGGAAACGTGTCTCCTGGAATTTCTTTCTTTCTCTTTTCATAAAAGAAACCCCTATCCATAAGACTGTGTTTCGGGCACTCATTCACTTGCCTATTTCTAGTCACTTCATTATCGACACCTTAGAAGAAGAAAAGACAGAAAGACTTACCAAACTAACCCCCCAAAAAAATAACAAGGTAAAATATAACAGTGTCTTACCTGGCTTTCCTTTTTTGTCGAGGATGTTGGCAGATGGGAACTCCAAAGGACCTAAAGAAAGGAACAAGAACAAGGCCTTTAATTAGAAACATCAAGTCATCAGCAAAAGAAGATTAAGAAAATAAAGTATACATTTCTATCTAAGATGTTGACTCTGAGCTTGTATTCCGTGTTAAGCAACATTAATATTAAAATTAAATGTGTAGAAGGACCACAACTAGCAGCGCATATTGAAACATTGGGCCATAATGGCATAAGTCTTAAATGGATGGGGGTAAATGAAACTACCTTTTAAGAAAGGATTGTAAAAGGGAGTTTAGAAGACTTTAACACCTGTACAGAATGGGATGCTGACCCATGTGAGATATTGGTAGCTTTTGGCGCTATAACAACAGCAATCGCTGATAATATAAGACTGACAAACAAGGATATAATTGGAAAGCATACAGGGTGGTTTGATCACCATTATACATGGGCCAATCAAAACCTTAGAAAGTTATTGCAGTCAACACACATAAATAAAGAAGAGATTATAGTGTTAAGATCCATATATAAATAAGTATTGGATAGGAGGAAAAATGAATTGCAGGAACAAACCTGGGATAACTATAACAAGTCTCAGAAACTAAAGTAAGTCAGCTGTTCTTAACATGCCATTTCTTAGGGACAAATCAGCACCCAAGGTTGAAGCACTAGTTACTCCAGTGGATTGGGTCAGTCACTTTGGAGGGTAATTTAATCTCAAGAATGAAACAGTTGCACAGCTGCTGGAATCTAATCAATCACCTTACCTAAAGCTAGTAAGCATTGAGGAAATGAGTACTGCAATTGAAAAATGTGAGCAGGAAAAGCCTCTGGCTCCAATGGGGTTCCAATGGATTTGTTAAAATCTTTGATAACACTCTGTGTGCTCATACTGACACAAGTTGGCAATGCAGCAATTCATGGGTGTTTCCCTCCATCATGGTCAAAGAGCCTTTTTGGGCCGATATTCAAGAAGGGCGATAGGGGGATGCAAAATGCTACTGCCCAATATCCCTCCTGGACTCATCTGCCAATCTTATAGGAAGAATAGTCCTGGAAAGATTAGAAACCTGGGCAATGGACAATCTTGTGCTAACTGAGTCGCAGTACTAGTTTAGAAGGGATATTGGGACAGTGGAACGCTGTATCAATTTGAACCTCCTTACCAGTGAATATGCAATAGCTAAGGGAGGCCATATGCACCTTTGTTTCATAGATCTGAGCTGAGCCTTCAACCTTGTTAACCATGCTAAATTGTGGCAGACTATGGAAAAAATGGGTGCCCCTTCGGACATCATCTCACACCTGTCTTGGCTGTATGACTCCCTGACAGCTCGAGTGCGATACAGCAAGAACAGAGAATGTACGTCTAGATTTAGGGTCACAAGGTTTATCAGACAAGGGTGTATTCTTGCCCCATTTTTGTTCTCCCTATATATAAATGGAGTAGATAAGTTCCTGCAACAAATAAATTCAGATGGCCGGTGAGTTGGCAAGCGGCCTACCCCTGTCCCACTATATGCAGGTGATGCGGTGCCGTTATCCAGGACCTCTAATGGTTTACAACGTCTGTTAGATAACTTCTCTGTGCATATGGAGGAGAAAGATTTGAAGTTAAACCTAACAAAAAGATTTACAATGTTATGTGGTAATGGGAAACCAAAAAAATGATCCCACTACATTAGGGGAACTGAGTTAATGACAATGCATAATTTAATGTATTTGGGTATTCAATTATCATAATGCGGACAATGGGGCCCCCAGTTGAGAAGTGCAAAATTAAAATTTTTAAGAACAACTGAAGCAATCTTTAGATTTGCTAGGAAAACAAAAAATAAACCTTTAAGAGAAATGATACAACTATATAAAAGTAAATGCCTGTCTGGGCCGCTTTATGGGGTATGAGAAATAGTACAGTATTGCAGATGCATGAGAATCTCTTTTTGCATAGACTTTTGGCAGTGCCACAATCAACATCAACCTACACTACACACAAAGAACTTGGTGTATCTTATGTAGAAGACACAATACAGATACGCCCGATTATCACCTGGCATAGCATCTGGAGTAAGGTGGGCACAAAGTTTACCAAGGAAATAATAGAAGACTGCATAATATTTGATCAGCATGCCAAAATACCCTGGGTAGCTCATATAAGTGAACTATTACCGCAATTAGCTGAAACAGTTACTATAGAGAATCCCACCAGTATCCTGCAATATAAAAGAAAGAACTGAGAATGATCATTATAGGGAAAAGAGAAGCCACAAGAGAAAAAAGGTAAATGTCCAAAACCCCAGTACATAAACACTGCTCAGGATATATTGAACAAGGTATACAAAGGTACCTGATTACTGTATTTAATGTTCAAAACAGATTTTATCTCACTTGATTATGGCTAGGCATCATATATTATATGGTCGCTTTTCCTAAAATGGGGGACTGGAATGAAAAAAAACTTAATGTCCATGTGATGGGAAAATGATTTAATCCACTCTGCGCTTTATTTTACTTTGTAAATTCTATAAATATATTAGAAAGTGATTTAGGGAGCCACTGTTTTTTTTTTATAAATTAAATTAATTTATTTTAGATTGTGTTAAAAAAACATCACACATAGAAACTCCAGCCAACGCGTTTCATTCCCATATTGGGAACTTCATCAGGGCTTATATATCAATTTCCCAGAAGGAGTAATACTCGTGCGGTTGGAAGTCTCTTATAGGAGTTAATACGCTCATCACTACGTCGTCGGGTTCCAGTGCATTACACGGGACCGTTTCACTTTTTTACGGAAGCTTACCACCTAAGGAAACCGACATATAAGGAGTTAATACGCTAACCATTACGTTGCTGGGCCCCAGTACAATACACGGGACCGTTCTATTCATTTATGCAAGCTCACCACCCAAGGAAATTGATATATAAGCCCTGATGAAGTTCCCGATATGGGAATGAAACGCGTTGGCTGGAGTTTCTATGTGTGATGTTTTTTTAACACAATCTAAAATAAAGAAATTATATTTTTGCATTTACAATTGACTACTGGACTTTGTGAGTTGCGCACCCCCTTTGGACATTAAAACGTTTCTATGATCTGGAGCACAGTGGCGTCACGCAGCAGCTGAAGTTGGGGTGTTTTTGCGCGACCAAACTTATTAACTGGAACTGGCGTGAGGTGCGGAGCTAGGGGTCCGCCGTTGCTTCATTTGCCATAAATTAATTTATTATTTAGATGCTTTTAACATTTTATGTAAATTGGAAGATGTCCGTGTTTGTCATGCTGTATCCTCTTATATTTGAATGGCAATTGCAAAAGATTTGTAATCAGCCTCTCACTACAGGAACGGTCCCAGTGGCCTGGAAGAAGGCGCTAGTAATCCCACAATTAAAAAACCTTCAACTTACATTCGCAAACCTAGCAATTACCATCCAATCTCTCGACATCCTTTTCCAGTTAATATTTTAGAAAAATACCTTAGCTAAAGTTTTGCTGTTTTTCTTGAATGTAACAATTTGCTGGAGTCTGAGCAAATAGGCTTTAGACCAGCTCATGATACGGAAACAGCCATAGTTCTAGCAGCAGATGAGTTAAGGATGAGGATTGACAATGTTTGGACAACAGTCCTGGTGCTGTTTGATCTCTCTGCTGCCTTTGACACCATCAATCACCAAATCTTGCTCACTCGGCTAAAAGAGATTGGGATAAGGGGTTCTGCCATCAATTGGTTTGAGTCCTACCTCTCGGAAAGATCTCAAGCGGTAGCCCTTCCTCCTTTTAAATCAGAATAAAAAAAATTCAACATGGGCTACCGCAGGGTTCAGCCTTGAACCCTATTCTGTTTAATGTCTATCTCCGACCACTGCTGGCTCTGATCAAGTCCTTTGGTGTCTCCTTTATACATTATGCGGATGTCACCCAACTAATAATAGCATTAGATTAAACTGATTCTACTCATCTAGTTAACTTTCATATCTGTCTAAATGAAATGGCTAACTTGCTTAACAAGAAAACACTTAAATTCAATAGAAATAATACTGAATTTCTGTGTTGCTCTCCAGGAAATTGCAGGATCAGCTCCCAGGGGATTTCTGGCCCTGGTTAAAGTGTACAGATTTGAAGACAGCAAAATCGGTTTGAAATCTGGGAGTCCTAATTGACGCGAAACCTTCCATGGAGGCCTACATCAATAAAACAGTGGCCACCTGCCAGGGACTTCTGAGGAACCTAAAAAAAAATGTCTCCAATCTAACAGAATCAGCTAGGAAACTGGTAGTGCAATATACTGTGCTGAGTAGATTGGATTATTGTAACTCTCTTCTTATAGGAATTCCAGAATATCTGCTTAAGCTGTTCCAGAGGATACAAGTGTTGGCTGCTAAGTTAGCATTAAACAAAGGTAGATTTGAGTCAGCGTCTGGCACTTTGAGGGAACTTCACTGGTTGCCAGTGAAAGAAAAATGCATCTTCAACGCCATGTGCATGATACACAGAGCCTTGAATGGTAGCGGACCTAGGTCTCTACAAGAAAAACTGTTCTACTACAAACCTGCTCGGTCCCTAAGATCATCCTCAGCCTGTTTGGTCCATGTGCCCTCTTTCAAAAAGACAAGAATAGGTGGGAGATCCTTCCGAGTGAAGGTGGCACAAATCTGGAACTCACTACCTACCACCTTGAGAGCAAATACAAACCCGCTGAGTTTCAGGAAAAGTCTTAAAACTTGGTTGTTTCCAAATTAGTGATAACATAACTACAGCCCCCCCCCCCGTTGTAATGTGCTTGAAGACTCTTTTGTCACTAGCACCAAGATGCCCTCTGGGTGACAGTTACGCTTTATAAATATCTAATGATAATAAAAATAATAATTAAGAGAAGGAAGTGCATCTTTCACCTAGAAAATGTAACGTCTGAGGAAAAATAATGTTGATATTGAGCCGATGTTTAAATAGTCATTGCAACACATCTTGCTACTTGCACAATTTACCTGCATTTTGTATAATGATTTTTTTATTTAATATGTCGCTTTAACGATGACTATTAAGGATCTTTTGTCTATAGTAATATGTTCTGTTTTTCATACATTCTACTTGCACCTTGCACAATGATTCTTTGCTTAACCGGTTAGTAGTTGAATAAGGATATTTGTATTGTTAAAACAAAGATTTGCCACAAATGTAATGTGATTTTAGCTTGATGTTTTATTCTTTTATGGATACATTTTATTCTGATAAAAGATTTTTGATGATGATCACCTGGCCCTGCACATCAGAGCCACCACCTCAGTTAAACACTGCAAGAAACTGAAACCCTGGCTCCTCACCTAGCCCCAAAGCTGGGTCTGTCCATACAGTTATTGCTTCAGCCCCAGAATACTGTCTCAGATGAGCTGTGCATTATGCAAATACACATAGCAGAACATAACATGACAGGACTTGTCATACATGACATGACATTGACATGAGTGACATGTCATGACAAGAGATAACATAACATAACATAGCAAAGAATAACATAACATGCCCTTTTTAACAAAAGTATCTTCATACACTTACCCAGGACCTGGATGTCTTTTCAAAATAAAGCCGGAAGAACTGGCCTAAGGATATTTATTATCCATGTCACATAATATAAATTAAAACACCGTTGTGTCAACACATAATTATTATGATAGATATCAGCATGTCTAAAACTGGTTACATCCATGAGTGTGATTCTCATGTATCACTTGATGAAACGGCAGATTGGAATTATTTTTGAAGGCATAATCTATAAGTAACAGATACTCGATCAGTAAAGTTACAAATACAGTATTGACACTGTGCGTTTTTATAGTTAATTGGTTATCTTACTACCTTAGAAATATGATATATATTCCGCCGCCTACTTACAAGTGCATCATATGTAATTACACTTATAATAAGGTGGACGGGATATCTGTCCCAGTTGTGAAAGAATTGCTGTCCAGCAAAATCTAAAGCTAAAGCAAAGTTTGATATACCCTATGTTACTTCTGATAGGAAGTTACTTTTAACTTTTGCAATTATGAAATTGTATTGCAACCTGAAAACATGAATGATTGGTTATGAGCAATCTACATATTTCTTCAGATGCACACACTTTCCCCCTTGTTTCTGCCCTACAGCCTTCAGTTCCCTATCCAAGTCAGGGTAGGCACTGCCAGAATGTACCGCTTCATGGAGGTCAGCGACCACTGCACCCACTTTTTTTGCTGGGATGACCTTCCCAGCTTTCTAAGTGTGACTAGGGGGTCCACTTCCAAAGGTATTCTGACCTTTTTTCTGTAGTGGATGGGAAACAGTGTTTACAACGCTGTCGGTACAACGCGGTGCCATTACAACGCGGTCAGTACAATGACAGCGTTGTTATCACGCATACCATTACAACGCAAGTCATTACAACGACTTGCTGTAGGGGGCTTTAGGTGTTGGATCTTAAATCCAAAACCTTCCCTACTGTTACACAGACTGGAGTTGGAAAAGTAAATTATACTATTCCAAACTCCAGCGCCCCCTACAGCAAGTCGTTGTACTGACTTGTGTTGTAATGGTATGCATGGTAACAACGCGGTCGTTGTACTGGCCACCTTGTAAAGGCATGCGTTGTAAACGCATGCGAAGTAACGTCATATATTCGTAGTGGATACTGCGGCACTTAAAAAACACCTGTTGGCGCACTTGCTTGGCAGTGGTCCAACAGATCTTTTTCTTATTGCGGGGACTGGCCCACACAGAGGAAGTTAGGAAAACAAAATAACAAAGAGACAATCATGTTCACTTTAACAATGCATTATCAAATATACTCAGGGCTGTATATTTTTAATATTTAATAACATACATTGGTGCAGATTGAGATTTGTTTGATTTGTTACTGGGTCACAACTGTGACTGAAATCCTGTCTACCTGAGTACAGGTGCCTTGTATAGTAGTGAAGTTCTAGTTATGTGGGTGGTGTATCGCATTGTGATGAAAAAGAATTCAGGACCATTGTTGTTTTTTTGCAGCCAGTGCTCCTTTCAAAATGTCAGAGAATACACAATCTAAAAAAACTTAAAATCTATGTAATTGTTCAGCGGCACTTTCACCTTTGACTTCATATTTGGAAAGTTAACTTCCACAACCAAGACCTCCCTTGTCTCAGATAGTGCTGTGTCCTATAATATTTATGACCTTAAAACAACATTCACCAAAAACATGAGCCACTATTGTCGTGCAGTTCCTATAAAACCTATACAGGATCGGTGCTTTCGGACAACATACACTGTAGGATTGGCATCAGACTGATTCTAAACACCCCCACCGGGTATGTTGGCCTTCTGTATCAGCTAGCTCACAGTGCCTCTAGAATCTCCTCTTACCAAGGAGAGAATAGTTCTTGGCAGCCTTTGAACATGACAACCCTGATCCCTCAGGACCGTGGAAACAGTATACTACTTTTCGCTCAGTCACTCGTGCTCACTTTGTTTCAGAGAGATACACAGAATAAACGGTCTGGACGTTTTTTCCAATAAGCATTTATTGAACAGTCGTTATTCTAGTGTAAAATATATGAGCTGCAACCACCACTAGACAGTAACAGATATAAATGATTAGAAGCACTATGAAAGCAAAAGGATGATAGAGTTCTACCATCTTGCAATATTCATGAATACATACGAGTATATAAAATACATGATAATAAAAGTGCGTACTCCTATGATGCCTCCCTAACTAGATGTACCTAAATGTACCTAGCATGTGTGTAGGTATTAAACCAAGAATCCCTCTAGGATAAAGTCAACCCCATTATCTGGATTGAGAGACTGTGGGACCCTGTCCTGGTCTCGAGTTGGACACCCCACAAGGGATGTTAGGCCACTGTGAGCTGGAGTGTCTGCATGCAGGAACTTCAACGTCTTTGGTCAGTGTGTCGGCTGGGAAGTCCTGTCTCCTCGGCCTGTCTTAGCAAGATGTGATGTATATATACCCATAGGTCTCCCCGGGGGTTGTGCCTCACTGTATTACTTTGTCGGACTTAGGATGATGTCGGGAATGAACTTTGTACATAGATATTATACAGGAGATGGTAGTCCTGCTGTGCTTCCAAGAACCATCAAAGCGATACCAAAGGGGATAATGGACGGAGCGTTAGAGCAAATCAAACACTCACCCCCAGTCAACTGATCTGGGTTTTATCCATCATCATTCTTTAGCTCACTCCACCACCCCAGTTCAGACATGGCCATATGCAAATCAGTCTGACCCTGTGCCTCATGGGAACAGTCCAGCCCGAACTGCCAAGCCATGTCTTCCCTGGACTGGAAACAAGCATCCTGGGACCGGTTTCGGGTTCAAAACCCTCATCAGCCAGGCTATCTTGAATCCAGTGGCAAAGTGAGCAAGGGACCCACATCTGGGCATACCCTGCCAACTTAGGGCGAACAAAGCGATACCAAAGGGGATAATGGACGGAGCGTTAGAGCAGGAACTTCAACGTCTTTGGTCAGTGTGTCGGCTGGGAAGTCCTGTCTCCTCGGCCTGTCTTAGCAAGATGTGATGTATATATACCCATAGGTCTCCCCGGGGGTTGTGCCTCACTGTATTACTTTGTCGGACTTAGGATGATGTCGGGAATGAACTTTGTACATAGATATTATACAGGAGATGGTAGTCCTGCTGTGCTTCCAAGAATCATCATGCATAATGTATGAGGCTTTTAACCAGAGAAAATCCCGCGTTCTGTGTGCAGTGTTGTATCTAGGTAAAAGGTCAGTCCCTAAGAACTGTTATGTATGTAGGGGAGAATATAGGTGAAGGGTTATGATGTTACCTGAGCCTATATTAGGGTACCTATATGGAATATAACACCCACTCCTCATCCGACTGGACGACATAATTCAAATTCTAAATGTACTATTAGGCTGACTAGGCATTGGTACGCAAATAACGACAGTAAAACAAATAGTTGTGCTAATAAAATTTTTAAAAATTCTAAAAAGAAATCTTAAAAAAAGAAAAAAATAATGGAAAGAGGAAATTGTCACTCAAGCCATAGCTCCAATATAGCTCTAACATGTCCGTATGTATAGTTCGAACTACCACAAGCATCTGAAAGCCATGCATGTCCATAAAAAGGTGTCAATTTGTTTCTGAGTTCCAGTTTTATTTTGTTAAAAAAGGCCGAATTTCTTCCAGCACACAATGAGCCAATTGTTTATGTGTCCTGGCTGGTAGGCGCAACATTACTGTTGCCTGCCTTCGCAGACGGCGATCCCTGTAACACCTCATAGATTACGTCACTTGAGCACAGATGGTCTTCTGTACTGCCTGCAGCCGCTGCTGGGGCAGCCTGTGTGCCATCCAAGGCCTGGGTGTCACTGAAGGAGCCGGTATTCATTCCAACAGGAGCCGTGACTACCTGTGGAAGCTCTAGGAATGCCGCCATCAACATTGGAATACGCTGGGGACACCGCAGAACCGTAATCGGGTCCAGTAAAGCATCAACGTTCGGTAGCGCACGTGATGGGAGTGTCAGACAGAGATCCAACATGCATTCTTCTCCGCAAAACAGGCATCGGAGGACAGGTAAGATGCAGTCCATCCAGACTGGTTAAATGACAAGAACCAAGATGCACTTAGTTCTCTCAGGCGAGGTGTGTCCAGATGTTGTACCATGCGATCACGGTATTTACGCTCCTGGAGTGCTTTTTCCATCTCCTTGGTAACTGGGACGTCCATTGCATAGCAGAAAAAAGACAATTAGGATACCTGCTATTAAAAACAGGATTAGCGGAAGTCCTCCAAAAATGCTTCAGAATACGGAGTGTATAAAGTTTGGTATAACTCCGAGAACTGTCTTAAATAGGTGGACGATACCCGTCGTATCAGACATGTTAAAGGTACGATTTACCATTTCTGCAAAATGGAAGGGGCAGTTCATACGTATGAGTGACTGTATCTCGGCTGAGGACCTTGTGATCTGGAGATCAAAAGTCTCTCGAGCGGAGGTTAAGGGCACGGTCTTCTGTAAAAGCATGGCTTTCATTCTGCTCAAAGTCTCAAACCGTATTAAAGAAACATTTAGTGAAGGCCATAACGGCGCCTCCCTGTCTGTATGTGTCGGTGGAAACAATACTTGCTTACAGCAAGTAACCCTGGAGCTTTCATATCTGCCTGCCTGCTGTTGTTCTAGGCAATACTGAAATTAGAAAGTAGTGACCGGTAGAGTTATATGGCCATGGATTAAGCATTCTGTGGACGGTGATTCTGCCACTGTAAAAGCTAATCTGTCCAGTTTTTCAATATGCAGCATTGTATATCTTGCTCCCCTTTGTGCCATTTTTGTCTGTTTTTCTGTCAGATTGTATGCAGAAAACAGAGACATACTGTTAATAAAACACCAGGGCACATAGCCTGCGCACAAAGATTGCAGCGTCCAGCTCAATAACATAATAGAATGTAATTGTGATTGCCCGTGCTGTAGTATGGACAAATCTTGTTCTAGTACATCAATAGCGGAAGATGCAATGTTGCCCAGTGAATAAATCCTGGACGTCAACGTAGTCATACCATTGTCAACTATGGCTAACGCCTTTTCTAAATTGACCTTATCTATTTCTCGTAGTCTCTCCGCAGCTTCTTGTTGGGAGATTTTCCAAATTTCATTATAGACAGCATAGTAGAAACGTTTTTGGCGTGGTTTCCTAGGACCTAATAAAAAATCCCGTAGGTCCACATCCTCTGTGAGTAAGGATAAGTGTTGTTTTACCTGTGTTAGTGTTGAGGTTCTTAGCCAATCGAGGCATAACTTCCCAACACTTTATGACATCACTACTCCTGGATGTTTTCTTTGTACATACCGTGGAACTGCCCTGTGGATACTAAACCCTTTGGTTGTACCTTTGAATCTTTCCTGACATCTATTAGTGTCTGTGGGCCAAACCAACTATCCCTCCCAATTGGGGTCTGATCTGTTGTATTGCATTATGTCATCTAGCGTAGTCCCTTCTCGTGATGTAAGGTTACCCTCTGTATGTGATGGTGTTGGAATCCGAGGTGTGTTCAAAGTCAAACCCTTATTCTTGGCTATTCCAAGACAGGTAGTTTGTTGCACAGTATCATTCAGAAACATAATCTGCTAAGGAATGAGGCATTTTCTAAATAGCGCTTCTATTCCCTGGACTTGCCAGTCTCTAGAACCCCAGACTGATTTTGTGTCTATTGTGTCTTTCCATAAGTCGAAACCTTGTTTAGGCAACTGGGTAATAAAGGAAGTAGAGTAAATCTGTTTGGTGTTTGTCAACATATTTTTTTGTGCTTATGTCGGTGCAACCTTATAATAATATGAGGCTGGGTCAGACATGTTAAACCCTGAAAAATATGAAAATTTCTGTGCAAATGTTTTAGAACTGTGTCTCGGCGGTGTTGGGCAATGTTCCTATTGGTGATATGTGAAAACATTCCTGGGATTAGCAGATTTGTGCAAACAATGATGAGCATAATGTTGATAACAATACATTGTGTCAAAGTCTGATGTGTCTTCTAACATTTCATTGCTAGAAAATGCGGCAGATTGTTCTAAATCAAATAACATATTATTCACTGTTTCATAATCCCAATCATCGGAGAATGTACTGGAGGTAATGATGTCATTCAAGGATATTTTAAATAAATGTGGTATTTTTAAAAGTTCGGTCGGACCAAATATATTGTAATCAACCTTGTCCCACACTATACCATCTGGTATAGGAACTGCCGTAATGTTCACTGATGACGAGTCTCGTTGTTCACGATGTGATGAGAGGTGAGGTTTCAGGATCAAATTCACTTTTGATGCTGCAGAGCATTGTCTAAGATAAGTTCCATTAATAAGCATGCTAAAAACAGTTACTAAGCCTATCCAGAAAAGAAAGAAAAGTATCCCAGTGATTACCCATACTACTATCCAAGGTGATACCAGGTATGTTTGTTTAAGAAAGATGAAAAAGTCTTTGATTTGTTTTTGACGAGTTTTTTGGGCTGGCATCGTTTCAGGTTCACTTGGATCCAATGAAAAGGTATCGAAGTCGATGAAATAGCTTTCTTGTGCCGCTCTGCTGTGCCTGCCATCGCGCTTCCAGCGCAGGGGGATTCCAAGCCCCAGAAGACACCTGACTCCCAGGAGGAAGGGAGGAGCCACTGATGCGCTCTTAAGCGCCCCGCTCTTCCCGCGGCGCGGTACGCTTTCTTGTGCCCCTCTGCTGTGCCTGCCATCGCGCTTCCAGCGCAGGGAGACTCCAAGCCCCAGAAGACACCTGACTCCAAGGAGGGAGGGAGGAGCCACTGACGCGCTCTTAAGCGCCCTGTTCTTCCCGCGGTGCTGAACGCTTTCTTGTGCCGCTCTGCTGTGCCTGCCATCGCACTTCCAGCGCAGGGGGACTCCAAGCCCCAGAAGACACCTGACTCCCAGGAGGGAGGGAGGAGCCACTGACGCGCTCTTAAGCGCCCGCTTTTCCCGTGGCGCAGGACGCTTTCTTGTGCCGCTCTGCTGTGCCTGCCATCGCGCTTCCAGCGCAGGGGGACACCTGACTCCCAGGAGGGAGGGAGGAGCCACTGACGCGCTCTTAAGTGCCCCGCTCTTCCCGCAGCACGGGATGCTTTCTTGTGCCCCTCTGCTGTGCCTGCCATCGCGCTTCCATTCAGGGGGACTCCAAGCCCCAGAAGACACCTGACTCCCAGGAGGGAGGGAGGAGCCACTGACGCGCTCTGAAGCACCTCGCTCTTCCCACAGCGCGGGACACGCGTGGGCCGTGCCCGGGCTAAGCCCAGGCCAAGGGCGGGCCCGTCCTTGCCCGTCATTGCCAGGATGAGGCAGGGCAGGGCCACCCCCCTTGTTTTCGCATCCAGGATTGTGCTGGCCATCGAAAGCCGCTTCGACGCGTACTGTGTGTCTTGTTCCATTCTTCTCTTCGTTTGCTGCCAATATTGGGCCATTACGTGAGACTACCCTGCTGACTTTGTTGGTTCTGCTTCCACCTGACCGCCGGGGACTACCTCCTGACTTCGCCTCACTTAGATCGTTTGTGTCCTGTTGTTGAAGGGCACAGGCCCACTTATTGTGGTTATTCTTGGTACAAACGGTCTCATCTTTTTTGAAGGCGTATTATGGGGAAAAGGAAAACCATGGAAGGTGTGGGAGGAAGCGGGGGAAACCGAGTAGTAAAAGGGAAAAGGGCTAGGAAGACACTTAAACATCCGGGTAGCAATTGCATTCTCGACCGGATAGACACCTTAATCAATGAGTGTGAGGTCATTTTAGAGGGTAACTAGACTGCGCCCCTAACCCTTGGTGATTTAGCCGACAGACCCCTCCTAAGCCACAAGGTCAAACTGCCCCCCTGTTATTCCAACAATGTTTCAAAAACAACCCCCAAAGAGGGCTCCCATAGAACTTAAAAAGTCAGTACCAATTACCCAGGATACATCCAAATCCTCTACCACCTCCATCGCCAGTACTGGCACAAGCACTCTCCAGCTAGAGCCTGCAATCTATTGTGCAAATAGATTTTCACCTCTCGAGGATCTTAGTGATGAACATAACGATAATGAGCCTGTGACATCATCCCTCGGGCTGGTGCGCGAAACCGCGAGGACCAGTACAGAAAACAAAATAGAGCCCTAGGATACTCATCTTATTATAAACACGAGCAGAGATCGGCATAATGAAAACTATGATAGAAGGCCTTATCACCCTAGTTAAAACATTACTGAAGGCAGACCCGCCTCGCACACAGTACGACATCCCTGCACACAGTTACTATCCACATCCCATTCACAACGATTCGACGTCACAAGAACAAGCACTTCCGAGCAAAGGACACATCATTCATGGCCCTAACCCACACCATCTGGCCAGTCCTGCTACTTCCACCTACAAGCAAGCCCCAAACGATTTGTTAGCTGGGAGAAAGAATAGTCTTGATTTCTCCATACAAGATAAGCTTAAGAGGCTAGCAGCCCCACAGAATACTGTAAATAGTCATAGGGCCGCACAACCATGGCAAGCCCAACCTCCTATTCAGGGAAGCCGAGATAAGCCGCATTTCTTAGCCGCTCCAGCTATTATTAACTTATCGCAATCTAAAAGAATTTACATGACCAATGTCCCGAATATTAATACCAAGCATGTCCATGAGAGCGAAGACTCCTTGATAAACAAGGTGATCCATTGGATTCGTCATGTTAGGGGTTGCCGATCTGTGCTCAGAGACGACATTCTTAGAGCACGGAGGTGTTCCTCTCCAACCCACCAACTAGATAACATCGAGATCACCTTAAAGGGAACTGAGATGGCGGAAAACCTCCTCGCTCTAGAATTTCGTACTTGTGCCCCTGATGGGTCCTCCATTCAATTTAGGCATCTTCCCACACACGAGCAAGGTAGGACACTAGCCTTACAGCCACTATCTTCTTTGGCAGGTACCTCCTCACTCGAGGCTAACGACTGACTACAGGACTCGGCTTTCTACCATTCTGATCTACCCAGTGTAGCACCTAGTTCCAACTACATAGCTAGTTCTCTTGTCATTCCGACTCCTTCTAACCTCTCCAACCACATCAGAGATAGTTCTCAGAGCTGGGCCAGCCTAAGCAGACCTTCCATTCTTATATGCAAAGAGCAAGCCTCTGGCACCCCTGTCCATCCAGCCTTGCAAACACCAATCTATTCGCCAACCAATACCTACATTCCTACACAAAGCATCGCTTCCGGTCCTTCAGACCATCAACAACTGAAGATTGTGTCATGCAACGTGGCGGGCCTAAGCAGTAAAATCCCACTCCCTCATTGGAACCAATTAGTGGAAGGCTTTGATGTATGCATTTTCCAGGAGACATGGAGTTTGGTCCCATTATATAAAGCTGGCTACACCTGCTTTCATTCACCGCAACTTCCATTGGAAGAGGGCGCCCGTCCGGGGGTTTGATTGTTTGGATAAACATCGTCCTCGATTGTCAAATCATTCTCCAAACAAGCTCAAGCCCAGACATTCTATGGTTAAGCATTAGGGGGCCCAGGGGTGGACCCATAGTCGAACTCTTTAATGTCTATGCGAGAGGGACAAAGGGAGGTAGGCCCTCAGCCACCCTCTCAGCATTAGAAGAATGCCTAGCCAATTGTTCACCTCATGCAAGAGTGATAGTCGCAGGAGACTTTAATTGTACTTACGAACCCCTGGTCATAGAAGATCTAGCGGGAATAGAAGATCAAGACAGTAGATGGGCAGTCCCCCAACTTGACCTCCCCCTAGTCAAAAGATGGACACAACAGGTACTCCAACTTAATGCCATCACTATGGAGTATGGGCTAAGGGCAGCCAATGGCAGGTCACCATCTGATAAGCAAGGCGCTAACACCTACAATAGAGCCAGCTGCCCATCTCGGATCGACTACATCCTCCTTGATGTAAAACTATGGGGGTATATGATCGATATGACAGTGGGCTCAACTACAGAGAGCGACCATAATCCCCTGTGCTTAACCTTGAAGCCCTTGTGGGAGGCATCTTATTACCAGTCGAATATCCAACCCTCGACAGCCACTAGGGATATAGTTCCATCTAACTGTAAAAAGTTTCTGAAATGGAAGAAGGTAGCCTTGAGCGATGCAAAGATTGTTGGCATCAAACACGAGCTAATTGTAGGTACGACTAAACTTCAAGCCGCGGTCCACAGTGTAACAAGACTAGTGGATGTGCCTAAGGCCCATATGCATACTGTCACCCAAATCAACACACACTTTCAAGCCCCAAATCTGAGTAAAAAATCCAGCCATACTACTAAGGATCCATATTCATGGTACAATAAAGATTGTAGGGAAACAAGATCATTCCTGGCCAAAGCCATTAAAGAGAAAAATCAGATCCTTATAAAATCGGCCAGAAACTCCTACAAAGCAGCTCAGCGGGAGACAATGATAAAATGGGATGAATCATGCTGGGAACAACTCAAAGACGCATGCTCTTCCAAAGACACCAGCTTGTTTTGGAAACTGGTCACCTGGGGAAGCAAGACAGGTGCACGCCCACCCCCAAATTACATTACTGGTCAGACTTGGTACGACCACTTCAAGGGGCTTTACTCAACAGCAGAGGCCAGTGAAGAAGGGGATCCAGACGAGCCAAATGGGCCCAGGGTAGAAGAGGAGTGCTTCACCATACAGGCGGTAGAAGCTGCAATAAACAAAATTGTCCCCTCCAAAGCAGCGGGTCCCGATGGCTTGCCTGGAGATCTTTTTTTGGCTGACCCCAACCACTGGGCACGCTACATCTCACTACTAGCAAACGCAATAGCCAACCGAACACCAGTCCCAGCATCATGGAAGGTCGCCGAAGTGGTCCCTATTTATAAAAAGGGAGACGGAGACGATCCTTCCAACTACAGACCAATTAGCTTGATTGATGCTATGCAGAAGGTCTTTGGCCGGATGCTTCTGCATAGGATACAGTCATGGTCTGAGGACGAAGCTATCCTATCCCAGTTCCAGGCCGGATTTAGATCAAAGACCGGGACAATGGACCAAGTGTTCAGACTCCTCCTCATCTATTGGAAGGTAGTGGTGCTGGGCAAGGGCAGTCTCTATCTTAATTTTATCGATCTGAAGACTGCCTTTGACCTGGTCCCCAGTTCTAGGTTCTGGTTCGGCTCCACGAGGGGAATTTTGCCCAGGTTAGGTGGGGGGAGCAGGGACAACTAACAGAGCGCATCCCTGTCAACAGAGGAGTCCGACAGGGCTGCGTCCTGGCCCCGACTTTGTTCTCCCTTTATGTGAATGGGGTAGTTGATTTCCTCCTGGAGGAGCCTGCAGACTCGCCCACTCAACCTTGTTGTTCGCAGACGACACCCTGCTGATATCAAAGACCCCAGTGGGGCTACAATGCCTTGTCGATAGATTCCAAACCTTTTGCGACACCGGGGGACTGGTCATAAACAGTTCGAAAACCAAATTTATGGCCTTCAACTGCCATAGGTCGTATAGGAACGGCCCTCTGCTGGGTGGGGCACCCCTTGAAAAGGTGGACACCTTTGACTATTTAAGTGTAAGACTTACTGACAAAATGTCTTGGAGACCCCACTTAGCAAAGATGCTGATGCGACACAAGCGCGTGGCCGGAGTAATAGGGAAAGTACACCGCCTTTCACACACTAGGCCTGTAGCTCCCGCCCTCCAAGTATATGACACTAAAGCAGTTAACTCTGCCCTTTATAGAGCAGAAGTTTGGGGCTTCGACAAACTTGATGAGCTCTGTAGATCTGAACACAAATTCTTAAGAGACCTGGTTATGGCACCTAAATATGTTCCCCTCACCCCTCTACTGTTGGATATGGGCAGGCGGTTGATAGCTGACATAGCTAGGCTACGCCCTGTACTTTTCTGGGCCCGCATCAAGCGGACTCCCGAGCTTCTTTCCTATGCCGAAGCCCTCACTGAGATTGTCCCCTTAGATACCGGCTGCAAAATAGGCTGGATTGCTGATATAAAAAAAACCCTGACAGCCATAGGACTTTGTGCCTGTTGGGTCAGCCAGGAACCCCGAAGGAGAGAAGAACTCAAACGCTTATATTGGGAATGGGTGGACCAACGGGAGAATTCCAAACCTAATGTGGGCAAATTAACAACAGAATTTCTTTCCCACAAACAAATTAGATATCTTGAGCCTTTTCTTGACACAATTCAGGCACCAAGAGATAGAATGTTGTATGTACATTTTAGGTTTGGAACTCTTCCCGTTCGTGAGGTGACAGCAAAATGGTGCACAAGCAATGGAAAAAACTGCCCATGCTGCAAGGCCCCGACAGAAAACATTGCCCATCTAATATTTGCTTGCCCGGCATATAAAACATCACGGGCCAAATGGCTGAAACCTCTTTGTCAGCAATTGGGCACACAGGACCATTACACAGCACTGCGCATCCTCAGGTCCAATCCTAGGCCGTTCTTTGCATGCTGTGTAGCAAAGTTCCTGGGACAAGCATGGCTCATAAGTTGGAAAGCTCTTGCAAGATTGGCATAATTTTAATTGAAACTAGGCTAGCGACAAATTCACGACTCAACATCAAACCTATTTGTATTCTTTTGCACAAGCACTTTATTTGTCAAATCTCCGCTGCTATGTCAGGGATAATTTAATAACTTTTTAGTATACTAATTCTTCATCATTATGACGAAATATTGACTGTTTTTATCCTGTTTTTATTGTAGAAATATATTTGACAAACTGAATTGTGCATTTGCCAACGCTATCCCGTTTTTTAATACTTCGAATATGATATATGCTATATTGCACTAAGGGCTTAATTGACCACTTCGTTGTATTATTCGTTTATGTAAATTGAAAATGTTGCATATTTGTACTCTCTTTTTTAGAGGAAAATAATGTATTTTTATTATAGCTTTTATGACATTTCTGTCGAATAAAGCTTAAATCAAATCAAATCGATGAAATAGCCAGATGCAGTTTAATCTATTTTTGGTAGTTCCGTAGGTTTTGTTGAACTTGTAGATGGCTCTTGTTGAGGCATGTTGATGTAGACATCAATGTTTGATCAAGTAGAAATTTGTCTTTCATATTGATTTTGAATTTGAGTTTGAACTTCATTTTCAAGAGGAACGAGTTCCATAGCATTATTGCATAGTCCATCATTCCGTGCTGGTGACTCTTCGAACGTGATGAGTCTTTTTGTTTGAACTTCCTGTATCGTAGCGAGAGGAGGGTGTCGGCTACTCAGGAGTCCATGAGGCCCACTATTCAGTATCGGCCACATAGTGTGGTTTTATCAGGTCGATAGAGACAAATCTTTTCTCCTTTTTCTCGGCAAGAGGTGGCAGAAGTACAGTTCTTGTTCCTTCAACTGCCAGGACAGGTACAGACTTTCTGTATGAAGGCCCAAATTCTTTTTTGTCCGCTATTTCTTCTCTGACCAGATCGCCAACTTTTGGGACCCAGACAGGTCTTGCCGTGACTGCCTTGACTTCCCCAGTGGCGGTCCTCTTTACCTGGACATTGCTTTGTAGTGCCCTGGATTCATTCAGATCCTGTAAAACAGCCAAACGTTTATGGATGTCAAAAGGTGTTTCATCCGCCACTGTGCCTTCACAATCAAGATCAGGTACCCACATTCTCGTCCCAAAAAGGACCTCATAAGGAGTGACACTCCCTAGAGAACTTCTTGGCATGTTGTTCAATGCTCTTTGTACTCCATATAAATGTTTGACCCAACTACTACCCGAACCTAATACTCTAGCTGTTAAAGATAGGGTCTGTCACGTTGGCTGTTGCTGAGCTCATGAACAAGCAACCGCAAGAAGGCACTGGATTAGTATACAAGCTGCACACACGTGTTAAAAGGAAGAGGCGCTCTTCGATGCATAGGGGCCTGTCAGTCCCCTTTAAAAAAAGAAGTTCTTCAAAAGGCGCTCACAAAAGAAGAACCCCAAGATGTCAGAGAGCTTCAAAGAAGAAGAGAAAAGCCTCTAAAGTAAATATTTTTTAAAGCGTTGCAACCTGAAGCATGGCCTTTGTACATTGCACATCGGGCAAATGCTCCAAATCTGAGCTAGACTTGTTTACTCTAAAACCCACGCAGACCAGCATAGAAAACAGCTTTCTCATGGAGGTATCGCCTTTAGCCGCTTTGACGCTGCTGGCACCTATAGAGTTTTTTTTGTCAGGGCCTGCAGATATGTATTTGGATCTCAACAACACTATGTTGCATCTTGTGTGTAAAATCGGATGGTACCAACATAGCAGCAGCCGCTAAAGTGGCGATGATCGCTTACCCCCTCGCAACCATGTTTAATCAGGTGGACATTACCCTAGGTGATTTTCTCATCACACAGAGTGATAACATGTATGCCTACAGGGCCTACCTCGAGAGTATTCTAAATTACAGTAGCGACGCCCTTGACATACAGCTTTCAGGGGGCATCTTCTACAAGGATACCTACACACAGTTTGAAGACAAGGAGCTGGACGGTGATAATCATGGTTTTGTAAAAAGAGCAGGGTTTGCCGCAGGCAGTCATCAGTTTGACCTTCTGGGACACATACATTCAGACCTCTTCTTCCAAGATAAACTGCTCGGCAATGGAATTGATCTTAAGATCAAGCTTACCTGCAACAAGAACTCATTCTGTCTCCTCAACTGGGATGCGAAACAGTATAAACTGGACATACTGTCCGCGAGCCTGTTTGTAAAGAGAGTGAAAGTGTCCCCAAGCATTAGACTAGCTCATGCAGAAGCTTTACAACTATCGAACGCCAAGTATGCAGTGGAAAGAGTAGCTCTGAAGGTATTCAGCATCCCTGCCGGTACCCGATTAACCCAGCAGCAAAATGTATTTCTGGGGCAACTACCCAAACTTGTATCATTGGTTTTGTTGACAATATAGCTTTTAGCAGCGTCTATGCCTCAAACATCTTCAATTTTAAGCACTACGACATCAATTACACGGCGCTGGTCCACGAGGGGTCTGTTATTCCTGCAAAACCCTACACACCCAGTTTTGGAACCTTCAATTTTATCAGTGAATATCTAGGGCTGGTTTCGATAACTGGGAAGCACCTGATGGACTACGGGGTAGTCATGTCAAGAGAATGATATGGGGCAGGATACACACTGTTCGCCTTCGATCTGACTCCTGACATGGAAGACGGGGATCATTATAACCTGGTAAGAAACGGAAATCTAAAAGCTGAAATACGATTTAGTAATCCCCTGCCTGTGAATGTGAACATGGCCGTATTCTCTGTATTTGACAGCGTCATTCAGATCAACCACGCCAGACAGATTTTGTTTGACTATCTCTAAAATATTGTGAAATGGACACTGTGCAGATACATGAGTTCTTAAGCAGGCATAAATACACTAGTGAAATACTTGTTAGGTGTTTTCCCAAGCGACGGACTACCCCCTGAAATAGGGGCAGAAAGACCCTACACCCTCGTCTTTAACACAGATCCTCATTACAACGGTGGAGCACACTGGGCGGCAGTGTTTATGGATAGTGACAAGGTTACAGTGTTTGACAGTACAGTCGAGTTCCCCGAACATAGTATCTATACAAAACCCATATTCAAGTATGTGAAAAAAGCTGCAGCGAGGGTGGAGTATAACAAGATGAAGGTCCAAGATTCGCTAGCCATGTGGGGAACACTGTATATATTTTATTATTAAAATGTCAGAGAGTATGACGTTTAGAAATTTCATAAATCTATATTCGAATGACCTTGGTAATAATGACCGGATAGTTATGAAATATGTCAAAGAAAACACCGGGGCCATGGACCTTTCTGTTAAAACGGAATACACTGTATGTCAAAATTGTAAAGTCGTGTAATATCTGTAAATTTAATGATGACTGTCTAAAATAAATTAATTTAAAAACAAGAATTCAGACAGTGTATGTTATATTCTGACACATACAACATAATTAAAATGTTTTAAAAGATGACCGAAACAGACTGAAAAGTTAAAAGTGTTTAATGCAATCAGTTTTGTAGGATGAGTATTACATTGACAGCATTACTAAGGAAATATAAGGAGAAAAAATCAGACACAAACGTTAGCTGGTGCATAACTATACACACACGCAATGGATATAGATGTTCAAAAAGTCTGGAGAAATATCAGGTTGTAAGCCAGGTGTGGGGTCTGGCCAATGTCTTTTTTCAAGGTACAGCAGGCGTAACAGGTGATCCAAGCGGGGGATAGCCGTGGAACGTAGGAGACAGCTGGCGATGGAGGGAGGGGGGTCTTCAAACTTTCAAGCAGGCGCCTGTGGTCACCATTACCCACAAGCATCAAAGGGATGTTGAGTTCCGCAGAGGCTCGCAGAAACTGCTCCCAACCTCTATGTGCATTTTGGAGAGTTAGGGGTTTGGTGTGCATGAGGCCTTCGACTAGGTCATACATGTGTGACCCAACAATCAGCTGACCTTTGTAGAGGAATCCGCCCCACTCATTCCATGATGTTAGGTCTTTAGAAGATGCAACCTTACTCATCAGCATTTGAGCGGCCATGCGGTACCTTTGACTTTTTTTTTTAAGAGGTTGTCAACAAAGTTATCTAAGGTTGGTGATAGGTCCTGTTGCGGTTGTTGTTGGTGTTGAGGTGGTGCAGGGGGTGCTGGTTGTTGCTCAGACTCTGGGGCATAGAAAGTTAGCTTATTTTGTTCGGTATTCCACTGTTTGTAGTAGTTTAAAAAATGTTTTAGGGTGTTGGTGTAAAAGCTTGCTTTGTCAAAAAGAGTTAGATCGGTCCTGTTCAAAATGTCTTTAATTTCAGCAACCAGCCACAGAGTCTCATTTTTTCTTATATCCCATGCGTTGTCCGTAGACCGTCCCAGCTGTTCCAACTGCTGTCTAGGCACCAAATACATCTTTGAGGAATGCTCCATCACTGCCTCGAGAGTATACGTGTAATTATGGGTATAGCTTTGCCCAACAAAGAGCCTATAAAATCACCAGACTGTTTTAGCAGTTTCTTCTTGGAAATGAGAGTGGCCCTTTTATTACTGAGCTTCTTGATAAGGTGCTACTTCTTCTTCTACACCTGTAACTAATGCGTAAATATAAATTACGCCGTAGGCGGCCATACATGGTCAACGCCTTATATTATAAAGTCAGGATTGTAAATGTCACTAAAACTCTTCAACAAGTCTTTTTATAGGCTCTGAGCTTGGTCTTAGGTGTGTAAGCGACCTGGAAATCAGGGGGGAAAATATCAGCCCGTAGTCTGTAGTCTTCTAGAGTATTATTTTTTAAGTCGACCAACAAGTAGCCGTGGGGTTTTTCGGTAGCGTTGTTAAAGGCCTCCATGAAGAACTGGGTGTTTCCCGGGTACATCTTTTTAGCTATGATGGATATTTGTTGTTTGTCACAGGGGTTTTAAATAAAACAAGGTATGAGGCATTGAGAGCTATAGAACGACTGTTCTTACCCTTGTAAAACAGGTTCTGCACAATGTAGCATATGCTTAAATTGCGGTGGTGTGAATATTGAGTAAAAGCTTTCTCTAATTCAGGATGATACCCACCTTCACACATAAGATCATCGACAATTATCATGTTTATAAGGTGCGTCGGAAACAGCTCATGGTCTTTGGGATTATTAGGTATACACTTCTTATTTTTCTGTCAGCTATATTCCTACCCACAGAGAAATTTAATTATCCCACTTTTAAAGACTCTGAACATAAGGAAATGTAGACCAGCTCTGTATTATTTTCAGCTTTTGAAAACAGAAGAAATATGTCAGATGGTCCATAACTTTATTGCTTTATTTCTGCGGTACACTTGCGTATTCAGTGTGGAAAATGATTAATATGCTGCTTTCTTCTGACAATGAATGACATTTTATTTGGGGCTTTTATTGTGTGGTAATCCGCTTAAATGATGTTTATTGATTTATGGTGACTTTTGATGCTGAATTGGATTGATATATGTTGTAAGCTGCTCACCCAACAGTGATTTTATTAAGCTTTTACCAACTTGATCTGTATGCACTTTAGCACATGAGCACTTTGCCCACAGATTTTTCTTTTGAAAAATCATCATGAACTCTCTGATTCTTTGTTTTAATTGTATACAGTGATGAGTTATGTTTTTAATCGTATTTCAAGTGTATGTTTGATGTACTCTTGTATGATTATGGAAATAACCGAATAAACAATAAAGAAAAGGTACACCTTCTACAAACCTGATATGTGGGAAACTTCGGGATAGTTCTGTATAAAGATCTTGCCAGCAAGAATAAAGCCACACAATGTTGTTAGGTGTTTGGAATAAAACACCTGCAGCATTTGCTAAGAGCTTTTTTATAAAGTAGCTTTTACCACAGTTTGAGGGACCTGCTAAAACACAGGAGAAAGGATGCTGTAATCTGGTGTCCATAGTGTAGGGGTGAGCTGCTCTAATGTGTCTAATAACCGTACAGCAGTGTTTTATACTCCTCAGTCAGGACCCTTTTATCGAAAACAACGCGTAAGGTTTTATGTAAGGGCTGGGTTGTAATTTACCATTTCTTTTTGGATCTGACTATGCTGGGTTGATTCACAACTATGGTTTTATCGTATTCATGGTCTGATGCCGAGTATTAATGCACCAGATCCTTCAGGCTGTCAAAATAGATTTTTAGGGTGTTGTTGACATTTAGGGGCATATTATCAAGGGCAGTATCGCCACTTTAGCGGCACTTTTTGTCGATAAAGTGGCGAAATTTTTATCGCCCTATTAGCAAGCTGTCGCTAACAGCTGTTAGCAACAGCTTTATGGGGAACGCTACTGTTTTGTTGCCGCTTTGCATGTCAGCGATAATTATCGCTAATGACATGCAAAGTAGGCGTTCCCAACTAAAAGCAACTGCAAACAGTCGCTAACACAACTTCCCCTATTAGCAATGCCCGCGAAGCGATAAAAAAGTCGCACTAACCGCGATTATCGCTGGAATTTAACACCTGAAAAAACTTGACTTAACCATCTTGTCAATGGGATGTGGATTGTAAGGTTAAGTCCTCACCTGCCTATTAGCAAGCTTTTCATTAGCGCAGTGAATTTATCGCTGGATTTCTCGCGCTATTGCTGGGTTTCGCCGCTATCGCTGGATATTTTATCGCCTTGGAGATAAGCGTTGATAATAACGCGTTATCTCCACGATGAAATCCAGCGATAGTCGGCGATAAAAAAAACAGCGCTAAGCGCGCTTTGCGATAATTAACGCAGAGCCTTGGTAATATGCCCCTATATGTTATACCTTTGACTTTCATACATACTTTGTTGTTGTTGGTTTTGTAAGAATACATTTTAGTAGTTGATGACGTGAATTCAACTATATATTTATCCAAGTTCGCTGGTCAAATTACCTAGATAATCACCTAGCGGAGGGTCTTCGTCCCCTGGCTTATACACAAAAATAACCGAGTCCATATTGTGATACAAACATCGGTCCTGTAGTTTATCCATAACCCTATAAAGCTCTAAATGAGCGTGAGAGGTCTTGAAGCATGCTATGAAGATGTTTATGTTGTTACACATTGTGGGGTACTCTTTTGTGTATTTCCATCACAAAGCAGCGGTCTCGTCATCATTAAACTCGCAGCTGGACACCTCGTAACATGGCGCAAAAAGGTACTTAAAATGGGGTCGGAAGCATATACCCTCGTGAGTGTAGTAGTCATTGATCTATTTTTGCTTTGTATCCTGGCTAGGGTACCAATCAGGATACCCTGAGGCCTCCTGTTTGTCTCTGAGAAACAAGTTAATATACGGGGAAAAGAGCTGTGTCGTGATCCTCTTAAAATGGCAAACTTTGTGTATGCGGCCTAGCCTGTAGCCTTTCTCTAAGGCCGTGTGTACCTCAATGCTACACCAGGTCCCTGTGAGCAACCTTTGTTCTAAGGTGTGTCTACACTCGCTAGACTCTTAACTCTCAGCACATGTTCGACAGGGGGGAAACATTAGCTTCCCATCAACTCTGTATGGTAGTCCCAGAAAGTAAAGCCTCCTTGGAGGGTAGATTTGACACTTAACTAACACAAATTATTTGTATATGGGTTTAAAGTCTCTATATATGATGGTGGGGTGGCCTAAGGGGTATAACTTCAACTTGTTCACAAATGGATACAGACTAGTGAAATCATAGTACTGTATTTTCTCACCCTCACCTGCGGTCCTGTACAGTTGTATAGCATTTGTACAACCCCCAAATAAGGCATCGTGGGGCTCCAGAGGCTCTGGTAAATCACAATCCTTAATAAAAGAGCAGAGTTCCGTATCAGGTGTTAGCATATCTAACCACTCATGCTCCCACAGGGTCCTCATAACGCAGCCACATTTTACAAACATATTGTGCCTTCATCAGACTACGTCTGTGGAGGTGTTCAAACTTTGTACCAAACAGTCTGTTAAGCTCATGTGGCTTGTAACACTGAGGACAACCATGGTAAAAAGGTCCCAGGCGGCATTCACTACCCTGTAAGGCGTTTTCAATATGTATGTCTTCCTTTGCAGAGAAGTGCATGAGCCATTGGATTGAGGAGGTTGAATAACAGTTCTGTTTACCGTTGTAGAGGTCTGGCAGAACTAGAGTGCTACTTTCAGGTCTTCAAAACATGTGCTTGTAGATGGACATACATATGGAAGCCAGCGTGATGTTTTGAAAGGGGTCTATGTTTTCCATGGATTTAGTCATTTGAGGGGTGCTGGGTTTCAAAACCTTTACCTTCTTAGTCATCGCCAACTATTGCTTAATTTGTAAAATATTAAGTCCAGGTGCTCAAATCTTTTTAGGAGGCCACACCCATTTCCCCCCACTCCACTCACTTCCTCCATTGGCTCCACCCACTTACTCTATTGGCTCCACCCACATCCTCAACTGGCACTGCTGAAAGCCAGATGTAATACCCAATCTGAATTTCAGCGAGGGAGACATCCTCAAGTAAGGTTTTGATAGGCGGATCCCCCCATCCCCGAGAAAATGTTGAAAAAAATAAAAGCAAAAATGCATTTAAAGCACAATTTTGGAATAAATTGGCTAAAATGACTAATGCAACTAATGCAACTTCTGCAACATAACACAGCGGTTAGGGTTGACTTTATTAATAACAATTTATTTTTACCCAAACAAACCCTTTTTAGTAAAATTAGTATAGTCAAAGACTGAGGAAAAGAAACATAACTTTCTAACCTGTACAATGCTGTTTACATCTAGCGCTTTGATGGCAGTTCATAGCTCACTGTGCTAGATCATGATTGTAACTTATTAATTGCACAGTAACAAAAGGGTCTCTGTGACATAAGCAGCATCCCAATGAGCATTACAAATGCAATACTGTTCTGTAATCTCCATAGCACACATTCTTTGCAACAGGCATATTAACCATCTGTGCTACCTTAGATGAGTCAAAACTGTCACTAGACAAAACTCTGATCTCTCTCCAGCAGGTACATTAATCACCAGTGTTATCTTGGCACATTTATTGTTGCCTGGAAACTGTTGGATATACAAGGAACTCTGCAGTGCTTTTAAAACTGCTGCACTGCTACAAATGTGGCCCCCCACCCTTCCAGCCTCCCAGTACGGCTTGACCAGCCTTGATGTACATCATGTATTAAGGACAGATGGAAGTCTGTGCTAAAGGGAACAGGGCAGTCTTTACATTAAGGACCAGTAGCTCACTCTGTGTAGCAAAGAGTAGTCTGCCACCATTTGGTATTATGGAAAGGAGCACAATGTGCAGTAAGGACAGCTGACACCATCTCTGCATTTGAGGAAGGTGGGTGGCCTCTGTTTTAAGGGCAGGTGGCACATGCCCCTTTCCTAGGGCTCCTCTTATAACCCTCACTGTCCCAAGGTGTCTCACACGCCCTTGTCCTCTCTAACCACAAGGTCCTTGGAACCCTCGCTCGCCCACAGACCTGGACTTCTCTAATAACCTGCACCCCCACTCCACGACAGTGCAGCCCCAGAGATCCTGTTACTTTGATTTGCCCCTTTACAGCCGGCTACTGTGTCCACCATACCAACTGTAGCCATGGCCATTAAGCTTTCAATGCTCATAGGCACTTTGGAAACGTAATACAAGTAGTGCATAGTCAAATCAATTGACTGTTATGCAGATATTGTTTGCTTACTATTTGTAAACCAGTAAGTGAGAAGGCTCAAAGTTTAACTTAGAAGAGAATGGCCCGTGCTACTGAATGTTGGCATGCAGAATGCGAAGGCTACTAGGGTCGGACTGGCCTACAGGGCAATTAGGTAGTGACCTATGGGCTGGTCAGACAGGTCAGTGTGTGGGCCGTTTTTTTTTTGCTGTTTGTGCGAGTGTTTTATGGTCTACTGGGCTTGGTTTTCCTGTTGATTTCCCTGGTATTGAAACAAACATTATCTGCAGCAAGCTGAAATCCATGCCAAATTACATAGCTTGAAAAGTACTTATATAACTTTTCTTACAAGTTCAAAGGCTGAAGTTGAAGTCTACATACTCTTGAATCCACCTTATGCCTTTTTAATCCGCCCCAAAACTCTCCCTACCACTTTATCTCACTCTTGCAGGTTCCTTCTCATCCCTGCTTTTTTCCCCTTGTCACAGTTTTTATGTCTTTTTCCGTTTTGATCTATCAAGAAATCTTTTGATTTGCATGCAGGGCAGTCCACCTTAGGTAAAATAACCTTTTAAAGTGCAACAAATTCGATAGACTGTTAACTGAGGCCTTAAGTGATCTATTTGTTTTAATGTCCAAGCTCTGAGCACAATATATGCAGCAGTCAGTGCTCCTCAACCACGTTTGACAACCCGAGGCCCGGAATGTCTGCACTTCTTACTCCAGGTTTGCAAACAAAATGTGTTTAATTCGTATCAGCCATGACGTTTTACACAGATCTGTTGTTGCTGCGTTCTACCTATCCACGCAGCCCCTAAGTCAGGCTGCCTGACATGTGGCTTTATTCAGCCACAGGAAGACTCGTGTTTCCGTGGCCGAGCTCGGCTATTCTCCTCACACGACCCCATCTGGAACTGAGGCAGTGAAAGTTGGCCTTTGCTTTCTGCATAATAAGGCTTTCATAATAAAGCCCTTGTAGCATAGGGAGAAAATAACATTTTAGGCCAGGCAGTAACCGTAGGGCTCTCTAACTAATATGTGAGGTTAATGACCTTGTAGTAGGGTTCCACCAAGCCTGTGTAACATGAGGTGACATCCTGTAGTCCTGTCACTGATGGCTCGCTCCCTGATATTTCCATGGTACATAAAATCAGTATTTAGTTTTGTGACCGCAGATGTAATACCAGACTGACTCCTTCCCAGCTCTTTTAGCCTTTCAGAGGCTTGTTGGGAAGCTGTCATATTTGCCAAGGGAGCAACTGCCTCTGGATGACGGAGAGGAAAGCAGACAGACAGGAGGGTGCGCTGAGAACATTAGCAACAAAATGAGCGCACGTTTCTTCGATTCAACCTCAAGAGAGGGGACGAGCAGCTAGTGCCCAGCCCCGACGGCTGGTGCCTATGAGAGGAACATGCCGTGTTATCCTTCCAGGTCAGAGGTGGTGTGCAAGGAGAGACTTAAAACGGAGGGAGGGCTGAATAAATAATACACACAACATGCAAAAGAACTTGGGGCTCTCTGTGACTGTCCTGGGAAATTCCAAGTGAATATATGGTGAGTCCCCACCTACTGCACAATGATGCAACATGCAACGTAGTCTTCACAGTTCACACACTACTACTAGCATCATGTTAAAAAAATTGCTACTTACTGGGACATCCTTTTAGTTTTATTTAATCGGAGGCCTCCTGCGCAACACGCTGCTTGCTTCATGTCATCGGTTGAAAAGCGCTGCGGCTGCGCAATATGCCTGGACGGGCCGAGGAGAAAACAGTTATCCCATTGGTCCAACTCAGGACACACACTTGACGATTTGACAGTTTGTAACTAAGGGGTCATCATTGGTAGCGCTTGATTGGAGTGACCTGTAATTTACGATGAGGCTGGGACCCTGGCAGTTTCTGAGTGTGTGCCTCATAAGGCGGGCTGCTGCGGCGTCCAATTCGTAATATTTTACACACAATCACGTGCGATATCAGCTCTTCTTGGGGGAGACCCGTGTGACTTTGGTGAGCAGCCAAAAACGCATGTAGACCAGCCCTGAAAATTAAGTGCCGGTGCAAATTAAGCACTGTCGCCAACACAACATCTCTGAAGAGGTTGCAGGCTTTTTGCACGATCATTACATCCGGCTGACAATAAGCTTTCAATTCTGTTTGAAAATGAAACTCATTTTAACGGTTTTCACCGTACCACTGTAGAAAGCTCTCTTTCTCAGCAGGCATCATACACTCAACACCATAGCTGTCAGGAGGCGGCATGGGCCCCACATAATTCTGGTTTGCTCAGGTGTTAAAAAAGTGTGGAAAATAACCTGTACATCCTGGAAAGCCAAAGGCTTTTGGCAGCTTGCTCAATTTCATGGGCAGAAAATTCAGGGTGTCTATGAACCTTATTTGTAACTGTCTAACCATTAACAACATCAGTTTGAAACCATGGGTGATGAGTTCTACGGGCATCTTTTCACGAATCATATTTTGCAAAATTATTTGAATGAGCGTGTTGAGGAAGTCATTCACGCACGAGCACCCTTCAAACTCCCAGTTGTCATCGGAAGTTAGATGGTGGGCGTAAATATAGTTAGGTTGGTGTACCCCCATCTCTTGTGTACACTCTATATTGAACACAATATAGTCTTCGGTTTTGGTCTGTGGCCGTCCTATAAACATGCAGCAACGGTGTTCTGTTCCAGCCCTAAACGACGTATGACACCTTGGACATTTCATGCCTTTGCATTTGTGATCTTCTTCCACAGACAGACCACAATCATTGCAATCTGATTTAGGGATGCACATAACACCACAGTTGTGTATGCTCAAACAGTCTTGTGAGCAACAAAACAGATTACAGTTGTGACACCTCACATTCAGGGCGGTGTCTACGACGCAACAGTCCCTTTGACACATCTTACAAAGCATTTCATACTAGTAATTTGCCTGAGTGCTGTAGATGTGATCGCTATGGGTGCACACGTACTTGGCTACTAGAAAACCTTTAAGGTTCAAGATACCATAAAAGTGATTTTCATGGTGGAGGACATATACGGTCTGGTTCTTCACATGTCCCTCTGTTGTAAAGTACTTCCAAGAACCGTTGTGATAAAGAACTTTCACTGTAATGGCAAAATAGTTCTCAAAAAGACCTATGTCCCCAAAGCCGACCAAGCAGTCTGGAGGTATCTCGTACAATAAGGGAGATGACTCTGAAGGCACCATAGATGACTAGTTCAGCCATACTCTGTAAAAGCCTAGAGAGGTTTTCTAGAAATTCCACAGCGTCAAACACCCATGGTGTTGCCATTTGGTAAACAAGGGGCTGTCAAGACCCTGCCCCTGGAAGAGTAGTTGGAAGAAATCATTAGGGCCCACATCGTGTAACAATCTTTATATAAGCGTTTGCACGGCCTGACGTATGGCTAAAACCCCATGATCAGAGGACCTTATATGGTGTAGGTTAGCAAACCTAAATTCCTCATAATGCTCTGTAGCGTTAAATCTCTCTATGGTACGGCTATAACTTCTAACTTCTAACGCTCTCTAACAATACAGGCTCTGATTCCTCAGCTTGAGGAATTGTGCTTGCTGGGGAGCGCCCGGAAGAATCATTTTGGTGGTATGGGCTTAGCATGGGCTCTGGTGTGCTTTTAAGCTGATGCGTAGCGCATATTCTGGCTTTCTTTAGTTTACTTATTAAAAGCCTGTGTTGCTTAGTGCTATCATCCCACTTTTTATATTTACTGGACCATCCATTTTTAGGTAACCTCCCACAGCCTATTTGAACAGTTTGGTTTGTGTTTGTGTGAGCCATACTTGCAGAGGCCTTTGCTACAGACCCTACATATGGCCCTTCTTTGTGTTCCGGGTGTTGGAGTATCGCAGCTTTACCCCTTCAACGCTTCAAACTGTCTACCCTCGGGCTGTTCTCTCCTGAACTTGTGTATTGGCATCTATTAGGTATTGATTTATATGTTTCTGTCATGGGGCGTGGTATTTTGAGTCTTTGTTTGATGGGCTCTATGTACTTTTTGCTCTTGAGACAGCGTAAGAATTGCAGTGTTTTAGTCAGTATAGTGTAGACCTTATTGTTATATTTTGAATTATGTGTAGGTTTATTAATAACTGTGGACTAGGGGTTCTTTAGGGGACGTCATGTGTCTAGTAACGCGTGTATAACACCTATGTCTGTCGTGGCTGCTTGACAAGCTTGTAGGACCAAGTTTTTAAACATTTCAACCCTTTGAAGTATCTCCCACTGTGCGTCCATCATGACCATGTCCCCTCTTACTGCCTTCCCCAGTTTTAAGGTCCAATAGTTCACCTGACGCTTATGGTTTTCTATCCACGAGCCATATATCTTTGATATGAGCCTCTAGTACAGCTTTCGGATCTAGAGAATAATATTGGGGTGCATTAGGGATCAACACAGGGCCAGGTTGTATATTACCCTGAAGCATCCCAGGGTCCGCACTCAGGCAACCTCATCAACCCCATTCTGCACTGCGGGACAGGGTGGGATCAAAGAAAAAGGGTCCCAATGTGAACTGCCTGGGTCTCTTCAGGACTGTTTCCTAATAGATACGACTTCCAAACTTTGATTTTGACAGCCGCTCCATCCAGTACTACTATCAGGGTATGTTGAGGCTTGTGTTGGGGGGTTGACCACCGGATGCAGGGCTGCTTTGGTCGTACACTCCTGACAGTATGATAAGGGACATTGGGTATGGGGAGTTTAAATGTTGGTCAAAATAATCAAGGGCCTCAGCGGTGTAGGAATCGTCAGGATGGTTGTCAGGTGTATGTCTAACATATGTCTGCAAATCCCTATCATCCATATTAGAAGGACCATTGTGCATGGCTTCTGTGGGTCTATCAATACTCTCCACCAACCCTGCAAGGGTCTTGAGAAACCCTATGCACTCAGTATAAGGAGCCTCTAAGGGCTGTTCATTTTGAATTGGAGTGTCCCTAAGCCTGTTAGGACTGTTTATAGTTGGTTTTAGGGTTGACTCTACGGGGAGCGCGTCTACATAGGCCATAACATTCTTTGAACCTCTAGAGTGCTTCTGAGTACGGGGCATCTGTTGTGGTGTAACAGTCTTGTTTAAGGCTCCAGCTACTGGATTTAATTGTAACTCTGTGATCACCTCCTTTTTCTTAAGGTTTTTTTTTGAGAGGCGATTAACTTTTGGGATCTGGAGCTGTTTCAGATCCTCTACATTAGACGTCATAGCCGCTGAACATTTAGAGGTCAGGGAGCAATGGGGACATTCTGCAGATTAACGGTCTTTTTTAAGGAGAGGTCTAAAGGGACTGTTTGTGGCTCTGGGGCCTCCTGTTTCTTCTTGCTACATTTTAAGGATAACCGGTTCACTTTTGGATTTTGGTGTTGTTTCATATACACTGCACCGCTTTTACACAAACCCTGCTGTGTCGCTTCTGTGACTGTAAGCACGCCTCCTCTAGGGTCTCTAAACCCTTGCAGAAATGGCATTCCTGTAGGAGTGTTCAACGCGCTGGATGGTAGCTTGACTTGAAATGTCACTGCAGTGTTGGGCCTCGGGGGGGAAATGTACATAGTCAGAGCATAGTTTGCCCTGGCACACACGCCTACTCACACCTTTTGCTGTAGGAGGTATGTTCTGAAGGGACTTTGTGATGTCAATTAAAGGGGCCACCGTCCTCTTAGCCTTACACGGTTCTTCTCCAGAGAGCATTTGATGCATTCCTAGCGTGTAAACATAAATATATATATATATATTAGAAAAAAATAAGGAGCCTGTAAAAATGCTTACATTAGCCACAGACACTCACACGGGCCCCCTAACTTCTACACAACCCTTTAAACAACCGTACTATATGATGGAGACCCTTTCTGTTTGAGACAATAAAACCTGAGAGTTCTTTTGACACCTTTTATAAAAAACACACCTGTTATTGGCCTTTGCGCAGCTCATTTCTTTGTAGCCGATTCTTTTTTAGGCGCTGAAGACTTCTCTTTTTAGTAGCCCTTTTTTTCTCCTCGCGCTCTGCTTCATGCACCAGACAACCGTCCTTGCACGCCTCCATGGTCACTGTTAAGAAAGATAAAGGTAAAAAAAAGTCACATTTACAGTATAAAATGTGCCCTTAGCAGCCCTTCTGAGGAGCCCTCCTACAGTTCACCTATGGGTTTTTGGACTATCACAGCCTAAGGCTTACCCATCGTTTAGATCAGTGTCCTTTTTATTTACTGTAAGAGCAGGATTATGTTGTACGCTGAGCGGAGCGTCTTGACCATCCAGGATCTGTTGTAGAGCTTCAACCGACAACTGTACTTTGGCGTCATAACTTGTTGTTGGAAAACGAGGCAGCATCTGTGAGGCCTGCACAAATAACATGACTACATTTGTCCTTCACTGGGAACCAAACACCCAATTGTAGCGCCTGACTCTCAGAGGGTAGCGTTGCAGAGCAGTCTGAGGCTTACTCAAGGGAGGTGGTGTGGGCTAGTAATCGCCACTTGCAGGTGCGCAGAAATAACACTCAATAATTGATTGTCCAGTCTGTACTTTGCTTTATAAAAGTAAGAGTACATTTATTAAACACACACACTACTCAATACTATGCACCAATTTACAAATATACATAAGCTGTTGGAATTACTTTGTGACATTGCATAACATCTCCACCCCTCCCGCAGGGGGGATATGGGGTCTAGTACCACCACTCCCATGTACGCACATCATCTTGCCCCCTAATGCAGTGTGTTGAGCATAACCTGGAGCGAGGGCCCTGCGCACGGGCACCATCCCAGTGGCGACCCACCCCATTACCTCAACACGCATTAAAAAATAGGTTCACCTGCCCTAGTGACACATAACCCTGACTGAGCATCTTATATTGACCATACAGTATGCACCCCTACATCTTCAGGGCTAACAGTCGGGGTTGTTCCTCACTTAAGCGCAGCAGCAAGAATACATGTTTACGCATTACCTTAGAATGACAGTACTCATCACATTTGTTGGACATTAGAATGCGTTGCAATTACAGCCCCTAAAGGCATCACAGATGAAATCACCGGATTACGCATATACAGCCAGACACCCTAGCAGGAATGTCTGGCAACATAACCCCACTTTGCTTATGACATCACCTTACACAGGTATTTCACATTACATATGTGACCTTCAGTCCCTCTAAAAAGGAATAACCGTTAGTAAATGCAGTTCTGGTGCAATTACACCTCTTCACCTACAGGGGATGCCCTTCTCCAGACATCCCCAACTCAGCCCTTCACTCCATGAAGCACTTCGCCATACACCCTCAGCTGTAGAACAAAAGTTCCAGCCCAGAAGGTGTAATAAAGCAGGCTGAGCCCTTGAGGGGTTATCCTTATCAAATCCCTCGGAAACTTAGGGTAGGACTCAACTTCGTGCTGGGGGGAGACTGCGCTTCTCCAGCAGCTCCCCCAGCACCCTTGCACCAAGTTGGTGGTGACCCCGTCCTCCTGGGGCCACCACAAGCACCAAACAAACAGATTCTCCAATGCCTGGCAAGGCATTATGGGGCGCTTTGTGCTCCCTTGATGAATATTAGATTAGCGGCTCTCCCGCTGTGCCGGGGAGAGCCGCGATGCCGCGATGCCGCAATGCCGCGGGCGGCTTTCCGCCGCTTCTGCTGGCCTTGGGGGCGGGGCCCGGTCCCACCTGGACCCCCAGGTAAACTTCTTACGGCTCGGGGAGCCCACCCACGGCCGCTCATCTCACTGGTGGGGGCCCGGTCCCAGCCGGGCCCCGTGCAGCTCTCTGCTTCCTGGTCGGGGTCCCGGTCCCACCCGGGACCCCCGCATGTCTCTGCGTGGGAGGGCAGCCTGGGGAGCCCACCCCCGGCTGCCCCTGCCGGCTCCCCGCGCGGCCAGCACCCACGTGTGCTGCCGCGGGAGCCGGCTGAGGTCTTCTGGTCTGCCCGCTCCAGCAGGCAGACGCGTCTTCTCCCTCCGGTCCGGCTGGACCGGGGGGAGTGCGGCGGCACTCCCCCACCCCCTCATTACTTTTGGGGCCCTCGGATGGGGTCCCAGGCCCCCAGGGCCACCTTTACGGGGGCGCGACGGTGCCCCCCGGCTTTGCTTCGGGGCCCGGGGATGGGGTCCCGGGCCCCTCCTCCTCCTCGCGGGGGGGCGCGACGGTGCTCCCCCCGACCTCTTGTTTGGCGGGGCCAGGGTGGGCTCCTGGCTCCCCGTTTGGGGGCATCTTCACGGGGAGCGCGACGGCGCTCCCCGACTTTGCTTCGGGGCCCGGGGATGGGGTCCCTTGGGCTCATTTTTGCGGGGGCGTGACGGCGCTCCCCCGACTTTATTTCTTCGGGGCCCGGGGATGGGGTCCCGGGCCCCTGGGCATATCTTAGTGGGGGGCTCCCCCGTCCCCCCTCCTCACGCATCACCAGGGGCCAGGATGGGCTCCTGGCCCCCTTCTGGAGCCACTTCACGGGGTGCGCGACGGCGCACCTCGACTTTCCCTCTTTGGGGGGGCAGCCCCCGGGCCCTGACCCACCCCAGGGGCAGTTTCCAGACCGGCGGAGGAGCCCCACGTGCTTCGTCGTCGGTCCCATCAAAGGTCAAAAGTTGCGTATCTTCTGGGGGGCATATTTCAGCCCCCAGGGGTCCGATCTCCTCCATTTTCATGTCTTCTTGCTCCTGGCGGCGGGCCCCAGCCCCTGGGAGCACTCACCTTTGCCCTCCGGGTCTGCCAGAGGGTGCATTCTGCAGGGAGCGGTCTTCACTGGCTCCCTGCGCCAGACTTTCACCTGGCTCTCCTCCTGGGCCTCTCTTCTCCCTGCGCAGAGGCCCCTGCTTCTGCGCACCGGTCCTGGGCTCTTCTTCTGGCGCTGTTAGGGGCCTGGGGGGCAGTCAGGGGGTTCCTCCTCCCAACTGCCCATTGCCAGGCTCAAGCACCTTCCGCCTCAGCAGACCACACCCCAGAGAGAGCTTCTCTTCCTGTGCAAGCACTTTTTAAAAGTTGAGTAGGGGGCTGGCAGGAAGTCTCTGTTGGTCCTATCAAACAGCGACACATCACTTCCCTGCCCCTGCTCCCTCCTTCTTGTCCAGCCTCTGGGCTGGTTCAAAATGGCGTTGTCCAGGGTCTCTGGCCACATGGTCTCTGAAACACGAGCCCTTCCCTCCTTGGTGCAGCCTGGTGCCTGGCACCAGTGATAGCTGCTGATGGATGAGCCTGTAGCCCCACCCATCTTCTTCTTCCTGGAGAGGAGGCCTTAGCTTGTGGAAGAAAGGTTATCAATCCATCCAGCTGAGGTCAGCCCTCAGCCTGGCCCTGGTTATGACTGACTCAGAGAAATGTGACATTTCTGGATGACCCAAAAGCAGTACAAATATGACTTTGGACTCTGCAGAATACTTCTTTCACATCTGCTACAGTGGACTTTAGTGCGTGTCTGGAATCTGTAGGCCTTAGGAAAGTTAATCTAGCACATGGGCTCCACATCCCCATAGGGAATAATGAAGTGAAAAACACAGTAAAACACACTGACTTTCCCTGGCATGTTCCTTCCCAGTGTATAAGGCCTATTCCGTGTCACCACCCACTTCTGCATAAGTCCCGCCACACCATTCACTTTGTAGCTGCTCCTGGACTGCGCACGCCAGAATCTCCCTGCGCAGCCCCTACACGTGTGCACACGCATGTACACAGGTGTCTGCATGTAACCAGCCCGGTGCCCCTTACTCCAGCTGCTGCGCAGCGGCCTAGTCAAGCTAGGGGGACACCAGTAAAATCCACAGGCAGTCTCTTTCATCATGAGTTCACTGTGGGTGAGTCCCAACTTATGAGGCTCTCCCACAGTAAAAGCTCAACAAATAGGTGCTCAAAAAGTGAAAAATCCGGGCGGCCCAGAGTGTCAGAACCACCTTCTAACACCTGTAAAAACACCCATACAGGAGAAAACAATTAGAAAAATGGCGGTGCTGCAACACCCTGGTCAACAAAGCCGCTCAGAACTATAGAACTCTAAATACCCATACCTTGGTAAAAGGCGAGCATTTCTTCATTTCTTATAGCTATTTCAGGGAGATCCTGTGGGGGTAGATCAGACAGGTCTAGTTTAAAAATAACTCTAATAAAACACTGAATTACCATTTGTTACATATAACTTAGAAAACTCTAATACATAATGCATAAAGCCCTGTCTACAAGAACATTCACAGTTTGTAAATGGTTGGACCTCTGGTAATGCATAAGAGACAATTCAACAACCAATATCCCTACTGGTAAACAGCATAGTTAAAGTTTGGAGATGCATAAACTTGAAATATGAAACAGAGCCACGTAGTTGCGGGTACTTTTTAATAATAAACCATGATTTCTACCCCCTTGAACTTTTTTGCAACATTATTCTAGGCTCTAATCTATACAGTGCACTGTGCATTCTGTTCTTTGACAACATTTAATAAACACCGCTCTATGTTGGGATATTAATTTATAAACTACAAGTAACAAATGGATATCTCTTAGGAAAAAACAGTCATTAATGCACATTGTGGTCTACAGAGTACACATTCTATGCATCAGACAAATTAATCCTTTCTGCATTTTATGACCAGTCAAAACCTCCACCATACAAAATGCCTATATCTCTTCTCAAAAACAATAACAATAGGCGTTATCTTGAAATGTATTTTATTTTTTATTTATTTATTTATTAATATGTGTGGCCTGGAGCGCTCACCATGTCTAGAAGGCCTGGAGAGGAGAGCTAAAAGGTGTGAAGTGTTCTCCACAACCATGACAATCTGTGCATTGGCCCCACATTATGCTTTCACAGCCTTGGGCTCTGCTAATGACGCCCACGACTGTAAAAGAAATAACACCCTAACAGAGGGGTCCCTACAGGGAGTTCCCTCTGACTGATTATGCTTGCCGTCGGGATGCTGCTAAAGATGGTCCCAGTGGCTGTAAATACACTTTTAAGTCTTAAAAGGTGTGGGAAGCTATATGACACGCTGCAGGGCGGAGTCTCCCTGCAGCATGTAGCTTGGTTTCCCCACAGCATTTAAGCCGTCAAAATGGGTTTACAACCCCAGGGACTGTTTTAGCAGCGTCCCAGGGGATTTAATCCATGCCGCACAGCAATCATGGCGGAATCCCTGCTTGGAGCTTCCCCCATGGCGAAGGCAGGACATACCCCCCCATCATGACGTCTGGCGTGTCCCCCAGTGATGGCAGCCTGCTCCGCAAACGCCAGGCCAGCCATGCCCGAAGACATACAGCCGCCATCAAGATCCCACGAGGGGCACAGCCAGTCCACGCTCTTCAGACCCAGAGCTCCACAATGCTAAGGTGGGCTCTGGGTCAGCCTCAACCAGCCGTGGACGTCTGTCCTCACCTACAAGGACCAGATGGCCCCAGCGTCCAGCCCATGTCGACAAGCCTGCACACAGCCCCAAGCAGACCCAGAGCACCGTACACAGGAAGACGGCATCTGGAATTAAAAATGCCTGCTTTGTGCCGTGGGCCCCACTCTGGCCCTATGGAAAATTAAGCCTGTCCAAGCGCACTGCAAAGGCTACGCAGGCAAAGATCTGATGGGGACATCGTGCCCCCAGCGGACCATACTGCACACATCCCCAGAGCCCCGCACTGACCACAGTGGGCTCTGGGGGCTTCTATTTTAAAATCCAAGGGTCCTCGAGCCCCACACCAGACCCTGGCCTCACCAACCCCCAGAGCAACGCCCGGCCCACAGTGTGCTCTGGGGCATCATTTTATAATCATGGGGACATCGATCCCCGCCACCCTGACACGGTCTCAACAGACCCCAGAGCACTGCCCAGACCGCAGCGTGCTCTGGAGGGCATTATTTTAAAATCCAAGGGTCCTCAATCCCCACACTGGATCCCGGCCTCACCAACCCCCAGAGCAATTCCGGACTCACAGCGTGCTCTGGGGGCATTATTTCAAAATCATGGGGACATTGATGCCCACCACCCTGACACGGGCTCAACATTATTTTAAAATCCAAGTGGCCTCGAGCTCCACACCTGACCCTGCCTCCCCAGTCCCCAGTGACCCACCAGGACCTCAGAGGGCTCTGGGGGCTACAGAAACTTAGGGCCTTGGGCCCCCCACGTTGCCAATTCACCACTTGGACCCCATCCCCAGAGCCCTACACCTTGAAAGGGGGCTCTGGGTGTCGAAAATACCTGCTTTGGGCCTCGGGCCCCACCGCCGCCATCATGCCAAGCGTAACATGCCCCATCATGGCATCATTGGTCTCAGGTGCTCAAACATAAGGTCCTGGACAATGTCCACTGAGACACAACCTGCTCCAGAGTCAGTTCAATACACCACATAGGCAGGCCATGGCACCTGAACCACCAGGAGAACCTCCAACAAGAGGGCCTTATCTGTGTGACACCCCGCAATGGACGCCCTTGGGTGAGTACTTAAGCCCTGTTTTTATTTGTTAATTGTTTAGCATGTTTGCATGCTCTGGGGCCCCTAAAGCCACAGAGCTTCATGTAAAAATGTTTCGAGGCGCTTGTTGTACTTGGCCCTTTTTGTAGGGTTATCCCCAAACTTTTTGCTTCTTGATCCTATTTTTCCTGACCTGTTGTTGTTGGCTTTAGGACTCTGGGCACTTTACTACTGCTAATCAGTGCTAAAGTGCATATGCTCTCTGGGTAAATTGTGTTTATGGTTTGGTGATTCTATGATTGGTATATTTGATTTACTGGTAAGTCCCTAGTACAGTGCACAGTGTGTGCCCAGGGCCTGTAAATCAAATGCTGCTAGTGGGCCTGCTGAACTGATTGTGCCACCCACATAAGCAGCCTGTAAATGTAACTCAGACCTGCCACTGCAGTGTCTGTGCGCTGTTTGGTACTGCCATGTCGACCTGGCAAGTGCGCCCACTTGCCAGGCCCTAACCTTCCCTTTTCTTACATGTAAGACACCCCTAGGGTAGGCTCATGATACCCCTGTGGGCAGGGTGCAGTGTATGTGAAAGGTAGGACATGCGCTGATGTGTGTGGCATGTCCTGATAGTGAAATACTGCCAATTTCGTTTTTCACTATTGAAAGGCTATCTGTCCCATAGGATAGAATGGGGAGTTTATTTATAACATTTTGTAAGTATAACTGCCCATGGGAACAAGATAGGAAAATAGAGTTTAGTATGGCTGAACTCAGAATATAAAAATGCATTTTTTAGTAAAGATGATTTTTATATTGTGTGTTTGAAAATACCACTTTTAGAAAGTGGTTATTTTCTTGCTTAGCCATCCTGTGTGCCTCTGCTGGTTTGTGTATTGACTGTCTGGCTTTGGAGTGACAGGGGCTGGGGAGGTGCATTCTCTCAGACAGCCACCGGGGGAGGGGTGTGGTTGATGTGTGTCCTGCCTTTCCTGAATGAGTCTGGGCTGGGCTGAATAGACCTGGGCTGCATTCAGAGTAGGGGGAGGAGTTCTCACTAGCACCTGAATAGGCCCGGTCTGTATTTAGAGTGGTGGGAGGGGATTTCCCTTGCACCTGAATAGGCCCTGTCTGCCTTACACAATGCTGTCTCCACCTCCTGCCAGGCAGCTTTACCAGAGAGGACAGAACTGGTTTTGGCTGCGCAAAGAGCTCTCTGCCTCCAGAGAACAACGGATTTTGTACTATAAAAAGTGGGGCCCAGACCCCTGAACTTTAGATTACCGCTGAACTAAGGAACCTGCCAGGAAGAAGAACCAGGGAAGCTGAAGGAGGAGTACTGCCCCTGTGCTGTGTGCTGTTGGGGTTGGCCTGCAGTGGTTGCTTCTGTCTTGAGCAGGGAAAGGACTCGACTGTGCTCTCATCATCCTTCTGTTACAGTTTCCTTCAAGGGCTTGAAGTAGAGCTTGCCTCCTGTGGAAGTCTCAGGGATAGAAAAGACTTCAAAGACTACTTCTGGAATCAAGAGGAACCTTTGTCAAGGAGAAGAGCTGGAGAAACTGGAGGAGGAAAGAAGAAGGGCTTTGCTGTGTGCTGTCTCCCCCTGCTTGAGGAAGATCTCCAAGGGCTTGAGTAGAGCTTGCCTCACAAAGACTTCAACGCAGCTCCCCTGAACTTCCTTGCTGGGAGTTCTGATCTGCCAAGAGGTGCCTGTGATTGTGCTGGGCCTCTGGAGGTTGTTCCTGCTGTTGGGAGCTGGAAAAGCAATGCAACTACAAGTAAATCAATGCATTGCTCTTCTTGCGGCTGTTTTTCTGATGCAGCACCGCTGTGCGAGAAGAATCTCCACGCATCGCCATGCCGCTGACAAAACCGACGCAGCACGTGTCGCCGCTGCAAGAACTGATGCATCAAGGGATTGAGGCTGAAGAAACCGATACAGCGCCGCTCGATGCCGCCGCATCGATCACCGCTGCATCCCGGATTTCCATGCATCGTACGTGTGTGGCAAGTTTTCCCGACGCATCACCCGCGGACCAGAACCATCTCGGAATCGACGCATCACTTCCCCCTACAGACCGTATTCAACGCATCACTTCTCCTGCATGCAGCAGAACTGTCGCATCGCCTCCCCATGGTCTCAGGAACTGACGCATTTCTTTGTTTTTAAACGCTTCCCATCTCTGCAGCTGTTTGGCCTTGTGAATTTTGTCACAACTACAGGGACTTCGAGAGAAATCACGCACCCATAGTAGTCTATGGGCCAAGTTGTTTGAAATCTTTTTAAAGTCATATTCTTATTACATGTATGTTGGATTTTTTTCATTTTGGTCTTCTTGAGTTTAGATAAAGGTACTTTATTTTTCTAAACTAGTGCGGTGTCCATTTGTGGTGTTATCTCTGTATTACTGTGTGTTTTGAGTACAAATACTTTACACATTGCCTTTGGGATAAGTCTGTCTGCTTGTGCCAAGCTACCCAGGGGGTGAGCAGGGGTTATCTAAAGTGTGTATCCCCCTTACCCTGACTAGAAGCAAAGGTCCCTATTTGGACAAAGGTACCTACCTCTGCCATCTAGAGACCCCCATTTCTAACAGCGCCGTAAATATCTTAAGGCTGCAGCCCAGTGTATACTCAAAACCTTTAGTGTCATTCATCTTAAATACATGGCCACCTTTCGCTTAGCATTTTCTAAAACGTCAAGCCTGTGACCGTGGGACACCCCACAAAACAAGCAACATTATTCACATGAAATTCAATCCCCACCTTGCGTTAAGCGCAATTTAAAACTACAACAACATGCCACCTCAAGGCCTCTAACGTTATTCACATTTAATATAACACCACTAGGCATTAAACATTCTTTAAAGAGTTAAGGATGCAAACCTTTGCCACCCCTAAATCAACCACATTATTCACATTAAATGCATTCCCCACCAATACTTTAAATGCACCCTTAAAACCTTAAGTCCGTAACAATGTGCCATCCTTAGTTATTTACCTGCAGCAAAACACAGCATGCAGCACCATTCTGTGTTTTGTTTTTCTGAGTCATTCTTTTTCTCCTTAAGGTCCTCAAATATAAAAATAGATGATGTGTGGCTGTTTCTGCAACTGCTAGTGTGTGGAGTTGGGCTTTGGGCGGCCTTTTTATACATGGGACAGGAGGGTGTTTGCTAATTATGCATAGGCCACATTCTGGTGAGGGGTGGGCACAGAAATAGGTATTGTGGTTTGGGTTTCACCTGCTTGCTCTTGTGAAAGAACAAATAAAAAAAAACGAGGTTGAAAGGTCATTATTTGAAGTGTGCATTAACAGGCAGGACAGCATAGATAATAGGAGTGGTGGTAGCAACTCCTATAGAAAAGGTGTATCTGCATGAAAACCGCTTGGAATGCTGGCCGTACTTATCTAACCATTACAAGGGTTTCCTGCATCAAGGCAACTCTGCCCTACAGTTTTTTAGATGCACTGCTCTAAGATGGGATACACCCTCATTGCTTCAGTCTAGTCATATGGAGCATGTAATGGCCTAGGGCGTACTGGACACTTATCTGACCTTTACACAGCTTTCCTGCATCAAGCCATCTCTAACTTCTAGTTTTTTAGTTCTCTTGCTCCATTCTGGTCATATGGTGCATGAAACCCCCCTTGGGTGTGCTGTACACACTTTTCTGCCCTTTACACAAGTTTCCCTCATCAATACCTCTATGAGTGTTTTTTTTGTTTTTTTGTCTTTTAACCAACATTTGCTTTTTGGGTCAGGCAGCCACAAGGCTGAGGGCTGTGGACTTGGGCTGTCTGCTTATTCTCAACTCCTCTTGCTGAGGCACCCATCTATCACAACTCTGCAGACCTGTTGTTGAATGTGCCCAGGCATGCCCTCTTAGGCTCAGACACTTTTGCGCACACCTAGCTAGGACCATATTTTACACAACCCTAAACACATGGTGCTAGGAACCTAACACAGACCTCTAAATGTGTGCACATTCTGTCACAGCACATGTGACCCACCCAACACAGACCTCAGTTCCTGGGATGGCTCTCACACACCCATTTTTGTCATTTTTGTGTCATTTCAGGGGGGCGTGGGACCTGTCACTTTTAAGTGATGAGTAACGATATCCCTTTATACTACATAGCTCTAGTGACGTTCCCTAATTAATGTTTTGCTTAAAAACAACAAACTTTTTACCATTTTTGTTAAAATGGACAAACTCTTCCCTATCTTCGTGTCTTGTGAGTGCAAACCATCAGCTTTGCACAGTAGCTCACGTAAATATTAATTTCATGCAAAACAAACATGTAGAGTTTCTGAGCTCACTTCTAATCAAAGGAGATAAACATGTTTGTATAATTTCACAGCGAGAAATTTAAATAAGCTGGCCCTGGAGTGCTGTAACATTCTGACAATAAAAGGTCTCACATTCAGTCAGTATTCAGAGGAAAGGCATGCTTTATGCATGACTTTCAAGAAAACATCAACTTGCTTGGTGGGAGGCATTTCTTGGAAATGGAACAACAGGGATAAGCGTACACTGAGGGGCCGACTCCGATTCGGGCCGGAAATCTCTCCGACCGAGCCGGACCCGGAGAGATTTCCGACCGAATCGGACATGTGCAGCCCGACCGAACGAGTACGATGCGCACGTATGCCATGGGACTCGAGTCGGTCGGACTCCCATTGAAGTCAATGGGAGCCAGTCGTACAACGCGTACGCGGGCTCCCATTGACTCAATGGGTGCGAGGCGGACAAGGGCGCCCCCTACAGCGTGTACGCAGCGAAGCGACTCGCGCGGCTACGCGTACAGGGGGGTCCGACACGGACCCCCAAAGTACGCCTCCGACTGCTCTTTCGAGCCGGAGTGCGCGGCTCGGTCGGACTGCTCGTGGCGTGCATCGTACTTACCCGGCAGGGGAACGTGTCCATTGCGCGGTGCGAGTCGAGTCCGAGTGAGTTGGTCGGTGCGGTTAGACCCGGGAACGAGTCGGTCGGAGCGGTCGGGACGCCCAGACGAGTCGGTCGGCGATTTCGCATCGTACTCGCTCGCCCGGACGCGTGTACGAATCGGTCGGGCAATAGGGCTCCGAATCGGATCCGGTTAAGCCGAATCCGATTCGGAGCCCTACCGGCCGAGATCGGAATCAGCCCCTGAGTGTTGGAGGGAGAATAAACCTTTTATGGCAGATATTTCAAAATGCAATCTATGTATAACTAAGGATTATTTAGATAGAAGTGATAATGTACTATACAAGCAAAAATAGTATTCATATACGTTTGTACACAAGAACTTACAAGGAGATGAGATTTTTCGATCACAGTCAATGAAATGTAACTAATAAATGCGCAAAGGGATATTTGTGCTAAGTATGTTAAGGTGACCTAATTATGAACATCAAAAAACTGGAGCAGTCCACAAACACAGAAGACGTTCTCAAATTTTGCAGTAAAGGATAGGCAAGAAAGACCTAGGAGCTTACCAATATAGAAAGCAGTAACAACGAGAAGCTAAGTGTAATTAAAGCAACTTTTACACACAATATCATATTTGTTGACCAAGGGCCAGATGGACAAAGCATTCTTGCAGTCGGAAATGACCTGATTCGCAGACTCTGGCCTTTTCCGACCGCAAAAATGCTTTTTCAAATGTACAAAAGCACAAATAGACATTCGGTAACAAATAGGGAATCTGAATGGTTAGTACTAGTGTTTGGCGGCCTAAATGCTATTCCACCAACTGAAAGTTGTTGGTACCCATTTGTAAACGCCCACATTTATCAAGGCTTTGTGTTGCATTGCGTTGCCCTGCATTGCGCAAGGTGACGCAAGGCAACGCAAGGGCTTATTTGAGATTTTAAAAAACCATGCAAGGCCTGACTTGAGTTTTCTTCCATAGATTTGCCAGCCAATGTAATACAATGCAACAGCTTGCCCTTCGTTGCATTACATTTCTTAGTGGTAGCCATTCCATGTGTGGTGCATGAATGTTCCCGTGCATCCACCCATGGATTCATTGTAGTTCCTGTTTTACTAAGGTTTATAAAGCTGGAATTGTGCAGAATTGGTATGCCTACTATAGAGAGGCATAACAAGGGGAATATGTTTAGTTCTCCACGTTACTTCTCCTATCGATGAGTGATGATTTATGCATGAAACTTAGAACAAGGAAAATTCCTCTTTGGGTTGTTTTGTAGAGGAAGGTATCTATTCTTGCACAAGAACAATCCCACCCATAACACAGGCACTATCGCAGCATGGCCCAAGGGTGCCTCCATTGGCGCTAGGCAGCCACAAGGGCACCAGTGCTGAGAGAGAGCTGAAGAGTGCCATATCTTTGTAAATATGGTGCATTACAGCTCTCTCCTGTTGACTCAACGTGGTGAAGCAACTTTTCTTGCTGCACTGGTTTGCATGATCTTGTGATAACTATGCCCCTAATTCTGCAATGGAACACATGAAAATGTGCCTTGTTCTGTGTTAAGTCAAGTGGACCTCTCTGAGAAAACATTGGCAAAGCAAATAGGTCTGGCATTGGCTGTCAGGCTTTTAACTTTGTCAATACTTGTTTTGTCAAGATTTATGGAAAACTTTATTGTTAGGAAAGCTAGTGGACCCTCATCAATCTAAACATAACATTAGCTAAAAGTCAAAATACTATTTTGATGACTGAAAGCAGAAATTGCAATCGTAGTCCCTGGCACTTTGGCGCTAGGCAGCACACAGCGCACCAGCACAAAGAGAGAGCAGAAATACTCCATATTGTTGTAAATATGGAGCATTTCTGCTCTTTCCCTTTCATGCAATGCAGCACTGCAAGTTCCCTTAACATAAAAGCAAAAATATCCCTCTGTGTCTATGCAAATTCAGGAGTGCGGTTAAAGTGCACTAATCTTCTGTATTGCGCTAGTGTTAAAAATATTGCAGCTTCAATTTTCTGTACTAAGGGCTAAAGTCCCCATAGTAGTTCACACTAGAGATAGCCAAGGATTCCAAACCTCTTTCCATGCAGGAATTCCCTTTCCCTGTGAACGAGTCTGGACATCATCAAGTGTGTGGTCCTTGGAGAATTTCCACATCGTGAGAATCTCGACACACACGATATTCACTTACTGAAAGGAGTACAATGGAAACTGCTGACCAATATTTTACTTCTATTTGTCCTCTAACAAACAGGAAGCACAAAAGTTAGAAGGCTATTGTATTACTAAATGTTCTCTGTAAAATGTTCAAACATGTTCTGTCACCTCATTAGTAGAGGCACATATTCTGATGTTACTGAGGCAAGATATCCAGGGCCAAATGTATCAAAGATTTGCGTCGCCTTTGCGCCACGCAACAGGGCACAAGAGTGACACAACTCTTAAGTTAGATTTATCATGCCACACAAGGCCACATTGCATGGCCCTGAGTGGCTTGATAAATCTAGAGTAACACAACGCATACTCTGCCCCAGAGAGGAGTTCCATGGTTGGAGCGTGAGTGTTCCCACACATCCATCCATAGATTGCGGCGCATTCTTAGATTGACCATTAATGGCAGACCTGGAAATGTGTCAAAATGCTTCGCAGCACCACCAGGGGAGGCGTAACAAGGAGAAATATGTTTTTATTCTCCTCCAGGGGATTGTTTTTGTGCAAGAAGGTATCCCTTCCTGCACAAAAACTGTTCTGTTTACAATTTAGACACTCTTGCACCATAGTGCAAGGGTGCCTGCATTGGGGCTAAGCAGCTCATTGTATGCCAGTGTAGGAAAAAGACAGGAATGCACTATATAATGTTAAATATGGCACATTCCTGCCCTTTCCCTATCACCCAGCGCTGCAAGCGGACTTGCTGCGCTGCGTAATTTTTTGATAAATATTTCCTTCAGTCTTTCCACGCTGCAGTTGCAATAACACGTTAATGTCACAGTGCACACCCAAGATTTCATAATAATGCCTTTATTGCCTGAAAACCCTCCTCTCCTGTGGATTCAAATAGAAGTATCCCAGCCTTTCCTAATGTATACTGTACCTTATGTTCTTATCTGTCATCACTTCACTTGCATTCCTTCTGTGTGGTCGCCCAAAAGATGTGTTTGTCTATTATCTTTGAGAAACAGTGCCGCTGGAATGACAGTGCAAGTGGTAGTCTGTTTTTTGTTATTAGAGCACATAGGCTTTAAGAGCGTCGGAATTTCACGGTTCCACTTTCAGACATGGTGCATCTGTCTCCATCAAGTTCCACAAAAGATATATTGTTGTCTCCCGAATGATCAGGAGCTCAAAACAAATCTTCATCTGAGTGACATTTTATATTAGCCTTCCCTTTTTCTGAAAGTGTCCAGAGTTTATTGTCTGGCTAGCAATCTCCTTTTTAATATATACTATAAGTTCGGATCCATCGGTATTTGCACTTGTTACGCTAGGGACTTATCTTTTAATGTATAAACGCATTTATCATCTTTAAATAACATTATTTACAAGAAAACAAAAACGCATATCGTACTAAACATAGCTTCATTGTGCACACCGTGGAGGAATATTGATTGATATAATACAAGAATCATAAATAATTATGGCTAATGGAGACAGTTTTGTAGTTTCTGTAAAATAATGTTAAAAGTGGTGCACGTGGTATTAGAGGTGGCTGGGAAAGGGAAATATAAATCCAATCTCACTGGATTTCCAGCAGTAGAAAACACACTCTTGAGCAAGTGACAAAAATATCTCCGAAGTAGGCAAAATGACCACTTTAATATAAATGCTGCCTTGGCTGGCATCTCTGGTATCAAATGTAAGAGATGAGCCATTTCTTCTTAACTGCACACCAATGTGTTAGTTTCATGGAGTGCTGATTTAATCACCCAAGGCGATGCAAAGTAATAGAACCACTTTATTTTAGATTAGAACTCCAGTGGGAGAGCTCCATGGGTTAAGCACTTGCTGCAGAGATCTGTTTATAATCTGCAGGTTACTAGTGTTAATATCAGCAGAAAAATATTGAGATGCATTTCGGATCACAGTGGTTAAAATTACTCAGCAAAGGGATCGTTCAAACCCAGATTCGTGAATGAGAGCTGCAGGTCCGTAACAGATCTATGTTTCAGGAGCAATATTACAATGGGCTAAGTAAGAAAATGGGTCGGCGAGGTTGAGAGCCAAAATGGGTCGGTGAGGTTGAGAGCCTTTCCCACGAAATATAATAAACTCCTGTAAGGTCCAACACACAAGTTCAATAAATAAACTTGGGCTCAACCACTGTTAGCTATCGCACAAAACTATAAGTCAAAACAGAACACGATAAAAATCCTACAATCAATTTCTGAAAGAGAAGAACATTTTATTGAAATAAAATAGCACTAAACAGACTAAAATCCAATAAGAAGAACCAGAGATTTGCATTTTTGAAATTTTAGGGCAAAAAGCACCCAGAAAGAGTAAAGAACTAAGAAGTCACTGGTTTTTCTCAGTTGACCACAACCTAAGAGTGATTTCAGGCCAATCGTGATTGATCAGAGGTCTGATACCCTAAGCGGCCATCCTGGTCAAAGATTTTACCTTTGATCCAGCGCGAAATTAGCAAACAGCATTCATACACCAGAAACTCACTTGGGCCCGTACATTCATACTACGCTAATACTTACGCTGGGGTTATCAGTTGTACTCTTTATCAAAAATCCCTGCTACCAATTACCTTCCGATTGAAGAGTAATGACTTACCAATGAATCCTTTGCTAATTGGGAAGTTTAAAATGAGTGACATTCATTATAGTACATAATCCTGAAATAACCACTGAGTCAGGAAGTTTTAAAATGTTTATCTAAAGATTTAGCAGAGTAAATTACAGAACCACATGGTACTTAATTGCATATCAAGGATGAAGCATAGAATAATAATTATTAATTTATGACGGTCCCTCAGAAAGGAGAAGATAGAGACAGCAGCGCAACTAAAGGTTGCATTTATATTTACCTAAGTGCGAGAACCAAACCCCTTGGCCAAGGAGTTGGAAAGAATAGGACCCAGGAAGGATGAAGAGCAAAGACCTCCTCCAGGATCAGGACAGGACCGGTGACCTCTCTACAACGACGCCTGCGTCGTTCCCCTCTCTGATACTCGGCTTCTCCTCGATTCTCCCGTGCCTTTCTTCTAATGGACTCCGCCGCCCCCTCCTCAGGACCTCTCTGGACAGCGATTCTGTCTGCGATCAATCAGCTTGGCGATCTGGAGCTCTTCTGGAAGCATCTACGCTTGTTCTCTCTCTGGTCCTCTGCTCTCTTGCAGCATCTCCTTCTAACTAATTAGCTAATTCTATATCTATTATACCATTCTACGCCCATGTACCTCCCCTTAATGTTGCCAAAATATGGGACCACTACTTCTGATTGGACAGGGACAGGGGGTTGATCCTCACACCATATTGATTTGGTTCGAATTCTGAAGACCTTTGTCTTTAAACTACCGCCCATCAATTTTAATACATTGGCTTTATTTCCCACCCGTCTCACGACAAAGTTTATTCAATTTTCATATACATAGTTGCAAGTTTGGCAAGAACACATGAATATATCAATATCGGCCATTAGGTCGTGGCCTTGGACGACGTCCAGGTTGACTTCATTTTTATTCTTTGGCAGCCAAGCAGGACACATGCGCAGAATCATTGTCTCTCGAGTTTCAGATCACCAACCCCAGGCCCAAGTTTATGAACTAATAAAAGTCAAAGAAGAAAATATTAAAATCACAAATAATATGTTTCACTGTATACCCACTCTTTCTACTCTATCCCCATTTACTTATAAATCTATCCCGCATTAGTAGCGTTAAGAAAACAACAAATTAATAATAACACAAGAGCAAGCTAAAGCATGTGAAAACATCAAGCAGCCATTTTAAAGCACACTGCGCAGAAGCAGAAATTTCCCACCAAGCAAAGAAAGACGTCACAACACGTGATATGGTTGAGACATGCGCAGTGAAGTTCCCGCGCTTTAGTGGCCATTTTAGAAAAAGACAAGCGTTGCTTGTTAGTTAGAACACATAGGCAAGCTTCCTTGCTATTTATGTAGTGTATGCAAAGTTAATATACACAATACAAGATTAATAAATTAATACTGTGAGGAGATTGCATTCGAGCAAGTCTCATTTGTGAGTCCTTGCTCCATCAATCCCCTCTCTGATGGCGTTTAAGAGCCATCAAAATACTACCCTCAATCAGATGCCAATTTCTAGCAAATAGTTTCATTCTCATTTTTACATTTTCTATTTTTAACATCCCCTTTTAATTTCTTGTATAATTCACTTCTCAAACCTCAAGTTCAATTTCATCAACCTTTCTCTTCTTTCCTCTTCCTGTCACACTATACGATTCATTCTTTCTACAGCATTTCCACCATATTGTTATTGACAGTATTATTATTGCTATCCCTGCTAAGGGTACTAATATTTGACCTATAAGTCCTTTTCCTATATTAGAAAACCAGGTACCAATTGACGCAATACTACTTGTCAATCTTTCCCATACACTATCAACTTCCAGTGGTTTAAGTTCCTTCTCAAGTTTGGTTATATTCTGTATATACGTTCCAATTTCTGCACTTTTATCAGGAATGTAAGTGCAACAATGTTTCGTCTTCAGTAATTTACAGACTCCGCCCTCTTTTGCCAATAAAATATCAAGAGCAAGTCGATTTTGCATAACCATAGATCTAATCGCAACCATCTCCGCATTAATCATTAGAAATCCTCCAGCAGTATCCGTTGATAAACGATCAACCACTGTAGACAATTTACATATTTTCCTTGAGTTCAGAATTATTCCCACCGAAGGTATCAATGCACCAAATATATCACCTTCAATTTCAGAAAAACTAGCTCTTTTACTACGCGTTAATTCACTATTATTTTCATTGCTCCCAGTGTTTCTTTTTACGTGGTATATTTTTGGAAATACTATTCCAAAGTAACAACTTCCATACCACCGTGCAGGAAGCCTAAAGTAAGCCTTATTCCCACACACATAATAGATCCCAGGAAAAACTGAATCTGTTCCTCCTTTGATTCCCCAACCTCCAAGAATTAAGAAATTGTGTTCACATTCACTGGTACCGATGAAAACATTGTTATAATCAGTCTTTAATCTATGTAGACACATTTTCCCTGTCTTTACAAAATCCAGTGCCATAGCAGCTTGAGCCTTGCCAGGTGTGTAACTCCCTTCTTTCTCAGCCCAAGGTGGCAAATGAGCCTTATGCTCAGAAGCTTTCCTTTGAAAATCTTGTCTTCTATCTTCTACTAAATTCAAAAATATCTTTTCTTCTTCATGTAAGGAACATGTTAGATTGTGTCTATGTGCATGTGTTATGTCTATCGATTTCATTGTTAAGAAAAATTCTCCCATAAACTGTGCGTCTTGACTACTAAGCACTGGGTTCATACTCTTTCGAATCGGAACCTCAGAAAATATCACATCTATGTTTGAATAATAATACTGAAGTCTCCCTGTTCTATAAAATAAACTAGACAATACACTACATGATATGCCATAAGTTAATGGTAGGTGGTGATATGTTAACCCATCTGCTACTGATTCAGGTAACTTCATACAGACATAACAATTACTAACTTCCATGGTATCTACATATTGAAATAATAACTTTGTGAAAACATTTAAACTAGTATCGTTATCAGTTATTTCATGATGAAATTCTGGTTCATTTTCTGCCATTAGTTCTACTCTATTTCCCTTCATGTGTGCTGTCCTTCTTTTAGTTTTGTTATTAATCTTTTTATCCATTATCATAAGGTAAGGGACTGCTACGATCAGGACTAACCATACTATAAGCACCATTACTAGACTACATATGCATATTGTACAGCATCTTCTAGAACATCTCTGTTTTGGTCTCCCAGCAACTCTATCATCAGGCATTTTGACAAGGAAGATTGCTCTTCTTATCTATTTTTTGCTTTTCTTTATATGACTCTTTTGCGTAGTCAAGGTGGTCTTGTTTCTTTCTCGTACGTCAGTTCTGCAGTTGTTCCTTCGTCACCACAATCACTTGACTCTGAGCTCTCGTAATCTTCAAGAATAATGTAAATCCAATCAGGACCCTTGAATTTGTTATTCACAAGTTTCAGTCTCTTGCTTCTTCTTTTCTTAGTTCTGTTTTCTTGTTCGGTTTGACTTGTTACTTCATTTACTTGATCTGGATCGTCACTTCTGATTGTTATGTGGCATTTTACTCTTTTAATGACACTAGGCCAATGATCACCTTTTCTTGTTTTCTTTGTTTGCACTGTTTCTTTATTTTTGTCTTCAGCAATCTCTTTATTTTCACTGTTTGACACCTTTTCGTTTTTCTGCAATTACTGTTTTTCTTTCTTCCTCTTTTTCAGGCCTTATTTGTTTTTCTTCTGCAGCTCCTCCGTGAGTTTCCAATAATTGACCTTGTTCTTTGTTTAATTCTTCATGATTATGTTTCTCGAGATCTTTTTCTTCTGTGTGATTTTCTTGATCTAACTGGTTCTGATCAGGGCTTATTGCACTTTGTACTTCTGCAGCCTGACCGGATTCTTCTAAACCTGTCTGTTCCTGCTCAAAACTTGTTGGTTCTTCGTTATTTTGAGCCCAGTTTCCTTTCCCTATCTGGTCCTGCTCAGGTTCTTTTATTGTATGTTCTTCTTTTCCCTGAGCTGCTTCTTCTTCGCCTATCTGATCTTCTTCAATTTCTTCCAATTTTGTTTGACTTCTTGTTCTGTAGTAAACTTCAGGAATTTCTACCACCGGTATCCAGTCCTGACTTGTGCTCGGTTGTTCTTCTGCAGCTTCTCTTGAATCTCGAGCCTGAGATTTTTCAGCTGGGCAACCTTCAGCTTCCTCTGTGATTGATGCTGACTGAGGATTTTCTTCTTCAGGGTCTGGTACTCTTTTGATGTGGCTTACATGAATCCAATTTGGAAATCCTGCACACTTCACTGCTGTATTGGTAGTCAGTATGACTTGACAAGGTTTTCCCCATCTAGGTGATAGACACGTCTCTCTGGTGTGATTCTTCACTACCACCCAGTCACCAGGATTCAGATCATGTTCTTGTTCAGGCTGCCTTGAAACTGCGTCTTCTCCGACCTGATGAGAGACAGAACGCACTCGGTCAGCCAATCCTTTGCAATAATCCAGAACCATATCATCAGATATATTCAGCAGTTTGTTTATGGGAACATGTGCTTGTCTCATTGCTCTTCCCATCATTATCTCGTGTGGGCTCAGTCCCGTATTTCTATCAGGAATGCTTCTTAGTCCCATTAAGACAAGTGGCAATGCATCTGGCCATTCCAATGATGTTGATGCACACATTTTTCCCAGTCTGGATTTTATAGTGCCATTCAATTGTTTAACCACTCCAGAAGCCTCTGGACGATATGCACAGTGCAATTTTTGTTCAATTTGGAATGCTTCGCAGATTATTTGAATCACTTGACTGTTAAAATGTTTTCCTCTATCTGATTCCAAAGTTACTGGGAAACCAAACCTAGGAATTAGTTCTCGTAGTAACAGCTTTGCGACTGTAATGCTGTCACTCCTCCTGGTAGGGTAAGCCTCCACCCACTTTGAAAACAGACATACTATGACTAGTACATATTTCAACCCTCTGCATGGTGGTAACTGTATAAAGTCGAACTGGAGTCTTATAAATGGACCCTCTGCCTTTCCAATCTTCCCAAACCCGATTATTGTCTTTCTCCCTGGATTATGCATCTGGCAAGTCAAACATCTCTGGCAAAGGCTCTCTGCTACAGCCCTGAACTTGGGATTGTACCAGTTCTGTCTGAAAAGCCTAATCATTGCATCTCTCCCTATGTGTGTGTCTCCATGGTGGCCATTTGAGAGAGCAGACAGTCAGGCATGACTGGTCTGCCATCAGCACAAATCCACACTTCATCATCTCCCCTTTGGGAACAACCCACTTTGACCCATGTTTTCTTCTCATTTTCATCAGCACCATCTTGCAATCTTCTAACCTCATTCCATGTTTCAGGTGGCATATACAGCATAAGTTGGCAGCTGATTCCCATTCTTTCCACCCTTTTATTGACTGATAATCTATTTCTGGCACAATGTTGAGCCACAAGATCTGCATATCGATTGCCAATTACCACCCAGTCATCTCCTGACTGGTGTGCGGCACATTTCACCACAGCCAATTCTTTTGGTGAGTGTATTGCTTCCAGCAATTCCCTTACAAATTGTCCATTTTTAATGGGGGATCCTGAAGAAGTCATAAAATCCCTCTGCATCCATAGTTGGCCAAAATCATGCACAACCCCGTAACCATATTGGCTATCTGTAAATATAGTTACTTTTTGATTCCTCCCAATTTTGCACGCTTTTATCAAAGCAATCAATTCAGCTACTTGTGCAGATTTTACTCCTGGTAAATAGGATGCTTCGACTATTCCAGTTAATTTACACACCGCATAGGCAGCAGTTAGTTTACCGTCTTCATGTCTTTGGCATGAACCATCAACAAACAGCTCCCTGTCTGGCTTTCTAAGGGGCTGTTCTTCAATGTCCGGACGTGGTTTCGTGCATAACTCTGTGACTTGTAAACAATCATGTTCTTCTTCTTCGTCATTTTTAATTTCCTCATGATATGGGTCTGGTAGTAAGGTAGCGGGATTTACTATTGTACACCTCACTATGTTCACATTTTCAGCACCCATTATTATTCTCTCATATTTAGTCAGCCGACTAGGAGTAAGATGCTGAGTTCGAGTTCTTGTCAACAGAATTACAACTGCATGTGGAACAAACACCTTTACTGGGTGTCCCATTACAATTGACTCACTTTGTTCAATACTTAAACAGGTAGCCGCCACTGCTTTTAAGCAACCTGGCAACGCGGCTGCCACTGGATCCAATGTAGCAGAAAAATATGCTATAGGATGTCTGTCTAGACCATGTCTTTGGGTTAAGACTGAAAGTGCACAATTTTCTCTTTCATGACAGAACAATGCAAAGCTTCTCTTATAGTCGGGCATGCCTAGGGCCGGTGCTGAGCACAGAGCATTTCTCAATTTTACAAAAGCTCCTACACTCTCATCATCCCATTCAACTGGGTCCTTGGCTTTCTTTTTTGTCATTTGAATTAGGGGCTTTGCTAACAAGGAACATCCTAGTATCCATTGCCGACAGTAACCTACTATTCCTAGGAACATTCTCACTTCTCTTTGGGTTACAGGCATTTGCATTTTCTTAATCAATTGTACTCTTTCCGAGGTTATTCTTCTTTTTCCCCTCTCAATTTGGTGCCCCAGATATTTAACTGCTGTTGTACAGAACTGCAATTTTTCTGGTGAGACTTTATGCCCTTCCTCAGCCAAATGATTTAATAGTGCTATGGAATCAACAACACAGTCCTCTCTGGTGTTTGATGCCACCAGTAAGTCGTCGATATATTGCACTAGGACTGAGCTACCTGGCATCACTAGTTTCTCAAGGCACTTTTTCAATATCTGATTAAAGATGGAAGGACTTTCCGTGTACCCCTGAGGAACACGATTCCATACATAGACTTTGTTCTCAAATTTAAATGAAAAAAGATACTGGCTGTCTGGGTGCAATGGTATTGAAAAGAACGCTTGGCATAAATCAATCACAGTGAACCATCCTGCACTCCAAGGAATCTGGTATAGGATTACTGCAGGATTGGGCACTATAGGACAACAAGGTTCCACGATCTTATTTATTTTGCGCAGGTCTTGAACAATCCTATATTTTCCGCTAGGTTTCTTTAAACCCATTATTGGTGAATTACATGGGCTACTCATTACTTCTCTTAGTATGTTTTGTTCTACCATTCGATTGATTTCTTCAATGACTCCTGTCTTTACTGCTGCAATCATTTTGTACTGTCTAGTATTTGGGAAAATCGCACCTTCTTTTACAGTAATTTTAACCGGGTCTATTTTGGCCATAAGTCCTACTTCCTTTCCTGTGAAATCCCATACTATGGGGTTTACTGTAGTTTTTAATTCTTCTGGCAGCTCATCTTTTGTTATCAAAGAAAACATATCATCTACCTCTGTACCTTGTTTTGCAATCATAAACTTATATACATGATCTTCATCTGGGGTCTGAACTGCCACACCATCCGGGGTGCAGAAAATTGTGCAATTCATTTTGCATAGTAAATCACGACCTAATAAATTTACTGGACTAGAATCACACACTACCAATTGATGCATTGCTCTGAAATTTCCAATTTTAACTTCCATTGGTTCGGTAAGAGGTGTTCTAATCTTTCTATTAGCTACTTCCACTACTTGGATAGCTTCTCCAGAGAGAGGAAGGTCTGGAATGTCTGCTGTTCTCACAGTAGACCGGGTAGCACCAGTGTCCAAAAGGAAAGTAATATCATTACCTTTCACATTCCCTTCAACATATGGACCTGACTGATCTACCGATAAGGATGCGCCAAGTACGCACTCCTTCTCCCCTCTCCTAGGCACCGTCATGAACTGTATTGACAGAAATCGTCCTGTAAAAGAAACTGTGATGTTACATAATCATTCTTACCACTTCCTCCTTGATATCCGACGTCTGTACCGTGGTTTGCTCTGCTTACATTACCCTGAATAGGTGCAGGTGGCAACTGACTCTGAGGATTTACACCCTGCTGTGAGTCATTCTGCGTCTGTGGATTTAAATTTTGATTTGGACCATTATTATTCCGAATCTTTTTACATTCATCCTTCCAATGCCTCAATTTTCCGCATCCATGACAAGGAAATGTCTTTTTAGCTTCTTCTCTACTCATTCGTCCTCTCCCTTTTCCACCATTCCCAGTATCGTCATTTGTTCCAGAATCCTTTCCTTGATTTTCACTTGGATTATCCAAATTAATTCCCTGTTTCTCAGCCATTTTCACCTGTGCCCACATTACTTTTTCCTGCAATTTCTTGTGCCTATCCTCAATATCATCTCCACAGTATTTCGCATATTTCAGAATCTCGTCTATGGGCTTGCCTTGCCAACACAACATGTGCTGCTTAATCATCTGACAAATTTCTGGCTTTAGACCATAAACAAATCGATAAACAAACTGACTCATGTTCTTATCTCCAATGTCCTCAAATCCACTATACTGCTTAAATACCTGCAATAAACGCTCATAATAGGCGTGTACCGATTCATTGGCTTCTTGGGTGGTTCGGTCTATTTTCACCCAATCTGTTTCTTTCGGTGGTATTTTGCCTTTCAGGTAAGTTATCACCTGCTGATACTTTTTCATTACATCATTCGACGGGGCACCTGTCTTTGGATCTCTAGGATACTCATCACTTGGCCAATCAACTGTAATTTTACAATCTGTCCACAAATCGGCAGGTACCACTATGTCAAACAAGCCATCTAAATCTTTCAACAATACCTTTGACACCTTCACAAACCTCTCAACCTGCTTGTACCATTCAATTGGTTTTTCTCTCAACTTTGGAAAATCATTCGTAAATTACAAAATATCCTGTCTACTCCATGGGACATGTACATAGACCCCTCCTGGAACTTCTCGCATCGGATACATTTGATCTGTCTTCCCGGTTTCTTTCATCACATATTCAGAGGCTGTTCTACTGGATCGTGCCTCTTCCTTTTTCTTTGCCCATCAAACTCTCCATTTATCTAGGTCGCCCCATTTTTGCAGGACTGTCATTAACTCCTTTACTTGTAACTTTCTTCCAGAGGCATTCATATTTTCTAAATCTTGAATAGGTCCGCGGCGAGGCAAGATGGCGGCCGGTCGCACGGCTGTGTGAGCTGGTGGTGTATCCTCTCCTGGATAATTCCCCTGATTCAAGATTATTAAAGCCGCTGGGGTGACTGAAGCTTGAACCAAGTGCCTTATGCTGATTTAAGTCTAAAAAATATTTCGAGTGTCATGCTGCGGGGAGTCCCGCAACTACAGAATAGTCTCACCGGCAGAATATTTTGGCTGTGGTTCGGGTCATCCCCGTACTGCTCTGGGCTTTGTCGTCTTCCCCGCCTGCCTGGGTGCTCGTCAGTAACTATGGCCCCGAAATTGCTGGTGAAGAATTCCACTGCAAAATCTCGAGTGCCCACAGTGCGTCCAATCAGCCCTGGAAAATCCGCCAGTTTAGGGAAGGAGTCGCAAGCGGTCCACGGGGGTGATGAGACGGCTGCCAGAGGTACGGGCAGCAATCAGGTGGTGCCTGCTGCAGTTGGAAAAGGAAAACAGACCCTGCCTGCATTGTTTAAACTTCAAGCTGGGAAAGTAAAGACCCCTGTGAGTGCAGGAAGCGAGGGCAGCTGGCGGCATCCAAAACGCCAAATGCTACGGTCCCGGAGGCGGCAGGTGCTGCCTCTATTCCCACCGACCCTGTGCTGACGGCTACAGCTATTGCCGCATCGGATGATGGTAATCCGCTTCAGAGTGAGCTGAGTGCCTTGGGTTCCGTCGGTGCCGGTATTACTAACGCCAGGTTGTTGTCTGACGGTAGTAGGGAGATCCCTGCAGATCGAGGAGAGGTGAATGGGGAACTCCAGTCAACAGGCTCTCTCCCGGGGAATGGAATTATGGGAGTTGTAGTCCCTCATGCTGACAGCACTGTTATTTTTCTCCAACATACTCCCGGAGTGTCTGTCCAAAGTGGTGCGGTTGTAAGTACAGTGGTGCAAGAGGTTTGTCCCAATGGCGCTGTTGATTTTAAAGAAAATGTAAAGGAGCCTGAAGGGGGAGACAAATTTTACTCACTGTCCGAACATACTGGTTCATCAGAGGACAAAGCTCCAGATAGAGAGTGGACAGATGATGACAGTGATCTTGGTGATTGGCAATTTAATGAAGTACTAAGGGACGAAGCTTCGCGAGGTCCTCGTACAGTTTGAAAAGCCATAAAATCGAAAGGTCAAGGGGCTTCTCTGCTAAGCAAGGACCCGGGGCACTAGGCTCAATGGTCTGGGACTACTCTTTCTCTATGCAACCTGGTTCTGTTGGCAGTGCTATAGCCTCGGGTGGAGGCAGTGTGACCGACCCCCCTCAGGTACCTCCTGGAGAGATGACACTCTCAATTATCTATCAGACTATCATGGCGCATCGTGAAGAGACGCACCAGGACAGTGCTTGTACGCAGGGTGCATGTCGTAGGATGCAAAACTCAATTCGAAGAGTCGCCAAAACTTGCTCTGACATTGCTGTTAGAATTGTTGAAGCTGAGGAAAGGATCTCCACTTTGGAGGATGATTTGGCAACTCAGAAGGGTCTTACGGATCTGATTAAAATACAAAGGGACGACATGCTTTGGAAGTTGACTGATCTCGAAAATAGGGCCAGGAGGAACAATCTGAGGATTCTGGGGGTACCAGAAGGCAGAGAAGGGTCGGATACTAGACAGTTCGTGGTGGAACTCTTTTCCAAAGCTTTGCCAGATGTTAAGCAGTGGGATTGGCAATTGAAAGTGCAACGCGCGCATCGTTTTCCCTTTAAGCAAAGACAGAAGTCTGGTCAGGCTGGTGATAAGCCTCGGGCAATATTAATATTTTTGAACAATTTTCTGGCTAGGGAGAAGATCTATGACCTAGCTAGGCCAGACAGGAAGAGGGTAGGGAGGGATTGTGAGTTCTTCGTTAGGCCAGATTTCTACCCGGCAACAGTTGAGCGGAGGTGGCAGCTCTGCCAGCTAATAGCCCCGTTCCAAGCGAAGGGTGCTCAAGCCTTCCTACTCTATCCCTCAAAATTGAAAATAATTCACCAGGGTCAGACTAGATTCTTTTTCTCGGAAGTTCAGGCGAAGGAATTTTTGGATGGTATATAGTTAAAGTATGCCGGGTTTTTTTTCTCTACCACTTCAGGGGCTTGGAGGTTTAAAGACGGGGGTTGAGCCAATTGGTATTTTGCTTATTAGGAAAAAAAATTCTGACTGGATTACAATCGGTTCAAATCCTCGGGTGTTGGTAACAATGGGGGGAAGGGTCTAGGGGAGAGTGGGGGAAGCTAGCTCACTCCATCACAAGGACCTTGGTCCTGTTGCCTTACAAGAGGGGTGTAGGGGGTGGGGGGGTCTGGGGTAGGATGGTTCTAGGGGTCAAGGGTGGAGGTGGGGTGAAGGGGGGCTTATTAAGATGATGGATTCATGCTATAGTCGTGGTAATGTTATTAGTAGGTGTTTTGTTATGTTAGAATTTGTGATTAAAAAGGATAATGGATCGCAGTGGAGATCAGATTTTTTATTGTGCTCAAATGGGGCAGGGTAAATTGCGGTTAAGCTCCTGGAATATCTGTGGTCTAAATGATGCCAAAAACGGGCTTTGTTCTCTAAAATTGTCCAAACTATGCAATTGGATGTCTTGTGTCTACAAGAGACACACATACCCTGGGGTAAGCGGGAGTGCCTGAAAGTCCCTGGTTATGACTTAATTGCTTGCTCTCGACAGACATTCATGATTAGAGGTGTAGCCATCTTGCTGAGGCGAGGGATTGGGTTTTGTAGAAAAGTTCGAGAGGATAGTACAGGCAGATGGGTCATAGTCGAAATAGTGGTCGATGGTAGATCATTATCCATCTGCACGGTATATGGGTCAAATGCAGACGATCCAGAAGTGATAAAATGTCTAAATTTAGAATTAGCAGCATGGCCACATCCAATGCTGGTGTGTGGGGATTTGAATATTAATTTGGCTGGGAATTTTAATCTTGCAAGTGCTCAAAAATATTTTGGTAGGAAACCCAGGGTCTTTAAGGCCCTCCAGACTTTAGTTCAAGAGCACGCATTAATTGATGTCTGGCATAGGCACAATAAAGACAAAGATGGGTACACATATTATTCTGCCCCCCACAATAAAATGGTCCGGCTGGACTATTTTTTTATGTCAGATCAGGCGGCAGAGTTGGCTTCCGTTACAGTATCCCCAAGGATTCTATATGATCATAACCCACTGATAGTGGAGTGTCCCTGGGTCCGTCAGGTTAGAGCTCCCAGGACCTGGACATTCGAAAGAAAATTACTGCTTGATCAGGCCTATCGGGACCATATGAGAAAGTGGTTAATCAAATTTTTAAACATTAATAGAAAAACTGCTTCTGACTGCATAGTCTGGGATACACTTAAGGCTGCTGTACGTGGGGATACCAAGAGTTTTGCAGCCTTTCGATGGAAGACTGTTCAGGAGCAGACAAAGTCCCGTGTGGAGGAACTCAGGGTGGCAGAATTGGAACTAACACGTAATATTAAGGATGGCCTTAATACGGATCAGAGTCAGCAAACTGTAGCCATAATTAAGTGTAAACTGTTGGAATTTTTTGGGCAGGATCTGACCGCTAAGTACCTGCAATATCGTACAATGATGTATGAATATGGGGAAAACTCGGGTAGAATCCTTGCCAAAAGGCTCCAACAGAAAAGTTTGTTAAACCGAATCACTAGAATTCAGGATCAGCAGGGTGATATACAGGATACGCAGGAGGGGGTTATGGATGTGTTTCAGAAGTTCTATACCTCGCTGTATACGGAAGATAATGTTAGATCTCAGTTCGAGCCTCTGGTTGAGGGCTTTCTTCTGGATATTGGTACCCTTAAAGTTACAGCCGAACAGAATGAGGTTCTTTCTGCTCCAATCATGTGGGAGGAGGTCGAGTTAGCAATAAAATCGCTGGCCAACGGAAAGGCTGCCAGTCCTGACGCTATTCCATTAGAATTCTATAGGGCATTCTGTTCAGAGATTCGTCAGGACATTTTATCAGTCTCTAGGGCAGCACAGGGGGGGGGTCATACCGGATTCATGGCGGCAAACCACGATTGTTCTCTTTAAGAAGAAAGACAAACCCGAGCTAAACCCCTCATCTTTTCGTCCTATCTCTCTGATAAACACCGATAATAAAATATATTCCAAAATTCTATCTTCTAGACTTGCGGAGGTTATTACCCCGTTAGTCTCCTTATGCCAGCACGGGTTTATCCCGGGCAGGGATACGGCCGACCATGTTCGGCGTGTCATTGCCCTATTGGATTGGGCTCAGGTTACTTCCTCCCCCCTCGGAGTGATCCTGTTGGACGCCGAGAAGGCGTTCGACAGGGTCTCCTGGGGGTTTTTATGGGCAGTGCTCCGTTGGAAGGGTTTTAGCACTGAATTCATTCAGGCTGTTCAGGCATTTTATATCTCTCCAGTCGCAACATTGCGCATCTCTGGTCAGGAGTCAGGGCCATTCAACATCAGCAGGGGCACCAGACAAGGGTGTCCCTGCTCGCCCCTCCTCTTTGCTCTGTACATCGATCCTTTTCTTAGTAAAATTGAATGGAAATTGGATATCCTGCCGATTAGGATCGATGGCACAGAGTATAAGACGCTGGCCTATGCGGATGATATTGTTGTGTTAACTAGCGATGTCGGCTCTGCCTTTGTTGCCCTAAAGACTCTTGCTGAGCAATATGGCTCGCTATCAGGCTATAAGTTGAATGTCTCAAAAACTCAGGTTATTCAATCAGCTGCTATGTGTCCTTCTGTTGCTCCTGTTGTTACGGAAGCAACATATTTGGGAGTCAAAATTACTAACTCTGTGGATAACATCCCCGATCTGAATATTCGCCCGGTGATTCAATCTGTAAATACCAAGTTGGAAAGATTGGACCATCTGCATCTTTCTTTACATGGTCGTTGTAACGTACTCAAAATGTTGGTTCTCCCAAAGTTGTTGAATTTATTCAGAACTATTCCATTAGAGTTTCCGCAAGACAGCCTGGCTAGGGTTGAAAGGATCTGCTATAGGTTTCTTTGGGGATATCGTCGCTCACGCAGGGCAGCTAAGTGGATGTGTCTCCGTAGGATTCGTGGGGGTTGGGCGGTCCCAAATTTTTTATTATACTACTGGTCGGCCATGTTGCAACACTTTGGGTTACCGTTGTTGGGAGATAGGGCAGAGGTTCCGCTCTCTAATAGAACTACTATTTATGAGATAGGCCTGAGAGAGGCTGCCAAGGGTATTTTAACGCGAATCCTTGAGCCGAGTTATTTTAAGAAAACAAGGTTCAAATTTATTGGGGCTATGTTCTCAGTCTGGCGGAAAATTCGGCATAAATGGTCAATCTTGAATATTAATTTATATACGCCTTTTAAAGCTGTCCGAGTTCTGCCTCCTATTTTTCAGGATCAGATTATTTTCAGATGGCAGCTATTGGGTTTGAAGGATATAGGTGATTTAGGTTCTGGTGGGCAGTTGGCCTCTTTTTCCTTTTTAAGAGATAAGTTTCATCTTAATATTCACGACTTTTTCAAATATCTTCAGATCAGAAGTTTCATTGATAAACACCAACATGACACCCCCACAATGTTTGACAAGGTCACCTTAATCGAATTAATTCAAAGGAGGGCTAGAATAGGTATAATTTATCAACATCTGTTATCTGATCTTCCGGACGACCTTGATTTACAGAATTCTAAGTGGGAGGGTAAATTGGGTAAGATTGGGGTGGATATAAGGCCCGCATTGGAATTAGTAAGTTATGTTTTAGTTTCCGGTAGTTTACAGACTCAAAGCTACATGGCAATGTTTGATTTATACTATACACCGGCGAAAATTGCAAAGTGGGGCGGCCGGAGGGGTGATTGCTGCGCCAGGTGTGGGCTTCGAGCAGCTGATGTTGTACATATGTTTTATTCCTGTCCAAACCTGGGGCAATTTCTCTACGAAGTAGAGTGTTTTCTAAATTCGATGCTTAATAGCCCAGTTACCATCTCTTCGGAGATGGTAATAATGGGGTGTGAAGGCACTGTGATGGTCGAAAGAACGAGATATACCTCCGCTTTTCTGTTTGTAGTAATGGCTATGATTCGCCTATGTATCACTTCACAATGGTTAAGCTCTGAAGCCCCTACGTTTTTTAGCTGGAGAGCTAGGATGCTAGCTCTGTATAATTTGGAGTCCTCAGTTTTTCTATTAAGGGGGAGAAGGAGGCGGGAGTTGGCTTCCAAGATTTGGGCCCCGCTAGAGGAATGGTTAAAGCAGTAACTCATTATTGAAAAGGGCCAAATGTAAAATTGGATGTTTAATGCCTTTTTCTTAGGGCTGTTTTGCTGGCTGTTTTGCTGGTAGTCTGTATCCTGCCTATTAGGGCTTACAAATGATCTTTAGTTTTGTCTGATGTTTCTTATTTCTTTTATTTGTTTTTTCTATTATTCTCCACTGCGCTCATCATGTGTTTGGTTTTCTTATTTCTGTATGTGTATTGGTTTTGTATATCTTTGTGAATATGGCTTATCATGACTTGTCTTGTTTCTCAAACTATCAAAATAAAGATTAAGAGAGAGGCAAAGCCAAAAACCAAAAAAAAAAAAAAAACATATTTTCTAAATCTTTGTCTGAGAAATCTGCTCTATAGGGTTTCTGCAACACCTTTGATCTCCCTATTTCAATTCCCATTTGCAAAGCTAAATCTGATAATTTCTCATGGAATATTTTTACATTTCTGGTGATACTTCTGCATATGAACAATAATTCTTCTTCATCGTAAGCATTTAGGCGATCTAGCCCCACATTTCCTGCTATTATTTCTTCTAGTACAACTTTTAATTTATAAATATCCAATATTTTTGGAGGTGTACACTGCTGATCTGATCCTTGTGCCCACCTTTCTAAGTCTTCTGGACTAACTACAGTGACACTTTTGCTCCTGATGAAGTTATCAAGTTTATATCTTTCGAGTACCCAGGTGTAACTCTTTTAGGAGTACTATTGACAGAATCCCGAATTGGTAAATCCATTAATGATATTGTTGATTCACAATCACTAAAATGATCCTCAACCATTACTGTTGCTTCAGGTTTAGGAATATTTACAGGAGTAGGCATAACTAACGGTGGAGGACAGTTTCCTGATTACCATATAATGGGACTACTGGACCAATTGTTACAGGTATGGTCAAAGAATCAGGATGTACTTTTATTTGTGTTATTTTCTGTAATTCTGCTCTGGTCTTTTCTAGTGTTTCCTTTTCTTTATCATGAAGTATCCTACTAGGGGTGAAATCATGTAATACCTGCGGTACTAATGGAGTTTTTAACAACGGGGCACTTGGGGTGCATCCACTTGTCCCTTCCTGATATGGTGGGGGATTCCTTAATATTTCTTCTATAAATTCATCTTCGGAATCTCCATTTCTCATTAAATGTTTTGTCTTTTCTGTGCATTTGCTCCCTAATTTTTCTTCTGCTGTTAACAATGGATACAATCCTTCTGTAAGCATTGCCCTCCTCCATTGTTTCATCTGACCGTCCCTAGACTCATGTTGGTTTCTTGGAAAAAATCCTCGATAACCCCTATTACTCCTGGATCGGTCACGCTCAAATGCCTCGGTTTCCCATTCCTCTAAGGCTTCATATTGAGTTAATCTAGGTCTGGGTTCCAAATCGGTCATTCTCAATCTCAAATTTGGAAGAATTCTTCCATTGAAGGTACCATTCTCGGGAAATGCTAATATTCCATAATTTTTGGTATATTCTATCCAATTCTCTATCCATACACAAGTATGATAACCTCTCTCCATCATCATGAATGAAGCTGGCGTGTTAGCTGGTGGAATGATAATTCCTTCCCTAGTTTTGATTGGTTTATCCTTTTTAAAATAGTTCTTAATCTTTTGCAGAAAGGACATTTTTCTCTTCTCTCCGTACATTCTATCTAATCTTCGGTGTATAAAATTATATTCTGCAAAACCTAGGAATCTCCTATCCGGACGAGTTCCTGTTAAAGTCGGATCGCGTTTTAACATGCAATCTCTATCCTCTAAGATATTAGCTTCTAGAATATCAACCAATCAAGTGTCTGCTTTCTTCTATTTCTGAACCATTCCTAGCGCGGCCTTTCTGTGACGTTAGTCTGTCAACCCCTCCTTTACAATCTGCTCTTCTCTGTCCCTCGCTGTTTCAACCAATCCCAGCGCGGCACCTGTGACGTCAGTACTGCTCCTGACTATTGACCCCTCCTTTACAAGAGTCGTTCCACACCCGCTGATTCAACCAATCCCAGCGCAGCGTTTGTGACATCAGCTCCCTCTCCGGCAACTGACCCTCCCTTTACAAAATCTTACGCAAACTTTATTTTCTCTATAAATCTTTAATTAAATTTCAGTAACAACATAAAACATTCGCTATCGTGCCAGTTTCTCTAAAAAAAGAAAAGATAGTTTTCTCTCACACTTAGTAAAACTTTTCCGTTTACTAAACATACACTACGAGTAAAACCCTTCCGTTTACTCTTCACACAAGCTCCAGAAGTACCTGTTACTTCTTCAATGTTACCCTTTCTAGGTGATATAACATCAAATTTTCACCAGCGTACTCTTTTGCTATTACTCACACGCATAGATTCCCTAACCAGTACTGATAGTCCTGCTTAACTTTTCAGTACTATTTCTGCCTGACAGATAACCTCACTGCAGTATGGCTTCCACTTACCAACCGCTATTCAATTTTCCCCGGGGATTCTAGACAACATAAAACAAACTTTGAATACACGGATGTTAGTTCATAAAAATAAAATTCTCATTACCCAATTAACAAAGAGTAACCATCCTCTGATTACCAGTAAACTGATCCAGCGCGAAATTAGCAAACAGCATTCATACACCAGAAACTCACTTGGGCCCATACATTCATACTACGCTAATACTTACGCTGGGGTTATCAGTTGTACTCTTTATCAAAAATCCCTGCTACCAATTACCTTCCGATTGAAGAGTAATGACTTACCAATGAATCCTTTCCTAATTGGGAAGTTTAAAATGAGTGACATTCATTATAGTACATAATCCTGAAATAACCACTGAGTCAGGAAGTTTTAAAATGTTTATCTAAAGATTTAGCAGAGTAAATTACAGAACCACATGGTACTTAATTGCATATCAAGGATGAAGCATAGAATAATAATTATTAATTTATGACGGTCCCTCAGAAAGGAGAAGATAGAGACAGCAGCGCAACTAAAGGTTGCATTTATATTTACCTAAGTGCGAGAACCAAACCCCTTGGCCAAGGAGTTGGAAAGAATAGGACCCAGGAAGGATGAAGAGCAAAGACCTCCTCCAGGATCAGGACAGGACCGGTGACCTCTCTACAACGACGCCTGCGTCGTTCCCTCTCTGATACTCGGCTTCTCCTCGATTCTCCCGTGCCTTTCTTCTAATGGACTCCGCCGCCCCTCCTCAGGACCTCTCTGGACAGCGATTCTGTCTGCGATCAATCAGCTTGGCGATCTGGAGCTCTTCTGGAAGCATCTACGCTTGTTCTCTCTCTGGTCCTCTGCTCTCTTGCAGCATCTCCTTCTAACTAATTAGCTAATTCTATATCTATTATACCCTTCTACGCCCATGTACCTCCCCTTAATGTTGCCAAAATATGGGACCACTACTTCTGATTGGACAGGGACAGGGGGTTGATCCTCACACCATATTGATTTGGTTCGAATTCTGAAGACCTTTGTCTTTAAACTACCGCCCATCAATTTTAATTGGCTTTATTTCCCACCCGTCTCACGACAAAGTTTATTCAATTTTCATATACATAGTTGCAAGTTTGGCAAGAACACATGAATATATCAATATCGGCCATTAGGTCGTGGCCTTGGACGACGTCCAGGTTGACTTCATCTTTATTCTTTGGCAGCCAAGCAGGACACATGCGCAGAATCATTGTCTCTCGAGTTTCAGATCACCAACCCCAGGCCCAAGTTTACGAACTAATAAAAGTCAAAGAAGAAAATATTAAAATCACAAATAATATGTTTCACTGTATACCCACTCTTTCTACTCTATCCCCATTTACTTATAAATCTATCCCGCATTAGTAGCGTTAAGAAAACAACAAATTAATAATAACACAAGAGCAAGCTAAAGCATGTGAAAACATCAAGCAGCCATTTTAAAGCACACTGCGCAGAAGCAGAAATTTACCACCAAGCAAAGAAAGACGTCACAACACGTGATATGGTTGAGACATGCGCAGTGAAGTTCCCGCGCTTTAGCGGCCATTTTAGAAAAAGACAAGCGTTACTTGTTAGTTAGAACACATAGGCAAGCTTCCTTGCTATTCATGTAGTGTATGCAAAGTTAATATACACAATACAAGATTAATAAATTAATACTGTGAGGAGATTGCATTCGAGCAAGTCTCATTTGTGAGTCCTTGCTCCATCACCTTCTTGTCTTAAATTCCGAAATAGAAATGAAAAACCTACAGTGGGTCAAGACTGCAGGCAGTACCTGCAAAGTCTCCAAGTTGAATAGCATTTGGATGAAGTTCTGCTGAAGCCGTTGGTTTTGGTAGGCAAAACTGTGAGAGGGAAAAGTCAAATTTCACAGCTGCTGAAGTCCTCTCACCTGGAGCATACTTTTTGCCCCTTTGGACGGTCAAACATTCTAACTTTGAACTTAGTCCTGTTTAAGGAGCTCAAAATCCACCAGTGAGGCAACCCTAAAGCTGTATCAGACTAAGTCCCTTCTAAATCAGACACCTTTGCTTCGAGGGCCCACTGACATTCCAGAGATCTTTGAAGTCCAAACATTTCCCACCTTTTCAGACTCTCTGAAGCAGCTCCTCTTTGTCAATTCTAAGGCTCTCAGGGACAGCACTTAGGGGCTAAGACTCGTTTCAGCAGAAGTCATCAGTAGGGTCCAGCCCAGGTACAGTTGTTACTGGTAAACTGGTCACTCAAGTAAGAAAGGCATTTTGTTACTTGATCTGTCCCTGTAGCCACACGGAAGGTCAGTCATCTGACTCTTAGACTTCCCTCTCAGTCCTGAGTACAAATGGCAGCAGGTCCAGTCCATTAGATCTCCACAAAGGTCACAGACAGTAGGTCCAATCCTCTTCTGTTTTCTTCATGTCCGGACTTGTTCTGATGAGCTGTGGGGAAGGGGCCAGTTTTGTGGGTGTCACTAGCCAGTGGGTGGGTGTGACTACTGGACACTCCCTAAGCTACAAGAAAAATGTTCCCAAGGCAACCCTTTCCACTTTTGTACCACCTCCTGTTTGCCTTATTGCAAACTATCCCACAGTGCACTCTTCGGAGGCAAATCCAATATGGCTGAACCTTTCTGTTTTTGGAAGCTGCTGATGTGCCAGCCAGGGGTACATTTAGGGGAATGAGCAGCCCCCCTCTCCTCAACTACATAAAACTGGTTATGAAACCAGCTCTTCCTACCACCGGGCGGGTGTCAAGCTGGTTACGGGTGGCGCAGGGAACAAAGGCTACTCTTCCCCAGGTCTCTCTTTACACTTAACTATGAATGGACAAGCCTCACCCTGGTTCTTTTCAAGTTAAGGAAGCCCCTGAACCCTCTCCAGCTGCCCTACCAGAGCTGAATTGAGACATATACTTTACACCCATGTCTTCATGGCTAAAGGCCAAGCCATTGTTTCTGATCTGGAAACAATTTCAGACCTCTTTAAAGGAAAGCACTAACAGGGGCCAGCTGCTGGAAGGCTAGAGATTCAGGCAACCAAAGTATACCTTTTTTTCTTAAACAGTTATTAAAAATATAATTTCACCAGTGAGTTGAATTTTTAGGGGCAGATTTACATTAACTGGCGCATCCCTGCATATTAGCAGGGATGCACCAGTTATTGTGCGTGTCGGAAAAATAGCCTTGCGCCACCATGGGTGTGCCGCATTTACAATGCGGCGCACCGTGGCGCAAGGATAGACAGATGCGTGACGCATCTGTCGGCGTAAAGGTGATGCACTGCTGGAGTCGTGTCGCAAGCGTGACGCAACTCCAGCACTGCTCAGGGGTGGCCTATACTTGCTGTGCTGCGTCACTCCTTACGCCTGCTACAAGCAGGTGTAAGGTTTTGACCCAGCGGGGTGGTAAAACTGACTCCGTGAAATCTTGTAAATTTCACTGCGTCACTTTTACGAGGCTTCCTTGCGACGGAACGCCCACCCTGCATACATTATATCTGACGCAGGTATAATGTAGTGCAGGGTTTTACAACGTGACGCATCTCCCTAGCTGTGTCATGTTGTAAATATGTTGCATAGTGGCGCATTGTTTACGACGCCGCTGCGTCACAGAAGTGACGCAACGGTGGCGTAAATATGTCGCAAGGGGCTTGTAAATCTGCCCCACAATATACATTATTAATAATGGTTGAATCAATTCAGTAGTTTGTTTCAAAACAGAAGAGTTAGGATTTTATGAGCTTTAGTTTTTCTCATATAAAGTCAATTGCCCTTTCACAGTGCGAAAAGCTTTGAGGGGCCAGTCACTGTAGGTACTTTCAAACACTAAATACTTGCATGTATTACTTTTAAATAACAGGCACTCTAACGTGTGGGCTACATGGCTATTTAGTGGTGACTTCAATCAATCAATATTTATTAGACTATTCATGGATAATTTTAAAAGTACATATTTTAAGATTGCAGTTATTTTGATTTGAAAGCATCAAAAATCCACAAATAAATCCATTCTAACTGAAATGATCATAGATTTGTGAAACTGCACTGCACACTATAAAAAAAACTACCAACGTGGTTACACTCTGTCGGATTAACCAACATCCATAAAAAATAAAGTGCAGGTTTAGGTTTATAAAATCCATATATTGTTACAACAGTGATTAAAAAATCCAATAAAAAACAAAATGCAAAATAATTATAATTTCTTTTATTAAACTACAAAGTGCATCAGTGTCTGCATGGAAGATTCATCTCATGGGCAAATAGATATGTCAGTAAACTCTAATTGGTCCAAGGGAAAACTGAGTTAAGTTCTAAATGTACCGAAATAAAATCTGGTTAATAACGATCTATCACAGGGATTACTTACCAGAAATAGATTTGACCCTGTCTCTGCCGAAATTTGGAGGATTACGTAATCATGTGGATAACTTCTTTCAACACCTCCACCTCCTGGATAGAGGTAGTATAAGCTCTATATTTCTCATTCACCCATGGTATTTCACCCCTGGTAATCTGTTGGGGGCACATACAGATCAGAGCTACCAAGGATGTCAGCAGTCTGCTATATATGCTGAAGCCAGGGGATCTTATGATTGTAGTCACAGCCAAACAAACCACGAAAATGTGTTTGTAGAAGGTGGGGTGAGTATTTTCACCAAATCCATAACAGAAACAACATTTTGGCTAACTTAATGTGGTCCTCGACATAACTTAAACCTAATTCCCCATGTAGAAAAAAATGAGGGGTACATGGTGGTAGACCTTGGAGACACATACAAAAATTTTTTTTCTTCTGTATGAAGACTCTGTGTTCTACTGTACTCCCTGATGGTAGACCCATATCTTAAAGCCTTTCAATTTGTATATTTCAAGAAGAGCATTGATTGGTTTATTTCTGACTCTCTGGGCAAAATTGAAAAAAAAAACAACTGACTGAATAAAACTTGAATGCCTAGTGGATAGGCAGGGGTACCATGAACTTGATGAATCAAATATTATCCACAAATACAGCAAATTATTAACTTTCCCAATATTCTTTCTCCTAATAGGAAAAGTTCTGGTCTTACATGACTAAGGGCCACATGCCAAATGAAGTTGGTCTCTAGATTAAGGCTATCCATGAAAACACAAAATTGTCCATTAGGCTTTTGAGGCCATTGGAGATCTTGGACATGCATCACCAGCATACATTAAGCTGGCACAGGCTTAAAGTGTACCTTGGGTATGTTCTTCCCTTGAGAGATCAAAAAAACATTACGGTTGCTTATATATAATAGGAACAGAAAAGGCGCTAATACGCAAACTTGTTGGACCCCCTTGTCGAAACTCAATGTTTGCTTTGAAGAGATCCTTCCAGACCCTGCTGGGGCCTGGGCCTTTCTAGAGGGGCACTGGGTAGTGGGGGTATCAATCTCCTGTACCTCAAACTTAATGGCCGAGGGGTAGGTTGGCTGGAGTCAGTCAGTGGCTACCAAGCATCAGACCTGAGATGGTAAATGGCTTTAAAATGTTCCACCTAAAGGTCAGCCTTTAAATTAGTACCCAGACCTACCGATTGACCAGTGTTTAACGTGTCAGAGTTACCTATCTTCCACAAAAAACTAGTGTCCTTATGGTCCCATGAATCTACCGGATTCTCTCCATCCTCTAATTTTATGGATTCCTTCCTCTGTTTTAATGTAGCTTGGTAGTTCATTCTACATCTAACAATGTTGTCTTGGACTCTGGGTTTTTTATTTAAGGCCCTATGCAGATGATTATTGGCTATCCTATATAATTTGTTAAACCTGCTTGGAGGTTTGTTAAGTCTCGCAGAGACTAAAAGTGCTTTCCTAATGTGACATTCTAAAGAAACAAAAGCATCAATGATTGAGATCTCTGGGTTACTTTCATTTTTTTTGCAAAGAAAATCATTAACTAGGCCCAAGTTTTCCTTCATTATCTTGGTGAACAGAGAAGGGATATCAGCCATTTTCCAGCTAAGCCTTAGAGCCTTGTTCTATGCTACTAAATCTGTGATGCTCTTCTTGGATGGACCCTTGGCATTTACTGGTAACCTCAGAGACAACACATTAGGGTTATGGTCACTTTAGCCATTTTCCCTTGTGCTCACAGACTGAATATAATTAAAAATACGTAAAGGCTGTGATACAAAAATATAATCTATAATTGCTCCCCGTCTCCACCCTACAAAAGTTGCAATTTTTCACTCCAACACCCCTAGTATTTCAGTTATGTTACATATATTGAAATCTGATTGATGTTTAAAGAGCAACACCCCTCCTGCCATCCATTTTTGGGTAGAGGGGCATTAATGCCTCGGCTAGGAAGGGTACAAAAACTAGGACTAACTACTAATCTTGCATTGAAATCTACCCGAGCATGACATTAGAAAACTTCAAAGTTAGTTTATATCTATACCTCAACACTTCTAGTACAAGAAAATTGTAGCAAAATGACCGTGTTTATCCCTTGTATTTACGTAAGTATAGAAAGTAATAAGAAAAAAATTAAAACATCTTTAACAAATAAATCAAGCATTAGGACACCAATATAAAAGAACGGTGCAGGAATAATCATAAAATCAAGGGAGATTTTTAAGAGAGTAAGTAAACCTTCGCTAGTTCTAACATTGGAGGAAGGGAGAGGCAGGCAAAGAATAACAAAAAATTCCTTCTCATGTCATTACATCAGCGGCCCAAGTTATTTCAAATTTGTTAATAGAATGAACCAGTCCTCATCAGATAACTTGGAGACATTACCAGATATGTTCCAACAAACAATGTTAACATATGGGTAATAGCCGCAATAGGGTTGTTCTGGTCCAGGACAATCCTTTTAGTGCAGTTCTTGTTTACATGAATGAATTGGCTTACTAATACAGTTTTATTTTAGCCACCTGAAGCATGGCAACGCACTCCAATATAATGATTACTAAGCCTTGTCTCTCCTGCCTACTAATAACCTTATAGCTGTACAAATATACTTACAAACTTTTCTTGACCTGAACCAATTGGATTGACAGAAGTGGGTTGAGAAGATATAGAAGTGAGAGTTTTTCCTTAAACATTCTTGAAAAACCTGACCAATGCAGGATTTTTAAAGATTGTGACCACACAATCCCTCATCCTTAGAACAAGTTGCATCATTAACAAAGCTATCACAACCAACACCACGCCTACCTTGTTCAGTTGTGCCACATGTTTTTCATAAATTCAGAATATTAGCACTCTAGTTTCTCAATAAAATCATGGGATTTGATAGGGTCAGGTATGCCTTCACGGAGTATGCCATGCGCACTGCAGTTCTTCCTGTTAATTTTAAATGAAGCGGAGCAGCGCAGCGGAAGGCGAGAGGAGCAGCAGGGGCAGGCAGGACACCGATTTGGCTGGAGGAAGGTAAGTCTTACTCCGCTCCGCTGCGATTGCGGAGTTTCGGAAACTTCACGCTCCAAACGGAGTGCAGAGTTTTAAAACTCCGCAAACTTCGCTGTCAGAGCGGAGTTATCCACCCAGACTTAATTGAAAGTACATGTTTCAGTCAGCACATGAAAATGTGTTACTGACATGGATAAGAAAGATGTTTCAGAACTCAGAGAAAATTGTCCCATTTTCACTTTCTAGCACACTACTCATAATTTCGATGACAAAACAAACCTCCGAATTTTCCGTATTTCTAAAGGAAATGCCCCAATATAGCTACAGATGTAAGCAGTTGTGTCATAAATACAGAATGATAGCGCTCTAGTTGTTCATAAGAATTGTGATGGAAGCTGCAGTAGAACATTGGGAATCAGCAGACAGGCCATTGCTTATATCTAGACCAAGGGATTTTTGGCTGCTGCTGCTGTTTAAATAAAAATTGCAAATAAAAATGTCAAAATAACTCTTGTGATTAGTGTTCCTGCCATAGAGAGAGAGATTGCAGTTTTGTCTAGTGGCAGTTTTGACTCACCATAAAGTGGTGCAGAGGGTTAATATGCCTGCTGCAAAGAACAGATCTGTATTTTATGTGGATAGCTGATTTGATTAGTAAAGCCAGCCTTAACCAGCTGCTTTAAAACAAATTGAATGTATGTGAGGGATGAGGGGTACTTTTGCCTGGTGGTAGTGAGGGAGAAGGAGATCTTGGGGGAGGGAAGGTGCCAAAAATGATTGTCGGCCCTGGAAAGCACTGACAGGGATGTCCCTCAAAACAAGAAGTCATTCCTCACTGCACTGCTTCTTGGTATACCTTACATCACCACACTGCACTCTTAAACCGTGCCTTATTAGACTCTCATTATTGCACCCTCACTCACTGTGCAGCCTTCAGTATAGCGCCTCTCATTATACTCTTAACGTACTGCCCTGATATACAACACTCACTATACTCTTAGTGCAAAAGCCCTCACGTATACCGCATCGAAAGACCTTTGTATACTGTATAATGCTTAATGTTTAATGCGACGCAGTGTATTAAGTGCATAATGAGATGTGCCGTAGCGTATCATTAAACACTTTCACTTCATCTTAGAATACTGCATTTCAATAGGTATCGTTTTAGTATAGCACCCAAAGCATTCTATCCTCCTACGCATATTTTGATCTTTGCTCCTACGCTTTCCAGCCTGCCAAGCTGTGCACTTGTATTTGAGGCAGAACACCTTCCCCCTGCCCCTCCGTGTGCAGCACTCATTAAACGACTTTCAGCATCACAAACTCAGCACAAAGCCACAGAACAGCACCCCTCAAAGTAGGAACTCTCAGCAAGTTAACCCTCCGTATCCTGGCTCTCCCATACACACCTCCATATCCCGGCCCCTCCATATACAACTCTGTGTCACGGCCCCTCCATAAACACCTCCATGTTGCTGCCCCTTCAGATACCCCTCTGTGTCCCGGCCCCTCAATATACCCCTCCATGTCATGGTCCCTCCACACACACCCCCGTAACTGGGCCCCTCCATACACACCTCTTTGTTACGCTACCCATGCACGTCAGATTCCTGCCCACCGAGTTGGTGCTGAGGACATTGGCTTTGATTAAGAAAGATGTTTGCTCCACGATTCCCCCAGTATACGGCCCCCTTGGGATATACTTCTTTAGAATGCCACCCTTCGTATACCACTTGAGTATGCTGCCTCCTTTAGTATTCTGCTCTCCTTACTGAAATCCTCTCTGTACAGCCCATGCTCCTTAGATTCTATTCCTAAGAGCTCGTCCTTCAGGCAGAGCATATTGCAAACCCGTGTCCCCTCTCAGTATACCGTCCTCCTCAGTATAGAACCCATCAATATTCCACCACTGTCACTTTACTGCCCTCAGTACCCCGTGCCCCCTCACCTTCCATCCCGCCAAGCTGTTGCTGCCGCCTTCGTCCATAAAGTAGTGCATATTACCCTTTGCCCCCTCAGTATACCGCCCTCCTCAGAATAACACCCACCAATGTACCACTGCATCCTCATGTTACCGCCCTCCAAATTTCTTAGCCCTCTCAGTATGCTACCCTCCTCATTATGCCATCCTCCTCAGTATATCATCATCCTCACTTTACTGACCTGAGTACTCAGTGCCTCCTTAGTATACCACCCTCCTCCGTATAACATCTACACAATCTACCACATCCGTTCATTACTGCCCTCAGAGCCCCTTGGCCCTCTCAGTATGTGGCCCTCCTCAGCATAACACGCCCCAGTATACTGCCCTCCTCACTTTACCGCCCTCAGTTCCCCATGCCCCCTCACCTTCCATCCCACCGAGCTGCTGCTGATGCCCTTGAAGTAGGGCACACTCTGCACCATCCAGTCGTAGATTGCGCCATGTGGCATGAAATGGGGAGGAAGGGCCCCCAGGCCGATTTTGGCCACAGGGACACTATCCCCCGGGCCCGGCCTTTCTTTTTTTAAATGTTTTTTTTATTAAAGGGAGGGGGCTGCACAGCCTCACCTCCAGGGCCGATCTCGGCCCCAGGGACCTGATCCCTCGGGGCCAGGCCTCTACTGTGGGTGCCCAGGTCCCACCCAGGGCACCCACTCTCAACTGCTGGGGACTGTGGGGGGAAGCCTGAAGTCCCCTGCGGTCCTTGTCAACTCCCAGCATCCTGTGGGAGCCGGCATTGCTTTTGGACAGAGGGAGCTGCCAACATGCAGCTCCCTCTGTCCAAAAGCAATTCTGCCACACTTCTTTGGTGGCGGTACCCAGGGCCATCTAGGGCTCCAGGAAGGGGGCCATGCAGCCCCCTTCCTTTACAGGATACAGCCCTGAGGAGGTGGTGGTCCCCTGAGCTATGGGGGCTGCGTGGCCACCCACTTTAGTTTTTACCATTTGCCCCAGGGAGGTAGCAGTCCCCAGGGCTCCTTGAGGGCCAGAGCCCCCCCTGTTTTAATATTACATTTAGCCCTGGGGAGGTGACAGTCCCTGGGGCTGCGGGAGGCTAGTGGCCCTCCCTCATGGGGAGATGACGGTCCCCAGGGCGCAAGGGTTGCCGCGAGGGCAACCCCTGCATTAATTATGAAAAAGGCCCTGGGGAGGTGGCTTTATGGATCGTAGGGCCTGTGCGCCCCCCTCTTACATATTTGGACATGCACCCAGGACAAGGCCAACACAAGGTCGATTAGAAACTTAAAAAACCCCATTTCTGCTGGATTGGCGGATCCATTGTGAATCCTGCTGAAATTTCTTTAAACAAAATACTTTTTGGGCCCTGGGGGGTCCCTGTGGGACTCCCCCAAGAGGCCTAGAGGGTCAGGATGTTTCTATCCTTCCCTGTTCAAAAAAACATTTTTTTGCTGTGACTCACAAGGCCTGATTCACAGAACTAACTTACGTCAAAAACGTAAACGTAAACGTAAAGTTAGTACTATTCTGTGAATACCAAAATGAGTAAGTGTATTCTGTGAATACCTAAAAAGTACTAACTTTACGTTTACGTTTACGTTTACGTTTTTGACGTAAGTTAGTTCTGTGAATCAGGCCCACAGTGACTCGGTTCAACTGAGTCACAAGATGGATACCAACACTTCCTGGTTTGAAGTGTTGGCAGCCAATCAGATCTCGGGAGGGGTCGCAAATCCACCTCGTCCCTATATATAGAACTGAAAAATTCTTTAAATAACTCAGCAACTACCATTTAACAAAAAGGTTGCTTTCTGCACCAACAGCCCCCTTTCTGCCACATTTGGTGCAATTCTGTTCAGCAGTTCGGGCTGTAGCCTTGTTTAAAATTTTCTATAGAAATTATCATGGAGAAAATGCGTTTTGGGACCCCCCATTTTCTCGGCCCACCCTTGACACATCACCCCGGAACTTTCAGGACAGCAGCTGAAGTGAGCGGCAAACTAGTTTTAAAAATATATATATATAACACAATACATGCTTCCGAGCATGAGTGAGATTTGCCAGCCCCTGACGATAGTTCCAGTCGCCAAGAAGCCTTCCAGCACCATTTTATAATGCCAGCGGTTGCGATCAGAGAGGGCTGCCACTCGAGTAGATTTCCTTCGCTTGAGTTGATTTTCTAATCGTGGGGCAGCAAAACCAACTCAAATGGCCGGGCACTCTTGCGAAACACATGTTGCAGTTCTTGCTGATATTCAGCGCTGTTAGTGCTACTGGCACTAAATTGCAGCACGATCAGCCTATTTTCCATGGAATCTTGCTGAGTTTTTCTGTAACTCTGTGGAATTCCGCGGAGTGAAACTCCGCAAATTAAGCTCACCCCTAGTATTGACTGCAGCCATGTAGCTGGAGGGTTCAGATTCAGACATTGACATTAGGGAGGACGGATAAAAGACTTCCAAGAGCAATTCTGAGAGGTCATTTTAGCAAAGAGCTGCTGATTAGTTCTTTCGTGCTTGATGTTAGGAGAGAGGGCTAGGTCGGAGGTATCTCTTGTTAAAGGTGACAAAGATTCTAAGCAGGGCTACCCTTTTGTTTGTGCCTGAATACTGCTCACAAAGGCTGATGACAGCCAGGTGCTGAGATCTCATGCTTTATTGTGTCCTTGTTTTGGATACTCCTGCTTAGAGCCAGCACTATTGCTACTGCTGTGAGTACAATTACCCAACAGAAATGCTATGGCTGAGCTGAGGTGAAAGAGAATCACCCCAAATCAGTTCTAAAACTTCAACAGTGGATCCATCCTCCCTGTCTGATAAATGAGTGCAGAAGTGGAACTGTGGAATGATCGATCTTTAGATCTTAAGAATGGAGGAAGCAAAATGTCTCTGTTTATTCAGTGTCTTATTTCTTACAATATTTGTAATAAAGTCAATGAGGAAAATATTTCTGTGAGATTCTTTTGTTCTGTGTCTTTGATGTCTGTATGTATTTCTCTGATATCCTGGAAATATTCATTTATATTCCAAGGACAGTCAGTTCAATTAATTATAGTCCTGTTCCTTTGCCCCTGGCTCCTCAATTGAATGCTTACTCTGGTGGCCCGACAGATTAGTGATCATTGGAGGATGGACTTTAGGATAAAACCTGGCTTTAAGGTACACAACAAAACATAATCACCCGACACCCTTGGTGAAAACTACCAGCGTGCGGGTGTCATTTGTTTCTTTTGTTTTTTAAAAACAAACTCCCTTAAGGAGTTTGATTTTGAAAAAGATAAAATCTTTAAAAATGTTTGCTGACTGAGAGGCCCTGTGCAATTGTTTCAATTCTGATTAAATGTCCCTAAAAACCAAATGGTACTATGCCATTGGTATACAACATTTACAGTTCCGGCATTTTCGTTTAAATCATTCTTTTCAGGTGTTTTAATCTGATTTGTTTAATTGAACTGAAACAGAATTAATTCCAGAATGCATTGATTTGCTCACATAAAAGAGGTGTTCTGATGACATGGAGTCTTTTGGTAATCCTATATCTGGCTTTGGTAAATTCCGATAGCTTTGTGCGTAGGAGCGAGACCATATCTGTAGAAGAGTCAACAGCTTTAACAAGTCTTGCAAATGTTCTAATCATTTTTATCATTAGCCACCTCTGCAGGTAAACGCAAAGGAGTAGGCGCAAGTGTGGGGGCATGAGATAGCTCCATAAAAAGCCTTTCAAGTCACTGTGTCTTGGCCCATGGTGCAATGGAGTGGTATTCTGTGCCACATCTATCAAAATAACTTGGAATCATTCAAGCATTTGGGACTTTTAGACCTATAAGTAGGAATTGCCATAACTTGCATGATTTGCTGCATTGGGATTGGCCTAACTTGCATGCGTAATTACGCTGAATTACAGCTAAATTATGCGGAAATATGCGAGGTGCATAACCCAGCATTTAGCGCTATTTTCCTAGCATCAAATGCACCCCCAAATACAAAGTGAACCAGCGGTTCACTCACACTTACTCATTGTTCCTGTGCTGCTGCAGTCGGATTTTTTCCCCAAATTACTCTTAGTTATGGAGCAGGTGTAATCGCATAATTGTTGATAATTTTGTAATCACAAGAGTAATGGAGAACTACCAAAATTACTCCAATTACTACGGCTTAATTAAAGTTTTACCCAGGCTTACCTATAAGTTAGTTCTTGCATCTAAGCCAGTATTAGCACTGAGAGCCTTCCCTTCCAAAATCATAGGGTTTGTGATGACCACAAAAGTGCTTTTCATTATGTACAATCTCCCTATTATGTTTTGCAAAGTGGTTTTGACTTGTAGAAGGACTTTTGTGATTGTTTCTGAATAGCAAGTAGAAGGGGTCATGAAATTGATTTCCCCTTTCCAGTTTGGAGAGAAATGTATTGATATTTTATGACTGCAATTGCTGTCACAAACCATTGATAAGCTAATGACCTTGGAGTTGGGGTGGTAACTATTTTGCAAAGAGGTGGGGGTCCCTTTAGGGGCCCTTTTACTTTGAGAATCATGTTGGCAGACTCGGGGTGAGAGATGTTTTCCAAAACAGGAAACTTTTTTTTAAAGCAGCACTGGTTATTTTAAGGAGCAAGGGCTGATTTTAAAATGTTTTGCATTTTGCAATGCAGTAATAGGCATGGTGGTGTGCTGTTACTTGCAGAAGTATACAAAAGGTGATGGGTGGAATGCTTGAATTCTTAGCCATTGGTAATTAATCAGGACCGCATCCCAGTCCATTGTTAATTTGCACACCATGCCACGTCAGTTTGTACCCAGCTATATGCAAATCAGCCGTGACCCTGCTCCAATGGGAACAGTCCAGCCCGAACTGCCAGGCCAGGTCCTCCCTGAACTGTAACACAAGCAACATAGGACCAGTATCGCCCTAGTTAGGGCACACAAGCCAAGTATAGCATGGTTCCAGTGACACAGTGTGGACAAGACCCATGTATCGGCATACCAGTCCCACTTAGGGCATAAACTGAAGTATAATAACGTGATTGGTGTAATGCTTGAATTAATCTCTGCCACTGATAATTATCTGGGCCACATCCCAGTCCATTATTATTTTGCACACCATGCCACAACAGTTTGGACACAGCCATAAGCAAATCCATCTTGACTGTACTCCAATGGAAACAGTCTAGCCCAAACTGCCAGGCCAGGTCTGCCCTGAACCAGAACACAAGCAACCTAGGACCTGTTTGACCCTAGTTAGGGCTCATCAGCCAGGTATAGCTTGTTTCAGGACACAGTTCACACGAGACCAACGTCTAGGCATACTCTTCCCAATTAGGATGACACAATGCTGCATCCCAGTCCATCATTATTTTTGCACACCATGTCACCTCAGTTTGGACCCAGCCATATCCAAATCAGTCTTGACCCTGCTCCAATGGGAACAGTCCAGTCTGAACTGTATACTTTAGAGTTACTTGCAGGTCACCATCCCTGTGATTACATTCAACCACAGAGGGTTGCAAATTGGCAACTGCATAATGAATGTTAGTTAGGCAGATCGATCTACAACCCCCTGTGATTCAGTATTTTGAGAACCAACCTGATAGTACGTAGGTCAGCTTGTAAAATATAATTTCATTCACAAACAAAATGAGTGCAATTTGTGATCACATTTTGTGAATTAATTAATAATACTTCAGGACCATAAGTAGATGGATGCCAATTATATCCAGTCATCGTTTGGAGTTCTACTTGATGGTGAGTACTGTTGAAATCTGCATAAGGCATAATAACAAAAAAATCTAAGCTGTTTAGACAGCAGCCAGGTAAATAGTGAAGTTCCTTTGCTATTTGCATGGCTCCTGGCCAAGTTGTGCCTACTGTCTGCTATTCAGAGAGTCAAAAGGTGTATAGTGATGTTTCTTATCTATTTGCAAGTCCAATGTACATATAGTACATCATTTCTGCTCTCTAGCCGGCAGCTGGGCTCATATAGATTTTTTTTGCTATTTTCCTGGCTACCGATGAAATGTATATCATTTCTCATTTTTTACCGGCAGGCAAGAAAATAATATAGATTATTTTCTATTTGCATGGCTGTTTTTCAAATTGTAAATTTCTGCTGTTTTGCCAACAGTCAGGTAATTAGTTTTTGCTGTTTGCTTAACTGCTCACCAAATAGTGCATACGCTCTGCTATTTAGTCACTGGCCAGCTAAATAGTGAAGTTTCCATGTTATTTGCACGAGCCCTAGGCCAAGCAGGACAGAATCATTATTATTTAGCCAGTGGTCAGGTAAATATCATGTTTCTCTGCTATTTTCAAGGGCTCCGACCAAATAGTAATATTTTCTACTATTTAACCCTGGTCCAAGCAAAAAGCAGAGAAAATACACTATTTCCCCAGTGGCTGACTAAATAGTTGCTACGATTTTATATTTTTGTTTTTTGCAGGTGCAGCTCTTTGAGCTCCATTGGAACTTTAATGGAAATAAACTCTACCAAAAAGAAACAAATTTATAAAACAAGTCAGAAACTATGGTCTAAGCTACCAAAGCGCAGAAAGATGATAACCTGTAGTATTCATATATCACAATCCCAATTGATAGTCCTACAACAGGAGCTAAATAATAGAAAAACTAGTGATGAAAGTGCGCTCAAAACTACATAAATTAAAGCAAAAGATTTTTTTTTCTTGCACTGCCAACCATTATCCTAGCTGTTGCTGACTTAGGGGCCGATTCACAGAACTAATATGAGACAAAATCCTAAACTTACTACTTTTGGTATTCACAGAAGGCATTTAGTAGTAGTAAAGTTAGGATTTTGTCTTAAGTTTGACTTAAGACAGACTTAAGACAGACTTAAGACAGACTTAAGACAGACTTAAGACAAACTTAAGACAAACTTAGGACAGACTTAAGACACAGACTTAAGACAGACTTAAGACAAAATCCTAACTTTACTGCTACTAAATGCCTTCTGTGAATACCAAAAGTAGTAAGTTTAGGATTTTGTCTTAGATTACTTCTGTGAATCGGGCCCTTAGGGAGGATACCCATTTCTGTCATCACAAGCATGCAAAAATCACACCACATTTATAGATACTAACACTCCAAGAGAGTCTGAATTTTCCATAAATTGTTCTATTAGTGGAGTGTTTAGCTCTCTTAATGCAATATGTTCACAGCATCAAGGAAAATAGCCTTGTTTACTTTAAACCCTTTTTTATTTTATGTAAGACTTGAAAATTGTGTTCCTGTCCCATAATTTAAATTATGAAAAAAAGACTAGGAAAAGGACACGCTACTGTTCTATTCATGCCAGTAACAGGTAATCTAATGTGTTCTGTGTCTTATGATACTGACCTTATGCCAAAAGCCGGCATATTGAAGCTAAACATAAGAACCTTCACTCGGGATGCGTGAGCATTTTTACTTCCTAGCAGGATTTCTAATATCTTTTCAAAAGTCTTGAGCTCCAATGTCAATGGTATCTGAATTATTATTTGATAAAATAGCACCATGGAGAAACCATTACCGTTACTTTGTTTTCTCCAGTTTGAAATGGTAAATATCACGTACATTTTACTGCCCCAGAGATGTGCACATTTTTCTACAGATATCCCTGCAATTAATTCCTGGAGGAATGCGTGTTGAGAAAAAACGTGGAGCGATTTAGGTCCGGATTTATGGAAGATTCAGGAAACGAGAGCAGCAGCTAAAGTTACGACACTGCATTGTGTGAAAGGGAGAGAACAGAAAAGGGCCATATCTTTGAAGATATGGCGCTATTTTCTGTCTCCCTGCTCTGATATACTGAGAAAATCTAAGCCTCACACAGGGGCCGATTCACAGAACTAATCTGAGACAAAATCCTAAACTTACTTTTGGTATTCACAGAAGGCACTTACGATTTTTGGTATTCACAGAAATCACTTACAACTCCTAACTTTACGTCCGCACTCGGGCTGGAATTTCCGCACCCAGAGCGGAATTTCCGCACCAGGAGTGGAAATCCCGCACTCAGGCCGGGATTTCCGCTCCCGGGCCGAAATCTCAGCGTCCGGGCCATAATACCCGCATTCTGGCCGGTTGATCATTTTCCTCAATGCTAAACACCTGTCCAAGTGCCTACCAACCCCCACCATGCATCAGCTGACACACTGCAGCCCAACAGCCAATCCCAGCCCTGCAGCATGTATGAAAGCAAAGCAGACACACACAAACTTTCAACATGTCGCTGAATGTGTTTGTTGCTCTGCCCCTTGCCATGCAGCAAGAAGACTTGAGGAGGAGGAGGAGGAGGAGAGTAGAGAGGATCTTCAGACAAAGGATCAACCTATTTGGGATGTCCAGCCAAGATGTCAGGGCCATATACCGTTTCACTTCAGAAGTCATCTTGGAGATGGTATGTGAGTGGGAGCAGGAACTTGACTCTCTGACCTGCAGCTCCCATGCCATACCAGCATATCTCAAGATACTTTCTGCTCTCCATTTCTTTGCAACAGGGTTGTTCCAAAGGGTCTCCAGTGACCTTGTGGGCATCTCTCAGGCAAGCCAGCCACGATGCTTGCATCAGGTACTGAGCTGCATCAGTGCAAGAGCACACCACCACATACAAATGCCACATACACTGGACATGAGACAAAGGGCAGCTAGAGATTTCTATCTCATTTCTCGCTTCCCACGTGTGCTGGGTGCAATTGATTGTACCCATGTGGCCCTTCAGCCACCCTGCCGCATTGCACACATCTTCTGCAACAGGCACCAATGGCATTCCATCAATGTGCATGCTTCTGTGATGCCAGTGGAAGATTCATTGATGTGCATGTAGTGTTTCCAAAGCAAACACAAGGAGATGATGGACGGAGTGCTGAAACTTTTCAGACACTCACCCCCAGTCACAGATCTGGGTTGAATCAATCATCGTTCTTTAGCTCACTTTGCCACCCCAGTTCAGATACAGCTATATGCAAATCAGTCTTGACCCTGTGCCTCATGGTAACAGTCCAGCCCGAACTGCCAATCCATGTCTTCCCTGGACCGGAAACAAGCATCCTGGGACCGGATTCGGGCTAACAGCCCTCATCAGCCAGGCTAGCTTGAATCCAGTGGCAAAGTGAGCAAGGGGCCCACGTCTGGGCATACCCTGCCAACTTAGGGCGAACAAAGCAAACACAAGGAGATGATGGACGGAGTGCTGAAACTTTTCAGACACTCACCCCCAATAAGGGTATGCCCAGACGTGGGTCCCTTGCTCACTTTGCCACTGGATTCAATTACGACTGTCCAAAAATTCCATCCTGAGACTACTTTCAAGCCACACTAACTGCATGTAAACCACAGCTGTTGACAGAAGTCAAAAGATTGCCCATGCATCGGGTCATGTGCCCATGTCAGCAATGAGCATAGTGGATGTCCCTAAGGAATCTATTGACTCAGAGTAAAAGATGTAAATGTTCTGAGAGACCTTCCCGGACCTTATGAGGATGGGTTTCTGAATCACAAAAGGGCCTAACAATTGCATTGTCAGAGTTTTTGCCCCCAACAGATTTGGCTCCCCCACAAATGATGGGCCCACAACGTGAGTGACTATGTTATGGGCGAATCTGGCACTATGTATCTGGGATACAGCACTGCTTCCCCCCAATTTTCTGTAACCCCAACAGACAACTCTTGTGTTGAGCACTAAATATGGACTACATGTACCATAATGCAAAGGAGGAGAAAACTTAACTGGGGTTTGATGTTGTGTCAGTCCCCCCCCCCTTGTCCCAGCCCAAATCTCATTAAATGGTCTGTTCTCTCTTTTGTTTCATGTCTATGATTTTCTGTTACACTGTTATTTCAGGTTTCTCCGCTACAGAACAACAGGATGGCAGTGGATTTGATCTGTGATTGTGGATGAATCAGAATGAATAGAAAATGGCTGTCAACTACTTCCTGTGATGTATTTCCTGTCTCCCACTTCCTGTATATCATTTCCTGTATGAAATAATGGGTTACGGTTCAATTTTGGAGATTACCGCCCGAAAACGTAATTTCTGGTTGCGGAGCGTGCTCCTTACATGTGGACCCGACGCTCCGCAACCGGAAATTTTTGTGTTCATTCTGAGTTATCCTCTCACAGATCATATCCTCTGCCATCCTGCTGCTCTTTCCAACCTTATTTCCCCCAAAATGGCTGAGGGTTATGAGGATAAAGCGCCCCCTTTCACTGAAAGGGAATTAGACATTTTAGCTGAGGGGGTGATGACCAAATATCCTCAGCTATATGGGGGCCAGAGGACCAGCTGAGTAATGCAGCGTGGGCCACACTCTGGGCCAACATTGGTGAGCATTGCATTGTAGTGAGCGTTTACACCAGGAAGGCAAGGGTATGCCGCAAGCACTGGGAGGACCTAAAACGCCGGGCCCGGCACAAGGCCGAGGAGCTTCTCGGCCAGTCTTCCCAGCACCATGTGCATCGTCCCTGCCTCTCGCCACTGTACAGGAGGGTCCTGCATGCAGCTTGGCCGACCCTCCATGCTCAGCTGGAGGAGCATGAGCAGCAGAGACAGGGTAAGTGCATTATATGCAATATGTGTATGGAAGCATGATGTGAGTGAAGACAGAGCTGCACCATCATGTGTCCCATGCCTCTATTCACCTATTCTGTGTCTATGCAGCAGCCATCATGAAGCAAAAGGCTCACTGTAGCACATTGACTGTGCAGGGCAGAGTGCATTCTGGGAGTTGTAGTTTCATTATGACAACTGGGGAATTGAGCCACACACTTGCATTTGTACAGAAATGTGCACTGCCAGCACCATCGGGGCCTCCAGCTGCATCCCCTGCAACCAGTCCCCCTCATCTTAGCTGCCAGGTCGCCACCAACACTGGCTCTGAACCTGAGGCACCACACCCCTCATGTTCAACCCAAACCCCTCCCTGTGTTTTTCCTCCTGTGGCTGTACCAGAGGACTTGATGTAGGCATGTGAGGGTCAGCCAGACATGTCCTCTCACATCATGCTGCAGATGTGTCTAGAGCTGCTCATAATGTGGGAGGAAACTGCCCGAGCTCTGGCCACCCTCATTGCCAGTGTCAATTCCCTGACTGCAGTCTTGTTGTCTTTGGTATCCCAATAACCCTCCCACACCACTGTCAATATCTCCCTCTGTCCATTGCGCCACACTGTTTCCCCCCATACTCCTCGTGTGTCCCAACCCCGTGTGGTGCCTGGTCCTGCACTGGCCAGCCAGGAGCCTGCTTCGGACTCAGAGGATCTGGACATTGTGGTACTAGAGGATGACCAGAAGGACACTTGACCTGTTGGACAGAATTTTCTTTGTGGACAATTATTTACTTTTCCCCTTGTGAATAGTCTTGTTCCCCTGATGCTCCCTGACGTGTTATATTTATGTTGCCCCACCCCAATCCCCAATCCATGTTCCCTTCTCCTTCTGTAGTAATAACATAATTTGTTTTCCTTTCTCCCTTCCAAAGGGACTGTTGTTGTTTTTCTAATCACACCCTTTTATTACATAAAATCTTATTTTGGATCATACTTTCTCTATTTTGTTTAACTTCATTGTGAATGTCTTGTACAAAATATGGACATATATTTTGGGAGTCATCTGCTCTGCACATTATGCAATGATGGGGTTACACTTGTACATGTGTCACACACACACATACATCCTCACATCTCTAGGCCACCAAAATTGGTACATATTTGCCTATCAGGACATGATACGCAACAGAGTTTTGACTTGTGAAGAAAAATTCTTTTTATTTACACATATTCACACTGGTCAAAAGGTTTTTGGGATGTGATCAATGGGGGTCGTGCTTGCGACTTCGCAATTTCGGAGGTGAGGATCGCTGTGAAGGATCATGTCTGGGTTGTTGCTGAGGTGCAGGTGGGTGTTGTGCATGTGCCTGTACAGGGTGAAGTTCATGTGCAGGAGGGGATGGTGTATGTACAGTTGGTGTTTGTGCTTGGACAAGGGCTGGTTGTGCAGGTGTCGGTAGTGCCTGTTCAGGGAGTGGTGGTGGATGTACAGGTAGTGTGAGTGCCTGTTCAGGGCGCGGTGGTGAGTGTGTACACTTGCTGTGGTCCTGTGCAGTTTGTGGTACAGGTGTGTGGGTGCGATGTGCTGTAGGCAGATGTGATGGCTCCCCTCCCTGCGTTGACAGTGAAGGGAGACTTTGGATCACTTTCATCGTGCCCTTCATCATCTTCATGGCCAAGGCATGGTGTCTTAAACTCTCTTCCCTTTGGATGGATATCATGTCTCTGATATTCTTGCACATGTTTTGTCAAGATCTATTCATCCTATCCAAAACATGGGTCAGTCTGTCCACCACCTAAGGGATTTGGCGCATGTCCTGCAGGGCCTCACACATATCTGACAGGGTAGCCCCCATGGCACGAATGTCCTGCCTCACATCTGCCTGCTGTTTGAAGAAGTCCTGCTCCCACTGGCCACTGTGGCCAGGTGCAGGCCCTCTCTGCAGGGGTCGGCCATGGATGAGACCGACAGGTACAACAGCAGGGGTGGGGGTGGCAGGTTGAAGCCTGTGGACAGGAGAATGGTGCCCAGGGAATACCTGCACCACAACAGGGTTGGTACTTCCCTCAGATGGTGGAGAGAATGCCTGGGATACACTGTATAGGGAGGAGTTTGTAGGCAAACCACCACGTCTGTCCTGGATGTGAGGTCTGTGAGGGAGTGATGTCTGTGTTGGGGAGTGTGTGAGCTGTGGCTGGTTAGCTCTATGCTGGAGACAGGCAATCTTTTTTGTTGGAGGAGGCTAAGGCACTTTGCTGGGCATAGGGTGTGAGGCCTTGCAAAATGTGGGCGATGTGGGAAAATTTCTGTCCATGGCATCAGAATCTTCATCCTCTGAGAGGATGAACAAATAGTCACCATCACCGTTGAATCCTTCAGCCTCCTCAGGTACTTCCTCCTCCTCCTCTTGCGCAGTACTTGAAACTGACATTACTACCTGGAGGAGCAGTGGATTTTCCCCTTTGATTGCCCGTCGCCCAACACTGGTGGAAGGTCCATCCTCCTCATCGTCATCATCACCTGGAACACAGAGGTTGCAACAGGATAGGTAATTGACCTAGTATAGGATGTAGTGCAACACAAGGGTTGGTTCTACTGTACTTTGCATCAACAGATGACTCACATGTGACCTGGTTTGGGTACCCCTACAAGTGACAGCTCATACCATAGCACTGAGGTGTTAAACAGAGATGTACATTGTACAAGCAAGCTCACCAGCTCCAGCCACAGCTTTGGGGTCGATTCCGATTCGGGCCGGAAAAATCGCCGACCGACTCGGATCCGGAAATAATACCGACCGACACGTACCCGTGGCGCACGACACGCCAAGTACGATGCAAGGCGCGAAAAATCCGACCGACACGTACCGAAACCAAGTCGACCGACCGAGCCGCACGGAAAACAGCAATCCGGCCGGAAAAACACGCGAATCCAACCGACCGACATGCACCCGGAACAAATCCGACCGAAACGTACACGCGAACTCCAAACCGCAAAGTACGATGCAAGGCGCGAAAACCACGAGCGAGTCGAACGGAGGACAAGCCGTACGACCGACACGCATACAAAACCGAGCCGAAGCAACACAATACACCGCGACCGACGCGTACGCAGCATAGAAAACTGCACAAACACAGCGTGAACGAAACGGAGAACACCGTACGAGACCAATGCAGGGTCCGACTCGGTCACAAGAACGTTTCCAACATACACAAACAGCACAAAGGAAAAATCACCCAAAAAAAAGGCCAAACAAGCAATTACCAAGCCAATAAATACTGGGGGGTGGGGACAGAGAACAAAGACACACCCACAACTCCACCTATATAAAGGACACCAATCACAACCATGAGCCTTTGCAAATGCCATTCCACTGCCAGCACCCAAGAGAAAGCAACCACACACCCACAGCTCATCCCTCACACAAGCCACACACCATCAGCACACCAACAAACACCTACCTCACACACACCCAGCAAAACACACACTCACACACCCTCACCTGCACACCAACACACACATCACCCACCATCACCAACCATCACCATGCCCCCCAAGAAGAATCCCAAGTTCCTAGATAGTGAATTGGAAGTCATGGTAGACGAGATCCTCAGGGTGGAGCCACAGCTGTTTGGCACACTGGTCCAACAGACCCCCATGTCGCAGAAAACCAAGATGTGGGAGAGGATCATCAACAGGGTGAACGCCCAATCACCATGTCGGCGCACAAAGACCGACATCCAGAACAGGTGGTATGACGTGCGCAGGAGGGTACGGGAAATGCTGAACAAAGACTACATCAACAGCCAACACACCGGCAGTGGCCCTCCTGCCAAGCCAATATACCTCAGGCCCTGGGAGGAGAAGGTGCGGGCCATCCTTCCGCCAGTGAGCGTATATGGACTAGAGGACATCCCAGAGCCTGGTGAGTACACAACAAATGTATACAATATACTGCCACAAAACACACACATCACTGTCAAGGGAGAGTCAAACCATGCACTCATAGCAATTACACAGCAACCAGAACAGAATCATCCCAAAATGTGTATGTTAGTCAGATAAACACAACACATGCCATCAAAAAAGTCACATCCAACTGTGCCAACACATGTACAAACACAACTACAACTAGGCAGTGGCACAAATAGAACTAACAAACACATCCAGACATGTAGCCACCACAACAACACCAACACACAGTGAAGACCACTCAAAGGAAGGAATTCTGTGTATGCTGGCCAAGTCAGTGTAGCCAATAGCATCATGGGAGTCGCAGTCACACATATTGCCCCCCACAACTGTCCCATCAACACCACCCTGAACCATGCTCACATCACAGGAAGTGGAGAAGGACTCACAAGATGGCTGACACTGGCTACTGCTGTGGGGAGCACAAGGCCCTGCTGGCAACTGTGCACCAACAAACAGCAGGACACCACTGACTGACATCCTGAGAGACAACTTACACTCCCTGCAATGCAAGCACGTTCCATGGTGGGATATCTGGCTGGCTGGGTGGGAAGGGGGACTTGCAGCACTGACCATAGTCACAAGCACCTCCCCTCACACACACCCCAACACAAACTCCACAGAACCCACCTGGTAGAATGCAATGCCCCCATCCTAACACAACATCCCACAAAGAACCACCACCCTGGGTTATGTTGTGTGAAGCACAGGGACACTCTTGGGACTCTTAGCCAAACAACTGCCAGGACAACACTCCCAGCCATCCTGTCAGCACAGCCAGCCCACCCCACAGGGAAGCAGAGTCAAAGGAAGGAAGCATGGGCATGCTGGGAAGGGGGAGGAGGCAATAGCATGATGGGAGTCGTAGTCACAGCTCTACATCCCCCACCACATGGCCCAGCAAGCTCACACTCACGCATGCACATCCCACAGAGAGTGTAAAGGCCCATCAAAGATGTCTGACACTGTTGCTGTGTCGTGGGGAGTACAAGGGCATGCTGGGTACTGCACACCAACCAACAGCAGGACACCACTGTCAGCCATCTTGCCATTGCTCTCACACCCACACACACTGAACTCCCCACAAAAGCAAGTAAGTATGGGAATGCTGGGAAGTGGGGTGGAGGCAATGGCATGATGGGAGTCGTAGTCACTGATATTGGTCACCCCCACAACTGTCCCATCAACACCACCCTGAACCATGCTCACATCACAGGGAGTGGAGAAGGACTCACAAGATGGCTGACACTGGCTTCTGCTGTGGGGAGCACAAGGCCCTGCTGGCAACTGTGCACCAACAAAGAGCAGGACACCACTGACTGACATTCTGAGAGACAACTTACACTCCCTGCAATGCAAGCACGTTCCATGGTGGGATATCTGGCTGGCTGGGTGGGAAGGGGGACTTGCAGCACTGACCATAGTCACAAGCACCTCCCCTCACACACACCCCAACACAAACTCCACAGAACCCACCTGGTAGAATGCAATGCCCCCATCCTAACACAAGATCCCACAAAGAACCACCACCCTGGGTTATGTTGTGTGAAGCACAGGGACACTCTTGGGACTCTTAGCCAAACAACTGCCAGGACAACACTCCCAGCCATCCTGTCAGCACAGCCAGCCCACCCCACAGGGAAGCAGAGTCAAAAGGAAGGAAGCATGGGCATGCTGGGAAGGGGGAGGAGGCAATAGCATGATGGGAGTCGTAGTCACAGCTCTACATCCCCCACCACATGGCCCAGCAAGCTCACACTCACGCATGCACATCCCACAGAGAGTGTAAAGGCCCATCAAATATGTCTGACACTGTTGCTGTGTCGTGGGGAGCACAAGGGCATGCTGGGTACTGCACACCAACCAACAGCAGGACACCACTGTCAGCCATCTTGCCATTGCTCTCACACCCACACACACTGAACTCCCCACAAAAGCAAGTAAGTATGGGAATGCTGGGAAGTGGGGTGGAGGCAATGGCATGATGGGAGTCGTAGTCACTGATATTGGTCACCCCACAACTGTCCCATCAACACCACCCTGAACCATGCTCACATCACAGGAAGTGGAGAAGGACTCACAAGATGGCCGACACTGGCTACTGCTGTGGGGAGCACAAGGCCCTGCTGGCAACTGTGCACCAACAAACAGCAGGACACCACTGACTGACATCCTGAGAGACAACTTCCACTCCCTGCAACGCAAGCACGTTCCATGGTGGGATAACTGACTGGCTGGGTGGGTGGGTGGGAAGGAGGGCCGGCTGTCAACCAAACACAACCAATGCAGACCATGTTCACACCCCAGAAAATACATAGATATGCCCAAATAATGCAGGACAATGTGCCACACCAATATCAACCCCTGACTGTGACGACTTAGGACAATGCAATGTACAGGCCCGCACCCAGAGGCACAGTCACAACTGTCATGTGTGTCAACCATTGATGCCTGCAGAAACATAACATACATTGTTTGTGTCTCCCAAAAACAGGTGATGATGGGGACACAGCAGCAGACGCTGAGGAGTCCCAGTCCCAGGCTCAAGAGGATGCCGAGCTCACTGGCGTCGTACAGCCTCTGTCCTCCTCGCACGATGAAGAACAACCTGGCACATCCGGTGCAAGTCAACATGCAGCACCAGCAGGACCACCAGCTGCAGCACCAGCAGGACCACCAGCTGCACCCCCTGCACCCACCCCTCCAACGACTGTCACCACGAATACACCCCTGCCGACATGGACAGAACAAGGAGCAACACCAGCACAGTGACCCTGGACCAACCTGGGGCCATGGACACCACCACCACCACCAACCCCCAAGGTGGACCAGGGTTATCTGTGCGTGCCACTGCACACACTGCACATGTCAGCAGGGGTGGTGGGAGGGGTGGGAGACAGAGGTCGCTGCTTGCAGATGTTGCTGGTGTGCATGATGACCCACAACTGGTACGCATAGCTGATGCGTACCAGTCCAGCACCGGAGAGCTCAGCCAGGTAGTGGGGCTCCTCAGAGACATTAAACAGCAGCAGGCTGCCCATCATGCCTGCTTGGACTCCCACATGTCCCACGTGGAGTCACACATGTCCCGTGTGGACTCACACATGTCCGCGTGGAGTCCAAGTGGGATGCACTGCATGAGATGACGGCGGTGCACAGGGACATTTTACAATGCCTCCGCCAGATGAACAGCAACCAGTCCACACCTCCCTGTGTGCCAACAACATCTGGTGCCGAACAAACTGCAACTGCCACAGGGAGGGAGGAGGACTCTGGCGGAGAGTCCCCTGCACCGCAGCAGCCTGTACTTGAGGGCCCCCCCAAGAAGAGGGGTCGTCCGAGGAGGGAAAAGTGAGAGGCCGATGGCCAAGCGCAACTCCCAGGAAGCCTGAACCTGTTCTGGATGTTCGCCTTTGTGCACAGACTGTTCACCCTGTTGACGGCAACACTACTCCCACACATTGCATGGGGAGTACAAGTTGGACCAATGTGTCAGACAACTGTGGCCCCGATACTGGGGATCCTGTCTACCAGGACTTTCAATTCACCTAGGAACTTGGGATTGCAAGATTTATGTACAGCACTACCCATCCTATGCACTATTAACACAAATGTATCACAATAAACACACCAATACACCATACTTGCCTCTGTCGTGATTCCAACTTGGGTGCTGTTATGGGGATGATGAACTTCAAAATTACACTGTGTATGCGAACTGCAACAGCAAGGACAACACAGGCATGTGAGTACAGGCAACGTGACACACATGAGGGAGACACACCACCAGGGCTACACAACACATACACACCTAGGCCATCTGACTCATTGCCTACACTGATGTTGCCAGGGAAGACGGTGCAATGCACAGACACCACACCCATTCCCAGTTGTAGTCAAGTAGCCCACAGGTGCAGTAAGCAAATGGCAGTCAAATGTGTGACCACAGACAACGCACATCACAAAGTGAAGCACAGGTTTATTACATAGTTGCAACATGCTGTAACCACTACAGATGCACGGTAATCCCACCTGGCAGCGGGCACACAGTCAACAACTGTAGACTGAAGGAAGTCCATGGGTGTGGCGCACATCACCTGTAGGGACACAACAGCTACCAGCCTGGATGTGCAATCACGTCGTCGGTGGACACAGTTGACCAAACGAATCTGAAAGTACCCTGTGAAGGACAGAAATGACACACAGTCAAAAGCAATGGAGTACAGGACAGAACAGCAAAACTCATGCACAGTACATGTTACAAGATACCCACCCAGAACCAAGTTAGCATGTCAACACTGTTGGGGAGTACAGCCCACCTGTCACCACACATCGCAACACACATCCAGTCAAGTAGCCCATGGACACACTCCAACAGCACCAGAGCACCACCCACACATCATGCCAACTCACATCATTGACATGACACCTCAGGATACTCACATTCAGCTAAAGAAGTTGGTGATGAGCTGTGTGCGGACATCACCATCATCATCATCATCATCGTCACTGGCATCGTGGTCCAGGCCAGGATCCTCCACAGGTGGCGGATGTTGGTCATTGTCATCCTGGATGAGAGGCAACTCCTTCCACACTGCCAGGTTGTGGAGCATGCAGCAGACGATGATAATCTTGCACACTTTCGCAGGGGCATATGGGAGGGACCCTCCGGTCTTGTCCAGGCAGCGGAAGCGGCTCTTCAGGAGTCCAAAGGTCCGCTCAATCACTCTCCTGGTCCGACCATGTGCCTCATTGTAGCGCATCTGGGCTGGTGTCACAGGGTTCCTGAGGGGTGTCAGCAACCACGGCATGTTGGGGTATCCCGAGTCACCTACGGACAGACAAGTGCACATTAGCTGACTTGGAAAAGTGGGCGGAATACTACAGATCAGATCACACACAATGGCACAAAGTCAGTACACACCGACAAGCCAGGCACGCTGGTTCTGCATCTGTGCCATCATCCTGGGGATGCGACTACTCCTCATCACAAAGGCATCGTGTGCTGAACCAGGGAAACGGGCATACACGTGTGTGATGGTCATGACTGCAAGACACACCACCAGTGCATTGACCGAGTGGTAGTGCTTGCGGTTCCTGTAGGCCTGCTCCTGGGCCTGTGGTGGTACCAAAGCCACATGTGTCCCATCAATGGAGCCAATTACATGCGGCATCCTCCCCAGGGCATAAAAGTCACTCTTCACGTCAGTGAGTCGTCGCAGTCTAGGGAAATAGATGTACCGGTTCAGGAAGAGCAACATTGCCGCCAAAACATTGCGGAGCACACGGCTCAACATGGTCTGTGACATCCCACCAGCAGTCGCCACAGTATGTTGGAAGGTACCAGTGGCAAAGAAGTGTAGGGCTGCCATCACCTTCACCTTGGGGGTCAGCGCTGTAGGATACGGCCGGCCAGGCTGCAAATGTGGGGACAACTGCACTGCCAAATCCTCAATCAGCTGCCTGGTGAAGCGGTACCGTCGGATGCTGTCCCGTTCCACCATCGTTGCCAGGTCTGGGAATGGTCGATGGACAGCAGGAGCCCTGCAGTGCAGAGGAGAAGTGAGCAAGATTGTCAGTCACCCCACAAATGTGGCATTGAACACACTCAAGATCCCAACATACATCATTATGAGGCACAACTACATGAAGTGTGCAGTACCGGAAGGACATGTATGGTACATACATGGCCAACATCTGTCAACACGGTCCAACAGGTGGCATCAATTAGTCCCAGGTTGGCCCATTGGATATCATGAGGCCGTGTCACAGTTCCCATCTCCTGCTGCCGTGTCACAATAACCCCCCACAGTGACATGTGAGGACAGATGTGCCCCAGGCACCACAGCTCAGCTCAACGACAGGTACATTCCCAGGGACCCTGTAATGCCACATGGACACTGGCATTACATGGAGTATCATGTATACACCACAGCAAAACAACCATGACCCCCACAGGTAGTGGCCCCACTTGCCATGGCAGGACAGACATGGACGTCTGTGACACACACGCACAACATCAGAGTCCATGCACACACAACGTGGATGTGGAGACTGTCTCCCATTGTGCACATGACATCAGAGACATTGTAAACACTACATGCACAAAGACTGTGGAGGACCATCACTATTGTGCCACTGGGACACCCTGGCTCAAACATACCGTCCCACATGGGACTCATGGGGTATGTGACATGACATACACATACACCACTGTGAAATGTGACCATGGCACATGCACAGATATGAACAGTTGCACATCACAGTGGACATGTACACGTAACACCCAGGATCCTGTCCCCATGAACACGTGCACAGCCTGGGGGTGGCTGCCCACAGGTGACACCCACAGGACAACATGTACACCAACATACACACAATAGGAAATGCAGCCTTACATGCCTTATGATAAAGTTTGAACAGGCTGTCGTGATGTAGGTGTGCCCATCACTCCCTGGGAGCTATCTGTGGCTGGCATATGTCCATCTGAGACAGGCATGCTGACATATGCCAGTCACATGTACAGTGATGCGTTGTACTGCAATGGACCGATCGGTGCCTCCGGCCGGCCCATTGCATTCAATGTGTGCGGGTACGCGTTGTACCCCTGTGCGCGTTGTACTGCAATGGACCGATCGGTGCCTCCGGCCGGCCCATTGCATTCAATGTGTGCGGGTACGCGTTGTACCCCTGTGCGCGTTGTACTGCAATGGACCGATCGGTGCCTCCGGCCGGCCCATTGCATTCAATGTGTGCGGGTACGCGTTGTACCCCTGTGCGCGTTGTACTGCAATGGACCGATCGGTGCCTCCGGCCGGCCCATTGCATTCAATGTGTGCGGGTACGCGTTGTACCCCTGTGCGCGTTGTACCGCAATGGACCGATCGGTGCGCACCCATTGACAATGGGCTTGCCTGGCAACGGACGCGTTTTCGAATTTCGAACGAGTCGGTTGCTGTAAATTCAGTTGGTCACCCACAACAATGTTGCAAAATCATGTATGTCATGAAGTTGAAGATTTGAAGGATGCTGTGGGCGTGTTTTGGTGCTGCTATTCCATGGATTGGCCAGATTCAGAAGATGCAAACGACTTGGACCTATCACTTTGGACACAAGGGACAGTATCTGCCTCTCCAGCACATATATATTGCTGGCTGTTCCCCTGAGAGCTCACTTGCCTGCACTACATGCTCCAGGACGACATCTGCCACTGCACTGCTGCTGTCTCTGCCCCTCTGGACCCTGCAATGGCACGTAATGTGGAGAGAGCCCCAGCCTTCAGCCTTGAAGAGAACCAGGCCCTGCTGGACAGCCTACTTCCACAGTACAGCAAGCTGTATGGGACACCAGGGGAGCAGGTGAGTGTTCTGTGCACTGCCTTTCTGAATGTGCATTTTGTGTGACTAGCAAGGCTGAGAGTCTGCACGCCACTGGCTAGCAGGCTCACTGAGTAGTTGTCACCCCCCATAGTGTGTAGTGACTTGCACTGGACAGGTATGGTGCAGTGACAGTGCATTTGAACATGGTTTTACTTCCCATGCAATGATACCATGTAGTGACGTCTGGCAAACTGTCCATGGTCAGCTTTGCACTGCCTGTGTACATCATGTGCCCCTGTGATTGAGACATGTATATACAACTGTGTCATGCACGGATATGTTGCATGTGTGGTAATGGCCTTTTCACTTTGTCATCCTGACAGGTTAATGCCCATCGGAAGCAGGAAATCTGGAAGGACATCGTCCGGGCTGTCCGGTCCGTGGGGGTCTACAAGCGCCGGATCCGCAACTGCCAGAAGAGGTGGCAGGACCTTCGGGGCTGGACCCGGAGCATTGCACGGGTCCAGCTGAAGCTGTCGCCTCCTCGCAGGAGGGGCGGAACACGGACCCTGACCCCCACATGCTCCAGATCCTGGCGGTGGTCTTTCCAGACCTGGATGGGCAGCTGAAGGCCAGACAGCAGCAAGGAGGGGGTGAGTCAAAGACTGCACTGTGAACTCTGTATTACATGCTTTGTGCCCTCCTCTGGCCTGGTTCAACTGCCACAGTGCAGCAGTCATGTTGTCCAGGAGCCATCTCCCTCTATTGTGCACTGCCCACTGGTCATCTGATACCCAGGTGTGGCCCTTACATTCAGGGAATTGTGTCACTTGGGACTGTGTACTTGCAGTTTGCTTCACTAAAGGTGTGGGACAGCATCTGTTTCCCTAACTCTGTTGTGGGCATCATGGGTGGGTCCATTGTTCACACCACGCCTGGGTTTGGACATGTGATCTGCGTGTTGCTTTGATATGCGGTCCACTTGCTGAGCTGAGCCACCACATGTGCCTGGGGTATGTGGCACACGCCCATGCAGTGGGTGGGAACAATGTTTGGGCCCCAGGAGTGTGCAGATTACATGTGTCACACATACATAGCCAGCTATCCACTGTCCAGGGCACATCCCTCATTCATGTGGAGCAGGACAGTCATGCCTACTCCAGGCCATGCAATGCACTCTGTACTCCCACTCCCGTGTATCAGCTGACACATTGTGCACAGTGATTTGACCCCTCAGGTGTCTGCCTCTGTGTCAGTGTGCTGTGGATTAGTTGACAGGACTGCTGGGGTGTTTCTTGGTAGGGGCTCAGCATGCCCCTGGAGATGTGACCATAGGAGACGATACTTGTGTGTCACATAGGTGTTTGATCAGCTGCCCGTGCAGACTGGGGTATGCGAATGTGAAGTTCAGGTAGCTGTTCCCCATTCACAGCAAATTGTGAGGGGCTCAGGTTCAGAGGGTAGTGTCACAGGTCTCCCATATGTCCAATAGGTGTGACCTGGACAGATGAGGGTTAAGATGATGTGTTGTGTGGGGGATGTACATGTGCACTTGTGCAGCTCCAGGACTTGCATTCCCCATGACCTACTATTGTGACACAGTGCATAGTGTTGTTGTCTGGCTGCCAAGTCATACATCACTGAGACAGTGATGTATGACTTAGCAGTCATGCCTCTGCCATGGCATGTGTCAACTTATTGGTGGTCCTGCAGGGGAGTGACATGTGCTACATGCACACCATAGTGGCGCTGGCTATCAGGACATGGGTGCATCATGGTGTCTGTCGCTGGTATGCATCACATGCATTTCCTATTTGACTCTGGGCATCCCTTTCATCCGGAAACCTGTACTGACTCAGTGGCAAGAGCTGTGATGTGTGCATGTCCACATGCCACACCGTGTCCTCTGCACTGTCCAACTACTGTGTACTTGGTGCATGTGTCCACACTGGGGTGTTGCAATCCAACAGACACCAGACAGATGGGTGCAAGGCCATGTGGGATGTGAGTGCCATGCTTGGCATCAGACTTACAATTGGCTTCTCCTGTTCAGTTAGGGCACTTTTAGCAATGTACAAATAATGATGCCAGGGCTTGCTCTGTAATGTGCTGTGCTCACAGTGGTGTGTGCGTTTGGTGCAGGTGACTGATGTCTGTCTGTTTCCCCATTGTTTGCAGATACATCCACGGCCACGGAAGGGGACAGCTCCACGGACCAGGAGGAGACAGACTGGGTCAGCAGCCGAGGAGTGGTCGGAGGGACCCAGTGGCACGGAGGGCGAGGGGAGCCACACCGAGGAGTCCTCAGCACCATCCACCTCAGCTGAGGACCAGAGCAACTCGGAGGATGACTCCCTTGTGGAGGCGGGTGTCAGCAGCCACCACACCCCAGCTAGTGTTGCTGTCCCCGCCACCACCAGCACCACCACCGCCCTCCCATCGGCTCCCATTCCCCAGGTCCGTGGAGGCTCCCATGTTCGGGAGCGTGTCTCCTTTGGGCCAGGCACCGCACCCCCTGCCCCTGTGTCCCCTGCTGCCCTGAGTGAGGAGTCTGTGTACCTCCTTCGCCAGCTCCATGTAGGGCAGACAGCCATGCTGAGTGTCCTCCATGCGCACACCGCACTGTTGACTCAGCTGGTGTCGTTCATGGAGGGCATCTCATCGGGCATGTCTGACCTACAGAGGGGCAACAGGTCCATGGACTCCTCCCTGACGGCAGCAGTGTCCCTCCTCAGACAGTCCCTCACCCCTCCTGCCTCTGCTCCATCCACACTCCCCAGCACCTTACCCGTCCCAAGCACACACACACCGGCACAGGCACACACCAGCACACACACGTCCAGCACACAGACACACACGCCACAAACTAAATGCACACGCACGCACAGTCAGGGGACTGAAACCAGACTCACAGGGGATGGGGCCCTGGTACACACACACGCATCCACGGGCACTGCGCAGTCCTCAGTTGCCTCTCCCTCCAAAGCACCCTCCCTTGCCTCACCTGCAACCCCAAAGACCCAGCGCCTCTTCCTTAGTGACCTCGGCCTCTTCCCCTCCGATCCAGCTGCCCCAGCATCCAGGGGGAAGAGGAAGCCCCCCCACACAGAGCAGAGTGCCCCTCGCCCCCGGACACCCTCCCCCAGGCGCAGACAGACTGAGGCCCCCACCCGCAAGTCCCCCCGGAGTGGTAAGAGCAAGACCCCGCCGCCGCCCTGCAGCTCAAGCACCAGGTCTCCTTCCTCCATCCCTCAGGCCCCCACTCCACAGGTGCCCACACCACACCCTGCCCCAGGTTCCCCCACCCACAGATATACCATCCCCAAGAGGCTCCGGCCTTCTCCCCCTGCCACTTGCTCTCCCGGCACCACACCCCCGCTGCGCTTGTCTGTGCCACTGATGTGGTGAGGGTGTCCTCCCCCTCTGTCCAGCCCACCTTGCCTGTTCCCCATTCTCCTCCCCTGGTGGTAGGCACTGCAGTGGAGTCCACTACCACCCTGTCTGACTTGGGCACTGCAGTGGCGGACCTGTCCACTCCATCTGCAGGGTCCACTGCAGTCGTGCCGGCACCCACAACATCTGAGCCATGCCCCCCAGTTGTGCCGGCACACACCATGTCAGACACCTCCACTGCAGTTGTCAGTGGCTCTCCAGCACCCACCACCCCTTCCCTGCTTCCTCCTGGTGAGCCCTGATCCTGTCCCTGCGGGGCCTGGTTGCCCCTCCTAGTGAATTGTCCCTGGTTTTGTGCAGGCATGTGTAGGGTGGCATCTGCCACTGTCACCCACTTGTGACTTTGTTGATGGACTGGCCATTGGCCTTTATTTATGTTCTACCGGACTTCTACTTTTAATGCCACATATGCTGAATAAAGCATCTTTCTGTTCTCTAGTGCTTTTGCTTCTGATGTACATGATGTTGATGATGCTAACCATGCCCTTGCTGCAGTGATGGTGATATTTGGTCTCATGATAATGAAGTGTTACTGTGCAGGAACCCATGTGGTCCAGGTGGAATGTGTCCTATCCTGTGGTGTATCCATGTCATCCATAGCAGCATCTGAGGGTGTCATGTGTTCAGTATTTGGCAATGGGATTTCCTACTTAGATTGGCAATTTCACATCTGTGGCTTCCACCCCTGCACATCTGTTGTGCCTGCCATTGTTCTATTCGTCTACTTCCCTGACCGTGTGGCCATCTCCAGTGAACATGCAGGTTTGGGCATCAATGGGGAAGGACTCATCTGTGTTGTCAGTGCAACATTGCAATACAAGTGTGTTGGATCTGTGCTGATGATTCCGTTGGCACTTCCATGACCAGGCTGATGGGACGGGAGCCCTCATTTGGTGCTAATTGTTGATTGTGTGTCCCATTGCTGCCATGGTATGGTATCTGTTCACCTCACATCTGCAGTCTCCACAGGGTATCTGCATGTGTGTGCCCATTGGTGCAAATATGTGGGTCTGCATTCTGATGGTCACTTCTGTCATTGTGTCATTGATGATTGTTGACGGTGTCAGCCCCCATGGGTGTTGTTTGTCTGCACATGGCCAAAGTTATGTCTTATTTGCACTGCAGGATTTGGCTCCCCCAATTTATGTTGCAATGGGACACATAGACTACTTTGCCACTGATGTGTTTGTTGTTCTGTGACCAGGAATCATCCATGCAGTTTGGCAGTTGCACCTCTTACTTTGTCAACACTTACCTTTTGGTCACTGTGATGATGGGGGTTTGGACCCCATTGCCACAATGTTCAAAATGTGCTGCAGCTATGGACCCCACACTTGCATTTTGGTCACTGTGATGATGGGGGTTTGGACCCCATTGCCACAATGTTCAAAATGTGCTGCAGCTATGGACCCCACACTTGCATTTTGGTCACTGTGATGATGGGGGTTTGGACCCCATTGCCACAATGTTCAAAATGTGCTGCAGCTATGGACCCCACACTTCCATTTTGGTCACTGTGATGATGGGGGTTTGGACCCCATTGCCACAATGTTCAAAATGTGCAGCAGCTATGGACCCCACACTTGCATTTTGGTCACTGTGATGATGGGGGTTTGGACCCCATTGCCACAATGTTCAAAATGTGCAGCAGCTATGGACCCCACACTTGCATTTTGGTCACTGTGATGATGGGGGTTTGGACCCCATTGCCACAATGTTCAAAATGTGCTGCAGCTATGGACCCCACACTTGCATTTTGGTCACTGTGATGATGGGGGTTTGGACCCCATTGCCACAATGTTCAAAATGTGCTGCAGCTATGGACCCCACACTTGCATTTTGGTCACTGTGATGATGGGGGTTTGGACCCCATTGCCACAATGTTCAAAATGTGCTGCAGCTATGGACCCCACACTTGCATTTTGGTCACTGTGATGATGGGGGTTTGGACCCCATTGCCACAATGTTCAAAATGTGCTGCAGCTATGGACCCCACACTTGCATTTTGGTCACTGTGATGATGGGGGTTTGGACCCCATTGCCACAATGTTCAAAATGTGCTGCAGCTATGGACCCCACACTTGCATTTTGGTCACTGTGATGATGGGGGTTTGGACCCCATTGCCACAATGTTCAAAATGTGCTGCAGCTATGGACCCCACACTTGCATTTTGGTCACTGTGATGATGGGGGTTTGGACCCCATTGCCACAATGTTCAAAATGTGCTGCAGCTATGGACCCCACACTTCCATTTTGGTCACTGTGATGATGGGGGTTTGGACCCCATTGCCACAATGTTCAAAATGTGCAGCAGCTATGGACCCCACACTTGCATTTTGGTCACTGTGATGATGGGGGTTTGGACCCCATTGCCACAATGTTCAAAATGTGCTGCAGCTATGGACCCCACACTTGCATTTTGGTCACTGTGATGATGGGGGTTTGGACCCCATTGCCACAATGTTCAAAATGTGCTGCAGCTATGGACCCCACACTTGCATTTTGGTCACTGTGATGATGGGGGTTTGGACCCCATTGCCACAATGTTCAAAATGTGCTGCAGCTATGGACCCCACACTTCCATTTTGGTCACCGTGATGATGGGGGTTTGGACCCCATTGCCACAATGTTCAAAATGTGCAGCAGCTATGGACCCCACACTTGCATTTTGGTCACTGTGATGATGGGGGTTTGGACCCCATTGCCACAATGTTCAAAATGTGCTGCAGCTATGGACCCCACACTTGCATTTTGATCACTGTGATGATGGGGGTTTGGACCCCATTGCCACAATGTTCAAAATGTGCTGCAGCTATGGACCCCACACTTGCATTTTGGTCACTGTGATGATGGGGGTTTGGACCCCATTGCCACAATGTTCAAAATGTGCTGCAGCTATGGACCCCACACTTGCATTTTGGTCACTGTGATGATGGGGGTTTGGACCCCATTGCCACAATGTTCAAAATGTGCTGCAGCTATGGACCCCACACTTGCATTTTGGTCACTGTGATGATGGGGGTTTGGACCCCATTGCCACAATGTTCAAAATGTGCTACAGCTATGGACCCCACACTTGCATTTTGGTCACTGTGATGATGGGGGTTTGGACCCCATTGCCACAATGGTCATGGCCTGCTTGCGTTGTGTGTGCCACACATTTGTGTGGCACATGTGCTAGGGGGTCACATTGTATGTTCGAAGTCATGTTCGGTGTTGTAGGCATTTGACACAGTCTACACACACTTGTCATGGTGTTGGGGGGATGTCTTCTTCTTGCATTCCCTAGGTTGTGGTGTGCTGGTTGTGTCATGCATTATCCATCCTATGGGTGGGGGTGGTAGTGGTGGTAGGCATCCTGCCCCCCCTGGCTAAGGGTGGTAGTAGTGGTAGGCATCCAGCCCCCCCTGGGTGAGGGTGGTAGTAGTGGTAGGCATCCTGCCCCCCCTGGGTGAGGGTGGTAGTGGTGGTAGGCATCCTGCCCCCCTGGCTAAGGGTGGTAGTAGTGGTAGGCATCCTGCCCCCCTGGGTGAGGGTGGTAGTAGTGGTAGGCATCCTGCCCCCCTGGGTGAGGGTGGTAGTGGTGGTAGGCATCCTGCCCCCCTGGCTAAGGGTGGTAGTAGTGGTAGGCATCCTGCCCCCCTGGGTGAGGGTGGTAGTAGTGGTAGGCATCCTGCCCCCCTGGGTGAGGGTGGTAGTGGTGGTAGGCATCCTGCCCCCCTGGCTAAGGGTGGTGGTAGGCATCCAGCCCCCCTGGGTGAGGGTGGTAGTAGTGGTAGGCATCCAGCCCCCCTGGGTGAGGGTGGTAGTGGTGGTAGGCATCCTGCCCCCCTGGCTAAGGGTGGTAGTATTGGTAGGCATCCTGCCCCCCTGGGTGAGGGTGGTAGTAGTGGTAGGCATCCTGCCCCCCTGGGTGAGGGTGGTAGTAGTGGTAGGCATCCTGCCCCCCTGGGTGAGGGTGGTAGTGGTGGTAGGCATCCTGCCCCCCTGGCTAAGGGTGGTAGTAGTGGTAGGCATCCTGCCCCCCTGGGTGAGGGTGGTAGTAGTGGTAGGCATCCTTCCCCCCTGGGTGAGGGTGGTAGTAGTGGTAGGCATCCTGCCCCCCTGGGTGAGGGTGGTAGTGGTGGTAGGCATCCTGCCCCCCTGGCTAAGGGTGGTGGTAGGCATCCAGCCCCCCTGGGTCAGGGTGGTAGTAGTGGTAGGCATCCAGCCCCCCTGGGTGAGGGTGGTAGTAGTGGTAGGCATCCAGCCCCCCTGGGTGAGGGTGGTAGTGGTGGTAGGCATCCTGCCCCCCGGCTAAGGGTGGTAGTAGTGGTAGGCATCCTGCCCCCCTGGGTGAGGGTGGTAGTAGTGGTAGGCATCCTGTCCCCCTGGGTGAGGGTGGTAGTAGTGGTAGGCATCCTTCCCCCCTGGGTGAGGGTGGTAGTGGTGGTAGGCATCCTGCCCCCCCTGGCTAAGGGTGGTGGTAGGCATCCAGCCCCCCCTGGGTGAGGGTGGTAGTAGTGGTAGGCATCCAGCCCCCCCTGGGTGAGGGTGGTAGTAGTGGTAGGCATCCAGCCCCCCCTGGGTGAGGGTGGTGGTGGTGGTAGGCATCCTGCCCCCCCTGGCTAAGGGTGGTAGTAGTGGTAGGCATCCTGCCCCCCCTGGGTGAGGGTGGTAGTAGTGGTAGGCATCCTGCCCCCCCTGGGTGAGGGTGGTAGTAGTGGTAGGCATCCTGCCCCCCCTGGGTGAGGGTGGTAGTGGTGGTAGGCATCCTGCCCCCCCTGGCTAAGGGTGGTAGTAGTGGTAGGCATCCTGCCCCCCCTGGGTGAGGGTGGTAGTGGTGGTAGGCATCCTGCCCCCCCTGGCTAAGGGTGGTGGTAGGCATCCTGCCCCCCCTGGGTGAGGGTGGTAGTAGTGGTAGGCATCCTGCCCCCCCCTGGGTGAGGGTGGTAGTAGTGGTAGGCATCCTGCCCCCCCTGGGTGAGGGTGGTAGTAGTGGTAGGCATCCAGCCCCCCCTGGGTGAGGGTGGTAGTATTGGTAGGCATCCTGCCCCCCCTGGGTGAGGGTGGTAGTGGTGGTAGGCATCCTGCCCCCCTGGCTAAGGGTGGTAGTAGTGGTAGGCATCCTGCCCCCCCTGGGTGAGGGTGGTAGTAGTGGTAGGCATCCAGCCCCCCCTGGGTGAGGGTGGTAGTAGTGGTAGGCATCCTGCCCCCCTGGGTGAGGGTGGTAGTAGTGGTAGGCATCCTGCCCCCCTGGGTAGGGGTGGTGGTGCGCATTCAGGCCCCTGTGTGCATATGTGGCATTGGTGATGGGCATCCTGCCCCTATGGTGCTGCTGTTGCTGGTGTAAGTATATTCTGCATCCCTCTGTGTGTGTGTGATGTGTCGTGTACGTGTTGTATGTGTTTTGTGGTTGGTGTCTGGCTTACCTTCTGCGCCGTACGCGTCCGTGCCTGTTCCGGTAGTAAATGTAGAATATTGGTATGATCGGGACGAAGGGATTCATGGTTGGTTCGTGTCGTTCATCCTTCTCGTTGCTTCGCGTCGTCCTCGTCGCTTCGCCTCGTCCTCGTCGCTTCGCCTCGTCCTCGTCGCTTCGCGTCGTCCTCGTCCGCTGCCGTGTTCGTCTCGGAGCCGTGGATCGTGTTGTGGCGCGAATCGGAGCTTATGTGCGCCTCTCCCGGATGCTTTGACGTGCCGTGCGTAGCGACGGGTTCGGCGCGTACGGAAAGCGCATCGGACTCGTTCGGCCAGACGGAGCTGCATTTTTCCTTCCGTGCGACTCGATTCGGCGTTTCCGGATTCGCCTCGGTCGGAGAACAGGACCTGGTTTGGGTGAGTACGGCTCGGCCGGATTCTTTGCTGTTGTGCGCATCGTACTTGCTCGTTCGGTGTGCTGTACGGATCGGTCGGGAAACAGGCTTTCGCATGGCTTTTTTCCCGACCGAATGGTGTTGGGTGCGCCTCCGACCGAGATCGGAATCGGCCCCTTTGTGTCCCTTTGCCATCCCCCCTGATGTCAACTGCTGAACCATGCTTCTCATAGGTTTTGTTGACGAAGCCATCCCCGATCCAGCAGCTGTAGGGGGAAGTGACACCATTCTCGATCATCTGCATTACTAATTTACAAACAGGCACATGTGACACTTATGATATGTATGTAACTTTAACACCGGCTGCAGGTTCTATGCAGAAGGGGATTTTGATCGTTGTCATGGTTTTGTAATCTATGATAGGGAAACACTTCACGCCACAATTACCTGATGGAGAGGTGAGAAAGGGTTTCACTGCTGCAGCCAGGATGTCTTGCATTCCCCGGGATGGTGTTGTACGCTGCACTGGTGTCATCCTGTCAGCAGCTGTGATGAGACATACATGTCCATATTTCAGTACACCAGATGGTAGCTATGAGGTAACATGTATATATCATTCTCAATGTCCATTGATAGGATATTCCTGGCCAATGTGCAGCATGTTTACCTCATGGACTTTACATGTGTGCCCCTGCTCACATGCAGCAATTGCCAGCTGTTGCCACACAGCACTGACATCAATGAGATGACACATCAAAAGACAAACATGTATGAGAAGGTTACTGTTATTAGAAGGAAGTGGAGAAATAATCAGGACGCCACCGCATTACATTGATTACACCTTCACCATTAAGAAGAACATGTTTCAGCCCCCTCATTTCAGCAATGGTTAGCTAGGTTGTTAGCAATCTCGAATCTAGAAATGGCTATATATAAGCGTAAGGGTAGGAAAAAGCGTAGCAGAGGGTTAAAGATTTGGACCCCCATGCTGGAATGGAGTCTAAATAGTGCATAAATATCCGTATCCCAGGCATATCAGATAAAAAGATTAAATAAAGTGGCCTGGATTATGTATTTATTTAGTTACTTATGTTTTTTTTTTTTTTAGCAGGATTTATTTATTTTTGGATTGTTTATTTGATGATTTGCTGCAATAAGCCGTTGGATGGTGTTATAAGGATGTTCAATATTATATAATGAATTTGGATCTATTTTCCTGTCTGACAAGGGGGGAGGGTGATGGGAGGGTTCCTTTTTGTAAAAATTGAATAAAGATTGTTTAATAAAAAAAAAAAAAGAAGAACATGTTTCATGAGTATAATGTTGCCTGTTGACAAGTCGAAAGGAGTGTACATCCACAGGCTGACCAGTTTCACATTTGCACATCAGTTCAAACATTTCATTGCAGAGTTCATATGTGAGATGTGCAATAGTCAGGTACATTTTGTGTGTCATATGTGCTTCCCTACCCATGAAGTCACAAAGCTCATTTTGGAATGAGAGATCACACATTTGTTATGTCCATCTTTTGAGTGTTCTCTGTTCCCATACTCCATTTCCAACATCATGGTAGAACTAAGCTGACAACGGATGATGTCTTGTACAGCAGACATCCTAACCTCATATATTATACACTCACTTATATAGGTGAATACAGTAGAAGAAGAGGCAAGTAGAATGCAATATTTGACTCGGATCCCACATTGTGGGTAAGTTGAGAAGCTTTGATGGTTGCTGCCTACACTGGATTTTCGTAGTGCTTTTCAGCCAGGAAATTTGAAAATTTCACTTCCTGAAGATTCACCTTAGCAGCCCATACATCCATCACAAAAGTACACAACTGGCATCAGTGCGAGCCTCATCCACACCAATTTCAATATGATTTTTCCATTGGAATTTTGCTAGGGAGTTTTCATATTAATGATTTACAATCCAGTTGTGTCTAGTACACTTTATGTGGCCCTATAAACTATTTTATATCCATTATGCACTCACTTGTCATAGATTTTGTGTCATCCTTTCGCTAGCCACCATGGTATAATCTGGTATGTGGTTAAATGCCATATGTAGGCATATTGTGATGCAGGACAACAGTGATGTAAAACACATATAACATACAGCGGAGATTAAAGGCACATTTCATGAGCATGAGCACTTAGGTACTTTATTCTTGGGTTTACTAACCATGGCCCCGTACCTTCCCAGTGTGTGGTCCCTGACCAGATGTCACAGCCAACCTTGTATCAGAAGTCAATGTGGGTCTTGGAATCTGGGAGTACACCATTGGACCTACAATGATAAGTGTGTTTGCAACTTTACATTTCTGCTGCCACATGTGATGCACTCAATTTCAGGCTCAAAGGATAAGCACAAGCAGTGTGGGCACCACTGTTGCAGAAGTGTGTAGCACTAATTATCATGAGTGATCACACATTCAACTTATATTGGCCCCACTGCCTAGGACCAACGTCTATCAAATTGACACGAAAACAATTCCTGAAGTAAAGTCCACTATTGTATTTTGTTAATGGCCAAAAAACATGCCATCCGATGATAACATATATAACCAGCTGGGTGGACTGGACAATTTCATGTATAGAAAAACATTCTAAGTTGAGCAGTGGACGCATTCTCAATACTCCTGACAATTGTATCTCACTTCTAGTTCATCATTGTTATATTTGTTAACATTGGATTTCTTGATTTAGTCTACAAAAAGAATTACAATATAGTGGAGGCTCCTTTTTGACTTGTTGTGGCACTCGATTCCAGGATAGAGTTCACAGTTCTGGAACTGTTGGTGGAATACATGTTATGTTCAGAAATCACAAAGGTATGATGAGCCTAGATATATTATATTTTGTCTTTCGCTATTCACAAATGTCATTTGCTAAAGGTAAATGTCCTTTAAGAATTCCAATAGTTGTAAAGTTAGATTTTCATCTCCGGTTACCTTTGAGATTCGGACACTATATGTCCCTTTGTTGTCTGCTGACAATGTATGCATTTTGACCATCTCCTGACCAGTTTGACTTACCTGTTAGTGAGGGTGGTAGGCCTTGCTCTGGATGATGTTGTTTCCTCCCAGAAGATGCAGGGACCTCTGCTACTGTGGTTGTCTGTACTCTGGCTGAATGTGTCAATAGGTGAGAAGAGAGAAAAGTCACCAAATGGAAAATGTACATGTGGAACTTGTCAGACATTTCCTAATTTCTTCTGCATGCTAACAGTATTGTGAAGTACTACCACAGCCGGTGTAGGTAGGAGCAATGGGGCGTTGGGGATGTAATGGCGTGGCAGGGTGGGAAATAGACAACGCAATATGGGAATTAAATGTTTTAAAATAAGGATTCTCTCACCTTCTGCTTTGTGACTTTGGCAGGCACAAGGTGAGTTACTTTTAGGATAATTTGTATTTATTTTCCCCATTCCGTTGTCTGTTGATTTTCCTCCTATTTATCAAAAGAGGGGGACTCTAGGAGCTATTCTAAAAGGTCCGGTGACCCGTGCTCCCGAAATTAAACTTATACCAAAGGGAGTCACCGTTCCTGAGTGGAGATGGAGAGGAGGGAAGTAGGGGGTACTCTTGTCGTGTGCTACTCTGCTTGTGGGAGGCAGGGTGTCCTCATCTTGATGCCCTCACACACCCCGAATGATGTCATGCTTCATCATTGGGCTTTTGCTCCTCGTCGGGCCGGCGCTGCAATGCCCTACGGGTCCCCCAAAGGGTCTCTTTTTCGGAGATCTTTTGATGAAGCCGTATGGGTGCGTGGGTGTAAGTGGCAGTGAAGTCCTAGAAAGTGTATTAAAAAATGGCTGTAGGGAGAGTGATTAATTTTTAATAAAGTGATCCCTCTGTCATTATTAAAACAAAGTGTATGGAGCTGCTTTAAGGGGTATTATGTCCCTTGGTAGCTGGGTGATTATATGTCCCTAGTGGGCATATGTTATGGTCAACATGTTTCGCGCTTCAGTGGTCTCAGGGGGAGATCCAGGGCGCTTCGTCAGGTCCGAATAAGAAATTTATATCTACAGTGGCCCGAAAATTTCGGTGCCCCCGGATAAATGAAAGGAGTAGAGATTCTGAAACGACAAGAGTCAAAAAACAAAGATACAATTTGCCATTAGGGTATTAATACCAATGGAAATTATGCTCAGGTCTGGGTTCTCCATTGGAGGGCCAGGTGCTTGTAGTTCATAGCGTGATCATTGCTGTTAATTGTCGCGGTATGTATACGTGAGCTAAAAGGTGCTGTGATCTTTCTAAAAATTGTTAAAGAGGAGATGATAACTAGGTGACACACAGACAGTCGTATAAGATCAATGATTAGTGCTCAGAGAATGGTGTCAGGGTTGTTCTCTGTATCAGTATTTTTATTTTTTATTTGTGAACATACCCTGGTTATATCGAGTAGGTGTGAATCGTATAGATAGAGTCAAAAATTCAAAAGTGAAAAGGTTCTATTATCCAGTAAGCTTGTGAGACGCTGTGTTTTTATGCGTAAGCACTTAGATAATATATCTCACCCCTTAGTAGGTAGGGTAAGATCCCATGAGATCAGGGAGGGTCCCTTGAGAGCTATAATGGGAAGGTAGAAAAAACTGAAAACCACATGTGTCATTTTTACAGGGCTTCCTAAGGCTCTAAGTTATAACTCACAGTTGGTTTTTAGAAATTGAAGGGGGAGGATGCTGCCATGTGCAGGATCTGTCCTGGACTGATCTTGCCCCTTAGTTACTCACGGTTCTCTTGGTGCATCTGGGCTGTGTCACCTGTGTGCCTCTCGCTGTCTCCGCCGGTGGGGAAGTGAAAATTCTGTCTCCTTTTATAGGAGTGGCCTGCTTCCGGGTGGGGCGTTAATTGTTTAATCACTGCATTGATTGGCAAGTTTTGGTTGTTACTATGGGTGCCATTTTGGAGTGGTGTTTTCTATGATAAGTTCATATGGGAAGGTTTTGGTTGTTACTATGGGTGCCATCTTGGAGTGGTATCTACTATGACAAGCTCGTATGAGGAAGTTTTGGTTGTTACTATGGGTGCCATCTTGGAGTGATATCTTCTATGAAATGCTCATATGAGAGATATTCACGGGCTGTTGAATCTCTGTGTGCTGATAATTGTTATGGGTCGCTGGTACGGTGATCTTACTTAAAGGGGGGCGATGCATGTCTTGTGTATGAAGTTACATATCTAATGTATTGGTGCGGCGCGCAATAGGCAGAATCTCGGTCGCCATCTTGTAGTGGGTTCTTGTGGTAGATGTGATAAATTAAGTATCCCTAGTGCGCTGATGAATCACAATAAAGGGTCACCGTATTTGTTGGTGTAATTTGCGGTGCACTAGTGTCCTCTTTGTCAGTTTTTATAGTTGGTGTATCATTTTGCGGTGGGTGGTGCATCTCGGAGGTCTGCTGACATAGTCTTCACTATAGTGTTTATGAATGTCACACTTGTGAGATCGATGTCAAGGGTTGAATTCCTATAGTACCTCAATCCAAGGTATTTCATCGTTAAGACCCTGGGTGTTCGTTTGGAGGCAGGTCACCCATCTTTGCTCTTTTTGGAAGAGGGTTTTTGTTGTCCAGAGAGGATTGGACTCAATGATGGTCCAATTGACTTGGTCTGGTGTATGTCCCTTTTCGATGTAATGCCTCCTCATTTTGGTGGTGTTCCTACCGCACCGGATGTTGCTCCTGTGCTCATTCACCCTTGTTTTTACAACTCTAGAGGTCATCCCTATGTATAGTAGGTTGCAAGGACATTTCACCATGTAGACCCAATTTTTTGTGTTGCAATTGGTGTGTCTCTTTTGTGTCCACTCTTGGTTCTTTAATTGGAGTGTTTTGGTATGTGCTGTGAGAGGGCAGACATTGCAAGTCCTGCATGGGTAGTGTCCCTTGAGCGTCGACAGGTCCCATAATGTCCTCTGGCTGTCCCCTTGTTATTTCTGTGGTCTCGTGTGGACAACGATGTCTTTTATGTTTTGTCTACGTCTGAATGCGAATTTTGGGTGTTGTAGTTGCATTTTGCCTGTGTTCAAGATGTTCCAATGTTTTAATAGGACATTTTTGACTTGATTGAATTGAGGTGTGTAAGTTGTGACACATGTAATTGTTTCATCTTTTCGCTTTTCTTGTGTTTCCAGAAGCGCTCCTCAATGGTTGTTCCGTGCGCATTTCTTGGCAGACTTTATAATTTTTTGTGGGTAGTTTCTTTTTTCCAGATTTTTGCCAAGTTCTGCTGCCTGTATTTCATAATCCTGGGTAGTGCTGCAATTTCTCCTCAGCCTGAGAAATTGGCCGAACGGGAGATTTTGTCTCAAGGCTTTGGTATGGTGGCTGTCGTAGGGCAATAAGCTGTTGCGATCTGTGGGCTTCCTATATGTCGTGGTCGACAGTTTTCCATCTTTGAAGAGAATTAGTAAGTCCAGGAATGGTATTTCTTCACTTGAGGGTGATAGTGTGAATTTGAGGAAGGGGTCCTGTTGGTTGATCCAGGAGTGGAATTCTTTATATCGATCCTCTGTCCCTGTCCATAGCATAAGTACATCATCTATGTACCGTTTCCACTCTTTTATTTCCGATTTGAAAGGATTAGTTTCTGGTAGGATATGTTGGGCCTCAAAATGGGCCATGTATAGACATGCTAGGCTTGGCGCAAATGTACTGCCCATACAAGTTCCATGGATTTGTTGATAGTGTTGGTCGTGGAACTTGAAGAAGTTGTTCTTCATGGCGAGTTCTGCACATTCCAGGATGAAGTTAATGGGTTGTTGTGTGGGAGGATCACTGTTTCTCAGGGTTTCTTGAACTACTCTTAGTGTGGCTTCTTGTGGAATGTTTGTATATAGTGCCTCCACGTCGAGTGTTACTAGTAAAGTGATTTCCTCAGGTCCTCTGATGTTTTCGATGAGGTTGATGGTCTCCTTGGTGTCCTTGAGGTATGACGGTGTTGCTTGAACTAGTGGCCGTAGAAAATGATCACAGTATTGACTCAGTGGCTCGAGGATGGAGTTGATCCCTGACACTATTGGTCTGCCGGGTGGGGGCATGATGTTTTTGTGGATCTCTGGTAAGACATAGAAATATGGCGTCGTTGGTTTAGTGTTCACTAGGTACTCCGCTTCGTTTTTGGTGATCCAACCATTCAATAGTGCTTCCGTCACAGAGATGTTGATTCTTCTTGTGAGGGAATCCGTAGGGTCTGTGTCTATTTTGTGGTTGTATTTTGTGTCGGCTAGTTGTCTAAGACATTCATTATTATAGTCGTCTGTGTTAAGGATGACAATAGCTCCGCCTTTGTCTGCAGGTTTTATGGTGATTGCCGGATCGTCGTTGAGGTTTTGAAGGGCTTTCCTTTCTTTTGCAGGTAAGTTATCATAGGTTTTCTTGGGTTGTAGTTTGTTAATGTCTTGTAAGACTGCTTTTTCATAGGTCAGTATCTCACTGGCAGTCATCGCTGCGGTGGGCGTGAATCTGGAGGGATTGCGTAGGCCTGTGTCTTTAGTAACCGTGTCCCTCCTACTGGTATCCTGTGTTTGAAAAAATGATTTCAAGCGTAGCTTTCGAAAGAACGCGTGTAGTTCACCAGTGAGTCTGAACGAGTCTTCTTTTGGTGTTGGGATAAAACCCAATCCTCTCTGTAGGATGGATTCTTCTGTTTTCGTCAGGGTCCTTGTAGATAGGTTCACCACTAGTTTTTTTTTGTTTGACTCTGTGTCCTGCGTTGGTCCTCGTCCTCCGTCCACTGCACCTGTCTTTGGTCGTTTTTTCGCCTGCCTCTTCCTCTGCCCCTGCCTCTGTTCCAAAAAGGAGGGTGTTGTTGTTGATAGAATGGGTGAGGCGGTGGTGGTCCATGGTAGCCCGGATACCATGGTGGTGGTGCTCCTGGATAGCCTGGCATTGGGTAGTTGAACATTTGGGGAGTTGGTAGTAGTCCCGGACCTCCTTGGAAATTCCTCCGACTTCCGTTACTGGAATTACTGCTAGATCTTTTTGATCTTGTTGAGGATGTTGATTCATCGTCGGATGAGGTGTCTTGGTTATTTGTCACATAATCTTCCTTAGTATAAGGGTATACTTTTTCCCTCTCAAAATTTTTTATATCTTTTTGCAATTTGGTGATTTTCCTCTGCAGGAGGTAGTCTTTATGGTCGTTCATCTCGGTATTTATTTCAGCAAGCGTGTCTTCCAGGTAGAGAATGTAATGGTTGTTTTTAGTGCATTCTCTGCAATGGTTATTTTTATTATTAGAGCATCTGATAGGCGTTTTGCTGTACTAATTATAAGTACAAGCCAGTCGCGAGTGCATCGCCAGGCTATTTGGCTCCAATCCTTCCTGAATATTATGTCTTCTAGGAATATCCGTGGTGCTACTGTCACAATAAGGCCATTTGGAGCTATATTGGCCCGCAGATATTCCGTCATAATCGCTCCATGCATCGCTATTTTGACCTGTTGTTTTTTTAGGGCGGCTAAGTTGTTCCAGTCACCTTGCACGGTACTTGTTGAGGCTCAGCATTCCATTCCTAATAGGCTCGGTGTCCTCCAAATTTATGATACTATGTCACCATCAAAGCTTAGACCTGTCTGTTCTGCCACAGTGGAATTAGATAGGTATAGGAAAGAGTAAAGAGGAAGTCCCTCGGCTGATCCGCCGTGCTAAATAATCCTATTTATCAAAAGAGGGGGACTCTAGGAGCTATTCTAAAAGGTCCGGTGACCCGTGCTCCCGAAATTAAACTTATACCAAAGGGAGTCACCGTTCCTGAGTGGAGATGGAGAGGAGGGAAGTAGGGGGTACTCTTGTCGTGTGCTACTCTGCTTGTGGGAGGCAGGGTGTCCTCATCTTGATGCCCTCACACACCCCGAAGGATGTCATGCTTCATCATTGGGCTTTTGCTCCTCGTCGGGCCGGCGCTGCAATGCCCTACGGGTCCCCCGAAGGGTCTCTTTTTCGGAGATCTTTTGATGAAGCCGTATGGGTGCGTGGGTGTAAGTGGCAGTGAAGTCCTAGAAAGTGTATTAAAAAATGGCTGTAGGGAGAGTGATTAATTTTTAAAAAGTGATCCCTCTGTCATTATTAAAACAAAGTGTATGGAGCTGCTTTAAGGGGTATTATGTCCCTTGGTAGCTGGGTGATTATATGTCCCTAGTGGGCATATGTTATGGTCAACATGTTTCGCGCTTCAGTGGTCTCAGGGGGAGATCCAGGGCGCTTCGTCAGGACCGAATAAGAAATTTATATCTACAGTGGCCCGAACATTTTGGTGCCCCCGGATAAATGAAAGGAGTAGAGATTCTGAAACGACAAGAGTCAAAAAACAATGTGGAAATTCGGTTTCCGCAAATATTTACCATTTGTGTATCACCAAATTCCAGACTCACTGCAGCAAAGTTTAGCTGTATCCTCATACCGGACACGATGGGGAAGAGGAGAATACTGCATATCAGGCAGTAATGACTCTCGTATAATCAGGAGCATTGTTTTTGATTGACCCCTACAGAAAGGAAACAGAATTTAAGAATTCAATGGATGGACCAGGACGGAATTACACCTGGCCGCAAGATCGAAGTTTACTCTGAAGAGATCGACAGCCCTGACAAATTTGTGGGAGTATCCCACTCAGCGACGAAACACGTGTTGCTTTGTGGCTAAGAAACAAAGAACTGGAACCTAAGAAAATGGAAAACTGAAGGAAATTGTTTCTGATTTTTCTTGAATGTTGTCAAAAGAAAGCTAACACATTTCTGAAATAGACTGGCGAGTGCTTGGGATACAGGACTTTCTTAACAGTGATCTTTGGATCAGATTTGGGGAGTGGGGTGATTCTCCCTACCCTTAAGCACCGCATTTAAGAATTTTGAAGACACCAATAATGTGTACTGACATTTGAGCTCCACTACCTAGATCAGATCACCCATCAAATCGTCACTTATCACCAAGAATGGTCTCTTGATTTGTTTTGATTCCTATTAAAATCTTTGTTTTAATCACACTTCTGAATAACAAAAATATGTGCTTCATTTGTACTTTCCTAACTACTGGTGTATTTTAAAATATTTGTACAGTTCGTTTACAGAAATGTAACTTTTCTTGTGTTGGAAAAAAATGACATCCTACAGCCTTTCCTTTCACATTCCCTTTAACCCAGCAAGATTGCCTGGATAGTTTACTTCACAAAACCCTCTATAATTTTAGCCAGGGAAAGAAATGTAAACACCAGTTAACTTGTGAAAAGAATTAACAGTGATTTGTTAGAAGCCATCGCATGACATATGACCTCATTCTTTCAGTGCAAAGCAAACGTGACAAGATAAATATAAAATGTACAGGCATCTTAATTGCTCTTTCACCTCCCAAACTCCAGCATGGTTATTTTGGGGGGTGCTGCAGTACCACCCAGAACCATACTTCCAGTGCCTATGCTTGCAATATAGTGCAAGGGTGTATGAGTTCTGTAAGGAATCATTTTTGTAGTGGAGGGGGGCCTGCTCAGTACAAAAAGTATCCTTTAATACTTTCCTTGCTTTGTTTGTGTGCTGTAAAAGACAGCACACGTGCAGGAAAACGATCAAAAATTAAAAAATGTATCCTCATTTCGCCTCCCTGTCTATGAATGTTGTAGATAGGGATTTGCATCAGAACTCATGGGTAAGTGGAGAGGTGTGGTGCAGAGGCCAGGGCAGCTGACTTCGGAGCACAGGGATCATGGTTCGATTCCTGGCTCCGGCGGCAGCTCAGCTCAGCACCATGTGACTCTGGGCAATAGCTCACTTAATTTCCACTACGGCCCCCAGCGCCTTGAGACCCGTAAGGGTGAGTAGCTGCGCTATATAAAAACGGACTTACATTTTTTTTTTTTACTTACATTGCATGGGAATACCCATGTTCCACCCATGAAACTCTCCCTTGATGCAAAGTAAGGCAGAACAGTGCTTTACACTGCTTTGTATTACTTTGGGAAGCTATCCAAAACAAATCCTGATTTGCATTGGATAGGAAATCCCAACTCAACTCTTTACGTCAGGTTCGCATTACAAAAGTATTACAAACCCAATGTAAAGCGTTAGTAATTCTGGGCCTTAATGTCACACACCAAACATCTGGATTTCAGTGCAAATAGATTACACACTGCATTCAAATGAGGCTTTAATGTACTATTTACAGGCAAACCATATAATCGATGATTTTTATTTCTTTATGATTAAAATTAGTCAATATTTAAGCTGTAATTTTTTTTGTGCAGCTGCTTTACTTTGCAAGCTTTTGAAATATTTCTTAACGAGAAAAATCCTTCACAATGAAGACTAAGGGCCAGATTTAAAGCATTTTTGCATTTGCAAAAGGTCCAATTTGCAAA